>JAWWTY010000001.1:58756167-58771078 GCA_035222235.1 Margarornis squamiger | reverse complement strand
TTTCTTTCTTCCTTTCTTTCTTCCTTTCTTTCTTTCTTCCTTTCTTTCTTCCTTTCTTTCTTCCTTCCTTTCTTTCTTTCTTTCTTTCTTTCTTTTGCTTTCTTGCTTTTTCTTTCTTTTCTATCTTTCTCTCTCTCTCTTTCTTTCTTTCTCTCTCTCTCTCCTTCTTTCTTTCTCTTCTTTTCCAGTCTTTCTTTCATAATTGAAAAGCATTTTACCATTACATAGAACCAGAAACAAATGAGAGCATCTTCCTAGCAACTTTCTCCTAATACTGTAGCTTTGCCCTTGCAAGAAACCTAATGAACTGGCATTGCATTATTTTACACGCATCTGCTTCAGAGATCTTTCCACTGTCATGTCAAGGTCAGTCAATAAACTTCTTATGAAAGAGCTGGAGAACGGGGGGTTTGTTGCACAGCCCCAGACTGCCTCCAAAAACAGTTACAATTTATAAAAAAAAACCCAACAAGCAAAGAAACAAACAAACAAACAAACAAAAAAAAAAAAACAAAAAAAACCCAAGACCATTCTGAGCGTAACCCATTGGCATCTTGCTTAATAGGGACATCCTATGGCCTGCTGGGCCAGCATAACTTAATAGGAAAGGGAGACGCTGCTAGAAAAATGCACACAAGAGAGATGAGTTGTAAAAGTGTAATTGGCACACACACAGAGCAAAATATCCCTGAAGACTCAGAATACTTCTCAGTCTTGAAAACGTTTACAACCAAGCACAGTGATTTATACCCCAATTCCAATGGATTTACTCATGAGAGCAAGTAATATGCTCAGTAGTAATTAACAAGCCCAAATTTTCTCTGTTATTTTCACTGACTCTCATGCCTCTTCACACTGTCAAAGAGGTGTGAAAGACGAAGGTCTAAGAACAGGGTCTTATTTCATGTTTTTTTCCTCAAAGACGTTTTTGTGCTATCAAATCCAGCTTTTGGAGAACAAATGTCACCAACCAAGTAGAATCAACAAATGCGTAAACCCATATGTCCCCATCTCATTCATCTCATTGTGTGTGCTCTGACAGTCTCCGAAAACAGCATTCATCTAAATAAGTTGTGAATTCCAAAGACTTATCAGAAAAATTGAAATGTTCAGGTGGGCAGTTTGTTTATTTAGTTATTTTAGTTTTCTTTTGCTCTGTATTTTTCTCCCAAAACAAAAACACGTGTATACAAACTGACAAATGTGAATTGCTGCGTGAAGTCGGGTATCCGGGTGTTGTCAGCAAATCGACATTCATTAAGTACTGGTTGGCTCCAGCAAAATATAAGCATACTTCCTCTTCTAAGTTTTAAACCATCAGTTTAAGGTTCCGTATTCAAAACAGCTCTCAAATTCTTGCTGAGCTTTAAAGCTTCTGCTGAAGTTCCAGTACAGTCAATGGAACAAATGTGTGCTGAAGCGATGTCTTTTTTGATTTCTTAAAACCAAGCTCTGTTTTAGCTACTTAAATGTGAATTTAAGGCTAAAGCTGCCATATAAAATGAAATAAGATAAAATTACTTTTTACTTTGTAATCCAAAGGGACTGTGCATGACAGAACACATTTAATATTGCACTGTGCTTCTATTACTAGGCAAAATAAGTGAGGAAGCTTTGGCTGAATTCAGACAATGTTTTATGTACATTTGTAACTGTAGTTGTCAGGAAAGTTTTCCTCTCTATAAATATTTGAGCTAGAACAATATCACTTGAAAAAAGTATTTTTCTGCATACTTACTCCCTCTTTTAAAAATTTTCTTTATTCCCTGTCTTTTCTCAAAATTTTTATCCAACTTTACAGCAACTTCTTTTTTTTTTTTTTTTTAATTTCATTTGTTATGAAAGCGTTTTTCTATGACACATACACAGTTGTGTGTACTTTATGCTTCAGTGGAGGGCTACATGCTCTTCAGAAGAGACAGGTGAGGTAGGAGAGGTGGAGAAATGGCTCTGTATGTTAGAGAGCCTTTTGACTCTGTAGAACTTGAGGTTAGTGACGATAAGGCTGAGTGCCTTTGGGTAAGAATCAGGGGAAAGGCCAATAAGGCTGACATTCTCCTGAGAGTCTGCTATAGACCACCCAACCAGGATGAAAAGGTGTATGAATTGTTCTATAGGGAGCTGGTGGATATTTCAAGATCTCCAGCCCTCGTTCTTGTGGGAGACTTTAACCTGACAGATGTCTGCTGGGAACTTGATGCAGCAGAGAAGAGGCAGTCTAGGAGGTTCTTGGAGTGTATGGAGGATAGCTTCTTGTTGCAGCTGGTGAGAGAGCCTACCAGAGGCAGTGCCCCACCAGACCTGCTATTCATGAACAGAGAAAGGCTGATGGGAGATGTGGTGGCCAGAGGCCACCTAGGGTACAGTGACCATGAAAGTTTTTAACACTTGGTGATAAAAGGAGGGATATCAACAATACCTCTACCCTGGACTTCTAGTTGGCAGACTTCGGCCTATTCAGGATGTTGATTTGGAGAGTCTCTTGGGAAGTAACCCTTAAAAAGAAAGGGGTCCGGGAAGGATGAACATATTTCAAGAAAGGGATCTTGAACGCACAGGAGCAGTCTGTCCCTATGTACCAAAAGATGAACTGGCAGGGAAGACAACCAGCCTGGCTGGGCAGGGTGCCTTTGCAGGAACTCAGAGGAAAAAAAAAGGGTTTATCACCTTTGGGAAAAGTGGCAGGCAACTCACAAAGTGTTGAAGGATGTCACTAGGTCATGCAGAAAGGAAACTAGGAAGGCAAATGCACAGTCTGTACTTAATCTGTCCACTTCTGTAAAGGATAATAAAAAGTGTTTTTAAAAATGCATGAATAACAAAAGGAGAGGCAAGGAAAACCTTCATTCTTAATTGGATGAAGGGGGGAATATAGTCACCAAAGATGAGAAAAAGGCTGAGGTACTTAACAGCTTCTTTGCCTCAGTTTTCTACAATAAGAGAGATCCTTCCCAGAACAACTGTCCTCCTGAGCTAGTAGACAGGTATGGGGAGCCAAATAGCCTCCTTGTAATCCAGGAAGAAGCAGTTCAGCCACTTAGATGCTCACAAGTCTATGGGATGAGATGGGATCCACCCTAAGGTGATGAGGGAGCTCGAGAAAACTCTCATCAAGATGCTCTCTATCACTGATCAACAGCCCTGGCTCAGTGGGGAAGTCCCAGATGACTGGAGGTTGGCCAATGTGATGCCCATCCATAAGAAGGGGCAGAAGGAGGATCCAGGGAACTACAGGTCTGTAAGCTTTACCTTGGTACCTGGCAGGGTTATGGAGCAGATCATCTTGAATATGATCACATGACACCTACAGGATGCCCAGGAGATAAGACCCAGCAAGCATGGATTTAGGAGAGGCAGGTCCTGCCTGACCAACCTGACCTCCTTTTATGACCAGGTGACCCACCTGGTGGATGAGGGGAAGGATGTGGATGTAGTCTTCCTGGATTTCAGCAAAGCCTATGACACCATCTCCCATAACAAGCTCCTGGAAAAGCTGGCAGCCCATGGCTTGGACAGGCGCACTCTCTGCTGGTTAAGAGCTGGGTGGATGACCAGGCCCAGAGAGCAGTAGTGAATGGTGTTACATCCAGCTGGCAGGCAGTCACTAGTGGTGTCCCCCTGGGATCAGTGTTGGGCCCAGTTCTGTTTATTATCTTTATGGATGATCTGGATGAGGGGATCAAACTTATCATTAGCAAATTTGCAGATGACACTAAGTTGGGGTGGTGTGTTAAACTGCTGAGGGGTAGGAGGGTTCTGCAAAGGGACCTGAACAGGCTGGAGAGATGGGCCAAATCCAACGGTATGAGGTTCAACAAGACCAAGTTCCAGGTCCTGCACTTTGTCCACAGCAACCCCATGCAGCACTAGGCTGGGAACAGGGTGGCTGAAGAGCAGCCAGGCAGAAAGGGACCTGGGGACAGTAATTGACAGCAGGCTGAACATGAGCCAGCAGTGTGCCCAGATAGCCAAGAAAGCCAATGGCATCCTGGCCTCTATCAGGAATAGTGTGGCCAGCAGGACCAGGGAAGTGATTCCTCCCCTGTACTAGGAACTGGTTAGGCTGCACCTTGAGTACTGTGTCCAGTTCTGGACCCCTCAGTTTCGGAAGGATTTTGAGGTACTGGAGGGTATCCAAAAAACGTCAATGAGACTGGTGAAGGGACTGAAATGCAAGTCCTATGACGAGTGGCTGAGGGAGCTGGAATTGTTTAGATTGGAGAAGAGGAGGTTCAGGGGAGACCTTACTGCTCTGTGCAACTACCTGAAAGGAAGTTGTGGCCAGGTGGGTGTTGATCTCTTCTTCCATGCAATCAGCAATAGGACAAGAGGGCACACTCTTAAGTTGTACCAGGGGAGTTTTGGCTTAGAGATTAGGAAGAAGTTCTTCACAGAAAGAGTGATCAGGCATTGGAATGGGCTTCCCAGGGAGATACTGGAGCTGGAGGTGTTTAAGAAAAGACTTGATGTGTCACTCATTGCCATGGTCTAGTTGAAAAAGTGGTGTTAGGTCATAGGTTGGACTGGATGATCTCAGAGGTCTTTTCCAACCTAAATGATTCTGTGATTCTTTATATGACAGATAGACGTGTTCAATGCTTAGGTGTAGGTGTCCATTCCAAGAGGAATTTCTACAGTATAGTTTTTGTCTTCAAGATTGGGATTTACAGAATCATAGAATCACAGAATTGTTAGGGTTGGACAAGACCTCTGGAGACCATCTAGTCCAACCCTCCTGCCAAGGCAGGGTCACCTAGAACAGGTTACAAAAGAATGCATCCAGGCAGATTTTGAATGTCTTCAAACGGAGACTCCACAGCCTTCCTGGGCAGCCTGTTCCAGTGCTCTGCCAAGTTTTCCTCATGTTGAGGTGGAATTCTTGCACTTTAGTATATGTTCATTACTTTTTATCCTGTCACAGGTCATCACTGAAAAGAGTCTGGCACCATTCTCTGGACACACACCTTTGAGATATTTATATGCCTTGATGAGATTACAAGATATTAATTAGGCTCAAGTAATCCTTTGTTCTTTCTAAGCTAATACAGTAGTAGATTTCTCTTACATTTCACACATATGATGAACATCTTTCCTTCAAAAATTTCACTATTTAATTTTCCTTAGTAAAATAGTTTCATTAAATCTTCAATTTTGCATATCTCATTCAAAATTAGTACTGTAGGTCGAGGAAAATTAATTAAAGTCAAGTATTTTTCAGTAGCTAGAGGTAAAAACTTGATTATCATTTAGCTCCAGGGCATGAAAACCTCTGATTTCACTGCAGCCAGGATCTAAAACCATTTCTGGTATTTATACTATTCCAGCCATGATAGAGTCATGATATTTTTTTTAATGAATAATGAACCTTGAATAATTTCCTGAGAAGAAGTCTGACATGGCAGGTTAGTTGGTTCTGTCTGATATCTCCTTCCTCCTCACAATGGATGACCCTGAAGAGACCAGCTGAAGCAGAGGTCTCATTACACCACCTAAATATGTCAGAACAGTTGTGAGAGAGGGAAAAAAATTAGGCTATAAGCTTCCAATAATGTATGAAGTTATTCTTTTCCTCTTCTTCACCTTATTTTACCCCTGACTATTGCCTCCCAGACCTGTCAAAGCACTATTGCACCCCCAAACCATAAGAGGGTAACTGAAGCACTCATGCAGAGGTGCAAGCAGGCAACAGGGCTAGGTAGAGCCTTGTGCAAGGTTGCTGATGGAAGTCCCTGGCTCTCAGCTGCTGCTATCCTCTCCCCTTCTCAACTGCTGCTGTGAAGTCTTTGCCTGAGGAGAGACATCCTTATGTGGGGACCACTGATCCAGAGATTCCGGTGAGAAATGTTCAGGTAGCATCTTTCATGCCAAATAAGTTCAGGGTATGTAAGGACAAGACTTCCAGCTGTGATGGTTAGACTGTGTTTGCTCAGTTTCACAAAGGCCCACATCACGACAAAGATTTTAGAAAGTGCCATTTAGTACAAACTGTATTGGGTTACCAAACAGAACTTAGTGAGCATAGCAAGGGGGAAAGCCTGCAGGGAAATATGATTTGGTGTTGTTTTCATTTTCAATGAAACCTTCTCCAGAAAGGACTCCTAGCTAACTCATCATCTTTATTCTGCCACAAGAGTAAAAAGACTCTTCACCACTGCTATAACTCATTCCTGAACTCAGACACATTGATTTCCCTTCCTGACTTACTGGGAAGCTTTGCTGTGTTGCCATGGAACAGCTCCACAGTTCTGTCTTTGTAAGCTGTGTAGGTACTTCTAAGGGCAGAATTTAAAGAAAGTGTTTCAAGTTTCCCTTTTCAATGACCTAATATTATTTCACTTGAAATAAGCTGAGCATACTTGCTAGCACTAGATTTTGATAAAAAATGCTGTTTGAAAAAAAAAAAAAATGCCTAAGTCACATTGTCACTTTATATTAACTTTCTTATCCATTTCACCTTTATACTGTCCTCTGTATTCATTCATTTTTAACTAAGTTGTCTTTTTTCAGTCCTGAAATAGATTTTTAAAAAGACAGGAGTGTCCATCTCAGTCTGAAAGAAAGCTATTGCTCTGGCAATTAAAAGCCGTTTGAACTCTGTAAGCAGAGAAAATTTTGTTAGAAACATTTTCATACTGTAAAACTAATGAAGCTAATGTATAACTCTTCCACATAACTTTCCATCCTTGAATCTTTGAATGCTTTACAAAAAGTCACTTCAGTACTACAGTGTAACTTTTCTCAGTGGTTTGGCCTCTTACGAGTTTTTACCTATAATTCCCTAGATGGAAATGCCACTTTATATGAAAATGCACATGATCAACCAAATATATCGGATAGCGACATCTGTAGACTAAATTTTTCAGTCATTCTGAAGCACTAAATGTGACCTTTCTGTAAATAGGCTGCTTTTGTTCCTTGTTTCCCCAAACAAGGACATCCTGTCAGCTAGGAGGATCTCCAACCTAAAATTAGTAATGGAAGCACTCAGCATTTCTAAATGCCTGTTGTGATTTGGTTTGGTTTTTTTTCCTAATTGTTCAGGTTTGATCCAATAGGAGATTATAGAGGCAGATCAGTTAAGTGTAGTGCTCCATGATGCCATTTCTTTGGCTGTATCAAGTAGGAAAATTTTTAACTATCTTCAGATGTTCTTTCCGTCTTCATAATCAGTAGATCTCAGACACTGCTGCTGTGGTTTATGTCCATGTATAATTACAACACACTTCATGAAAGTTCCTACATGCACTTCGGAACACAAAGTGTCCTTACAAAAGATGTTCTGCTTCCTCATGTGACCATGTCAGGGATCACAGTATCCAGTAACACAGGTACGCCACAAATACCTTTTGGGAATGGTACTAATGATTTTGAAGCAGCATTTAAACATCTGGTGTCTTAACAGTTCATGTTACCATGAACTGTTGTTTATGGTTTGTCAATATTTCGTGAGAAATCACACAAATCTTCCAGTTAAGATAGAGCAAAAGTGATTTAATTACAAAGATTTTTATAGTACTGTTCCACATTCCTTGTTTTCATGAGTGCCTGTGGCACACAAAGTGCAATTCAAATGCAAATAGTTCTGCACTGGTCTCAGTTCGGGTTAAGGAGTTCCTTTGTATTCTTGCAATAGCTCTACTCCCTAAGCCACTATATAAAACATTTAACAGGCCCTTGCTCACCCTTCCGGAATTTTCTACTGTGGGATTTAAACAGCAACATAATAACCCTACCTGCAAGGACACTACATCCACTTTCATTAGCTTGGAAGAAATTTAACTGGAGAATGCATCAAAATCCCTGCTGTGAAACATGCCATCTTCTAAGTGCAGTCAAAATAAGCTGCATAATCTCTTATTCTTTTTAAAATCAAAATTATTGAAGCCTCTGATTTCCCCTTTATTTTCTAGCTGCAGACATGGTGATTTTATAAATCCTGAATAAAAAGAACAGATTATTATTCACAGCCCTTTTGGTCTTTGTTAGCACAGACTGAGTTACCAGCTTGCTAAATAAACAGAACATATAGGCTAGACATATGTTTTTTCACCTGACTTATTTCATGATGCAGAAAGTACCTCAGCTCTGTTTCAGTCCTTTCCCGTGTGAGAACAGAATGCACCAATTAATAATGTCAAATTACAGCCAGAAACCCATGCCTGAATGAGCTTGTCAGGACAATGAGACTTTTCCGCTTATTATTTTCAGAAAATTGAAGTGAAAGAGAGAGGCTGTAAGCAGTTGTAAAATGCTAAGTTGTTTATCAGAGGTACAAAAAAAGTATGTATAAAACAGCTTGAACACTTTAAACTAAAATAAATAAATAAATAAATAATAAGTAAAAAATAATAAATGAATTTAAAACATCAAGTTTTATATATGAAGCATTAAAAAACAACGACAACAACAACAAAACAACAACAAAAACTAAAACCTGAGAACCAAACAATTTAGGAGTACTTTGCAATTACAGCATCAGTTATTTAGTAATGAATTTAAAAGATTTAAATTCCTCCTAAAACAAACCACCTTGATTCCTTATTCCACTTTTATTAGCAGTATTACAAAGACAAGTTAACTCTGAAAGAGAGCTGGAAGATCATGGATTTGAGGGTAGGGCTCACCAAGGGGAAGAACAAGAAGAGGCTTTGCCTGTTTTTCCATAATAGCACAGCTATCCTAGACTCTGCCTGGACATGACAGATGTGAAAGGACGTGCTATGCCTTACAGCTGCTTATTTATCCCTTTTTACTCTCATGCAAAATATACTGACTTCGTTGTTTTTAAGAACTGAGGGAATAGAGAATGGACCAAGTGTTACTGTGATGCAGCTGAGTATTATAGCAATTAGATAACGACCATTCACACACTGAGAGATGAGATAGAATAAGTGCAATAATAAAAGAGAGCAAGAACAATAATAAGAAAGCAGTCTTCTGCATCATGTTATGAGCTCTCTTTCCCCAACCAGTCTTCTAACACCAGCAAAAGACAAACAACTTGTGGGTAGCTTGTTTGGCAGCTGGCTGAGCTGCTGCTGCACACTTGCTGGAATAACTTATCCACATATGTTTGTGTCTACTATCCTGGCAGTGGCCAGGCTTTGGAGTATTTCTCAGTTTGCAGCAAGAAGCAGCACTTCAACAAGGACAGACTCTTCCCCCACAGGCTGGGTGTTAAATTCAGCCGTAGCACAGCCATTCTCTTTATGCTGGAGGAGTGCTTACACCATTCTTAGGGGAGGTTAAAATGGTAGCCATTTTAGAAGTACTATTATAACATCAGTGTATTGTGGAAATAATAAATACAATGCTGTTCCCTATCCATTAGGAATAAATGGATTCTTGCTTTATCTTAGTCTACCAAATGAATGGAGGAATCCTTTCCTTCCAACTGGGACAGCTGATAGTTGTTATATGGGGGAGGTGTAAGGACAGTACATAAAGTCATCCAGTTACCTCCCATCAGCTAAGAAGTAGTAGCTGAACTGGCTGTGGACATTGTCTTGTGAAGGGACTCAATAGCTCAGCTAAGAGCTGAAAAATCAATCCTTATCTAAATCAAATCACTCAATGTCTTCAAATGACACATACTTATAGTAAATTTCCTTTTCCTTTCAGTTATTGCATGCACCATTGTGTTCAAGAAATTTCTGTAGCAATGGCAAAACCTTTTGGGAAGGCCTCCAGAATGGATGCATCTTTGATTATATGGAGTTGTGGCAGCTGCAGGTCTGTCTTAGGTCAGGTCTGTTAGTGGACAGCTATGCCTTTTTATAATGCTTTTTAGTGTCTTTCTTCCATGCTCAGATACCATTTATGAAACAGTGAATCATGAACAAATAAAGCAAATGTGGTATGTGCAAAAGATGCCTGTTCAGATGAGGCCACAAACCTTCCACTGTAGTTAATTTAATACAGTTATTGCAATTACTTCATTAGTTACCATGTTTGTATCTATTTCCCCATTGTAATATAAAAACATTTACAGAGGAAAGATAGTAAAAAAATTACAGGGCAGCCGAATCCATCATGACAATGTCCATCAGAATAAATGCACCCATGTTTGTGAGAACTATTTTGAACAAAAAATTTTGAACAAACACATGGGGAGGGGGGAAAGAACAGAGTGGACAAACCTGTTAGAAACACTGTAGGATGGAATCTGGGCAAAATTAGATCAGAAAATGAAATAATTTTTTTTTCTTTTTTTTTTTTTTTTCCAAAGTAGATTATGGTGGTTGAAAAAATATTTTGGCTTTACTTTTTCTTCTGTGCTATCCATTGTGGAGCAGGTTGGCACCTGCCCGTCTCCTCTAAGGGAAGGGCTAAGTACAATTGTGCTGCTCCCAGGAACCTCAGCAGGGAACTAACCTGTGCCAGCCCATTTTTTGTTTTAACTTATTTTCTCTCACTGGTCAGCAATTTGGAGGTCACTTCCATGGAAAAAGCAGAGAGCAGCTTATTGGCAGCCACTCTGCTGCCATGGTGATTCCTACAGTACAGAGAACAGTGCATGAAGGATCATAGGGGGATACTAGAATGTAAGAGTCTTAATTTTTATACAGAACAAAAAACAATAAAGGAAGAAAAGTAAATGTAGGTCCATAACAGCAAAAATGAAACAACATTTTATGTATCAAAGAAACAGAAGGCAGCAAAAGGAATGCAGTGATAGGAAGGACAAGGATGCAGAGCAAATTTCATTAGATTTGCTTAGTAACATTTTAAGAAGCGGTAGTGGAATTGGGGAGATTTTTGTTTGCTTGTTTGTCTCATATACTCATATACATAGACAGAAAAATGCTGGCCAGCTCTAAGAAAGGCGCATCAGTCATGCAGGCATTTAGCCAACATCACCATTTGGCCCTGTGAATGTCAGGTGCTGTTCAAAAAACTAATTAGTTTGTTTTCCTTCAACACTTTGTTGAAAGAATGTTTCATTACCATGCAAATGGTGTTAACTCACAACACAAGCTAATTGAATTCTTACAAAACATCCCATGCAGACCCTTATCATAACCTGCTGAACAATAAATGCTAAACTCACTTTAGAAGATAGAACTCATATTAGTAGCAGGACACTGACTGTCAGACTATTTACAACATTTATTATTTCAGATACTTTGAGCCCAAAAGTAATTCAGCTTGTTACTGCAGTTAACAATGGATTGGCACTTGCCACTGTAACTGACTGGACTTACAGCTGAAAAGTAAACTACTTCCTCGGGTGAAAAAAATATGGTTGAAACACACAGTGCCATATGTAAGTTGTCTGTGTCTGCTGCTGCAGCCACCCCCCTCCTTCCTGCCAGCAGCAACTACAACGTGGCCTCAGAGTACAGTCAGGTTCAGGAAAGCAGCAGCAACATGCTCATTACTCAGTCATCCATGCCAGTTGAAATCACACCTGAATTCAGTCTTGATGCTGGACTTTCCTGTCTAATGACTTTCTCTGAACACATATTAACAATAGTTTGTTTCCATTGTTGAGTGATTTCCTTCCTTTCTACTACTGCATTAATTTTGGCTGTATCAAATGATTTCAAAAGTCAGTCTTTATCAGTCTCTGTCTAGTCATTAATCACTCATTAAGTCCACCATATTTCTGGCTATTCACTTGGCAAGTTTATTGATTCAAGCCATAGTGAAGCTCAGGTCCCATACGGGTGATGAGAGTTACCATGAGTGCTGTCCACTGAGTGTGCCATTGGCACGAGGTGTTGATATTGAATGAACAGCAGTTTATAGGACTTCTGAACTGCTGAGCCTACATTCTACTCAAGAAAATAAAAGGTAAAACATTAGTCTGAGTTGCATAACATAAAGTTCTGTCTTCCAAGTGAGAGAAAAATGCTCAGCTGCAGATACAAGAGAAGGAGGTAAGACTTGTGGCCAGTCAAAAAATATGCACTTAATACAACATGCAAACACAAACCTGATTCCTCTGATATTCATACCTGGAGGGTTAGCATTCAGTACCATGCTATCTCAGCGCTTATAGCCAATAAAGTTTACACTGATTTCTTACAGGAAATAAAAATCAACCCCTGGGAAAAAAACTGTAGCTGAGCAGGAGAGAATTTCAGTTCCAAATTGGACAAGAACAAAGGGGAGGAAACTTTTTCTTGGTGTCAGTCATTACTCACTCAGAAGTTTCAATGATTTAAACACGAACACTCTGAAATCCTGGAACAGCAATAAGACCAATGTTAATGCCACCATTTTCTCCAGGTGAAAGTATTTCTCCTAGATAGCCAGTAAGATCCAGTTTAAGCTCTTATTCAATGCAAGCATTCAAACATTTCGCAGGTAGAAAGAAAATAATACAGAGATTACCGAAATACAGGTTATTTTCTTAAGACAGTGTTTTATTGTCAAAAAAATGTGCAAATATGTAGATGTGTTTTGAGATAGAAACAGTTTAGTGACCTTTAAAATAGTATCCACTGCAGAATTTTGTGTTTTGTTCTTGTGTCAAATAATGGCAATGGTAACTTAATAGACTGAACCTTGCCACTAGAAGGTATGTGTAAAATATATATATGTGTAAAATAAAAGCTTTTATAGAACTGATGGCATAACTGAGATGAAAAGAGTATTTTCTGTCCACAGAGATTTTATGGACATGGAGATAATTTTTAATCTGATATTATGACAAAAATCATCTTTCAGAAACCTCTGTAAAAGTTTGTAGAAGAACATTGCTTTATGTAAATCAAAACATTCATTTTTTTTAATATAATTTTTAAACGTTTCATTGGTATTTAAGGAATTTTTTAATGTCCTATGTTTTTTGAAGAATTTTTTTTTTTATTATTTCTAGTTCAATAAACTTTTTGATGCAACATTTATTGAATTAAAATGCAACATTTAATGCAATGGATTTTTTGCAATGCTTGAGCTTTACACTAAGATTGGAGGCTGGTTGAACTGGTCACAGATTCATCAACCTTGTAAGCTAATATGTCTTTGGTTTTGCCTGTTTTTAATCAATGTTAATGAGACAGTGGCCCCTTTAAGAAAGGTAAATCTCTCCCACTGATCCATCTAGGTCTTAATCCTGACCTCAAATCCTGATTAGACTATTCTGCAGCAGTCTTGTGGCCAATAATATTTGTTTTTTTCCCACAAATAATCAAAAGAAATTGGTGTACATGCCTGTCTGCTCTAATACAGAATTAAAACTTGGGAATTAGAACAACTACTCCGAAGAACAGACTAACTTCATATCTTCACAGAAAAACTTTTATGAAGTTCTCTTGAGAACATTTTCTTTGGGTTCTCTGACAGACATTTATGAAAATAACAAAAAGTGACCATGGATCTTAAGCTTTTCTTTGCAAAAGACTCGACTGTTGCAGAGCAATACATCAGGGACAAAAGAAAGGGGAAACAAAACTGTGAAGGTAGGTATGATATAGATGTGAAGAAAAGGAGGAGAGTGTGTGGGATGTGAGAAATGAGAAATCTGGGGTTGCTATTTCCAGACAAAGCGTCTGTAAACACACCTCACTGCTAAGTGTTTTATACACTGCCCCAGTGAAGTAAAAGAGGGTCTGTGTACCAATGAATCTGAATGGAAGACTAAACAGGGGAAAAGGTCTTCATTTAGCTTAAGATCATTAGAAATATTCACTACGTTCTCTACAGTTCATATTCTGAAATTGTAAAACAGAGAAACCAAAAAGAAATAAACCAAACAAACCACTAGCTCACCAGAATGAAATTCACCTCACAACTAAGAAGAGTATTTTCTTTGAAATATAATTGAAATAAGGACAAAGTAAAATTACAGAACAGCAAGGCAAGCACCCACTGCATTTTCTCTATATGAAACTGTTCCAAAAACTCAGTGAAGCAAGATGCTCATACTGTGTAAAATATTAAATTATTCATTTGGTTTGTATTTAATGGTTCCAAAAAAACCCAAGCTGGTAAAACACACACAATACTTACTGCACCTTTTTTTTTTCTTTTTTTTTTTTTTTTTTTTTCTTTAGAAGGTGCTTGTTTCTACACCTTCTGCATGCAGGCTTAATTATTTGCCTCTAGTTTTGTCTCCATCCAACATTAGCAGAAAGGTGTATAGTCTTCCGTTCCCAGGAGGCACACATGCTTTCACACCCCCCAAGCACATAATTTTCAATTGCTTGCTCTTGTTAAACAGAGACAATGAAACAGAGAATTCTTAAACAAAACACACATTAGCATGCCTCTTGTTTTCTTAGATTTTCATTGCTCCATTTACTGTTTAGAACTTCATCCCACTCCTATTGAAGTGAATAATGAAACTCCCATTGATTTCAATTTGAAAGCCTCTCAGTAGCATTAACATCTAACTGTTGAAGAAGGGAAAGCAGAGCTGTGTAATACTATCAGTCAAGGTTTTGCTCCTGGATCTGCCCTATGCTTTTGTATTCTAGAAGTTGCTGCTTTACCTGAGCTTGGCTTTACATGGCTTGTGACCATGTTGGCTTCTCTTTTGCACAATGCCATAAATTTTATCTGAGTCATAATAATGACAGGCACAAAAGGAAATTTAGAATATACAAGCCACCTTTGAAATCTGGCATGGCCTCTAGTAGTTATCAATTATTATTGTTTAAGCAGTGGGAGGAGGACTGCTGATCAGGTCCATCTTCTGTTTGATAATAAGTCTCACAGAATACAAAAGATTGAACACCTAGTACTGCAGACGTGATTACCCCAAGTAACAGGGTTGCTCTGTGTGATGCCTTAGGGTTTTCATGAATTTGAAGATTTTTTTACTTCTAGGTAGTTTCTCACATATAGAGCAGCTAGCAACCTCTAACCCTGTGCTAGCTGTCTTGAGGGTCAGATAATAGCTGGAACACCATGCTTGGAAAACATGTACCAGAGCTAAGACAACTAGATACCATGTTAGTCA
>JAWWTY010000001.1:58725609-58756056 GCA_035222235.1 Margarornis squamiger | reverse complement strand
CACGTGTTGTACTCTTTTATACTTTTGTACTCTTTTATACTCCTTTATATTCTGTACCCCAAAATTCTATAAGTAAAGAACTCCTCTTTACTTTACCCACATAAAGTTGTCTTGGAAGTTTTTCCCCCTTTCTTACGGCAACAGTGCATATTTCAGAAGTGACTGATAGACTGGGAATGCTAATACAACTTTCTCAGCTGCCATCAACTTCACAAGAGATTGCCCTCCTCTCACTCCTAAACACCTGTGTGATACTGGGACTGTCAGCAGAGCACATGCCACTATCTATTCCTTCTCTTCCCATCATTTCAGAGTCCTGTTACCACTTGTTTAATAATCTGCTTCACTAACCTTCACCATCTCCCTGCTTTTCCATCCTTCACCCCTGAATGATTTTATGGGTTCCAATTCATCTGAAGAAGATGTCAATGCCAGTGAAAATGTAACCATTCAGAAAGAGTCAGCCTGCACAGCCACACTAGAAATTTTGTATCAGACATTCAATCTCAGATTATCTGGCTGAAATCTTTCAAGCCTTTTTGGTCCTTCTGGCATTAGTCTGTTAAAATCAATAGAACTATGCTGATTTGCAAACAATTGGAGAGACAGAGCCTCATTTTAGGCAGTTTTGAATTACCAGGAAAAAAAACCCAAAACCCTCAGCATCTTGTTTCTTGCTCAAATAAAAAAAAAAAAAAAAAAAAAAAAAAAAAACAAAAAAAAAAAAAAACAAAAAAAAAACAAAAAAAAAACAAAAAAAACCCAAAAACAATTACATTTCAGTTAGTGAGGGTTTTGAGCAAGGATTTCAATTTTTCATTGTAGAACACATCCATCAACATGTTTCAGTGCAAAGCATGTATGTTTTTGCCTTTTTTTTTTTTTTTTTTTTTAATTTTTCTTCCAGAATGCATTATTTCCACAGGAGGTAGCCCTTCTTTCTTTTTAATGTAGATAATTGCTGGTCCACAACTTCTTGTGTTGATAAGTTCACTGCAGAAGAGATTCTTCTTTTGCTGGTATTTTCAGGAACAATTTGCAGAGTGACTTACTGTTCACCTTCACATATTGTGGCAAAAAAATCCCCAAAGGAACAATCAATAAGAAGTTATTCACCTTTTCTAACACTTTAAAACAGAGAGTTGTAGAATATAGATATCATATACTTGTCAATTGTTTTTATTTTAAGGTTTTTTTTTTCAGCATTAGCACAAGAGGGGATAAAAAGAAAGATCTCTTCACCTGCTTAGCCCTTCACTTAATGTAGCTTTTTCAGTGTATATTTCTGAATAATGAACACTTTGAATTTTTATTTTATTTTTTTCTATTAATCACAAGAGATCTCATGTAATATTTAACGAGTTCTCAAAGGCAGAGCTTGTTTTCCTTCTTTCCAGCTTAGAAAAACAGTTTGGATCACCTTTGACTTAATTTTAGCAGGTGAGAACCTCCAGTGTCAATACTGCCCACAAGTCACAGATATACTGTGACATCAGCAGTTGTATCAAATGACTGCACATTTATGAGACCTGTTCCTCCTAGTCATTGCCCAAGTGCCCTTTGGACAGGGTGTATATATAACTGCTTGCCACCAATAAAACCACAGATTTTTCCAAATAAAGTTGCCCTTTTGTCTTCTCATTATCATGACTCTGTTCTCATCTCTGTATTCTGTTCCCCATCAGAACCAAACCCTCTCTGGAAAAACACAGATGAGAGTTCCCAGTTGCAGGAGTGAAGAAAAAAAATGTTCTTTTCATTATATATTATTGATTAAGGCACTGTGAGCAAACGGATACATTTTTCCCTTTCTAAACTCAAAAATTTCCTCTTGAAGCATCTGATTCTGAATAACATTTTCCAGTTTGAGATGGACTTATTTTATAGTAAACATAAGTGAACGGAGAATGAAAGACTCAAAACTTCACTTCATGTAAGAACTAACACAAATATAAAAGCCAATCAGTAATTCCTGACTGCTTCTATATTGTACACAGACTATGTTGAACTCATGCATTCAAAATCCTTATGAGAGGAGGACTGCTCACAGATGCCTCAGCTGTACTCTTATTATGCAAATGTATGTTGACATAAAGTTACCCAAATATCTGAGAACTGCATTATCCTAGTGATTCCCACAGCACTGCAACAGATCCTACACTCCTATACTAACATCACTGTGGTTCCATTGTGGGAGGCTTTAGAGCATACTGAAGCAGAAGAGCAGAATTTGCCCCTTAAAGTAACAGAGAGATTGGCATATGTTTTCTCCATCCATTTGGCTAGCCTACAATAAAATGCCTGGTGTTCCATCAGAGTTTGTAATTGATTGGCCAGTAAACAGCTTGTTGATAATAACATATTCTCACCATCTGATGTTTTGAACAATCCAGTAGCAATCTGCAGCAATGCTATTTACATTATGTTCCCTGCACTGGGCATGGATCCAGCTTTTACCACCACCAAGAAGAACAAAGAAGCAGGAGGTCTGTCATAACCTTCAGAAGGTTTTGTGAGTAATTTTAAGGTTTTCAGAGACAGTGTGACTTCTAGCAGAGGATTTGAACATGGAAATAGTTTCCATGTTCTTTGTTTTATGAATCATATTATAGTGGGGAAAGAAAGATGTATAGAACAACTTTACATAAAAGATAAGCATTTAATGGATATTTGCTTTGACTGTCTGCAAAGACAGAGAGGCTCAGGGAATGCTGAGAGCTTTCCATTAGTCTGATCTTCTGGGCCATGTAATGCAGAGTATCTCAAACCACGTCCTCTGCCTATTCAGATTGTCTGCATTATTACCCCTTGGGTCCTTCCTAAGGAATTCTGATCACAGGGGAACTTGATGTATATGTGTGTTTGTTTACACACATACATACTAGTGTGCAGGCAGGCTTCCGCCAGTCCTGAGCTTGGAGTCTTCATAGCTGAGTGACCACTTTTGCCTTATGCACTCTATAGTCAAAAATTTTTAAAATATTATCTGCAAATAGGGAGATGCAAGTTCTAACTTTGACAGAAGTCTTAGTGGAAGCAAGGTCCCTCCCAGGGTCAGAAACATTCCTCAGCTCTCTATGAATGCTTAGTATAGGCACTGAGAGTGCAAGTGCCAATGGGCTGAACTGTGAGACTGAGGAACATACAAGGATGGAGGTGTGTCCAGAACAGAATATGAAGCTTCTGGGGTACACTCAATTGCTCTCAGCGTACTGTTAAATTTAGGGACTTCCATTTATATACAACAGCAGAGCAAGGATAAAGAGGATCTAAGCTTTGCCCTTCAGTGTCTATTTCAAATCCCTGTTTCTATTTTAACAGTGAGGATATGTTTTCTTTAATAGCAGTGTGTATTCTGCATGTAATCATAAGTCTTAGTAATGAACTCAAGTTGTGTTGTAACCTATCAAATCCTAGTGATTTTAATATATTTATCTGGCTGTTTTATAACACTGAAAATGAGACTTTTCCCCCCAGTGGCTAAGATAGTCTAATACTTGCTACAGTACATACAAAATAACAACAAAAAAGACATAGCACCTATTCAACACCTCCATTGTTTGTCTTTTAAAAAATCCTCAGCTATTCTGTTTCTTGAAGTTCCCTTTGAATTCTTACAAGCAAACACAAGACCCCAGTGTCATTAGTTATTAGGTTTAAGTTCTTTAATGTAACATTAACAATGTCCTCTTGGCTAGAAAGAAATTTAAATTCTTCCACAAATTTTAAAAATAATTTCATATAAGTTTCTTGTACAAAACCACCATCACGCTGTATTTCAATGTGTTAAAAAGTGTCTTCCTTGACCACATCTTCTCTTATTCAAAAAGCACACAAAAAAATTTATTACTCTAATTAAATATCTTCTTTGAAGATATCACTTTACCCATGAAGATTTTTTTTTTTCATTTATACAGCCCAAGAATTAACTCCTTTCCTTTCAAACTATTTGTTTTATAAATACTTGTCTGAATTTGATCTCACCATTTAATCTCCAATGGAGCTTTTTATTCTTTGACAGCATATTGGCTATATACCAGTTTCTTCTTTTTTTATCCTTATTGCAGATTCTTCAGCTCAGCTGTTCCATATAGCCTGCCAGCATTTTTAAAGGGCTGCTTTCATTATTATTTAATGTGTGTTGGTTTCAGCAAATATTGTAACTACAACTGTTGCTTATTATGGTTTTTTTTCCCCTCCCCTATAGTCAGTCAACTGGCAACATTCCAAAGCCCTTTTTAATTTCCTACGACTAGAAAACTGTGCATGTAAGGTCTACTCACTCTTTCAGATGTTTGACATCATTACTATTTAATATGTTCCTTCAAGAAATGTTGTTGCCACAGCATTTCCTGACAGCTTTACAGTTCTGCTACTTCATTAAATACAACTGTAATTATGTTTAAAAAAAAAAAAAAAATACATTGTACAGGGACCTTTAGAATCTTCTAAATTTCATTTGCTACACAACTACTTCCCACTCTGTCCAGCAATATTACAAGAGACTGACTCTATAAATTTGTTATATTCTCTGAGTTTCCTGACAACAACTGCATTCAAAACACAATGAAGTTCCCAGAATTTCCTAGAAAATTTTAGGATCTGCAGACCTAAGCATCAGATATGGATAATGAAGTGGAAACTGAACAGAGTATAGAAGAAATTGTTTCATCATTTCTGGTTCATGTTTACTTCTTCTGTTTCAAAAATGGAGGGATAATGTGGTTTCAAAAGTCACTGGAACCCTGCTTCATTCATTTAAGCAATCTAAATTTAGCTAATAATTCCAATTCTATATAGAATACTTAGATTTGCAAAGCCATGATAGAAATTTTTCAGGGCCTGTGAACCTTCAGGTTTTGTGGTGATTTGTTTTGGTTTTTTTTTCCCCTCATAATCACATACAAAATAAATAGATGTTCTTATCAATAATGTACCAAGAAAATGCAAATCCTTGTATTTCCTAAGCTTTTCTGTTCTCTGACTAACCCTCTATTTATCCCACTAGTCCATTCTTCTGTATATCATGAAATAACCCTGCAGGCAATTTCACAAAATTCTATTAGGGTTTGCAATTATGAAAGAAACCCCTTCCTCATCTTCCTCTTCTTTCTTCTGCCTCACTCTCCTCATTCAAGACTAAACATAGAATTCAGGAACAATAAACCTTATTTTTCTAGCATTTTTCTGTGTACAGGGAAGAAGGAAAAGGTATTTCTTAGTCTGAAACATTATAAAGCAAGGTGACCAAGAGGGCAGGAAGAAAGGTGACCAGGAGGGTAGGAATGGTGTCCTAAAGGCATGTCAGCAGGAAAAAGAGCCCTGCAGATTGATAGAATTAGAGAAGATCTGTCGTTAGGTGGCAGAGATACAGAAGCATCAGAAAATAGAGGTGTTTCTTTTTAAACATTTTTTCAACCATAAACAACTTGGAATATTTTTTTCCAAGATACTCTAATGCTGTCTGTGACATGTAGCTTGCGAGTCTGTGGTCAAGTTCTCATCCCTAAGCACAGAAAAGTTTTCACTCTGGGCTAAAGATTTACCACATGGGAGAAGGATCTTTCTGAGGGAAGGGTGACATTCTGAGACTGTGCCCTGCCACAGGAACTGGGGCCTCTTTAAAACTATAAATATACTGTTTCAAATGCTGGATCTTGCCTTTCTATCATAATTATTGCAAGTTCATTTAAGACAGAAAATTTGTCTTACCAAATGCATTTTTTATCCCACCTGTTCAGTTCCTCCTCCTGGGAAAAGGATATGTGCATGAGAAAGAGAAAACAAACCACATGTAACAGATATTGACAGTGCTGATCAATGCACTCCAAGAAGTTATTCAAACACTGTTATTTTGATGGCCATAAATGATTTTATTCAAAACCAGAAAGCAACTCTTGGTAAACTTCTGTAGCAAAGACCCTCATGGTATCTAATCCAGGCATTTGCATTTATTACAAGGAAAAATAAGTATTAGTTGGCTACTGCATTTCGAGATAGGTTCTTTTCATCTTTATAATTGCACAATATTTATAGTTTTGAATTCCATTAACTCCTGACTGCAAGTTGAAGTAAGAGATGAGTCATTTTGCATCAAGTAGCATCAGAATCCAAGTCATCACCTGTGACCTTCTGTTAAAGTTATACCATTATGCAAATTAATACAAAATTCCATGAATTCAAAATTTAAAAAATTCTCTTACTGGGGAAAAGTATTCACTCGGCATTTCCGTCAGGTATTTATTAGACTCGGTATCTACTGGAAGCAATTATTTGAATTATGCATGACTATGTCAATTATTTAGTACCTACATATCTCTAATAAAACAATTAAGTTCTACCTGTCTAAAAGGAGCTTTTCAAACTTGACATGAAGATATAAAATAACTAGATACTTACACACTAAGAGCATGTCATTGTTTATTTGTGTTTTCCACTTTCGGTTCACTAAACCCTGTCCTATTTGCATTGAGAACAGAATTTCTTACAAGCATTTCTTTCTGTGTTCTTTAGTTTTTTTAATCTGTTTTCATCTACAGAATTACCATTAAATTTGTTTATAATAAAACAGGAATTACATAAATTAAATTTCCAATGAGATCTACCTTAAAAGAATATTAAGGTCAAAAAGTCAAGCGCTCAAATGAAGAACTACCAAAATTAAGGATGCTTATGTTATTCACAAGTACATACATCTTCCTTCCCTTGTGTGATGTTTCTAAACACACCAACCCTAGGTGTTTATAAATACAAAATCCTTTAAAAATACCTTCTCAAATCCATGCTCATTCAATGGTCAGGAATAGCGATTATTGTAATGAAATAATTACAGTTATGCATATGTCATATTACAATTTTAATTCCATATTAAACATTCAATGCTTCTGTGTTCATCATCCAGTGCTCTATTTGTTTTACAGTTCTCATCTGGCATCTAATTAAAAAAATCAAGGTTTAATACAGGAACTTTCTGTATCTGTGAAAAGAAGTCAATGGGTTATGGAGGCAAAACATATGGACCAGGTGGCCAGAAAACTATTTTCTGTGATAACTCAGATAATAAGGTTCCATGTCTATTTTTTCAGTGGTAAAACTTATGGCTATGCATAAGAGTTTGGCTGGACTAAGAAGCAGGTCTTGCTTTTAAAAGCAAGAATTACATTATAAACAAAAGTGAATGTTTTCTTCTGAGAATATTAATACTGGAAATTCAAGTGACCCATTCCAAATACCAGGCCTATAACTTCTGGTGGTTCTAAAATAAGAAGTGTGAAAAATGTCTCTTGTATTTTCCTTGAGATTCTTAATGATTCATTTTACTGATGCATTTTCTCCTGTGTTTATCTTGTCACTGTTTTCATTTTCATTCATATTTACACCAAATATGTAAATGCAGTCCCAACACATTAAATAGCACATACAGTTAGAATGTTAAACATTCACTGTACATCAAAAAATGCTCTAGAGTTGCTCCCAATGGAGTTTTCCTATCTAAAGTTAATGAGTTTTAATGTACGGTTTCCTTGTACCTTTCCTTTCTCTGCACATCAATCTGTTCATGGCATCTGTCAAGCATGCAGTAACAGAGAAATATTCTCTGGAGCTGTCAGTGAAATGACACCTTTCTCCTTTACTGGAGTTGGAAAATAATGCCCATATTTCTCCAAAATTCTCCAGGCAGTGTATGTCTGACTTTCAAAACCAACACCATCTGCCCAGGAAGATTCTTGGAGCCAATGACACATAGAAGATTTTATCTGATCTCTGATGTAAAAGCTGTTACATTACACTTAACTAGATGACTTACCTTGCATATCTGACATTTGAATAAAATGGTTAAATAGAACAGTGGCTAGGGTTGGTTCACTGTATTATCACAATCAATTATTATAAGCAACAACTCTACCTTACGAAGAACAGTGAAATTACATGTTCAAATAAAGGATGAGACACTTTGGCATTGAATCACTGGCAGATGACCTTATTGAAACTATATGGATTTTAGCATTCTTTATGTCTAACCTAAACTCCCCCTGGCACATCTTAAGACTGTGCCCTCTTGCCCTGCTGGTTGCCTAGGAATAGAGACCAACCCCCACTTATATTGAGTGAGAACTACACTCACATGAAGAGGAGAACTTATTTTTAATTACTGTTTTCTTCCTGAAAATATGCTAAAAACCATAACCAAAAAATAAATAATGATCTCTAGTAGGAAGGAAGATAACCATGTGTTTAAGCAACATTGTCTCAAATAGTTTTGAAATACACTGCTTAAGTGTCTTCCTGAATATTGATGATTGATGAATTTGGTGCCAGTGTGTCTGATCTTTATTAAAGTAACAGCAATGGGGGTACACTGTTATCATTTTTCCTGAATATAGTGTAACCTAATTTCAGCATGTCATTTGATGAGTAAAAATGCTGTATATAAACTTTAATATTTTTTCTTTAATGGGAATTCTTTCTAGAAACAAAAAAATAAGCTTGGGCTTTTCTGAGCGACTCAAATTCATTGGGAGATTTGGGATGTTTTCATACTAGATTTATCTTTTACCCCTTTATATGTCATATTAAAGTCTATTTCTATTACTATAAATATTTAAGTTCAAAATATATTTTAATGCTATTGAATATCAAATTAACTAGAAGCGTGTGGCTAATTTGATGGAAGTCTAGAATGACTGTTTTGATAACTGCCAAACAAGGCTTCAGCTTAGAGCATTCCTGGACTTCCTTCCTGAGAAAATTATGAGCAGAGAAGATTTTTATTATTTTTAACAAGAGTACAATGCTCTAGAAACATAAAGAAATAAAAACAGTTTAATATCCATGCAGTAAGGCTTTTGTTATTTCATATAAAATTATTTTTAAAAATCTACATTCTAATGCATCACAGAAGACAAGAAAAGTATTAAGTCTGAATTGTTTTGATTTTCCCAATAGCAGAGGAAGAACCAAATCCTACAGAGTGCTTTATAAAACCTGAATTTTATGGCTTATAACTAAACCAAGGCAACCTTAGCCCCAACAGTGTTTAAGCTGCAAATAAAACTTATAGGGGATTGTGGGGGAACCAACAACGGATTTTACTAAATGGAAAGAGCAGAACACCGAATCGGCTGCAGAGCCTGAGAAGCCTTCACTGGGGGGACGATTTTGCTGAGCCTGGATGTGGTGTGTGTGGAGTGGACTCCAAACTGCCATTTAAAAGGTTTTTCAGTGTTGGTATTGGAATGGTCATTATTACATTTTCATTACCTTTGTACTGTTCGGATGTTCCTATTGGTTGATGTACCCCCAATTTCCCATTGGCTAGCCTGTGGTGCATTGCACCACTGCCTCATAAGGCTAGCCGCACCCTGGTTTTCCCTTGTATGTCGTGACCCCTCCCCCTTTTTTCCTCTTTGTGTCGTGCTCCTCCCCAGCTCCGCCCTTGCGTCCTCCCTAGTTCTAGAACCCTCTATCCCAACCTTATATAAGTCCCATGCGCACCTAATAAAGTGTCCATTCCTGCTTCGACCCCAGCTTGGTGTGGACCTTCCTTTTTCCCTCGGCGGAATGCGGCAGGGGATCAGTATATCATTCCCAAATATTTATCCAGATAATATCACAGTATCCTCAGCAATTTCTGTAACACAGAATAGAAAAAAAAATCTACTATTCCTCTAATGCAGTTGTTTTTTACTCCTCCTTTTGCAAATAGGTATCCAATTATTTCTGACTTGAGCAAGGAAAATCTTTCAGCCCCAGAATAATAGTCTGTAACTATGAGACATGTGGACACTTCCATTAACCCACTGTTTAAAATTCTTACAGCTGGGAACTGAAAGTTCCCTCCCTCATTCAATACTC
Source organism: Margarornis squamiger (assembly GCA_035222235.1). Lineage (NCBI taxonomy): Eukaryota > Metazoa > Chordata > Aves > Passeriformes > Furnariidae > Margarornis > Margarornis squamiger. The sequence goes on along the minus strand of JAWWTY010000001.1, from coordinate 58,746,201 downwards.
AAAGTAAGAAAGCAAACCATGCCAGCATAAGTCACTTAAAGAGCAACATCTGTGCTTGTCGCGATTGTCTTGCTTGTCGTCCTGTGGTACTTCAGACACTCTAAATAATGGAGCTTGCTGGACTTCTACCAAGCTATCTATCTCTGATGACTGGTGCACTGTAAATTCATATAGAAAACTATTATATTCCACTGAACTGCAGCAACTCCCTAGATAAAAGGGTAAATTTTCCACAGATCTTCCTGTCAGCTTCAACCTGAAGGTAGGATTTAGGAAGGTTAGATTTTCTCAGCAACAGGCAGTTGGAAGAAGTTTTTCAGTAACTCTCCATAGCTGAGTAAACCAAGTAGGGGTGTTTTCAGCCCTTAAAGACAAGTAAAAATTGAACACATTTATTATGGTTACAAGACTTTGCTGTAAGAGTTCCAGAAGTGTTGTATTGAGGTCTCTGCATTTTCAGAAGACCTGAAGAGTTGTTTCTTTGTACAGAATATAAAAGCACTTTCAGATTTCAACAGCCTTCCAGCCTGCAGTGAAAGAATTTGGCAGATATTCCCTTTACAGACTCATTATTTACTGTTTGCTCTTTCACTTTCTCTTGTTTGCTGCTTCAAGCTGAACTCCTTTAAAAAAAATGGACAAAGGAGTATCAGCCTCTAAAATTGATGGCTTTGAAGACAAATACTTTTGGGACAAAAAGTCAGACTCTCTGGCACCTTTTTTTCTAAAAGTTTAATGGGTGAATATGTTTATTCTTTTTGGACTCAAATTGTTTCAAATATTGGGTTTTTATTATCATTATTATTCCTGTTTTTATCTTGTGAGAAAATATTTTTTATTTATGTGAGAAACTCAGTAGATGAGAAATGATACATAAGGTCTGAAAGGTCCAAAGTTTGTGCTGAGTAAGCTTCATTCCAGATCTGCTGCTACAGCTAAGTGGCCAGGCACACGTTATTACAAAGTTCCTGATTCATCTTCTTTCCTTAGAAAACTTTCAACAGCAGCAACAATGAAACAGGAATTCTTTTAATACTTTTTTTTCCCCTATGTTTCTTTTCTTTCTGTACTGACGCCCACTGTGGTGCTACCAGTTCAGGAACTGCTTTTTGTGAGTCAGTTAGTGGTCTGAACTGCTCCAAACACAAAGCCACTGACTGGCACTTCAGAAAGCAATGCGAATAACTCACAGCCTATTGGTTTTGACAGTATAAAATTTGCCCCCCTACTGTTATTGCCTGAAAGTGCTGTTGTACAAAATAAATAAAACTAGTTTCCAGAGGCAGAACTTTGAGGGGTACAATTGCACCATTTATGTAAACAGAAAATCTGTGAGGAAAAATAACATGAACTTTGTATTATCAGGGCTCAGAACTACCACTGGTTTTTTGAATTGTATGGCCACCTGTCATAATTTTACTTGAGATGTCACTGAAAAGGTGGGGGCCTGTCCTAAAATCAGGATGTATAGCACTTAAATTATTTAGTCATAGGTGATCTTCACATCTGTATGTAACATTTTTAGACATAAATACTGTTAAAAAGTCATCAGCTTTCCTTCCTCACTGTTGCATAAAGCAATCTGATAAATATCAAATTTACTTTTCAGTAAAACTATGCATGAATACCTTTTTTATTCAGCCAGAAGTATTACTGACTACTACACCAAGCGCTAATAATCTGAATAAAAACAACAAAATCAGGGTTTACTTTCATACAGCACATTTAATCTGGAAGAAACTCTAATTGCATTACAGAAGTTATTCTTTTCTCTATCACTTGTCATGGAAATGGTTTTCAATATGCTTTCTTAGCATGCTATATCGATGATTCAAACAGCATACAATACCCAGGAACGCCTTCATGCATTACTGAACTGCAGCCATCTCTTCAGCAGGATACAGTTATTGTTTAACAATACACAGCAACACAATGCAAGCCTTACTGAAATTAGCATGAACATTTAAATAGAAATAATATTTCAGTGGGAGGATCTTGGCTTTCTGTTTTGTCTTGAGTACAACAGCAATCCTTTTCATTTATATAATTTCTGAGTAGTTAGGCCATTTAGCACAAAAAAGAGACAGCCCCAACTCTATACCCCGCTGAGCCTGAGGGATTTTGAACTCTCTGCTCTTACCTACTCATAAAAGATGCTAAACACAAGGTGAAGGTCACAAATTTGACCAACTGTCCCTTAAGATGGCACTCAAATCAGCTCATACATGACTGATGTATTCACAAAGGTATCACGCAAAAATGAGCATCTCTGTCTCCAGATATATTTGTAAATGAAAGTGATTAAAACCAAAAGTTTTTATCATGGATTAACTTTTATTATGGATTCTGATGATGTTTAATGTGCTGAGTAGTCATGAGAATAGAAACATGAATTTTGACTAGGCTTAGTTCTCACAACTCTCATGAGAAACAAGGCAACAGGGACAAGAAGAAAAATTCCCTTAGTTCCTTGTAGTTTGCTCTGGTCTTTCTAATTGTCTATCACACCACTTCTGCTCCATGCACATTCCGTCACTGGCAGCAGCTTCAGCTTTTGTTGGTCACTCAGCTCTTATACGCCTTCTTTCCTTCACACAACATGTTATGGTCTTGCTACTCTGTAAAACCACATGTGGTTATTTCCTCATGACACTTTTCCTCAGATAACGTTATCTGTGGGTAGATAAACATCAAAATAGATCTTCCAAGATCCTGAACCTGGTTATGTACTTCTGCATCCCACTTCAGTCTCAGAAACAGATTTGTGGCCTAAATACAAACACCTCCCTTGACTCATTCTCCCTCTATCCCTCCCATATATTTGGCTCAGCTAACTTTTTCTAATAGGAGTTTCAATACACATTGAAGACATGCTACATCTGGTTGTCTGAAGAAGCATAACTCAGAATTCTTAGCTTCCTATGATACTGATGTTTCCAAATATTTCCATCCTCCTCATTTCCTTCCAGCTATGCTGTTCTATGTGTGTAATTATGTCATAAAACCTTAAGTGCAAGGGCCATGACCATGCTTCCTGGATGAAATTCCATCCAGAAAAAGATATCTGTCTCTCTATTTTACATATCACCACTGAATAAAGAAAAATAACAGAACATAAAAAATTTGAGAAACTTTTTTCCATTCCTTCAATGAACTTCTGATACCACACCTGGAAGAGATTTGGGCAGGAGGGTGGTGGGGTGTGAAGGGAAACAAAAATATATATCTACCCAACCTTGTACCATAGCATCCAAAAATTTTAACTTATATAAAATTATTTGCAATTCTAACTTATCCTTACCATTTCAATATGCTGAATCTTGAAAGGTAAAAAAACCAGGGGTTTGCAATTGATGAAGCACACTAATAACACAGATTAGTTGACTTCATTACTTGTCCTATTTTTCTTTATTGCTTCTGTTTTACAATTTGCTGCTCTTTTTTTTTTTTTCTTTTTGGAGTCACTTATAGATTATCATGATGACTTCTAAATCATTTTCCTTTAATTAGTCAGGGTTTGAACCCAAATAATTTTCAGTGTGGCCCAGTGCAAGTCAGTATTGAAAATAATTTCTGTCCAGTATCAGTTTCAGAATGCAGAACAGGTCAATCTTTGTAAACCAAGCTGGTGAAAAATGAGAAAAGGTTTTGTTAGAGGTTGTCTGGTTAGAAACAGTTCCACAAGTGAATTATTTCCTCACTGAACATCAAACAAAAACAGTTAATGATTTATTTCCTTTGTGGCAGGTGAAGCCATTGTAAGATAGTTTTTGTTTGTTGCTTTATTAATTCCATCAGCTTCTTAGATTTGTTCATTGGTGTATATGCAATCTCTTTTCCATAGTACTTCTTTCCCTTCCTTTTTATTTGAGTGAATTTGCTTTTTCCTGTTGTTTTTTTTTTCTTTACATCAGTATTGTTTTTAAATCGAGACCAAATGGGCTTTTATTTTTTCTTTGCTTATAATTTTTATCGTGCAAATTTGAAGTTTGACAATAGTGGAGGAAGATAAGAGGCTTTCCCTAGAACATCTGCAAATCCTTTTCACAATGCTTTGAAATTTAGACAAAATTGCTAAGCCCTTCCTCAGATTACTATCAATTTAGCCAATAAGAATTTGAATTATGATCTTGGTTATAAAGAGCACCATGGGGCAGCAAAAAAGAATACTTACCGATTATACTGAAAAGGTAAGGAGTAGAGTTTTAAGACACTTTAACAAACTTTAGGGTAGAACATGACACACTTATTGGTGAAGTACTAATCACTTGAATAGACCTGTGAAATTGCATAAGAATTTGTGTAGGTGTGTTTCAATGGGAAAAACACCTCTAAAATCCAGACCATAAATTACTGTTTTACATCCATTAGGTGATGCATGTAAGGTTCTAAATTTTATCTTGAATACAACACTGAAGAATATCTTATTCTTTAAGTGGGTAGTCATAGTTTGTGATTTATTTTACCTAACTTAAGACACTTAGGAGCCTTACTGCCTCCTCAGTCAAACAAAAGAGAGATGAACCTTCAGAGATGACATATTATTTTTGATTTAAACAACAGATGACAGAAAAGTTACCATACACGTAGCTGAATTTGTCCAATGAATAATTAGCATAATTTTCTTGTTTGTTTGTTTGGGATTTTTTTAAGAACCTTAACTGTAGTCAGCTTTAGGTTAACTCCCTCATCCAACTGTTGGATACTAATATGTCTTTCACATAGAATGAAGAAAAATCTGTTATGAGTAATCTATTTTCAATACACAAGGTGATAAAACCATCCTTGTAAATTGCTCTTTGACAAACTGAATAGCTTTAGTTTGTAAAGCCTTTTTTTTCTCCAAGACTTTTTTTAAAATAGTTGTTTTTTTTTTCTTAAACACTTTCATGTTGTTATAAGAATAAAAGGCATGTTGTTATAAGAATAAAAAGCTGAAAACACTTTTTTAAAAGACCCACATTACTCTGTCTAAATCCCTAGTAAAATAAAGCTCCAGATAAACAGTTGGGCCTTTTACTCTATGTGAGAGGTCTACCTCTAAGAGAGTAAGAAAAAATTTGCCCCCCAATATCACTCTGTATATAAGTATCAAAGCTGCTGCAGTTGCTTTATGTAATCTTCATTGACAAGAAGATAAACAACTGTAAACAAAAGGAAGCCTGCACTCATTTTATTCAGGACTCTGTAAATCCAATGCAGTGACCATGACATTTTTGTTAGGAAATTGTAGAGGTGCTAATTCTAAGCAATTCTGCTCTATATACTGATTCTGAATGCAACTGCATGGCAAACAGAAAATATTATATTCTCACAGTTAATTACGTGTGGGGGACGGGGTTTTCAGCCATACAGGTTTTCAGCCACTACAATTTGGAAATAAAGGCATATGGGAGAGTCCAGGAGAAGCACAAAAGAGGAAGACCAGAATCTGCACAAAGGAGAGTCTGCAAAAAGAAAAGGAGAAGAGACCAAGCTAAATGTCACAAGTTTATGACATTTTGAGAGTGTGCAGACAATCCTGAGGTGAAAAAGAGCAGGAAGATGTTGCAGGGATTACTTAGTTCTGAAACATAGTAATTCAAAGGTGAGAAAAGTTTGGGAAAGAACAAGAGCACATCAAGACAAATAAGTTTCAATGACAGCAGGAAAAGCAGAGGAAGGTTTATGGACAGCAGAGAAGCAAGCAGGCAAGAGAAATGAGAGAAAGTAGTTAGTAGCAGCAGAAAAAAGAAAGAAAGGTAAAATTATGAGAGAGACTGAAGAAAATGAAGGAAGTAACAGAAGTATGTGATTAGGAGAAAAAGTAACATGATGAGTTAGAAGAAACGTATGCTTAAGATCCAATTTAGGATTGGAGAAAGCTTTACAGAAGCAGAGAGATGAGAATAATCAGTGGAGATAACAAAAACCAACAGACCAAAAAGGCAACAGCAAATGATCAAATGACTTGGATTAACTCAAGAAGTAGAAGCAGTTAGATTGCAAGCCAAAACTCTTTGCAACTGTTCTTCAAGGGTTGAATTCCATTAAAGTAGACCCGACAATTGCATTTCATAGGTATAGCCTGCCCCTTAAGCATCCATCCATTTGCATCCATCATCTTGGATGCAAAAACAGCATTCAGGGCAGTAACCTGACTTGTGACAGCTCCTCATCTCACAGCCTTGCCATGTGTCTTGCAACCCTGAGTATTGCAATTGATAAACCAGAGACCCTACGTTCATGCCTCTATGTTCCTTATTTCTCTACCTGAATGGGTCAGCCACTCTCTCCACTCTGTCAGACCCTGTCTCTTCCCAGGTCTGAGAGCAGGCTGGCTGAAGGAAAGACAGCCTTTAAGTTACATCTGCTTCTATAGTGGCAGCCCTAACCCTCAGCGTGTAGGTCCTTCCCTCCCACATGCCCTCCACCATCTGCTGCTTCCAGAGCCACAAGACCTGAAGAGGAAGGTAGAGGAAGAAGCACCATGGAGGGGTGGGAGTCAACCCCTACCTTTTAGATAAAAGTGCTTATAACTCGTGAGAAAAAGGCTATGAGGATAAACTTCCCATTCATCAACCACATTGTTATACAAGCCACAGTGCTATGCAGTGACATTTTAAGTGAATCAGCCATGGGCTATATGCATAGGATGATGGATTAGAAGCAGGAGCAGGTAAAACACCTTGCAAGAAGAGCACAGAGAAATAGACCAGGGCTCTGATGAGCATCCTAAGATGCTGGAAGACAGAGTTGCCAGTATTTGCATGCTCTTCACCCAGTCTGTGCAGTGATGCCTCTCCTTTATACACCAACTGCTGACACAGGTGTATCAAGGGGGTAAACACGAACTCAAAATAGACCAAATCAGGAAAAAACAAACAAAAATTTAAAAACACAAACAAACAAAAGCACAAAACCCAGAAAAACAAGCAAACAAAACACACACACAAAAAAAGAACCCACAAAAAAAAAGGTAAAAACAAACAAACAATCCAAAAAAAAACCACAAAAAAGAACTAAAAATAACTTATTTAACTCTGTCTGATGGTGACTTCACAATCTATTGGAGAACAGGGGAGCCTGCACTGCTGGGGCAGTGCTGCTGCTGGCAAAGGGCCACTTTGACTTCCCTGATGGAATAAATACTAACCTGAAAGGATTACATACAGCCCTCACCTCCTATGTATCCCCTAGCATGCATTCTGGTTGCATAATTGTAGCAAAACAGGCACCAATTTGCTTTGAAATTTTGCTGTGACATGTAGCTTCCAGTGTTGAGCCTACAGCTAGACATGAGCAGCATCTCCTGTGACAGGAGGTCTGACTGCCTTGCCCAGGACTTTGTCGAGAAGAGGGATAATGGGGTGCCTCAGCAGGAGAGTGTAAGATCTCCTTAAAGTCAGGGATATTCTTTTTGTCATTGATGAGGATGTAAGTGGGAGAACACGGCTGCAGCTCAGTGACAATTGTCATGGGAAGTTAGGGGAAAACCAAGGTCTTTTACTAAGTAAAAGAAAAAGTAACCTTGTCTGTCTTGTCACATTATCTGACTGGCATCAGATCTAACAACTTGGGCTAAAGCATGAGACATTGGTAATAGAGTTTTGCAACTATTTTGACAAAGAACTCCACTCAGAGAGCTTAAGAACAGAGTCCTTTAAATTCTAAAACTTTAGCTTGAGGAAGGAATTTGATGTGAAAAAACACGTCATGAGCTTCTATCAACTGGCATTTTACTGCACAGGGAGTGTGATGCTACCCAACAAATGCACAAAGAGTTTTGTTCTGGCATCTTAGATATAGCTGCAGTAATTAAGTTTAGAAACTGCAAAGAAGAAACATCACTAAACTGAGCAACACCAAAGTAGAATTCTAATGACAATTTGAAGTTTGTTGAAGTAGGCTTAGGGCAAGGTACGGTATTGCTTTTTTTTTTTCTTTTTTAATTCTCTCTGTGTGACAAATGAGGTGACAAAATACAGCTAATTTCTTTGTCAGAACAGTCTTCTGAATAATGAGAAGAATGGGTGTATGTGTTTACTACATTGTCTATTTTGGTTTATCTGAAGAATTTATAAAGTTGTTTATTTCTATGATCATTCTTTTGAAAGTTATAAATTGTTTCACTCTTCCTTCACAAAAAAAAAAAATTAATAAAGGATATAAAATTAGTTGTTTAACATTTGATTCAAAATTTCATTAACTTGCTGTCAGTATTTCATTTAGGTAAGTAGCATTTGAACTAGACTCTGCTTTCAGATTCTTCAGTAGACCAATGCTTTTAAATTAACAATGATATTGCTCTTCTTCAGAAAGCAAGAACAGAATTATTTGTGTGCCTCCATACTTTCACAATCAACTGCTTATATATCATGAGATAGTGTGTGTGCCTATAATATTATATATAAATATATATATATATATACTTGTGCAGCTTAGTGTTGAGTATATGCTAAAAGTGTCTGCCTTCTCCAGCTGCCTCAGCTAGGACTCTCCTGCTCAGGCTGCCATTTTTCCTTTTGCGGGTTCCACCAGTTAGTGGGAGCTTACCACATATTCTGGAATACACACAAGCACAGCCCTTGCACACACACATGCAGCTGTGGGAAGATACAGGTGCTCATCAACACCCCCTTGTCTGACTACAGTAACAAGCCCAAAATTTCATATGCACATGAGGCTCTCACCAGCAGCTGGCAGTTACAGACCTTGCAGTAAGCATATATAGATGGCACAGAGAGTGAGATTAGATAGAGAGTTGAGAAAACATCCAATAAGAAGGCATAAGAAGACAGGACAGCTGGATTCATCAGGTGCAGGGCGCGGGTGGACAAGAGTATTGACTGTCCCAATTTTACATGACTGTTCCCTTTAAGACTGCTTCCAGTCTGACCTCTTTTAGACTGTTTTCAATCTCCCCTTATTTGTTCCTCCTGGCTCCTCCCTCCTTTGCACATATCCTCAGTTTGAGGGAAGAAAAAGGAACACTGATATAAATGTGTACTCTCACTGCCTGCACAGCAGAAATCAGTGTATTCAGAAATATTCAGATACTGAAGAAAACTGAATAACTTTGTGTTTCCTTTTTGTTGCTTTCACTCCACCATCTTGGCATATCAAGCTTTCCCTTTGCATAGTAAATTTCCTGCAGTACAGGTTAAAAAAAGCCAATCATATTTTTTTTAAGTCTCTAAATTAAAATAATGATTTAAAAAGAAAAAGAAAAAGGAAAAAAAAAAAAAGTCATTTGTCCCAGTCTGCTTTATGCATAAACCTATTCACAGAGTTCTAGAGAGATTTTTGCGAGTTTACAAATCTCATTATCATCAATGATTAAGCATGGATGGTTAACCCTGGAGATGGATTTGGGAATAATGCTAAAGCATTGATATTTGCCTCTAGATAATGCAGCTTGGGAAATATAGCATAACTTGTATCCATTCTAAGCAGCTTCAAATGTAGGACTTCTCCACACTTAGTTCTCTTCTCCAATGCTTCACTTGCAATTTATTTGTATCTCAGCAAATTACTTCTAAGGACTCAACCATGTTTTCTTCATGCACCTTAAATTAGGTCAATTCCTTTTCAAGTCAGTGAGTGCAAAAAGAATATAAGACAGCATTTTTCATCACATTAGGTTTGTTACTCCAGAATTCATCAGAATATACTCAAAACTCTTTCTATTTATAAAGTGTAAGTTATATATTAAACAAAAGAATTCACTAAAACAATATGCAAAGAGTAACAGATGGAGTGTTCATTGGTCATACAGCTTCCTCCTTCACAACCACAAAATCCTGACTTCTATAAGTTTTTGAAAAATGGGTTAAAGAAATGTGGTCTTTCATCATCTTCATTGACTGAGCAAAGTTACTGTTATGACATTGTAAAAGACTAAACAGGCAAGGCAAGTAATGATGTGCATGCCAGTTTGTGGATGAAATAGTGGAACAGCTGCTTCGTGACTCAGGTCATAACTAATAGAAGGCATAATTAACACCAGCTAACAGATTTTTAGAAAATGGGTGTTGTTAAACTAGTATTTGACTATTAAATTTGAACTCTAGTTAGTAAAAAGAAGAGAACTACTACAATGTGCTCAAGACAAACCCCATCCTTCCCATTCCCTTTTTCCATGTCAAAAAAATAACAAAATAAATGTTCAGTGGACTAAATCCTTTGGTATATCTTGGACTCAAGATTATGTTTCTCTTCTTGCCTTTCCCTTTGAACTTAATTTAATTCATTTTTCATTAGGAAAAGATTTTTAAAACATTTTTAAAATAGAGTGTTAAACCGTCTACAGGCATGACTACATAGAAATTTAACTAGAGCTATTTGGACATGCTGTACTTTTTTCCTATGAAAATAATAATTAAAAAAATACACTTTTTAAGCAGCAAAGACTTTACTAATTTAGAAATGTCAGCAGGATGACTTCTGACACATTTTGGATATACCCATTTTGCTACGTTCAAGTAATTCTTGTTTTGATTCCTACCATTTTATAGCAATATAAATAAACACAGAGTTACAGAAGCTACTGTGAGCCATGGCTGATTTCTGCTGATCATGAAGTCTTCTGTAAAGAAGGGGAAGGAAACTGGGACACCTATGTTACAACTCATGTAAAACACTGCAGTGGCATTTCCCCAAACCAGATTGTTTTCATTTCAGGGTTTGTTGTTTTTTGTGGGTTTTTTTTTTGGGTTTTTTTTTTTTTTTTTGGGGGGGGTGGGTTTTTTGTTTTTTTTGGGGAGGTTGTTTGTTTTTTTTTTTGTGGGGTGGGGTTTTTTTTTTTGAATTTTTTGTTTTTTTTTTGTTGTTTGGTTTGTTTTGTTTTCAATTTTTCCATTCATGCATGGAAATGAGAAAGGATTGGAAAATGTGTCCTCCAAAATTTCCATATAGACACTTAAACCAGCCTTTTTTGTAACTGTGTCCCCAAAAGCTATTGTATTCTTTGGGCTTTATATTGGTCCAGGAAAACACACCATAGAGAGTACATTTCTGTGTGCACTGTCTTTACTTACATAAAACCAACCTCAAATTTAAATAGCTCCATTTTATAAAGTCTGGTTTCTGTGCTGCAGATATTGATGGTTTTGAATATAAGCATAACTGAAGAATGATTTTCTTTTTCTTTCTCTATAGCAGATTACAGAAAAAGAAATAAAATCACCTTGAGTAGGAATATGTCAACATTTGTCAGTACATTTAGCATCCAATCAGATGGTCCCAAAAATATGCTTTGGTATGCCAAAAGAGTGAGTGCAGCAGAGAATAGGCAGGGTACTCCTCATGACCTGCATCTGTGTTTTGCTAAGGAAAAAAAAAATACTACTTTTGATCCTGGTACAAACCAGAAGATGAGGTTTCAGTTATTTCGTATCTGTTATTGTCTGTGACCTGTACATATTGTCTTTGAAAGGAGACTTTTGGCAATATTTTTATAAATACTGTTGCTGTCTCCACAGCAGTATACATTTTTGTGCCATGCAATGACTCAGAAATATGCTTACTGTTCTGACACAGATTGTCAAGCTGTGTCACGCCATCCACCTTGGCCAGCAGTAAAGTCAAATTCACAAATTGCACGGGAAGCAAAATAAAATTAAAAAACCTGAGTATGCTTAATTAGGTGGTCAAAAGATCACTTTGTGCTCTCTGAATGACAAAACCTCAGCCTTCATTTTCCAGGGCTTCAGACACATTCCTATCTGCAATATAAGAATTTGATTACCATGTAGAAAGATACTTTTCTTCATTAAAAAAAAAAAAAAAAAAAAATAAAAAAATCAGGAAGATTATGTATAATCTAAACATGGAAAAGATTTCTGTCAAAGTATGTGCAGGTAATTACTGCAGGTAAGAGCACACAGGAAACCCAACTAACAGCTATTTATTTGTTTTGAACAGAAATTCTACCAATTCTTCTTCTATGTTTGCAGCATAAATATGCATGGAGCTATTTATATCTTGGTCTGAATCAATGTCTCTGTGTTGAAGCTTCAGCCTCCAGAACAAGAATCAAATACAGAACTGTTTAGTGCAGGAAGCCAGTCACCAAGAACAAAAAAAATTAGTAGTTCAAGTGAAAGTTTGCTAACTTCTTTCAAAAGTATCTTACATGTGAACTAAAACACAAATGCCATAACAAAACCAGAATCTCTTTGTATTTGGTCAGTGAGGAACAAATTGACAAAGTACTGTAACATTCTGCAAGTCATACATGTACAAAAATCAGTCTGGCCTCTCCAGTCATTGCTAATTATACCAACACCAGCACACTGGCACACCCTATTGTGTGATGTATGTATTCAGACTATAAAGAAGATGAAGGCTGAGCTGCAGCACATGCTTTGGATCTACACTGAAGACTGGATTTCACCTCATCAAAACTCCAGTTGCATTTCCAGCAGAAAGATGACCTTTTTCACACAGGCTTTTACTTAAGCTTTCACTAGATAATGTGAATTTCACTCACTTACTGATACACTCCTTACTATGCTAGTGTCTGTGATAACTTCAAACATGAAGTAGATAATATATGCAACTGAAGGATTTGTGTTAGAGAACACTATCTCAGTGGGATGATGAAAAAGCATCATCTTTCTACTTATCTTTTTGTTTATATCTCACAAGATAATTTTGTATATACAAAAAAATATGGTTTATTTCATATATAGTAAATTCATACAATTCTTAGAACTTTCCATGTGCCTTTGATTTTCCCAGCAGTTCAGTGATACTTCAGTAGTAAACTCCTAATCTTAGATGGGAATTCTATATCTTACCTCTTATATTTACTTATAATTCCATGTGTTTAAATATAATTTTACTGTCCTTCTGCAACAGGATTTGAATGAGTTTTAAGCATAGTTTCAGGAACAAGAACCCCCCATTCTCACTTTGGGGTATTTTTCCCTTGTAAATTTTCTCTAGATAGTACCGATATATTCATCCTGAAATGGCATCTTTCCTACCTTGCAGTGACTCAAGACATTTATAATTAAGGTGTCTTACACACATAATTTAATTGAGATGGGAAAGTTGGTCCGTACTCTGAACACACATCACCGACAGGAGAAAAGATCCTGGACATGGTGTTGACTGAATGCAACAGACGCACAAAGGAAAATAATTGAACTCACTTTCTTACATTTGCCTTGACTCTACAATAAGACCAAAAACTACTTGCTTAAAAAAAATCTGGGTTTTATGTATAAAGAGAAAGAAGTAGAGCTTTTAAGTACAAAGTGAGCATTTTTTTCTGTAAATATTTATATATATTTTTTTTACCTTTCCACAGTCAGAATACTGTGATGTGCAGCTGATCTTTAAAAAGTTTGCAACAAGTAATGCTTGTTTTGTCTTCTCTGCCAATATACTCCACATGAATGGGTCAGACATCATTACTGAACTGAGGTTACATGTATATCAAAGGTGTCAGAAGGGCTTCCTAGTTCCTGAATCTAGACTGTTCCTATTTATATAGACATAAATATATACACAGAACATCATTTTTGTGCCTTGCTCCGTTTCACTGAAGGCATGTGAACTAAGTGGTCATTTATCTGAAAGATCAGAAGCCCAGTGCACCAAGATGTGCTGCATGAGGCATCAAAAACTGTTCATGCCATTTGAAAAACTACCACTACTTGTAATGAACCTCCTATCCAACCCAAAATTTTCACTTACATGTGCTGAAAGATCACCATTCACCTTCCTAGATCATCATCTCTGAGGAAAAAAAGAAGTAAAACCACTCATAGAAGTCTATGAATATAGGTATTCACTAATACACAACAGTTTTCATATACCACTATCAATGATTCACTTCAAACCATTATGTGAGTTAGACTCTAAGATTAAATTCCTGTTGGTACCTATGTATCTATATAGTGACTTCAGAACATTGCATGAAAAATGGATGTTTTGTTGTTTTAGGTGGGTTGTTTTTGTTACTTTTTTTTTTTTGTTATTGTTTGGTTTGGGTTGGTTTAGTTTGATTTGGTTTTATTCTTGGTGGTCTTTTTCAATTCAATCTTCTATTTCTTATTATCTAAAGTAAGACTTGATTTTCCCCAGCATGGTTGTTAAAATAAAATAATCAAAATGTTATGGATCTGAACACCCTGGATGAGTGTTAACCATGGCACTTTGGCTTTTTTTCTTCCTCATCATTTGCTCTACACATACTTACAGAAAAGGGCCCTTCAGTGTGGCAGAACCTGTTCTTAGAAATTGCTTTAAGGTTATGATTAAAAAACATAAGAGCAAGGGAGAAAGAAGGTGAAGCACACTTTCATACCTAATACTTGTAACAGTAAATTCTGCTTGCTGCATCTGGTTAGATAGCTTAGAAAGCACTAATTTAATGGTCTGCATCCAATGTGCTATGTTCCTTATGCTCTGGACAAGTTTGTTCTCTGGTATACCCTGGAGTGTTTTCTCACCATGTGAAGAGAGAAATAAATTTTATAGGGAATATATCCTTCTCATAAAATGCCTGAACTACTTCATTTTTATCTGAGCAATGATGCAAGACAGAAGGAGCTGGCCACTTACAGTGCATATGGTATCACTTCTGAGGAAATCTCTGTTTCAGGTACCATCATTACCCTTAAGTTTCTACATTTAAGAATCACCCAGCCATTCTGTGTAAATGTTGATGATAGGCTCAGCTCTGACAGTTGTCATTACATTGAGATGAAACTGAAGTCTTAGGATGGCCCAAATGAATGTGAAGAATATTTAGTCTGGAAGATTGAAACCAAAGCTAAAAATAACAACATTCAAGGATTAAAAAGCCCAGGAAATATAGAAGCATTTCTCAAATCACTCTAAATGCAAAAAGTGTAGAAAAGCATTGAAGAAGCTCTCTCATTTATTGTACTTTTAAAGAATGTCAGTAGTTGACTAAGATGTCAATGTATGAGAAACACATAAACCTCACAAAATTCCTTTTGCAAAGAACATGCATTCAGACAGACAGACAGAAGTGAGGCAACAATAATGTGATACCAGGGAATAAAAATCTGTACTTCTGACACTTCTCTGTCCTTACCTCTATCTAGACATGATGGCAAGACAAATTTTAATGAAAGGATTGAAAAAGAGAGAAATGAGGCAATGTGGAGAATGTTTTTGGGAAGTGCATCCCAATTTTAAAGACAGTAGGAGAAATCAGGAGGTCACTCGATTAAAAATCTGTTACAGATTGGTTTTGGGTGCCAATTGACAACAAGTGTCAACTACTCCTTACTGAATGTAAAGATTATTTGTGAGGTGGGGAAGGATCGTGAAAGGGCTTTGAAGGTGAAACCAAGCAGCTTGTGTTTGAAGTGGCAGAAAAGCAGTAGCTAGTGAAGGAAGGTGTAGAGAGAGGTGAAATGGTCAAGATGACAGGCCAGGAAAATAGTCTTTGCAGCAGCTGAGAAAGATTGCATTTATCAAAGTCAGAGAAAAAAGGGTATTGCAGTAGCTGAGACATGAGATATTTCAGCTGTGCAGACAGATAGCAAAAACCACATCTTAGATATGGTCTGCAAAAAAAAAATCTGTGAAAACTAGGCATTACATGAATGTGAGGATTTAGAAAGTGAATTCAGTCAAAGGGGATAATCATCATTCTAGATGTCACTATTACCTAAGGAAAAATTGTTCCAAAGCAAAAATGGCTCGCTATTTAATAGCAGGTGATGGTTCCTTACTATAAAGTCACTTTGGAATATACTGAACTTGCTGTTTTTTCCCCGTGTTTCTCTTTCCTCTACCACTAACTGTGTTTTCTTCCTTTGTCATCACTTTTAAAGTGTAGTCGGATTTAAACTATGAGTGATTTGCAGTGCTGGTGCATGAAAAAATGCAGTTTTATACTGAAAATCTTAAGCACTTTCTAGCAAAAACATAATTTAGGGCTGAGTGCTGATGCCGTGGCTGTACAGCTACAATTTCAGACACTGGCATCTCAGGTCAATAGAAAAGTAAGTTCTATATGATTCCTGTGTGAAGTAGCATCTGATGTTTAATGCTTCAAAGGGAGGGTAAAACCTTTGACCACAGTAGGTACCAAATTAATTGTGTGGTGGCATCCAAAAGGGGTAGGTAGAAAGATTTTTTAGACCAGAGATATGTGATCTGGGAATCACTGGGAACCATCACTGCTGTTTATATTGAACAGGAAAGTAAGTGGGTAATAGATCCACTAATTTCACTCAGATCCTCAGAATAATCACAATGTCACAAAGACAAAATCCATCAGCTGATAGTACAGTTACTGGTGTCTTGGGCAGATATTAGTGACACAAAGTAAACCCAATTAATAACATAGATTTTTCATAGGGTCTAGAAGGGTTTTGGTGACATCTTCAGGAGCTCAAGGTCTCCCTGGTAGTGGATTTATGTCTTTCTCTGCCATGAGCTGTGATCCTCTACCAGAACAGCACAAAAGCCCTGTTTAGACTGGATTTCCATCCACATTTGCAATACACTTTGCCATAGCCATTTATAACTTTGTTCATCAGGATTTAGAAATATTTTTGAGTTTAATCTTTGCATTTTTAAATGAAATATGGAATATTAATACTTCATGTGCCTCTTCTTCCACAGCCCTATGTGTGCTGGTCATTGACAAAATTCGGTAAAGAAAAGAGATTAATAAGAGAAAGTGTTGAGGACTAGATTCTTTCTCAGCTGGCAGAAATATTCAGGGAACTGTTGTTTTTAAAAGGGGCCTATTTTTCTTCAGAATTTCTAATAATTTTGTTGACTAGCTTTACTTAATATTTAATGTTAAGTTAGTTCATCAACAGTTGGCAAACTGAAATTTTTAGGTCAAATTGTTTGGTGAATACATACTATATAGGGAGATTGATGCATAGCTGTTTTATGAATGATTTCCTTAAAAAAAGCTCAGTTCACTTTGATTGAATGATTACTACTGAAGATGTGAGATGCAAAGTTCAGCATAGAACTCTGAATTCAGATATGCTTTTGGACAGAGGCCTTATTCTGCTGTTGCTTTTTCTAGGTGAAAATTTTAATTACTGCAGTACTTCCCAGACCATACTCGTACCCAGATCGTACTCGTACGATCAAAATGAATCTCAAATCTTGATGACTCTCTGGAAGGGAGATCTAAGTCAATAGTGTAGTCTTATATATTCGCAAAAAGTGCAAAAAGTGCCCTGATAAAATGCTATATTCTGTTCTGGGGCGTCTGTATAAAAGAATTTGGTTTCTTATAGAGCTGCACATCTCTGCCCTGATTAGATGACTAGCCTAAATCTTGAGCCTGAGTTAAGACCATTGCCACTTTATTCAACTAAAATCTGAAGTGTCAATTCAGATAAATTTCTGAGTTATCTATCTAAATATCAGTGACAGCTAGAGGAACAAAGTCAAGGCTTTATTTTCTGGACAATAGCCCTGTCCATATTAAGGAAATAATTTGCCTTAAGATAATTTTTATTCTGTAATGACGAGAATGAGCAAATTCTGACTCTGTTTTCAGAGTCAGGCAGAAAAAATATTAACAGCTTTTCTTCAGGTCAAATAGAAGTATTTGACCCAAATACTTTAAATCCTAATCCAGTCTTTGATCATTGACTAACTTCTCATTACAAGCGACCATCTGACTTTGTCTGAGGTAGGCTTAGGATTCTCTGTTCCAGCATCCCACAGAAAGTCTTTATTATTTCCTCATGTATTTTTACTTTATTAGCATGTAAAGGCAACAGTACTATAACTTTTAATTGGGAATGTAAGATTTTTCTACCATCTTCCACTGTAGTTATGTTCTAGAAAATGCCCCCAGTTGCTAAAGTTGCAGAAAGATGAAAGTCAGACATCCAGTTCATGCAGTCCAGTATAAAGAGACCAGGTGTGCTCGCTGTTCTATGAACTAATCCTTGGGTAGAGAGAAGGTTCTATGTTACTATGTTGATATAACATAATTCAAGGGACATGCTTCTGAAATATCTTTCGTTACTTTCTTGTGTGGTTTGGGCAAAAGGAGCAGTTTGGTTTCAGGTTTGTTTTGTGGTGGTAGGGTGGGTTCTGGTTGGTTGTTGTTTTTTTATTCTTTCATATCAATATGATTTATATACTTTTGAAAAGCATAGTGGAGCTGGGATGAGAATTTATGTGAATTTCCTTCTCATATTCACAACTGCTTTAACTCTGTCTTCAGTCCTTTATTGATCTTTTGACATGCATCATTCCTGACTTGCTTGACATCTATTCTAAGTAATGAAATGACTGATCATAAAGTTGACCAAGGATAGACAGAAAAGGTAGCTCTGGAAATTATTTCAAATATACAGTGTTTGGAGAATGTAATCCCTAATACTGTCTTAAAAAAGAAAAAACAATTCATATAACCCAAGTTTTATCTGACACTAATGCATTTTTAAATCCTTGGACCTCATCAACATGATTGTGACTAAGGCACTACAAAAATGTATTTGGCTCTCCTTCCTTTTGTAGCTGGCAAGGAGTGGGCTGTACAGAGATCCTTTGGCTTTCATTTTCCTCTGACTATTTTTGCAGATAAGTCAACCTTTGAGACTATCTGAGAGTAGAGCTGGCAGTTGCAGGGCCCAGATGCCACACTCAGTGTTCCAAGTCCTGAACAGTGAGATTTTTAGCTGGCCACTGCCATGTGCTACTTTAGATTCACTGTCCATAACCTGGAGGACTTATACATAATTTGCCTGCTGCTGCCTTGGTCAGTTGTATCCATGAGATGTTCAGCGTTCTCTGGCTAAGATCAAGCCTACAGTCCAGAGCCTGTGCATGTTCAGATTTGGGCTCTACATTCACAACTCCTGTCTCACAGCAAATGCGTGCACTGGCCACAAGAGTAATTTTCATGCCAAACATGCATGCAAACAATGAACAGAAAGTTTCTGAGGAAACACAGAGTCAAGTCTTTCCATATAGCCACATGTCTTAAATGTCTGAGTGCAAGTCATTTCTTCTGAAACAAATCTTTGTGCTGGTACAGTAATTCAGGTTAAGGATTTACAAATGTCCTTGAGATGAATGTTTTTAAAAGAAGGTTGATATTCAACTGCCTGAACTGCTACATTAAAAAAAAAATTAAAAAGGCAGAATTTACTTTATAATCAAAAAAGTTAATGACTTTAAAATAAGCAAGCTGGAGGAATAGCCAAAGGTTTCTCTAATGTAATTTTACAAACACTTCAAAATACTCCTCTTTGAGTTAACTGGGTTTCTAATAATTTCCCCACATGCGTATCAGTTACTAGTAGCCACAATCTGTACAAAAATTACCGTAGAAATAAATCTTGTTTTTATGAAGATTACATCATTGTGTTATGTATAAGAGTAGGGACAAGAAGGTCATATCTTTTATCATTAACATGTTCAGTGCAGGCCTGTATTCAGCACAAGAGAAGTCCCTTTTTCTTTTTCTTTTTCTCTTTTTCTTCTTTTTCTTTTTCTCTTTTTTCTTTTTCTCTTTTTCTTTTTGTCTTTTTCTTTTTGTTTTTCTTTTTCTTTTTCTTTTTCTTTTTCTTTTTCTTTTTCTTTTTCTTTTCCTTTTCTTTTTCTTTTTCTTTTTTTTTTTTTTTTTTACCCAGTCTCTTAATCATGTTCTTTTATTGGACTTTTTTGTGCAAATAGTATTCAAAATTACGTCCATAGTAAGAAGTAGACACCTCAGTAAAAAAAAAAGAAGCAGGTCCTAGATTTGTGAACTGGAATGTTCTATAGAGGAAAAAGGCAGCATGGAAAAAGAAGTGTTATCAAGTGAAAATCTGCAAGAACTGAGTTGAATAAAGTCTTATGGAATGTAGCAGTGAAGACTGATGATGTATAGAGAGATTGTGCTGAAATAAAGAGGCATAGCTGATCTCATATGTAAGAAACCAGTAAAAATATTTTCAGCAACCCAAATGCTGGCCTCCTCAATTTGTAATAATTTGGAGCTTTTAACAAACACAAAACCAAAGCAGAAATAGTCACTGAAAAGGGAGCCAAAAATTCTGAAGGCCTTTTAAAAACTATAAAAAAATGTTTGTATGCCACAAATAGCAAAATATAGAAAAAAGTAGTTTGCAAAAGAAGATAGAAAACCACTGGAAAGAAATTATAGTGAAGAATACAAATATGCCTCTTGTAGTTAGTCATTCCATTTGGACATCATTAATTTTTTATGCTGCCTTTCTGTAGAGGTTTAAATGACTAGCTTGCTGTATGCTCCAAAATATGTGTGCAGGTAACCAGAGAGCTAAGCCATGGACTTTCAAGCATTAAGGAAATTTATTGTGGGAATACTACATAGCTACAAGAACTTACAGCTCTGGTGCCAAAAATACACACACATGCAGGGCTTCTTGGCCAATACATATCAAAGAGCCTAGGCATGCACAGTGCTGCCCTCTGAGCTGTTCCCTTTCCCTCCTTCTGTGAGAAAGGAATGTTTCTTTGCATCTTCTCATGTGGGAAGAGGCCCAACCGACGAAGGAGTAAAAGAAGAGGGCTTCCATGAATGGATACTGTGCCACACACTTTGAACAGCGAGGATTACAGCTCCCATACAGTTTCATTTTAGTTAGATAGTTTTACAGTTGTATT
>JAWWTY010000001.1:58696777-58725509 GCA_035222235.1 Margarornis squamiger | reverse complement strand
CAATAAACGTTCCACTCTGTTCTCACCCCTCCTCGAGTGCGGACCGTTTCCTTTCTTCCCTCGGCGGACCGTGGCATTCTCAGATAAGGGCTGCTTGTCTTATCTAGCTTAGCAAGGAAACAGCTCTGAGGGAAAGACAAGAAGTGGTTGTTCTTGCACATTTTCTCAAATGTATATTTATTTAGCCACAACAGTTTTCTTGAGCAAAGAGAAATTTCCAGACCAATTCTCCTCCTCACCTATTTCTTGTGTGGGGTCTCCCCCCTCCACACTTGCCTCTAACTAGCAGTGTCATGGCAGTACAGATAGACATACAAACGTGCATCTGATAAATATAATGTATGTTATGCACTAATTAAAAATATTCCATCATTAAGTGAAAGAAAGGAAACACAAGCTGCATAACCATGTTATATGAGGGATGAGAAACTGGCTCACAGGTTGGGCACAAAAACTTTTAGTGAATGGGGTAACGTCAAGCTGGCATTCAGTCACTAATGCGGTTCTGCAGGGCTCCATCCTCAGCCCAGTTCCCTTCAACATCTTAATTAACAATTTGAATAAAGGACTCAAAGGAGTAAGTAATTTTGCTTACTACAATAAACTGGGAGGAGTTGTTGACTCTCTTGAGAGCAGAGAGTTCCTGCACAGAGACCCTGACAAACTAAAGAGGGGGACAATCACCAAAAATACGAAGTTTAACTTGGGAAAAGTGCTTGATTTTACACCTGGGATAGGGCAACCCTAGTTGTGTGTATAGAGTAGGGAAGGACAGGCTGGAGAGCTGAGCTGCACAAAGAGACCTGGTTGATGGTAAGTTGAATCTGAGTAAGCAGTGCCCTGACAGCCAAGAGGGCTAATCATATCCTGGGGGTCATCAGGCACAGCATCGCCAGCTGGTTGAGATTGTCCCACTCTGCTCTGCACTGGGGCAGCCTCACCTTGAATATTGTGTGCAGTTTTGGTCACTGAAATATAAAAAATACATTAAGCTATTGGAGAGCATTCAAAGGATGGCCATGAGGATGGTAGAGTCTGGAGGGGATATTTTATGGGGAGTGGCTGAGATCTCTTGGTCTGTTCAACCTGGAAAAGATGAGAATGAGGGGAGACCTTATTGCAGTTACAACTTCCTCCTGAGGGGAAGAGGAGGGGCAGACACTGATCTCTTCTCTGTGGTGACCAGTGGAATGGCCTGAAGTTGTGTCAGGGGAGGCTGAGGTTGGATATTAGAAAAAGATTCTTCACCCAGAGATCACCCAGGTGATTGGGCACTGGAACAGGCTCCCCAGGGAAGTGGTCACACCACCAAACCTGCCTGAGTTCAATAGGCATTTGGACAATCCTCTCAGGTACATGGTGTGACTCCTGGGGTGTCCTATGAAGGACCAGAAGTTGGACTCAATGATTCTGTGGGGCTCCTTCCAACTCAGCATATTCTATGATTCTATGGTCACTGTTTCCTTAGCAGAAACTGCAAAATCTCAAGATGTCTGGTTCCACAAATAAATGCTTTCTTTCATGTTTATAAAATGGCATGTGATAGATTTTCCATAGTACAGTAGAGGCAACTAAACAAGTACTCAGTGATATGAACAACATAAGACCAAAATTTCTTCACTGAGATAATGTTTTCTATGCTGATTCCTAGTACTTTGAATAAAAACTTTGAAAAATTTTTACTCATTCAGGCAATGAATAGCTATTTTAAAAGAATTTGGGCCAAAAGCCAATGACCTCCCTAAACAATAGTCTATAAGAAGGTAAATTTGCATGTATTAGATTAGCTGTCCTTGCTTTATATGATGATGTTAAAGAAATAATGTTCCTATATATCTGTAAATTCCTTCTGCACTTCACAAATACAGTTTGACATTATATCATATATTTCATCAGTAGCTACTTCTTTTGTCATTATACTTTCTTGAGTTTCAAGACCCTAAAAGCACACAGGATTCAAGAACAGAATTTAATGGTAATCTGAATTTTATAGGGTCCACAATCATATAATCTATATCAGATGTACAGATAAGGAGAGATATGGAAGGATTATAGAGAGTGTGTTTGGCAGCATGAAATTTCAGAACTGCAGCTGGTATTTTGTAAGCATCGGTGCAAAAATAAGATTTAAATGAGGAATTAAAGAAGAATAACAAAGAAGCTTATCTGATTGATTTTGCCTTTTTTTTTTTTCTCTTTCACTTTAGTTTACATGAGGCACAATAACATTAAGATCTGTGAAGGGAGTTTTCAGAACCATTACACAAAATAGACGTATATGGCAAAGCTGAAAAATGACTACTTGTGAACAGTCACAATATCACAATACACAGGCTGTTCATGCTCATCTTGCCCATGCACATCCAACAGCTGTACTGCAAAGCAGCACTAATTAATTCAGAATCATTCAATGTATCTTGAACTCCTATAACTACCATGAATGTTCTGCATTCTTGCTGGTGATACTGTTGAAGGAAATGGTGAGAGGTAATTATTGCCATCTGATATATATCTGTCCAGAAATAATTTGGATCTATAATGGTTGGAATGTGAAATTAGTGTTTTTGTCAGATGAGTTGTTTGGTGAGTCAGGACTGTCTGAAAAATACAAACATTCTAACATAAGTACAGGAGCATTTTTCAAGTACTGTTCATTTATTCTCACATGCCTATTCTTTGTAATTTTGAAGCTTCAGGTTGTTTTGTTGTTCTTTTTTTTTTGGTTGGTTGGTTGTTTTTTTTTGAGATGTGTGTACTGACTGTGAGTTACAGAGAAAACACGGAAGAGTCTATTCTTTCTTTTTTCTTATGACTCATCATGATTGTGGATACAGATTAGAAAAATGCAATCTGAAATCGTGGGTTTGGTTATTGCACAACAGTAATGTTATACTTTGAAAATGTCAGAATTACAAAATTTTTGAGAACTATGTGAAGCTCATAGATATGAAATTGAATATCATATGAAGGGAATGCAACTTCAGTAATTTTCAGAATTACTTTAAATATCTGTAGTCTATGCTTTGTCACAGAATTTTATTATGTTGTAATACTCTTTTTCATTACTCTGATAAGACACAAATCCATAGCCAAGAGCATAATAAGGATGAGTACTTATTTGTTTCCATTAAGGTTAAGCCATATATGTGACCTGTATTTAGATAAATATATCCTAGTATGTAATATATTTGTGCATGTCTGTGTCCATTGCACACCTATACATATGCATATATGTATGTATATACATGCATACATACAAATGGGCATGTATTTATATCTTCAGGTTTACTCCTCTGATTTATGAGGGGATAGATATTCCCTGTCAGCTTCAGCCTCCTTGTTTTTGGTACATAATATACATGTTAGAAAATAAGTATTCCCTCTTAAAAAAGAAACCAAAAAGAAACTAAAAGCTGGTGGAGGAAGCACAGTATAACACAATACAACTTACTGCATATAAAGAAATGTCAAACTTGTTGCAACTTAACAGATCCCCTGGTCTGACTCCTATAAACTAGGAAAAAATACAAATCCAAGACATTATATAACATCAGATGATATTCTTTCAGATTGAAATGAGTGTAATGTTACCTTGAAATGAAAAAGTAGGTAAACAAGTTTTCTTTATCATTGAGCTGTCAACTTGTGATTTCTGGGGAGATTTCTGTTGTTTTCTCTTTAAAAACCTCTCCTTTTCTTCTTAGAGGCCAGTCTTTTGAATGCAACTAATATAACAAAAAATCCAGTTTTCATTTATACTAGGAGTCAACTGCCAAGACAAATGTCAGAGAGGAAATACTGAAAATGTTATCCTTGTGTGTTGCCCCAGTTATCTACCTGTTTGAGCACCAGTCACAGAATCATAGAATGATTTAGAGCTGGAAGGTAACTCTAGATGGTATCGGCACAAGCATCAGATTTCTGCTGAAAATAGGACCAGCTTCAAAGTCAGATTAGTTTGGTCAAGAATGCTCCCAATTTGGGTGTACTAGTAGAATTCCTAAGAATTTGTGAATGTGAACCCAGGACTAAATCTATCTCATGAGGAAGCCATGTGAAAGATTTTGAGCTTTGTAGCATTCTCAAAGGCAGGCCCTTTGCAGATCTGAGAAGTTTACTTTGGTGACTAGCCCGTGCTTTAATGAAGATGCTTTCAACATATTCATTTTAAAGAGAAAGAGAGCAGAAAATAATCTTGTCTCTGACTAAATAAGGTATGGGAGAATTGCAGCAGTTTTCCTTATGACTAGTAACAAGAATATAATTTGTTGTAAGATTTTGAGCAGCAATGATCCAATTTCTATTTAAATAATAATAAAAAAAATATGAACCCTTGCTATGTAAAGAAGAGGAAAAAAACTACAGTGGAGCAAAAAATGTGTATTTTACAGCAATAAAGTCATGCTGGAAAGTTCTATGCTTAAAAAAGGAGTTTAACTGAGAAGAAAAGATGTCAAAAACTGTAAACAAAATGAATAGTGATGTAGAACATTGCATGCTGCTGTTCTTATTCCAGTACAAAGCTGAACCATGGGATATATCAGCTCTACTGGAAGAAAAGAATCTTTCAGAAGTCCTGAATGAAAACAGTAACAAAAAAAAGGCAACACAAACAAACACAAGAGACCCCTGAAGAACTCAAGTCTCAAACTAATCAGGGTTTTTAAAAAGGAATATTCCAAATTTTAAAGGAAAAGGAAATTCAGATTACTGAAGCTAGTTGACTAGACGTAACTGATGAAGGCACGCTGTGGACATGAATCGGAGGCACAGAGCTTTACTGAAAACATCATGTAAGAATGCCAAAAGCTGCAAAACTGTGTGAATTAGAAGAGACATGGGATAAAACAGGGCAATGCTGGAGCCCATCCACAGCTGCTTTAAGAGAGTTTTGAGTAATGCTGTCAGCTACCAGTTAGAGCCTGAGGTGAGAAAGATTATTTCATACCAATACATGAAAAATCAATGGAGTCAAGTATAGTTCAGATCTATTATTTTGTGCACTTAAAACATATCTAAGACGTTGCCAGTTGATCCATAACTGCCATCTGAATATTTGTCAAAGGATTTTACAAGACAAAATATTTTTTTTAATTTGTAAGTCACCACCATACATTGCTAGAAGATTGCCAAAACCACCAGATCATACAAGTGCAAGAAAGAGGAGTGAAAGGGATGCTGCTGAGGTTTCTTAGAAAAGAATCTTGCTCCATTTCTTGTATTAAAGGTGGTAGAAACTCCCAGAAGCCCATAGTGATTATTTTGTATGGGTTCTGACTTAGAGCATGATTGCTCAGTGAAAACGGGAATTATCAAGTGGATTTAATTTTGGAAGAGATATTAATATTTACACTTCAATACAGATAAATACTGGAGCCACCATTTCATACATAATCAGAGTTGGTTAAATCAAATTGTGTGACAAGGATAAAATTTACTAATTAATTGTTTAAGTCATTAAACTGCTTCAGGATAATAGCTGTAAACAAAATTTTTTAATCCTGTGGAAAGAAAGATGTAATTGAAATCTTTCTATAAGGAAATAACAGAAATCATAGAAAAGGTTTGGTGGAAAGGGGCAGATCATCTAGTTCCAACTCCACCACCATGGACAGGGATGTCACCCAGTAGGTCATGTTGCTCAGAGTCCCATCCGACTTGTCCTTAACCCTTCTGAGGATGGGGCATTCACAACATTTATAACTGGTGTTTCTGCTGTATTTTAACTGCATGTTTCTTTTGATAATTAAGTGTACAGGTAAATTAACACTGATCGTAATAGAGTTTACCATACTTTTCTGTAGAAACAAACAAAACCAGAACAAAAATAGAGAAGTTTATGAAATCAAATATGACATTTTTTTTTTGTCCAAATTTAAAAACAGTAGGATGAGTCTCTGTTAAACTTATTTATAAATCTCCAGACAGTGAATCAGGGAGGTGTCTATCCTGGTGTATAATTGAAGTTTTACAAGTGTCTTGAAATCAAACTCTAATCATTATCTACTCTTGGAGTTGTCTTTTAATAGGTAGTATCATTGAAATCAACAGTAATTGATGTCTAGCTGGTATAATAGTAGTAAACAGACATAGCAGAGGAATAAAATCTTACTTTGAGTAACTTACTTTTTTCCAGCTTCAGTGTAGCTACCATTAATAATCTTAATATAATTCTCACGTTATTTAATTTTTTAAGTGTTTTAAAAGTCCACCTCCTGAAGTCTCATATAAATTCAGCTTTAAGATAAAAAGAAAAGTAATTTCTAACTTTTGTATTTGAGAAGAAGGCATTGAAAACTCAAAAAAAAATAAAAAATCCTGCAGGTCTGCAGGACAACTTTCCAAAATCATTCTTTAAACAATTTTTGATAATAAACATATTTTATTATATTTTTGCATCCAATTCATGGTTCTAAGAATATTTTTCAGTAATATTATTATTTTAATCATAAATTGCCAACTGCTGATATTAGCAACTAGCAGGCTGAAAATCAGAATATCTATGACATTAAAAATTTCAGGGTCTCAGATTACCAGATACTTTTGAGACTGTATATGAAAGCCAATATCTTCAAAAAGATATTTTTGAAAAGTTTCAAGCAGCAGCTTGAAGCTTTTTTCAGAAGAGAACAAAAGACACTTTGATCTCCAGATGATGCCTCTATCAGTGGTAGATACAAAAAAAAATGATTATACAAATAGCATATTTCATTATTGTGACATAGCAGTAGCAGAAGTATTTTACATGTCTGTTATAACTAAAGACAAATTGTAAAAAGAGAATGGAAAAGGTAATTTTTGAAACTTTCACAGAAAATTTTATGAAATTTTATAATAGTTATTTATTCTCAGGCAGAATTTTCTCCACTGGTTTGAAAGAAATTTTCAGTGAAGACAGATTTTTCTTCCACTGTAGAATTATCTTGTGAAAAAGGTCTTGACTATATCGTCTCACAACCGATTTATAACCTGAAGGAGACTACCATAGATAATACTTAAAGGTAGCCGAGTTTCACTCTTAAGATCAATATTTAAGAGCCAAGTCAGACTTAATTTCAATATTAGCTCATTTTATAGATGAAAAAAATCCAACCTAAATTGCTGTCATACTGCCTCAAGAATTATGTGCAGTTCTTCTATTAGCAACAGATTTAGGGATGTAACTCTGCATGCTGAGATGAAGATTTGCCACTGAAGTCTAATTTGATTTATCTATCAGCCAATTAGTGTATTATTAAAAATTCACTGCAGGGTGCATCTCTTGTTGATTTCCATAATTAAGTTATCTGCTTTTTAAGTTAGGGTGCTTGGTAATCACTTAAGTCTGTAGGCCAAATTCCACCTTACCCTTTCTATGCAACTTTACAGTAAGGAGCTGTCTCACAAACTTTCGCAGAAATACTCGCATAAATAAAATTTCTTGTAAGCATCATGTCTGTCCAAAAAAAGTAGCACACTAGAATGGTTCTAAGAAGATCTGAATTTCCATAGAGACCCTAAATGAGGAGTGTGAACATAAAGGAAGAAGAAACTTGCCCTTCTCCAAGTAGATTTGAAATAATATGCAATAATGTCAGTTTGTAATATTAAATTCTGGCTACGCATGTTCATGACATTGATGTGAAAGTTTATTCTAAATCCTTGCCCAGAAATAAGACTTTCACAAGGGCAAAGGCACAAAGACATGGTGGTGAAATGCCATAAAATGTGAATAATGCAGAATTTAATACCAGTACTTAAAGACATACAGGACTAATGGAGAAATATGTTTTATTTTGAAACTTCTGGAACCTCTGTTTAATCTTGAAATACTACTTTTGTTCTATCCCATGCCAAGTGAAAGTATAACTGAAACTTCCATAAAGTGCAGCAAAACCTTAAGTGATCAGAATCTTCATTGCCCTGGGATTGTCTAGAGGTTACAATACCAGTTTCAGTAAATTGATTGTTATGTAAGTTCCAGTGCTTTCAGTGGACACAAAGTATTGTAAACAATAAACACTCTAGAAAACTGCTACCCACAATTACTATGTCAGGTTTTTGTTCATTGCTCTCACCTGTTAAAGACAAACAAAAAATACTGATGTCAAACAGTTGCAGGTATGTTGAAAAAATATCATACAAAGAGGTGTAAATTCATCAGAAACTTATGTGTTAAAGACTTTTTAATTACTTTTTTACTAAGCAGACTTGTGCAAACCTTACTGTTTAGACGGTTCACTAATCACAAGATGTACTATAAAAACTCATTAAAAGGAGTGATAAATTGAAAATAAGCATGTTTGCCTTCTCTGTGACTTGCAAATTAAATACTTGAGGAAGTATTTTTTCCTGGAAAAACCTCTTTCAAAGAGAGATATTCAGGAAACAATGGTTAGGTTCTGCAATGAAACATATCAAAGAGCTGCCTTTGGTTAATGGCTGGACTCAACAATCTTAGAGATCTTTTGCAACATAAGTGATTCTATAATTCCAGAATTCTATATAAGGGATCCTTTATTATGTATTTCACACTTCAAATAAACATGCCATCAGAAAAAAAAGCACTTAATAAGATAAACAGAATCTGACTATTTGAACCAGTCATAGATATTGCTGTAAAAAAGCAAGGAAATGATTTTTTGTTCCAAGTTACTTCCTAAATATCATCTTAAATACTACTCATAAAGACAGTTTCATCCTTCTTATTCATTGTATATTTTCTGTAATATGCTATTAAATTAATATCTTGCCATGACCCTCCCTTATGCTGCTGCTTCTGTTAGTTCTTTAATAATGTTCTCCATTTTGAACTTAAAAGGCTAAGGTGACTGTCTGTTGAAAAATCAAGGAAATTCTGTTTATTTAAAAAGGACAGAGGGGAAAAGAGTCAAATTACACTATAAATTTAGGAGGTGGTGAGTAAAAGTAACAAAACCAGTATAACTGTTCAGGTCTTCCTTTCAAATATGTTTTTTTTTCCCCTCTTTTTGAGTTCCAATCATTAAGACCCCCTATATGAGGTAGGGAAAAAAGGAATTTTTTATGAAACGTCTGGGGCATCCCTTAAAGGTATGCCTAGATGTCTATGTATTTCAACTGGCAAAGAGTAAATGATTGACACTCTGCATAAATACTTTGAAATCCAAGACTTTGACCTGTCATTTGTTAAAAATGCTACTATAAGTGACAACCACAGCTGGCTCATATACCATCCAGGCAGACCAATTTTTTTATCCTGCAAATTCTAACTATGGTGACTTTTAATACGCAATATCTGAAGAAAGAATCTGAAAATCAAAATAAACTGATAATTCTTGCTGCTGTTCCTGACAAGAGTGGAGCTATGAGTATTTTACTCAAAAAAGTAAGAAAAGCAAAATTGTCAGCAGCTATAAGCAAAAAATATCTATTTTAAAGTGACACGTCCAACTGCACTAAGAATACCTAAATAGTACAAAGAAAACAAAGTCATGAACACTAACCTTTCCTTTATGAATGGATACATAAGCATACACAGAAACTGATGTAAAGCTTTGAAATGGGCTTTTTTTTCTGTTAGCAGAAAAAAAAAAATAATGTTCTTTCCTTTCTCTATAGTTTAGAGATTCATTCAAAGGATACTTCACATACTAGCAAGTTGACTATTTTCCTTGTCCAGAAACACATTCATAGCTAAAGTTATGCTATCATCCCTGCAATGTATGAATCCAAGGCACATTCTCATTTAGAACATCAGATGTTAGCTTATTTGAAAGTAAGGTACTGTCCTTGTGTGCTTATTTGATAGAGCTTAAAACTATTTACTTGAACACTATCAGTGACAGAATTACACACCTATTGTGTTTTTGTAATTTGTTTGCATAAGTGTTTTCCAGATAGTCCAGAAGGAATATTAATTTTCACAAGAAATTTGTGGTCAAAGACTGAACAAATATGTAAAAAGTGAACAAGAAATTAATCTTCTACATGTCAATTTACTGTGAGCAGCACAGCTGGGAACATGTTCTCAGTCAGACAAAAATTCCTTCTAGAGAAGTATCCTGTCCTCAGTAATGGACTATATTGAAAGCTTAGGTAAAAGCATAAAACAGGGCAAACTACAGGGTAAGTATACAGCATCTCTCAGTGATCTATTATGTCAGTAATGCTGTGAGACAGAGATACCATCATGCTCAGGTAGCACTAATAGCATCATCTGATGGATGAGGCACAAGAGAGACAACAGTGCAATTGAGTCCTAGATTTGGCTTCTCATCCAGGACTTTTTGGCTTAAGCTTTTTGAAAGTGTACTCTGATTTTAAATGCTCATTTCAAAGGCTGCCAAGAACATAAGCACTCCACATTAGACAACAATAAAAAAGCCCACTTCCTTGCAGTTTTCTCATTTGAGGAAAGGAGGGTAACAATCTTAAATCCTGTGTTTTTTCTGGAGAGTAGAAAGACATGATTAAACTTTGTGAAAATATGACATTTAAATACAGCTAGAGAGTTATCAATATAATAAAATTGCTACAGTTCATTACCATTTGAGTTAATTAAGTTAATTTAATTCAAATCCCAGTGCCTTCTCTAACTCATCCTCTGCAAAGTAGGTCTTGTAGCGATAAGACAAGGAGTTGTAGTTTTAAACAAAAGTAGATTCAGACTAGATATATGGAAGTAATTTTACAATGAGAGTGGGGAAACACTTGACTAGGTTGCCCAGAGAGGTTCTATATTCCTCATTCCCGGAAACATGAAGATTTGGTTGGATGGAACTCTGAGCAACCTGATAAAACTGAAGATGTCCCTGCTTACTGTAGGGGGGTGAGGAATCAATGACCTGTAAAGGTTTCTTCTAACTCAAATCATTCTACAAGTCTATGAAAAGTAGCCTATACTGATGAGATATGCTAGGATGTGAAACTATGGAACTCTGTGTAGTGACTTAAAATAATCATCACAGTTTTGACCTAAACTCCCTGAAGGCTAAAGATTCCTACAAAAAGTTAAATATACTATGGATCAGGCCCGGCTTGGATGCTCATGAAGTGTAATTTAGCTTCTGTAGCATATGAAGAGACTTTTTCCATATACAACTGTTTATAATAAGCCTCTACAGTATGTCCACCAACATATGAATTCAGGTAAAAAAAGAACAGTAGATATATGTTAAAGTAGCATTATGTTTTTAGTATAACCTATCTATACGGAAGGTTTCCAAATATACTAAACTTTTTGTCTTATAAAGTTCTTCATATCAGAATAACATTCACAGGAACTCTCTAATCTTAAAACTTCAGTGTGTATCTCCAAGTTAGTCATAGGATTGCAATTAGTGCAATCAGACTCTATTGTGTCCATAGTTGATGCTAATTTATGCTGCTTTAGAGAATATAAAACTGTGTCACTAATGTTTAATTGGAAGGGAAGGATAGATAGATGGAGATATTAAAGAATTACAGTGCCATTAGGAGAACAGATATATAGAAGTAATAAAGACCATCTGCCATGTCAGCAAGCACACTCCAGAGGCAGTATTTCACTGCACCTTAAGAATCTTACTGACAACCCCAGAGACACTGGGTCTGGAAATGGCATGCTGGATCACAGCAAAGGCCCACATTGCTGCCTCCACACCTTTCTAGTCGGGGCCACCCATGATGATGGATGTCACAGTCCACCAGTAAGGGGGGTAAATTCTTGTCAGGCTGAACCAGACACCAGACCACCTTTCAGGGAACTCTTATGTTTTATTGTATTGTTGCCTTCACTGTGACAACCAGCCCACTATTTAGACTCAAAAGGTGTTGGTTAACAAGCCTTTAATTTTTACAGGTCACTTCAATAAGCTCTGAACTCCCACAATAAACTTCTCAAAAGTGCTGGCTCACAAGCCACAACACATTTCCACAAGCTCCCTGCTCCCACAAGAAACTTCAGTAGGGAATATGGTGTAGACTGACAGCTGCACTTTGCCCAGACAAAGCAATAGAGGTGAGAAATAAAGGCAGAAAAAAGAGAGGAAGGAACAAAGATACCACCAGCCCTTAGATCCCATGCTGGTCCTGCTGTGTGGATGGTCCAGAGCTGGGAAATGAGACAAAGAAAGCAAAAGGCAAAGAGAAGAAAAAAACAATGAGTGGGATGGATCCGCTTCCTTTTATAGTTTACCTGACACATGCCTCTTATGTCAACTAGATTTTTCATGCCACTTCATTTCCCACATGCACCGCCAGCCCTTTGAACCCTGCAGGAAGTGAGTCGAGGAGGTGGGGGGACTGAGGCAGGAGTCTCAAGGCAGAGCGGGAAGTTGGCTCAGCACAGCACAGCCACACCTCCACAGGACCCACTCTTCCAATGACATCTTTCCTGTCCCAACAGTCAGAATGTTTAAAACAAAATGTGTTTATGCCTAGTCCTCCATAATAGGGACCTCAGCCGCAGCACCAAGTTTGCTTAAGGGTTAGGGTTCAGTTTCAGAGAGCTCCAGGGACACTGAGACTGGAAAATGCATCCCAAGGAGATCACAGCAAAGACCCAACATTGCTGCCCCTTCATCTTTCTAATCTGGACCACCCGTGGTGATTGGGACCTCAGCCCTCAGCAGCAAGATGCCATTAGAGCACCAAGATGCAGTTAGTTATGGTTCAGAGACCCACAGAGTCTAGAGCTCCAGGGACACTGTAGCTGGAAAAGGCATACCAAGTGGATCAAAGCAGGGCCCCAATATTGCTGCCTCAACACCTTTAGAATTTGCACCATACATGGTAATGGGGATGTTAGACTCAGCATCAAGAAGTCATTAGGGTTAGGGCTAGGGTTCAGAGAGCCACAGAACCAAGAGATCCAGAGAGGCTGGAACTGGAAAAGGCATTACAAAGGAATCATGGCAAGGTGTGAACATTGCTGACCACAGTTTTTTAATCTGGGCCATCTATGATGATGAGGACCTCCAACACATAGCCAAGTGACCATTACAGTTTGGGGTTAGGATTAGGAGAGCAAAAGAGCCTACAACTCCAGGAACACTGGATCTGAAAAAGGCATGCCAAGGTGATCATGACAGGGCCTCAACATTACTGTCCCTATATCTTTCTAGTCTGAACTACCCATGGCAATGGAAGACCTCAGCCACAGTGACAGGATGCTGTTAAGGTTAAGGCTGAGAGAGCAAAAGAGCCTAGGGTTCCCGGGACACTGAAGCTAAGTAATGCCAAGGTGATCATGGCAGCATTCCAGCATTGCTACCTTCACACCTTTCTAATCTGTGTCACCTATGGTGATGGCATTAGATGAAGACATATGAGGAATGGCTGAGGTCATATGAGTTGTTTACCATAGACAGAGACAGGGGAGACATCATTGCTGTCTGCAGTTTACTCACAAGGGGAAGTGCAGGGGTGGGGCCTGATCTTTTCTCTCTGGTGACCAGTGAGAGAACAGAAGTGAATGGCCTGAAGCTGTGGAAGGGGAGATTTAGGAAAAAGTTCTTCACCCACAGGATGGTTGAGGCACTGGGAAAGGCTCCCCAAAGAGCCTTTGTTATGGTACCAGACCTTCAAAATTTCAAGAAACATTTGGACAGTGCTTTCAGGCACATGGCATCATTCTTGGAGTGATTCTTTACAGGACTAGGAGTTGGACTTCGATGATCCTTGTGGGTCCTTTCCAGTTCAGGATATTCTTTGATTCTATGGTTCTAAATAAAACCCACTGTATCTTTGATCAGTGTTAGGTAGGTAAACTTTGCCCTTGCCAGCTATTAGTATCAGAAGATCTGAATTGCAAGTTTTTAACACATGATTTGGTTCTAGTTTAGACCACATTTTTAAAATCATTTTACTAGTAGCAAAATATTTTTATAGAACCTAAGTGGCATCTTATTACTTAGTTCAATCTCAGGTATATATATTTTTATAGGTTGCTACTCAAACAGTTGAAAATTTTTTTAATATAAAATAGATAAAATTCTTTCTGTATAAATAGCCCAGCTTTGCTTTATTCCTTGACTTAAACAAAAACTCCAAGTCTATTGATTTCTGTAAGTTGCAACAATGTTATTTCTAATCTTACATATTTACAACTGAGGCTTCTCTTTTATAACAGCATCAATTCCTTGGAGAGCAACTCCCAATAACTAATTAGCTTTTCAAGCTAACCAATGTATTTATGTAAATGGAGAGAGCCAATTGTCTGTAGACTGACAAATCATAAAAGGTACTATGGCATGTTCCTATATTACAATAAAATACTTATCTATCAAATGGTAAATTGCAATGCTTGCTGAAGTTGTTCAGCTAAAAAAGCCCCAGTAGCATAGCCCCTTGATCTCACCAATCATTTTCTCTCTGAACCTACAAAGCAAAATTATACATCAATCTAAGAAGTACAGAACAGTTTGTATATCAAATACTGCAATCAAGTCTCCTGTGCATACACACCATCTTTTAGAAAATGCCCTTTTGGAAATCACTGATTTTCAGTCAGAGGTGTAATCTCTGATTTCTGAGACCTGAAGTTTGTTACCAGCTGAATGAAATCTTTCAACAAACTTTGTAACACAAGTTCCATTTGAATAAACAAAATGTAAGGGAGGCGAGGAGAGGGGAAGTCATGCACAGGCTCTCACTTTTTTGTCTTGTGAGACAACAGTCCAAGCACCTATTTGGGATTTAAAGCCCTAGAATTCACCTCCTGGACAGCCATTCAGTCTTTGGGTTTTGTGACTTTTTATATCAAAATCCAACAGTTTTTTTTTTTATTTTAGATTAAAGTAATC
This sequence comes from Margarornis squamiger, assembly GCA_035222235.1. Lineage (NCBI taxonomy): Eukaryota > Metazoa > Chordata > Aves > Passeriformes > Furnariidae > Margarornis > Margarornis squamiger. The sequence goes on along the minus strand of JAWWTY010000001.1, from coordinate 58,710,765 downwards.
AAGGCATTTCATTCTTTGCAAAATTACTTGGTAAACAAAAAATGAAAATATAATTTTCTTTTCAGAAGACAGTTTAAATTTCATAGAGTTTCTTTTTATGTGCTTTCTTTTAAATCAATTACAATGTTTTAAAACCTCTGTGTAGGTAAAATATTCTTGACTGAAATTACGCCATTTGGACATGTGTGGAAAAATCATTCTTTTCACAACAGATCTTAATAAAGAGCAAAACAAGAGTTGTGGGTTTTTTTTTTCCATGTAAAAGGCATCAAAATATTTATGTACTTTGAACCTTGTCCTTTTTTGTAAAAAAATGAATTGTTTAGCCAAAGCAGAGTAATCCTGACTATTGCCTTTTCCCCCTTATGCTTATATATGAATTTCTGTGCAGAGGGACATTATTTAACAATGTCTTACTTGTGATATGAAAAAACTCTTAAAAAATAGTTGAGTTGAATTATATTTTTATTTTATTTTCATAACTGAAGTTTTTGTTTGTTTGTTTGTTTGTTTGTTTACTTTTTGGCATTTAAACATGAACACTGAAAACATATTCCATTACTTGTTTATTTTCAGGTTTCACACTCTAGCAGCTCTACAAAGGAAGGCTTGAGGTTTCTGTCAACCTAAAGTATGCACAACAGTATTCCTTACTGGAGAGAACCCTGAATTTAATAAAAAACCTGTTAATGTCTTTATTTCTCTAACTGGAGGATTACAATTCTTTCACCTGTGTTATTCTATATCAATCTGTTACTCTGTTTTTTGTTTTGTTTTGTTTGTTTTTTTTCACACTGGAATGACTGCATAGAGCAATTGCACATTACATATGCAATAAGACTCACGTCTTAGCCCTCTTGGATGTGCACATTAGGTTTGATACATGATGCAATAAATCCATAATTTTTTAATTTACCATAGTTGCTATGTTTGATTTAAATCAGGCTTTTCATAGCCTGCTATTTTCTGATTTGAGTCTAAGATTTCCTGAGTTTGCTATTTTCCCAAAGACAATGAGGAACAGGGTAGCTTACTTTGCCAATGTAGAGCAAAACACTGTGGGGTGACTCAGCTATCTTAACAGAACTTCTTTGGCCAGATGATTGAATACTTTTTTGTCAATGGCATAGTATACTCCATGCATGAAGGTCATTTAAATGACTGTCTGGAATTACATATGGCATACCTGGAGCTGGCTTTAACTTGAAACAATGACTAACAGTAGGATTTATCTCATCTAAATTTGTCTGCCTAAAAGTTGAGCATTGAGCCCAAGTTAATTGTCAAGATTTCATCTAATGTTAACAGAAGGGACAGGTGCTTCCACGGGACAAGTAGTCCTGCCATCCTTTAGGCTGGGTATGCAGTACTCTTGGAAATGGCACTCTGTCCCTTCCCTGTGGAATTATTCTGGATGACTAGTTTACCAGTGGCTGGCTAACTTAACATAAGCCATGAATTGTTCTTTCCTTTAAAAAGACATGATACATATCTAAAGAAAGGGTGCCTTTTCTCTGTCCTGCTTCTAGAGAGAAAGTGTTAAAATGTTCAGGTGCCTAGGTGAGTTTTTTGTGCTTTGCTTTTGGTTTTTGATCCTGGTTTAAAATCAGCAGGAGAGTACACCAAAATCCTATCTGTATGGGTATATGCATGTGCTTTATGTATGAGTTGCCGCTTTGTTCTAATGCTTCTGAAGCCATTTGAAGGACAAAGCAAGCATTGAAAAATTAAAGAAACATGAGGCTAGATATTGGGTTGTATCAGGGCTGAGCTGGCACCAAAATACTCTAACAAACACTGAGGCAATGCTTTCATACAGGAGGAAACTCAGGAAATACACAGCTGTCATGAAGTCTGTTTCATCATCCCCATTCTCTAGAAATAAAGGTGGTCTGAAATTGTCCACAAGCACAGTTACCATAACTGTCCACTGAAGCCACGCACAGCAAAAATCTCTTCTCAGTTGCCTGAATATAAGCAGAGAGCTTCGATTCTGCAACTGATTATATTCGAAAGAAAGCAGCTACTGTATAAATGCCTAAATTCTAAATGAGCATTTTATCTAGTCTTGCAAAATAAATTTGATTTTCATTCCATTAATGACACATTAACTGAGAAGTATCCCAATACAGTAAGTGTTGTGCTATCTTCCATAAAAGTAAAATAAGTATATTTTTTCTTGAGACGCTGAAATAATAAAAAGGCAGCACATTTTCCAGTCAAATAATTTAAGTATTTTAGGGCTTTTCTTGTCTCCCATGAGTTCTCTGTAACTTTATCAGAAGAAAGAACAGAGGGAAAAAATAACTCCGAGGAAAAGAAGAAAAGAATCATTGCTTACCAGCTTAGCAATTATAAAGTAAAGGAAGAAAAAAAAAGAGAGCATCAGATAATTTTTTTTATTGCTAACAGTTGTAAAAATCCTTGGGGAAAGAATTTTAATGCCATCCCTAGAAGAGAAAAAAACCCTGAGCCAGCAGGTTGATATTACAATACTTTTTAAGGTTTCCCTAAGGATGCTAAGGAAGAGAAAATGGATATATATGTAGTGGTGGTGAAGAATGTCTAGACTTTGATCTAATGCAAATTTCTGTCAAAGTAAATCCCCTCAAATACTTTCTTCCTGGAAACTTCCTGAATACAGGTGTGTAAGACTAAAATATAGAACAATACCTGACACACAAAAATATTGCCCGGTCAGGACCTTTAGGAAGCCCTTGTGTTTCCAGAATCTGAGCCTCTTCTGTGACTCCAGGTGTTAAAGGAGGAAAGAAACAGTATGAGCTTTTTTTTTTTTTTTTTTTCCCTGAAGAGTGTAACATCTTTCTGGTAGGTGCTGTGTGTTCTCTTTGAAAAAAGTAAAGCAAACTGCCCCTTAATACATGGTACATATCCTAAAAATATCGCAATATCTATTACCTTAGTGCAAACAAAAATGTTAAGATTATTGCCAGAGAAAATTTATGATAGAAAAATTTTATTACTTCACAGCAGAACATCAAATTACTTAATCTTCAAAGAATGTTTCTTTTTCTTGGTTAAAAAAAGACAGTCATATTAAAGAAACATATTCTAGCTCATAGTAATTGAGGTGCAATATTTTTCAAATGTGGAAGCCAGAGGTTAGGCATGTCTGGGAACATGATTCCTCAAGTTTAAATATTCAGCATGCCAGATGTCAAGGACAACAATAATCCAGCAGTAATGCTGTTAACATTTGGATTTTTGCAGCTCTGGAGTACATAGAGATTAAATCAAAAGCTAGTTTCCCAAATATATGGGATGAGAAAGAGAAACAGCAGTCTGCAAGGAGGGAAGAAAACCTGTGAAGTTTAGCAATACAGTTGAATTTTAGAGGTGTAGGAAGAATTAAATACACTGAAAGGCTTTATGGGATCTTAGAGGATTATTTAGGTGCTTGCTTCCTGATGATAACATTGGTTATGACACTGAATCATTATAGATATATTGATGTAGTAATATCACAAGATTGCCTGATAAACACTACTGAAATACTGTTTATGCTGTTGGATGCTGTGCAAGCAGCTTTTTGGTTAGCTGGAAATTAAAGCAAGCCCCACAGAATACAGGATTTTGAGGAAATTCAGGTGGAGATAAGCAATGTTAAGTTAAAGGAAATGAAAGAACCTGATTTAAGTTCAAAAGGACAAACAAGCACATGCAAACATAAACACAAGTAGGCATGCAGTCACGCTCAAGAGACTTAATGGATGAAAGGTGGAGGAGGGAAAACAGAACGCCACAGTTCAGTGGAGATCCTTAATTGATTATAAAGTCCACAGCAGTAATAGGCAAGTGGAGGAATCAATTAAATATTACAGATTACTTATGGCAAGCATAAAACTCTTAAGTAATCAAGTGAAGGCAAAAAAAAAAAAAAAAAAAATAAAAAAGAACCAAGAAAATGATACATGCTAAAGGTCCCCTTTTTGCAACTTACAGATGAAAATGTTTTTTTTCTCCACACATTGCAATTCTTGTATTTAATACTTCACTTCTTCATGGAAATTAAAACAGCACATTCACATAACCGTGAATGTTCAATATGATCATCACGTTCAAGTGTTTCAGGAAGGGGTGTGCCATGTCTCTAGCTCAGTCTGCTGGTCATGGTAGGAGTAAAAAACTTTCAAGTGAAATATGGTTTAACAAATTTACATAATGAGATTCTATATCACCTCCTCATACAGAAGCCATAAATTTCTTCAAGCTGGCTATAAGTTATCCTCACATAGTTATACACTAACCACTGACATTTTGACTAGCAGTAACTTGTCGCAAGCTTTAATAAACTCTCATGAATCTCAAAAGGGACTGGCAGGCATTTCTAACTGAGGCTCAGCAGAGGTTGTAAGCAAGTTGTTTAGAGATACTATACACACAAGGTAATTTCATCATGTTGCAAAAGTCTTCTTAGGATTTGTGAAAGCCTATTTTAAAGAATATTGGTTTGCATAAATTGATGTAGGCAGGTTTGGTTTTCACAGGATCTTAGAATGTGTTGGATAGAAAGGGACTTCTGAAGTAAAACACAACAAAAGCAGGAACTTCTGTACAGTTATGCAGACTCCATTACCATGCAATAATCAAATAGTTTAACCTGCAATACATGAAGAAATTCTTAACTTTCTCTGCATGCTTATCACAGAGCATTTCAAATGCCACTGTGAAATTACAAGACTCTTCCTTGCATTGATATGTTCTTTCTTACATTCCTATATGGATTTTTGTGAGGGTTTTGTGGGTTTTTTTTACCTTAAAGGATTGAAGAACACTTTACAAGTCACCTTCAGCTTTCAGTAGGTATTTAGTTGTCTGAGGAGAACATTTGGAAGTATTTTTAATGTTATCATATAGCTGTTTAGTCTTTAGCTGCAGTCAATCTGTATGTGTCATCTATTTACAAAGAAGGATACCACCAAAGAATACAACAAGAACAGTCACACTGATCTCAATTTATGTGAAGTTTCACCTAATTTCCACCAATTTTAAGTGAATGCAACTTAAGAGGAAAGTAATTTTCAAATTTGTGAAAGAAACCCTTAAATTACAATCACATAGCTTCCCAGAATGAAGGTCAAATTCACCACCTGAATATTGATCTCCAATCTTAATGAATAAACAGTTTTTTACAGAATTTCATCTGCCACTTTATAAAAGCAATTGCCTTATGCAAGGTCAGTATGAAACTTTACTGTTTTGCTTTAGTGACTATCATTATGCTGTTGTCTGAGAGTAGACAGAACAAGAATTAAATATTTGTTATAATTCAGTACTCCTTTGTGTACACACACACACATGCACCATAAAAACACACACCCTAGTCAATACATTTTGATAATTTGAAACTCAAGGAATGGGAAAAAACCATCACCGGGAGGGTAACCAAACACTGGAACAAGTTGCCTGGAAAGGCTGATTGTAGGAACACTTTTCTCAGACACAAACAAAACTCAGTCAGAAAAGGCCCTGATCAGTTAAATCTAGTTGAAGATGCTTTGAGTCAAGGGTGAGTGTAGGAAAACTCTGTTGATCCTTTTCAAACTAAATGATCCTGTAATTCTATGATTATGGTGATTGTAGCAATGGGGCTCTGAAGAAAATGAAGAAACCAGCTATAATGCCTTAAAAACTGAGGCTTTTACTGTATTGGAAAATGGATTCTTTGCTTTTTTCTTCCTTGAGTCACCTTTCTTCTTCCCAAGACCCCTTGAGAAGACCCTTATCTCCCTAGATTAGCATGCAAGAATGGGCCTTGACAGGTCTATGTGAAACCCCCCCTTATTGGTCCTTTGTTAACCCTTTCCCCATTGGTTTTTAACCCTCAATTTTGATTGGTTGCAACCAAATTCCCTAAAGCCCTTTAAATACCACTGACCATGTGAATAAACTCTCTCTCTGCTTTCCCCTCCTGGGGTCTTTGTGTGCCTTTCCTGGGACATCTTGGGGACCACGTGGCTGGGAGGGAACGGGAAAGGTGAGCATTCCACCCAGCTGTCACAGGTAATCACAAATCCTACTTAGTAAGACAAACTTTTCTATACAGGAAAAAATCCCATGTTTTAAATATTCATCCCTCTGAAATCTTACCAAAAGAACAGGAACGGGCAGCTTTTCAGATGATCTTTCAGGTGTGACTCCTCATGTGTGACTTCTCCCAAGTCCTGAAATATAACTAGAAAGAAAAGTTGTGACACCTTTATGACTGACAACCACGCATTATGTATACATACTGTCTTAAGCAAGATCTTGTGAACAGTTGTCAGTACGTTATGTAAGTCTATTTTAGACAGGCATTAGGATTTTTTGTAACCTGTCATTGGAATTATTTGCCTGTCCCGTTATAACCAGTTGCTTTCATCTTCATGACCCAAACAACTTTCTCCCTTGTAAGACTCAGTGAAAAACTCAAAAAATAACTAAACCTCTCTATTTTCACTACTTTTCACTCACAACAGCACCATTCACACCAAAATTTAGGAAAGAATGACTAATTTCACAGATTTATCTCCCAATTTCGGTGTGAATACTGTTTCTTGATAATCATTAAATTCAGTTAACTTAGGCTTTTCTGGCTACCAAAGGAACTTCTGGTTCTACAGTTTTCTGAGGGGTTTTTTTTTGAGAGAACCCAGATATTAAGGATAAGAAAACCATAAGGAAAGCAGATATTAGAACTACTGGAGGATAATGAGTAGATTATGGTATTCTGACTGCATTTGGTATCCTTAGCTCTACTAGGCAAGCAAAGAAGAAAGTAAGAAAAGCCTCTCAACAAATGTGTTGAAGTAACTTCTTGATGAAGAAATGAAAATAAGCATTTTGTTTATTGGTTTTGGGAGATGCCCAGACTTTAAGCGCTGAATCACAAAAAGCTTTAACCAAGGTTTTGCCAAATACAAGGGCCCTTCAGTACTACTAACATGATATCTATTCTTATCTCAGCACTCTTAAACTAGAAGTAGCTGACAAGAAACACCAGAGCATCCATCCCAGCCTGCAGAAGAAAGGCAATGGCAAGCCCATATTTAAAAATGGCCAAGTGTGAAGAAATTGTCACTAATCAAATCTGTCCATGGTAGCAAACTTTTGCTTGGATCTTCAAAGCAAATATTGCATCATGATGGAAATTTTCATATTGCTGCTGTGGTGAGGGAAGGAACAAAGAACATATGGTAGTGAATTACTGCTATAAGGTTCTGCAAGACAGACTTATGAAGGTAAATGGAAAATAGAGTTTCTATTGGAAACTAATGTCAATTGATCTAATCAATCCTACTATGTACCTATCAGCACCATTAAACACCTATGAAGTATAAGTACATATATATGTGCACACATATATGCATTAGTATGGTAATTGTAGGCACAAATTACTAAGAAAGGCTATTCCACTGGATTCTTACTGTAAACCTGCAGGTTATAAACAGTCTACAAGGGATTCCTCTCACTTAAGTGCATTGAAATAAAATAGCTTCTCTGTAAAGACCTTTTATTTCGGTCTGTCACCATAGTGGGCTGTATCCACTTTCACAATTTTGGGCTGATTCCAGAAACAAAAAAGTACAATCTGTGTTTCCAAGATATTGAAGCTATTGCCAAAAACTACATATGGGAAGAGGGAGCATAAGGATCTGCTTCTACCAAACCCTAGTTTTGCCCTTCTCAAAATATGGTATTATCCACACTACCTCATTCTTTTTCTTTCTGTCTCTATCTACACATGCAAGCATCAACAAGAAAGATATAAAGAAAGAGACAGAGATACATATTTAGTTTCCATTTTCTTGTCTTCAAAGCTTTCCAGGAAAAAAAACCCAAACAAACAACAACAACCAAAAAAAAAACAAACCCAAACAACCAAAACCCAACAAAAATGACCACAACTCTGATAGATTTCATTTTTTTTCAATCTTTTTCTCAACCATGTAGCTGGGATTTCTGCTTACATAATGAACAGCAATCAAACCCCACTTCATGCTGATATTCTTCCTATGGTAAAATTTCCCTGTTTCCTGATTTACTGGTGTGTACAAACATCCTAATGCCAGGACTCTCTTATTGCCTATAGGAAGAAATGATATCTCATTTGTTGGAGAGATCAATGTAAAATAATTTGGTGACATTTGAATGTGTTAATTTATTGGGGACCTGTGGATAAATTAATTTCAATACACAAATATTTATCTGCTTTCCTATACTTGTATAAAAGGGTGGTCAAAAACCACTGAAACTAGTAAAAATAAAAATAAACTTGTAATTTCCCAAAGAAATATTCAAATATCATGAACAATAGTGGTGAGGCCTCAGTCATCCGCACAATTCAGATTAATCACAGTTTGTCATTTCTGCAGTGTCATGAAAATGTGTATCTTTTCCATGCAGCATTGTGGGGTGATGTTTGATTGTTTTTTCCCTTTCAGAAAAGAAACTAAATAAAACAAGTCATAAAAGAAAACAGACAATATGACAAAACTGAAATATATTAAACCCCCAAATATTTATATGACAGTGACTGCAGAAGTATCAAAAACCTCAGTGTTATTTTACCCACTGAATTCCTTCTTGTGTAAGGAAAGTGTTGGTTTTTTTTTTGGTTTGGAAGACATTTGAATCAATCCTCATCAGTGTTGTAGGCACTGTCCACCTAGTTGAGAAGTCGTAAATCATAAAGTCTAGGCCTTCTTTTATAGTTTGAGAGTTTTTTAATTGCTTTTCAGAAATACTTAGCATTCTGCATTTCTTCAAAAGGAACCCAGGAATCTAGGAAAAGAGGATATGTTTAAAACTAGAAAACACAACTGTTCTTATTTGCACTCCAAAATGGCCAGTAACCTACTTTCCATGGAATTTGCCAGCAGTCAACCCCAGCAACCAGCATATTGGCCTTTCAAACTCATGTTAGGTGTTGTTCATGTCAATAGTCTACATATGCAGCCTTTGTGCTTTAGTTGTCTGTTATGAAATAAAGGGAAAAATATTTATTTTCTTCAAAAGAGATTCTTGAAGATATAGATTTAAGATAGTGAAACAATTAGGTCTTTAGAGAGCTAAAATAAAAAGTGGTAATACTCTAGTAACTACAAATTTAGTTTGTTATAACCCTTCTTTTCCTCTTACCTATTCTGATTCTCTTGTGAAGTCACACTTCTTTTACTTCTCACCCCTCAGATGCCCTTTGAATTTTCTAATGACTTTTTTCTCTTGTTGAATTTGGGTAACAGTAATAATAGCACAAGAGTATTAAATATCTCAGTTTTCTCCTAAGTCAATCCAAGATGTCTGGTACATAGCATGTTGCTGTTAAAAGGGGACCTTTGGAAGCAAGCCTAGAAAACTTGAAGTGGATGAGGTTTCCATGAGGAACTTGTTCAAGACAGACAAAACCAGAGCTCATGGTGAAATATTTCAGGCCATATATGTAGACTGAGTTGTGAGATTGCCACAGTCATGATTCAGTGGAGTTTTTGGAGATTCGTTCATAAAAGTAATCACTGATTCCAGAGTGATTCCCTCAAGGTAAGCTCAGATGGTTATCAGGAGTTCAATGTGTGGTAGTACTGAGAGGAAAAAAATATATGTCTTCTTGGAGATCAATGAAAGTGAATGTGTATGGTTGTGTGCATCCCAAGATAAAGAGAGTAACAAAAAATATATTCCAAGTTTCAGAAAAATTTATTCCAGATGAAAGAGAAAGTCTACAGTGCACACCAAAAATACACCATGAATTTTCTTCTATTTTTTTTCCTTACTATTTTTATAGTAATTGACTGAGAAAACATGTTTTGAATAAAGGGAGAAAAAACCTTAAGGTCTGTAAGAAACAACTTTTGCAAAGCTCTTTGTGTTATTTTAAGTGGCTAGTTCCCTTTCTGTTTTCTAAATAATTTAATTATTATTTCCAGAGCATAACAAGAATACAATTATTTTGCTTGTCTGAATTTGCAAATCTTTCCAACATAGGCTCAAAATCTATGATAACAATTTAGTGTTATGAAACTTTGCTCTTGTCTCTTGTCAGTACTTTCCCGAATACTTTCCCTCAGCTACTATGCGTGACTCTATGATTTCAACCTACCAGAAGAATAAGGTCAACTTACCAGAAGAATAAGGTAAACTTAGTCATTGACAGAAACAGTAGACAGTTTAGTCTTTGCAAGGAGATATATACATTGCATCAATTTGTTATCACTGTACTGTTGAAAGGTCACTCAAAGGCCATTGCCTCAGGACAACAGGCAATGAGCACAAACTGAAACATTCCATTTGAACAGGAGAAAATGCCCTTTTACTGTGAGAGTGACTGAGCACTGGCACAGAGAGGGTGTGGAATCTCCTTGGAGACTTTCCAAGCTACTGGAAGCTGTCCTGTGCAGCCTGCTCTAGGTGACCCTGCCTGAGCTGGAAGATTGGACTAGATGATTTCCCATGGTGCCTTCCAATCTCAGCTGTTCCATAGTTTTGTGAAAATCTTCAGAGATTTACTAACCATGTCACTGTGTCTATGCATAGCTGAAAAAATTAACTTCTTCTGGAAAAATAACAAACTAATGCCCTCTTCAAGTGCTTCTCAGGATGTGTCTCCACATTTCCAAAGCTACCTTTTGGACAATCAAAGCCCCATTATTTATGGCAAAGGCAAGGCACAATATGTTTTTTGCGATCACCTCTAGTAAAAGGAGTGATGGTACATGTGCAGCCAGAGGCCACAGCTCTTGTAACAAAAATTTGCTGAAACACAGCACTTTGATTGCCTACAATGATATCAGCCCAGCCTTATAATTTGGCGTCAGCTGTTGCATCTCAGTGATTTAGAAATGTGGGCATTTTTCTCTTTCTTTCAAAAATCAAAATATAAAAACTGTTAATAAACTGAATCTGATCATCCTCAGAATTTCAGCTGAAGTACTTGAAAAATTTATTTCAGATAATTTCTAGCTTCCTGTATGTTTTTAATCTTACATGAGGCTATATTTTGCCATATTTTGCAGAAGAAATTGGAAAGAAAAAATGCTTCAATCTTAAAAAAGACATTGAAATGTCATAGGATCATTTTCAACATTTTTTTACCCAAAATTGCTTTGAAACAGAGAATATATTGAAATGGTTCTATGACTACTTCTAATGATTTTGCAGTTCTTGAAAAAATCTCAGCCTTCAAGTATGACATAGTTGCAGCATAAGTTTTCCCCAAAAGTTCTCCAAACATTTGGTGCATTATGTTTTCATTTCATCTGTGGATGAACTTTCTGGTATCAGGAATATTTTAACTCTAGCAGAATCCTTATGACAGATTTAACTCTTAAAGGCAGAAAATGTCCTTGTCCTCTTCTCCTGAGAAGCTGTGATGGGTATCAGTCCCTGCAAAGTATCTCTGTCGCTCATGGGTTGTAACGTTTTCAAGTTCTTAGGTGCTGCTCTAAATATTCCTCAATTTTTTTAATATAATCTTAGTAGCTCCCTCATCTGGACAATGTGGAAGAGGGTACTCAACTGCCTATTTACAAGTGCTCAAAGATTTGTGGATGAAAAGAACGTGAAAAGGGGATATACCCTGGTAGAAACCAAGAAACTTGGCAAAGCTTTTCATTCTTAACTTGAAGATTCAATTCTAAAACTTCCTGCATTTATATTACAGAAATCAAACCAGACCTATCAGAAACTTCAAAGTTCCATATTTATTATTTTTCTCATTAACCTGGTAATCAGTATTCTTCAGAGTTATCTCTGGTTCCGTTCCCAACTGCAAAACTCATTAGGTACAATGTTCTGATGTGCTTTTATCGTCTATTTGTATTTTGGGGCTTTTTTCCCTCTTCACTTTACCTCTTTATTGCTGAGCCTCAAAATGCCATTAAGTTGATAGGTCACACTTTAAGTTTGTCATATAAAAGTGTAATTTAGATCCAATAAAACAGTTATTACCACTTTTAATTAGGAAAAATAGGAGTCAGGTCTGTGTGAGAGACATTCTTAGACATAACCATGCAGAGAGCCAGGCTGAATGTTTTTTTCATTGAAATAGACACACTGATTATTGCAGTAGCCCTATTCAAATTCAGCTGAGGGTGCATTTGTCTGTCAGCAGAACAAATCTCAATTAGAGAAAAGAAAGATATTTGGAAATTAGAGTTTCAAGTGTTCAGTAGATCTCAAGTCTTAGTTGATTGTAATGGTGCTGTCTGAGGTTTAATAAATGTTCAGTGTTCCCTTTAGCAAGTGGTTTCAGATCCATTCTTGCAACATCCAAAATCATGCAATTGGGATGAAGACTAACACTATGAGTCTAAAAGCAATGGATTTTTTTTTCCTCTGATTGATTAGTCACACCTCTCACACCCATCATACCCTGAACAACAAATTACTATCTATTTATACCTGTTAGTTTAAAAAGTAAAGGTAAGCACAGCCATAATTTACAGTCATTGCTGAAAAGCAACACACAACTGGAACAGGAAATTCAAATTCTGTGTGGTATGGAGCATATAGGATGTAGCTGGATATGTAGGATATAACACAGGATATAAATGTGGAATTTGCAAAACATCTGCACTTGACAAGTCTGCTTCTACTGTTACTGCTCCTCTCCATTGTATCAGCAGTGAATACATTGCCTGTTTACCAAGAAAGGTGATAAAAATACCTTTGAAATTACAATAAATCATAAAGGGACACACTTTTTATTTGAGAGATTAGTTCTGGTCACAAGTGCACAGATTTTAGGTTAGTGGAGCTGTACTGAGTTTGCAAGTGCTACAGCAGTGGTAAAGGGGGGCCTGTAGGATGGACTCATATGCAATTTCAATTGCTCACTATGATATTTTTGTTACATGCACTCTCTTTTTTACAGAAAAATACAGATGTGCTTGTGGCTGCAGAACAAGGATACTTTCATCAGAAAACTAAATGGCTAAACATGAGAACATCAGAATGAAAATAAACAGTACTCAATCTGAAAGAAAATATATATCTAATATGAAAAAAAAAGTGTGGCATTTACCTAAAAGATAGGGAGGTTAAGAGTTTTGTTCCATAATGCTGTCTGGAGTTGTCTTTGCAATTCTGAGGGATGCACAATATCCCTCCTTTTCATCCCATAATACTATATTTGCTTATATTTTTTGCTCTTGGGTGTACATTTTAGAGCAAGAGAGACAGATAAGTAGCTATATACCTACCTGTATGCCAATATATATATACATATATACATATACATGTGAGTACACAGTCAGAGGGATTTTCCAAGAGTGCACTTTCCAAAGTTGTTATATTTTCAAAGGACTGACTGAGTGTTAAATGTCAGTATTTTGAAAAACAAGTCATGTTTTGTGTATCTTTAGTCACCAGATATTCTTGTTATCTCATATTTTCCATACAGCTGCTTCTTAAAGTATTAGAGTGGCAAGGTTATGAAGTATAGTAGTTCATGTGTAATGGGAAGTGATCAGCTCACCTCTATAATTGCTTTTCTAGAGCTCCAGGCATAGATTTGCCATGAACCGTTAATTCCCTCTCATACACCACCTACTACATCTTGTGTCCTCCTCTGTTCCTATGGCATAGGTATAATTCATTTTCCCAGCATTTTGTGGTAACATCTGCCTGGCTCCACAATCTTATGTGCTGGATGCAATAAATCAGCAACAAGCAGAATTTCCCAAGAGTCTAGGACAGATTGCTTTTTTCAAAGTTAAACTCTGTGCTGTCCTCTTACCTAATATATGCCCTGATATTGAGAAATTCCCCTTTCATGGAACCACCTTCAGTCCAATCACTTTTTGCATCTGCCTCTGCACTTGTTGAACAAAACCCCAAAGATTCGCATTTTCAAGGGCACCCTAATATTCTGGTCTTGACAATATGCAAGAAAAGATCCCCAACGGGTATTCCTAACGGGTCCTCAGAGAAAGTGGACAACTGCAGAAGAAGGCGTCCAGTACCTACGGGAGTTAGCCATGTTGGAGCTC
>JAWWTY010000001.1:58645432-58688196 GCA_035222235.1 Margarornis squamiger | reverse complement strand
ACCTCCCCTTCCCCTTCTCCTCTCCCCTCTCCCCCCTCCTTCTTTCTTCTATAACTATTTAATAAATTGTACTATCATAACAAGCACACAGGACTACTGTATATAGTATAAAAAACTCAACATATTACAATAACTAGAGGTACCTAAGGACTCTACTCACTCAGAGGCTTATGACCATGTGTCACTCTCCTTTACCTCAATCCCACTTTGGAAGCCATATAGTCTGGTTATAATGAGTCCTTTGGAGAGTCAAGATTTACTGATTCAGCCAGAAGACCAGAGTTCACAGGGTTTTTGACTTGCAGCTCAGAGCATGAACAAATGTTCTTGCACTTACCTGAACCCAGGAGTGTAAACACACCCTGAATGACCCAATTTGTTCCTACATGTATGATGAATGTTGACATTTGGTGACTTTTGCAGTAAATAGTAGCAAAAAAATATACATCTCTCTGCTCTTACCTACTAGAGCACTTATATTTTCTCCCATCAGGATGATCACTTTTAAAATCATAACTCAAGGCCTGTACTCATTTTAAAAAAAGAAAAAAAGCAGAATTGAAGGCAGAAGATATGAAGGCATTTCTGGATACCTTTTCAGAGCTCCTGTATTTTGGAGTACAGACTGTTCTCAAGTGATAGATACATAAATAAATAAATAAATCACACCCAATATAAATTACATATTTGACTCAATTTTTTTTAAACAAACAAATAAAAAACCACAAATGAAAACCAAACCAAAACACAAATAAACAAAAAGACCACCCAAAGCTCTTTCTGAACAGAAACGAATGAATAAACTTTGCCAAGTGGAAAGCACCATGATAGCCAGAATTCTGCCTATGTTACAGATTTGAAGCAGATGGTGAATATAACTAAGGTAGAATAGAGCTAGCTGTAGAATATATGGAGAAGGCAGATCAACAAAAGGAAAGACCTCAGAGCTAAAACCACCAAAGATTATGAGAAAGTGCTGTGAGTGAGAATTTGAACCACATATTTTCTTTTCCTTATATATATTGACTTCATGAGATGAAGCAGTTTTGCACTACAAATTGGGAAAAACCATTAGAAGGTAGAGACAGCTGTTGGAGCCATTCATTCATGGCTGGATACTGCCACATTATGATGTATTATCTCCATTAAGACAGTGTGTCTCCCCCTTGCAAGTCAGCATTGCTAACTCATGGACAATGTACATCTGTTCCCAGCATCGGTAACTACACAAAATCTGGGGTTTTAAAAGGATCTGAAGATGAGCTCCACTGGCTTATTAGCCATGCAGCTCTTGTAGTATCCATGTAAAGTTGAAGAAGGCAGTCCATCATCACCCTAACTCTGATTCCTGTTATAGAAAGAGAAGGCCATGCCACTGTGTGATTGATTCTTAAAGGTCTGAAATGTCTTCTAGAAGTGCCTGCCTCTGCCTGTTCCCCAAGCACAGAGCATAAGACAACACTCTTTTGACTTAATTGTCTTGGTTATATATGAGGTACATAGGATGAATCTGGCTTCTGTACTGTGTTCAATTGTGGTGACTTAGTTTTCTTGGTTTTGGTCTAGGCCTTCCCTGGTAACAGGGTCATAACTAAGGAAGTATTCCACACCATTCCTTCACGTAATCAGGAGTATATAAGACGGGGAGGAAGGTTTTCTCTCTCTTCCTTTCGTCTGCTGGGGAGGACATCAGGTCTCTGTGTCGGCTTAGCTCTTATCTATATGAGCTGATGCCTATCTGAGAAGCTGCTGTCCCAGCTGTATGGAGGTGGAGATTTCTACTGCTTCTCTCAAGGGGAGTTTTGGTGAGAATTTATTGTATTAGTTACTTATTGAGCTTTCCCCTGAGTTTACAAGTGTGTGTATCTGTTTTGGTTGTTTTTATCCATTTTTGTCCCATCATCCTTTCCCTTTTCCCCCCTTTTCCCTTTTGGAGTTGTTTGGGATCCTTATTCTGTAGATTCATAGTGTTTGATTGTATATAATTGTAATATATGTGAATATATGTATATATATATATACCACAATTGTCTTTGGGTACTTTTTTTTTTTCCTTCTCTCTCGGGAAGGGGAGTAATCTGTGTGGCTGAGAGCTGGGTTTGGCAGGGAGCCAACCCAAACCTCCACATCAATCAAGTCCAGCAACATAAAACTTTTTTAAATGCAATGAGGTATGAGACTATAAAGTATTGAAGAGGAGATGTGATTGAACACTATCTTTCTGGTCTGTTTATTTAGAAGGAATTTTTCTGCTAATTATTCACCTAAGTTCATCTGGAATGATGCTTTGGTGCTGTGAATGCTTTCATATACACCAATAAGTGAAGCATCCTCATGAGTCACAAGCTCTGTAGATTCTCACACTCATTAATTATCAAAAAGATCTATTGGATGGATGAGAAGGCAAAATCCTATTTGGTCTCACCACCCACCATCAGAAAAAAATGAGAACTGAAGATTCAAAGATACAATTTTAGTTTAACTGCATTTCAAATTTAAATAACATAGAATTGTTGGTTAGGAACAGATCATCTTAAATTACATATCACTTTGCATGTTACAACCTGATTCGTGCATAGGTAAAGCCACTTCAGACGTGAATAAGGATTTATAGACTAGGCTGAAAGAGCATAAAGAAAGGCAAAGCTCATGAACCTTGTCTCAGACAGAATCTGAATTGTTCAACTGTACATCATAGGCTATATACATCTGATATTCTCATTTCTATTCATTTGCAGAATAATGGTACTCAGAAGCACCAAACACTGACATTGTCCAAGGACAGGGAAAGAGTCAGTCAAGGTGTCAGGATCTAATTTGCGAAACAATGCAAGTAGTCGGAGAGCATATAAAGGGAAGGTGAGGGTCATAGTGCCAGGGACATTAAATCACAGACTAGCAATATGTATAGATCTGGTTTCAAAGTGACCTTGCACTTCAGCATACATTTTTTCTGGTCATGACTAATCATAAACATAAAGCCTGTCATGAGTGATGTAAATGATTTTGCAACAGACTATGTAGATTAGACCAGAAAGGGCTCAGAAAGGGCAATGCTTTCTTCATTGTTGTAGCTATATCTGTATTACAAATAAAATGGGGTGGGGGATAATAAATCCAAGATTATGATGAAAATCCAATTCTTAGATATGTTCCTAGGCATTTGCATACCAATTAGCATGCTAGTAAAAAATTATAGAATGTCTTGAGTTGGAAGGGACCTACAAGGACCATTGCGTCTAAATCCTGGCCCTGCACAGGACACCCCCAAAAATCATGCTGTGTGCCTGATATCATCGTTCAAATGTTTCTTGAACTCTGACAGGCTTGGTGCTATGACTAGTTGCCTGGGGAGCCTGTTCCAGTGTTCAACAACCCTCTAGCTGAATAACCTTTTCCTAATATCTAGCCCCTGACACAGTTTCACATGTTTCCCTCAGGTCCTGTCACTGGTCACCAGAAAGAAGAAATCAGTGCGTCTTTTTCCTTCCTCACTTCCATCCTTATGAGGAAGCTGTAGACCACTATGAGGTCTCCTCTGTTTTCTCTTTTCTAGGCTGTGTTTGTTAACAGTACCAGCCATGCACTTGCATATGCTATGATCCCAACTTTTGTGTTTCAATCTTGTAAACAATAAGCTTACTCAGTAAAGAGTGCAATTCTGCTTCACTAGTAGAAAGTTGACAGTTTTGTCAAGATTATAACCTATGCCTCCCCACAGTAACATGCTCTGAGTAAGACGTGCACAACTCAAAGATCTATTTCCTTATCACTAATAAAAGCTGTAAATTGTATATGTCCATTTCTCTTGTGACAGTAGACAAGATATGAGCCCTAATTCGAAAGAGTATGTGCATCAATAACAATGTTAATATCTTAAGTATCAAAGAACTAAAACTGAAACTATTCTAATTAGTGTTGCATAAACTATCCTGTTATTTGTGACTCTTGCCCTAACACTGCTACTTCAGGAACTTTGTAATTATCTGAACTGCAACAAAAGTTAAATGTCCAAATATCACTAATATATGATAACTTCATGACCTATTCCTCCATGGCAACTGAGGTATTCCACTTATTACACTTAATAAATCCTATTGTAATTTTGCAGACTGACAAAATAGTTGAGGTTGACACAGACCACTGCAGATCATCTAATCAAACACCCAGCATATTCAAAGACCAGGCTATGCAGGACCATGAACAAAAAGGTTTTCAGCATCTTAAAAGTTGGAAACTGTAGCAGCTCTCTGGGCAACACATGCCAGTGCTTGAATACTGTCACAGTAAAAAGAAGTGTTTTCTTGCATCCAGAAGGAATTTCACGTTTTGATTTATGGTCATTGCCTCTTGCCCTGTCACTCTGTACCACTGAAAAGTCTAGCTATGTCTTTTTCATTCCTTCACGTTATGTATTAATACACATTGATAAGATCCCCCTGAGCCTTCTCATCTCCAGGCTGCACAGTCTCAGCTCTCTCAGCCTCTCCTCATATGGCAGATGCTCCAGTCCCTTTAATTGGATTGGATTAATTGGATTTTAATGGATTGTCCACAGTATATCCTTATCTCTCTTGTACTGGGTAGTCCCAAACTGTACCACTCACTCCACATCTGTCTCGCAAGCACTGAGTGGAGGGGAAGACTCACCACCCTTGGTCTGGTGGCAGGACTCCTAATGCAGTTTGCATTCTGGCTGTTGACTGCCTTTGACATTGTTGGCTCCCTTTGACATTGTTGGCTCATGGGCAGCCTGTTTTCCACCATGACCCCAGAGCCCTATTCTGCAAAACTGCTCTCCAATCTGTGGGCCCATATATTGGTGCATGGGGTTTTTCTTCCCCAGGTTCAGGACTTCCCTCTTTCTTTTTGGTGAACTCCGTAAGGTTCTCACCTGCCCATTTCTTCAGCCTGTGTAGGACCCTCTGAACAGCAGTACAAGCCTTTTGTCTATCAACAACTCATCCCAGTTTTGTGTCCTCTGGAAACTTGCTTGCAGCATACTTAATGCCATCGTCCAGACCATTAATAAAGATGTTAAACAGTGCCAGAATCAGTATTGAGCCCTGGGACACAATGCTGGTGACTGACATCCTCTGGACTTTGTGCCAGTGATCTTTGAACAAGGTAGTTCACCCAGTTTTCAGTCCACATCCTGGCAACCCAACTGTCCAGAACTGTCTATAATTTTAATAGATTATATTCATAGTAACATGCATTATAACTTGCTGTAATTTATTAGTGCTAAATAGCAAAACAACTTGTCTGATGTCAACTATATAGAGTCTGGTCTAACAAATCATAGCTGCTCAAAAATCAAAGACCCAGAGTAAGGTCAGGGGATGAAAGATATTATTGACTGGTTATGTCTTTCACACACCCGAACTCATATTGTCACCCCAGCCATGGCAACACATAATTCTGTCTCATATATGGTCAAGGAGTCAAAATCAGAGGGTGCATTGTAGAAAGAACTCTAACGGGAAAAAAGATCGTTCCATGGTTACAGAAAGGGAACTTGTGTGCTGAGATGTGATAGCTGTCGTATTACTAACCTAGCACAAATATATTTACCATAACTTGTAGCAAGCCAATCTCTGACTTTGTATATAACAGTGGATAAAGTTGGTCAGCAATTTACTGAGCAGTAATTTCAACAGGATTAGGAGTCCTGTGCTCTAAATCTAAACTTTTGTGGTTTGTGAACATTTCCAGTAAGTATATGGAGAGGAATAGGTACTACCTGGGATTAATTAATCAAAACCTAAAATAGGTGTTCCAGATAGAAGTGAATCCATTTCTGCATGCGCCTTTTTTTTTTTTTTTCTTTTTTTTTCCAGTGATTAAGGTGACTAGGTCAGGCTTAGATACCCAACTCTTCCATTTATAATTCTGGAAATAATGGAATCCATATTCTGAAAATGCTGTGAATGAGGAAAACAGAGGACTTGGAAGTAGTGCACTTGTACAAATCCACAGAGAAGGAAGTTTTAAAGGGAATAAATGGGTTATTTATGGAGCTTAGTGATCAGGAATGTGATGATGGAAGTGACAGTGACAGAAGAAAAAGAGGAGAGGATGAAAGTAGTGACAGGGCAGGACAGTAGATCACACACAGCCATGTAAACTTGAAACTGGCAGCAATCTAAGAAGGAGATGTCAGAATTCCACATCACCTTGCTAAACCAAGCAAAGGGAGGCAAATCCAGACTAAGAAGTTAGGTCAAGATCTAGGAGTGATAGTCTTAATTAAGCATGTGAATGGGTAAAACCACTTTAAAAAGTACATATAAAATGTGATGATGAAATATGCATTAACTTAATTAGGATCATCAGAGAAAAATCATTCCCTTTTTATGTATTTAACAGATCCGTGTGAATAAAAAATGATTGAAAAGAAAAAATTAAAAAGGTAGACTGAGGACAGCAAGAAGACGTTCATGTTCTAGGGAGAAGTCAAATTAAACAGTCAGACTTTGATGACAGTGTTTAAGAAACCTAAAAATGTAACAATATGGAGGTTACAATGGGTAACACAAAGGTAGAAAGTATTCGTTCCTGGCAAAAGTCCCCCAAATGCATTTAACAGTGTTACAGAGACTTTTCAGGAATTAATGTTTAGAAATGAAAAGTTGACTCTATTATTCACATTTTCTGTGATTTGTAAAATATTTGGATTACTCTGCTAGAATAAGAGCTCCTCCCTTCACCCTCAGTAATCAACATTCATTTCATCAGCATGCCCATAATACTGATCATGTCTTGCAGACATTGGGTTCTTTGCAAATTTGCTCAAACCTTCTTTCTCCTAAGGATTATGCCTATCTACATGGGAATATTGAATTCAGAGAGTGGTCCCAGTCTTTCTGCTCCTGGATTTTTTGACTGGTTTCTGTGTTATTTCAGTCTGCCTCTGGGTCTTAATATTTCTCCTTCTGTTTATCTTCCATCCCAAACAAATAAAGCATTGCCTTGACATTAAACCTGCTCTGTGGATGTTACCCTAGAGTCTTGAAAAGATTTTTGTTTTAGGATGACATTTTGTTTTTGTTGGTTCTTTGGATTGAGATTCAGAGGATCTGCTCTGTCTGTGGGACCACTACTTTAGGGGGGGCAAGAAAATAATTTATAAGGAAATTATGTGTAAGCTGGTTTGCATAAAAGTGGAAAAAAGCCAGAGGCAACTACTGTTATATTTTGTGTTATATTGTCTATTTAAAAAGTCTTCACCATAAGCTTTTCTCAATATAACCATTTATCAATATAACCATTTATCAATATAAATAACTATTTATATTGATAAAAAACTCACTTATGTTTAAGGTTACACAGTATTTATCACCGTGTTAATAAAGAAACCTTTATTAAATCCAATATTCTGTATCCAACAACAGCAAATACTGTAAACTCCAGGGGAAATAACTGGTGCACTGATTTGTGACATACTGAACCTCAAGTAAAGACTAATCTTGTGCATTTTCAGTGCAATTTTATTATAAGCAAAAATGTAAAGCACTGTATGCATATCCTACTTATTTGCTGAATTCACGACAAACTGTTTATTATTCTTTGATGATTTTTTTTCATCATGGGAGGGAAGATGCTCTGAAGGGTTGAGGAGAATGAGTATACATATGTAGAACCCAGAAACATTCGATCTCATTAAGTGATGAAAATTGTCAGTGTAATGCAGGAATGAAAGAAGATGACATTGCTAGTCTTATTTACACAGATGATTAGAAAGAGATAAAGTAGCTGACCCAGACAGCTAATAAATATAGCACTAAAACACAGCACTTTCCATCTTATTTTTTTCTGACCTACTTTTCTTTCCCGTAATTGTCTTACAGTTATATCCTGAGTTCACATATTGGTTGCATTCATTATTCTGGCTTCCTAGTTATTTGTTAAATTTAGTAAGAATTTGTTTGATTAGGTTTGATTTAGTTCCTCTTGGGAGCCCTGAAGGACTGAGAAAAATAAGCAAATCCTACAAATAGGACCTACACACGTTCTCTATCTCATTAAGGAATGAAAAGTGCTGGGTTAAGGAGAAGAAGGGTTGTTCCTATTTACACTGATCTTTTCAAAAGCTGAGGCATGATTCTGTATGTCGCTAAATTGGTTTCATTCTGGTTTAACTCTTTAAAGCTAACGCCATTGAACAAAGTTTGGAGTTCATTCAAAAAGAAGGGAATTGGATACTTCTCAGTATATGAAGTTTACATGATTAATGATATTTAAAATAATGACTGTAGAGAATCTTACTTTTCCCCCATAACTATTTTTTAACATCATTTTGTCATAATGAGAGTGCCTTACTAATCAGCATTTCAGATCTAGATGTTCCAAAATATTAAGACCTGGCCTTAAAAGAGCCCATACCTTTATTTAAGAAACAGAGAGACTGTTTCAAGCATTAACAAAAAAGGTAGTATTTGGCCCTCAGTATTTGGCTCACTTACTATAGTGAGCTATGCCTCTTGAAAGTAGTAAAGCATAAAGAAATGAATTGAAACTGTTAAGCCATTATTTTTTGCTAACATTGCTGGACTGGAGTGTCTGATTTATTACCTTTTCTATGTATGCTATGTGAAAGTTGACCACTTCCACATTGTGTGTCATACTATCCCTTTCAAAACTGGTGAAGTCTGCTTCTGCCAGCTTATTCATGTTTCTATTGCATTTTTTAAAAGGAGCTTTAATTATATTTGTAAATCTAGTATTTGCCTTGAAAAAGGCAAATTAAATTGTACTTTTCCACCACCACAATTATTTTATTCTTCATTTTCTTCAAAACCTTTTTCTACTTTCCCATACTCACATGATCAGCTAGATAAACACACTGAGAGGTAGAGCAGGGACACATTCCCCTTAATAACTTTTCCTCATTACAGTTCAAGTATTTTCTCTTCATTGGGAATTTAAAATAAAATTCCTGTAAACATATTAACTTCAAAATGTTCATAAGTCACTTAAATACATATTCAGATATAGGATTTGTTTCAAATAGGCCTCTGTCTCACTGAACACATGACCTTCCTCAAGCAAGGACTGTAAAAACTTCAGTATGCTGGAGATCATTGAATCATAGAACGGGTTGGAATGGACCTTAAAGATCATCTAGTTCCAACCCCCCATCATGAGTAGGGACATTTTCCACTAGACCAGGTTGCTCAAAGCCCCAGTCAGCCTGGCCTTGGACACTTCCAGGGGAAGTGCATACACAGCTTCTCTGGGCAACCAGTTCCAGTGCCTCACCACCCTCACAGTGAAGAATTTATTCCTAGCATCCAACCTAAACCTTCCCTGCGTCACTTTAAAGCCATTCCTCACTGTCCTATCACTACCTGCCCATCATAGTGACTTTTCCTTCTATGCACAGGGGCAGAGGTACAGAAGACCATGCTGCATCTTCTGAACAGTTGCCACACTTCTATGAAAACAGGAAGGTCAAAGATAGCTCTTTTAAAACTTAATTTTTATTTCTGATGAAAACTGATGTTCTCATGTAACCTCTTGATAAAAACAACTTTACCTGTTGGGAAAGTAATGATCATTTGTTGTGAAAGAGGATATAAAAACCCAGAAGTTTATAATACTGGGGTTTTTATCCTACCTCATCCTTCCCCAGTGTGGGCCTTCCTGGTTATAACGTTATCAGCTTATGAATGTATGACACTCTTGTTTTATTTAGTAATACACTGAAGGTGTACAGAAGCATAAAATGAAATTTTCTTTAAAGGAAACCCAGCCCCTAAATATCACAACTGAATGATGAGGATTTTTGCAGAAAATTGGGGTAAAATCACCACTTAATGCCACTACTTTAGAGACTGGTCAGAGGAGATTAGACTGAGAAAGGTGCTAAGGCAAGTGTCTAACCAGATGGAGAGACTAACTGTGGTCAATTGAATAATTAGAGAACTTAAAATTAGAGATCCATTTCAGCATGCAATCAAAGAGATGACAGGATCTTGTCCTTTAGAAACAGCAAAGAGTAGTTTTCGTGGTTTCAAAGTACTCCTTATAGAGGTCTTGCAAAAGTCATAAAGCCTTATTAGAGCTAGTGTTTTGAATCCTGGCCCTGAGTCCTTTCTCAAACGTGCCTCACACATCAGACCCTTGATGATCACCTGTGCTGTGATCCCAAAGAGAGCTGGGATGAACACAGAGCAACTGCCCACTAGCCAGGCATTCCTCCCAGCCTGGTGGCCAGAGGCAGGATTTTTCCCTTAGTTACAGGTTGACACTTGTCCAGATGTTTTCTGCTGAGAGATACTGCGATATACTAACTTGTGCC
Organism: Margarornis squamiger; assembly: GCA_035222235.1. Taxonomy (NCBI): domain Eukaryota; kingdom Metazoa; phylum Chordata; class Aves; order Passeriformes; family Furnariidae; genus Margarornis; species Margarornis squamiger. The sequence continues at coordinate 58,677,893 of JAWWTY010000001.1, read as the reverse complement.
TTTTACGGTTACTGTGAGGCAGCTTGTTTGTTAAAACAAACAGAAAATAAATTGGGGTGGGCTATTAAAAACTAACTGTATGTCTGTGTTGTATGATTATTACAATGTTTGAGATCTAATTTATTGAAGGTTATCTGTGCTTCACTAAGGAAGGAGATCATTAAATTGTTTTTGTTTTGAAAAAATGCACTGCTTCCTTTAATTTTTTATTTGTGTCTATAGGAATTTGCAGTCTTTTGTTCTTACTACTATCTGACATGTACCTTAATATCATCCTATCCCTTTAATTTTGTTACATTTCCTTTCACGCTACCTCTTAATTATCCCTTTTGTACCTCTAGTCTATGGTCTCTGAGCCTCTAATACATGGCTGTGCCAATTCCAGCACCCCCAAGGCTTGTCAGGTTAAAGATTAATGAGTAGACTTTACCCAGAGGCTTTACAAAGGTTACACATAATTACAAATGGGTATTTTATGCAATGTTGAATATGTGAAAGCTACTAAAAAAAAATAAAAAAATAAAATAATGAAACATATGAGATTTGTCAGCCATCTAGATCTTCTAAAACAAAACAAACAAAAAACCACAATCAAAAAACCAAACAACAAACAAACAAACAAAAAAGGCAAAATTATAAAAAACCCAAACAAGTTAAGAAGTTTTGCCCTTTGTTACAAAGATGGTGATAAAAACAAAAACACCATATGGTGGAAATTAGACTGCATCTCAAGCTTGTAACAGCACTGCCTCCTAATTCTCCTTTTGCATTAAGTAAAATGTGTTGCACTAAGATGTGAAGACAAAAGGGTTTGTAATTGTTGATAACTCTTCAGTTTGCAAAATGTTAACATTTGACCATTTTTTAAAGGAAAACAAAACAAAACAAAAACCATTTCTCCTGTGGGTAAAACCTTAAAAGATTGCTTAACCTAGATGCTTAATGAGAAATACCTATGTTGGCTAGTTATCTTAATTTTTTGTTTTCTCAACAGAAAACAGATTTTTCTTACAGAAATACTTTAAAATGTGAACTCAGTATCTGGGACAAGATTTTGATAAGCAAAAGTCTAAATTTAGCTTTATAAGCCCACAGTATCATGCTCCTGAAACAGTCTGACTTTAAGAAGTTCTAAACTACAAGAAATCCCATTTAAGTTAATAGAAACTACTTTGAAGTCTGTCTTCAGGCACTTTACTTGTTTGCTCCCTTGTTTCTAAAGCTTTCAGTATAGCTGATAAATGGAGATTTACAAGAAAGAAAAAGGGCAAAACCACAAAACAAAACCAAACAATAAACCAACAACAAAACCCCCCTCTTCCTTTTAAACTGCATTATTAGCGCTCAAATAAAGAGCTAAACCTTTCAGAAATGTCTAAGAAATTTGGATACCTTAGGGTTTGTTTCCAACTGTAGATTGTAAGACTACATTTTCAGAGGTGCTTTGTTTCTTTGTTTTCATTTAATCTCATTGGTGAATGCAGCTCTATACAAACACTTGAAATTTTAGTACTATTACTTTTTTCAAATCCTTGCTGGTAAAGGACAATATCTTGTGCGTCAAGAACTCTTTTGTGCAAAAAGTGGCACCACTGTTCAAGAGTAAAAGAGCAACAAAGCAAACAGATAAAACTATTGAAGTCCTAGAATTGTCTCTGAAAACGATCTAAGCCCAGATGCTTCATATGTTTATTTGGATTTCTCAATTAAGCATTTGCAGTATAGGTGTTCAGTTTTCTTCTGTTATTTTCTTTCTTTTTTCCCTTTTTGTCTCTTTTGACTGTGAACAATATCTGTCCAGCCTTTATTCTAGTCATGTATGAATTTAACTCTTTCAGTAAGAGGCATTTGAATAGAAAAAAATTAAAATGCTTCATTTGATCATTAAGAAACTTGAGGTTTTATTTGAAACACCACATAAATTGTTTGATTTCATTGCAATTTTGATTATTAAACATAAAACACATTTTAGCATTATGTGTTCAAGGACCAGGCCCCTGAATGACTAGATACACATTATGCAAACAGTAAATGTAGAGCTCAGTTGCTATTTTTTTTCCATGAGTGAATTGCTGTAATTCAAAGCAAACATTATCACTTACAGTTTAAAATTCTCATTTTAGGAACTCTTCTTTCTATTTAGTAATAGCATACTTTTATAGTTGATCACAAAGCAATTTTAACATCACCATATTTTTGAGAAGGAAGCAAACATTGAGAACCAAAAGGAAAGTAAAACCGCCCAGGAACTTCCAACCGAGAGCAGCATTTCTACTGAAAAACTTGTCTTAAATGTGATTTAAGCATTATTTAAGCTTTTTTTTTATCACAGAGTGTTGAAACTCTGCATGATAGGTAGGGTTCTTTTGCATATGTAACTAATTTCTAGCTCTCTTGTAGACAAAGTTGAGCTACTCTGAAAGCAAGGGAAAAGAAGAGAGATGTAAGAAAGATTGACTCAAATTTATAGCCAGAGTGCTTAAGTGTTAATTTTTAACTTTTCACTTTATTTTAGGTTTTAGACAAAATTATTGTTTAGTGTAAAAGAAACTGTACTTTGGGAACACCACACACTGCCCTGAGGGAGTCAAATTCCCTTTTGCAGCATAACCAGCATCTCTTCAGTTTTATATTGGACTTTGATTTCTTTTTTTTTAACTATTTATTTCTTTTCCTAGCCATGAAAAGGAACTTCTTCTTTTAGGAAGAACATTGCTAGCAGGTTGAGCAACATTATCCTGCCCTCTATTCAGTTCTAGTGAGGCCACATCTGGAGATCTGTGTACAGTTCTGGGCTATTCAGAGCAAGAGAGACATGGAGCTCCTGGAGTGTATCCAACAGAGGGCAATGAAGATGGTTAGGGGACAGGAGCGCCTCTTTTGTGAGAATAAGCTGAGGGACCTGGGCCTGTTCAGCCTTGAAAAGACTGAGAGGGGATCTCATCAATGTCTCTAAGTATCTGAAGAGAGGGCGTCAAGAGGATGAAGCTAGGATCTTCTTGGTGGTGCCAAGCAATAGGACAAGAGGCAACAGGGAGAAACTGATGCACAGGAAGTTCCACCTGAGCATGAGGAAGAATTTGGCATTTGAGTGACCATGCACTGGAACAGATTTCCTAGAGAGGTTATGGAGTTTCCCTCTGAAGATATTTAAGAACTGTTTAGATACAATCCTGTGCAATGTGCTTTATGGTGACCCTACTTGAGCAGGGAGGTTGGACCGCATGACCCACTGATGACCCTTCCAACCTTCCCATTTTTTTAATGGCTACAGAAGCAGAAAAGGACCCCTGTGTCCAAGTTCTAAACATTCTTTCTTGTGGGGCACCAAATTAAGGTTTCACCTGCTGTTTTGCAGATGAGGGAAAGATTAGTAGAAAAGAATGAAAGGAAGTATAAAAAAAATCCAGTGTTGGTTAGCTATACTTACTGCTTTTCTTCCATAGGCTATTTTAAAATTATGAAGATGTCCCTTAGTTCCCATCAATAAAAGATACGGCATAATTCTTTCTCCCTGGACTTGCAGAGATGAACCTTAGTCACACAAGTAGATCCACACTGGCTTCAGTGAAGCAGCTTGTATGTTTTGCATCAAACACAAACATATATTCATATACAATTCTGCAATTATTTATGTGCATAACAATTTGCAAGACAGCCACCTCATGTTTATGTCTGACCTGCTTTAATTACATAAATGTGACTAAAAACTCTTGTTCTCTTGCCAGGCTGCCACACTTTAAACTCTGTATGAGACTTATAGAAAGGAAAATAAATCTATATGCAATCTTTCATGTTCGTGGCCTTCTTCTATTGTTTATTTTGCTTCCATCTAAGCTGCAAGTAAACAGGTAGATCAGTTAACAACATGAGAAAAGAAAATTTTGTATAGATTACAGTTTGCATGAAAGTAAAGCACAGCACAGCATGGGTGCCGGTGCAAAGTAGAGGCTTAAATCACATCCTTGTATTGTGAAGAAATTACTGCTGCTGCTTTCAGTATGCATGAGATGCAGGTTTAGATGTTCAGGTGCATTCTCCACTCTGGCTTTTGAATGCAAGGTGTAGAAACTGGAAACATTTTGACTCTTAAGCAGAATGCTGTAAAACATTTTGAGAAAATGTGGAAAGAACATATTCCTTTCCCTAAGGGGAACAGTCAAAATTACTGACAAAGTAATTTCACTTCATGACTCTGGTTTCTACCATTGTCTTAAGACTTCTCTTTGTGTCAGTGTCTACACCTGGCTAGCTACAGATATCCATGGCTATGTTACACTCTTACATCAGTATGTCTGAGTACTAAAGGCATGATTGTAAGCCAGTAGTATGAACTGCAAAGGACTTCTTAGATAGTGACTGTGCTACATGTCCTTTAAAGTGTGATCTTTTGATTCAGTGGATTTTCCTACTGAGTGTGTTTGTATCTTGAGGTCTTGGATATCTCTAATCAAGTGACATAGAAAACAGAAGATAAAATATTTATTTTATCCAATTATAAATCCATGTAACTTATTCTAAACTTGCTCCAGTTTTCAGATGTCTATAGTTCAAGAACAGTGAACTGAACCAGATGGGTCGAGTGATATTGAAATAAAAAAACCGAAAACCTGAAGCTTTTCTTCATCTGAATCTTAAAAAAGTCTGTCATTTGATGATTTGAATTTCATGAAAATCTTCTTAGTAAGTGACACATAGAAGTTCCCTCAAGCATTGGATCTTGGTATCTTGGGTATCACTGCATTCATATATGCATCCATCAGTGAGTAATTTAGACTAGACAAAATCATAGACTTTGAAGAATGGTAAAAGCAATATAATAAGTACTAATGCTTTTAACTCCATAGCATGTGTTTCATTCAGGTTATATTCTAACAAGTCTGATGACTAATGATACTCTCCAGTAATATAAATTAATATCTTCTATCATTTTCTTCTGCCTTTTATGTTATTTATTTTTTCATAAAACAGCTTTGCTTCTCATTGGAAATATACATATGGAGCAAATGACAGCTACTCTCTGTGGCAGAAACATGAAGAGAATTTGAGTATATTTGAGGCTATACTGATTTCCCAAACAGAAATTATAAGCAAATGTTTCTGTATTTAATAAACACTGCATTTGCAGCAAAAGAAAAAGGGGAAATAAAAAACATGCAGCCATTTACCACAGTGATATAGCTGCTGTGTTTAGCCTGAACAGTCAGTGTTTAAAAACTTAGGCAACAAAGTTGAAGACAGCTAATATGCTTGTAGCTCTGAAGAATATATATTAGCTATTGGAGAAATGGAGACCACAGGAACAATAAATTGGGTTAAACCAAATACCCAACAGTTCATCTCCATCAATGGCCAGCAACAGATGCCAATAGAAAGGAGTAAAATAGGTCAAGCATACAGTGATGCTTTCTTAGCCTCCAGCAATATGTGGCTCTTGGCTTTCCTAAGCCAGAAATGTCATTTTGACATAGTATTTGAGGCCAGATTATTAAGGGTTGGGGGGAAAGAAAAAGTGTTTAAAAATGAATGTTTATACTGAACCCACTGTAAAGCATCTATAATAAATTTCTAAAATACTACTCTAATTCAGTTTTCTTGCAAGTTGTTTACTTAGAAAAACCTACAGGAGCCTGTAATATCTAGTGCAAATGGTGGGAGGGAGGCTGAGGAGGTTAAAACAATGCAGAACCATTGGATGTTTTCACTAAAGTCTGCATATTAGCTGTGAAGCCTGAATGATACAGCTCAAAGTAGCTCAGGAATAAGTTACTCTTATACAAGTCAGTTACTATTCACATGTAGTGAATAGTGTACCTATTATTATGGGCTATTAAGAATTAGTAAAAGCAATGAAAAAAAAATCCTGAAAAGCCATGAATGTCCCAGTTTTAGATCATCAGAGCCACAAAGTGTTTAACTGGAAAATCCCAAACAAACAAACAAACCCACAACAAAACAAACAAACTATTTAACAAGGAGCAAAATGAAAATCATATCACAAGGCAGAGTTCTGGATACACTGTTATGTAACCCTCATATCTAGTTCTTAGTTCTCCTCACACTCTATTTCTCTCCTGAAGTTTTATTCCATATTACAACTTGGTCACTGTACACTCACCTAAACGGAAAAGTGATCTCAACTTAGAATCAACTTCTTAGAGCTGAGACATGAAGGGACACTACGGAACATTAATACATGGGTGGATTTTTAGATTCACTGTACACGCAGGAAAAAAAAAGAAACCATGATAACGTTAATGCTTAATAACTAGGGCTTAATGGGAAACAAATCTCATCGATAGGAACTATGTCCTGTTGAGATCACAAATATAGCTGACAAAGTTATCTATGAGTACATAATTTGACCCAGAAATTCATCACTTTCTGATTAATAAATTTGTTATACTAAAAACAAATAAATCACTATGGTATGTATTCAATGGATTAAAACTGGATGTTAACCATCACCTGATTAGAATGTTTTTAATCGGATTCCACCGTGATCTACTCTTGGCTCCACGCTAGTCAATATTGTTATCAATGATCTGGAAGAAAATGTCATTGATGGTAAAGTCCATAGATTACACAAAATCAGTGGAGTGGTAAATCAGGATAAGGACAGGTCAGTTCTACAGAATGATCGAGTTCACTCAGCAAGGTGAGACCATATGAGCATATGAGCATTATGCCTTTCAAAATAACGGAGTTTAAGGACAAGCCTCTGTGAAAATGGAATTTAGGTCAGAGTTGCAGGAAGGGGGAATGGTTTTTGAAAAAGTGCTGTTTCTGAAGCGATAAATAGATGATGTTTCAAACATGACCTCCTGGTATGATGGAATACATAAAAAGCAAAGCAGTAAGCATATTCAGAAATATAGAACAGTACTGAGAGTAAGCACAAAGTATTTATTCCACTCGATATATAACCATTAATAAAATAGAAAAGAAAAATAAAAAAAAAGTTCATTTTCTGCAAAAGAGGATGATTACAAATTGGAAATGTTTATTAAAGACCTAAAAGAGCTACCTAACACCTGGAAAATATCACTTTTTCTAGAAGCCTAGTGCTTAGTCCTGTTAATGTACATGGGAAAGGATATGAGTTGGTTGATCACTGTGCATGTCAGGGAAAGATTTCTGCCTAGGAAACAATGATAAAACATCTTCCACAGGGTGGGAAAATTAATCTAAACAAATTTAGAGTAGTGATAAATGATTTTTAACAAGGACAACTATCAATTGGTAGAAGAATTTATTATGCAATATGATGGAGCCTCTGCTATTTGAAGGCCCTACTTATTGTAAAATATATTCGTCAATCCATCCAAGCTTGCAGATGCAGGAATAAGCATTTACAGGAGAGAAGAGATATTCACAAAAATCTGTACATAAGGGGTCCAAAATGTTGTTATAAATGAAAAAAAAAAAAAAAAACCCCCAAAAAAAAACAAACAAAAACAAAAAAAAAAAAAAAAAAAAAAAAAAAAAAAACACAACAAAAAAACTTCATACATACATACAGTGAATCAAGAGGAAGGTATCTTTCCTGATATAAGATAGAAAAGTTTCCCTGTTGACACTGATGAGGTACATCTGGGATAATCATATAAATATTTCTCAACTTTTTAAACCATAGTACTCATCTCTGCAGTTCTAAGCAGGACTAAGAGCCAGCCAATTTTAAGCACACACCTGGCCACAGAAGGAGAGAAGGGGACACACTGGCTGGAAAATGCATTGATGTGCAGCTTTGGTCAAGCTTTTCTGCTGTGGAGTTACAGAAAAAACAAATGTCCAACAATCACCAGTGGCTGACGACCTTCAGCCAGCAGTGCAAGTGAAAAGAAACAGTGCCATATGTCAGAGCACAAGGGAACTGAATCATTTGCAGAACTGATTCTTCACAGGGCTGCTGTGGGGTTGGATAAACATTTTGCACAGTGCACTTACTCTTCTGTGTGCACTTCATCCAAAACACACTGAGCTCAGCCAAGCAAGAGGACATGTACATGGGTGCTGAAGTGGCCCCCACAAGAGGTGATCCTCTACAAGAGATGTAGAAATTCCTACCTGTAATGGATCAGCAGCTTACAATGACTGGGTCTTCTCAATCAGTGGACAATCATCAAGCAAAAGTGGCACCAACACAAAGAGGCAAGTCAAAGGCTTGTGCATATGATGATTCTCTAACCTTCTGTATTGTTGCCATATTTCTGATTTTAACTTGTGAAAATATGTAAATATTTTCATTTTCCATTGAAATATTAAATCATTTTATTGTGGGTATGTTATCTTTTTTGCTTTCATTTTCTAAATCAGAATATCATTCCCAGATATAGGCAATTTAATGATCTCTAGTGTTTTGCTTTTCTTTTATTACCTCCAAATCAAAAAGACCATTTTCTGAAAGATTACTGAAAATGTGTAATTCCACATAGTAGTCTACAAGAGTATTCCAATATGGATTATATTTTGTGATATTTACTTAACGTACCCAGTACAGGTCAAAAGCTCATAATAAGAAAGTGACCTGACTCCAAATCTTTTTTCAGGCAGCAGAACATTGCATACTTCAGGCTGTATTGTGGGTTTACGTAAACTTTCCCTGAAAGCCATGTATTGATGGCTGATGTTTTCCACAGTGCTAATTAGCACTATTCCAGACTGGACTGCGTTATGACTCAGTACCACAGAACAACTCAGAACAGCCTGTTTGTGTGAAAAAAATGTCTTCTAAACAGAAGTGCAGATTCTGCCTAGTGAAAGTTTTCTAAGTATTTGAACATCAACGTACCCATGACAAATAAAGCCAGGTGAGGCTCTGTCCTGTTTGTAGCTGCAATATATAAAGGTCAAGGAGGACAAGTCTTAGAGAAACAAGTTTGCTCATAACTGGACAAATACTTCTCAAAGCAGGTGTTTTAGACACACAGTAAAACTCTCTGAGCATGACCTCATCTCTCAATGCAATAATAGTTTTGTGAATACTGCTCAAACTTCTGCCTCAGTATATCCTGAGGTGACTGGTACATCCTGCTTTGATAGCATATGTAAAGCTTTTTAAACCTGCTAATGACTATTAGTGTCATAACCTGAAGGGAAAGAACTTTCTGCCACACACTCAGATAAACACATCTCTGTTTTCAGGACCAAGAAAAGTCTCTTTCATTAACAGCATTCTCCCAGAGGTGTTCAGCCCAGGAGTACATACTCAGCACCCAGTAAGGGAATACCTGCCATGACTGTGCAGCTCAACTGCACAGGTCTCCCAGATGAGCAATTGCTAATACATGTTGGCACTTGGTGTAAATGCACATTAACCCTTTCACTACATTTTGCTGCGTACAACATTTGTTTCAGAGACACATAAATGCCACCATTTGTAAGAGTCTTTACAGTGGAGGAAGAGAAAACCTCCCTGACCAGTCACGTAATTCCTATATGTGACTACTTGGGATTTCTATGTTGTCTCTCTTATTAGCACAATCCTGCCTTGTGTATCTCACTGGTATCTCTGGTAACACAATGTGAAAAAGAGTGTCTGCCTCTATAACACAATAAAATTGACCTATAGCTCAGTCTGCTTCTGCTAGTTGAAGGTTAGTTTGCTTTGACACATCCTTGCAGTGTCCTCTGCTTTAATTAATAATGTTGCTGCCATGTATTATGAAAGTCACTCTTTTGCACATACTGTTATCTTTCCAAATTAGGCATTTTAAAGTTTAAGCCTTAAGAAATGCATAGAGTATTTTCAATCAAAAGTTCAATCTATTTACGTGCACAAGAGCTGAAAGATTTTTCATGCAAGTGGTCGCAGACTTAGACTTTTATTATTTCTGCTTCAGCAGAAAGCAATAAATATGCCTTGAGACAAGGGAGAAAGTTAATAAAAAACTGTCCTTTCCTCTTTGTGCTAGACCCTGTTTTAAAACAAGCTTGTCTTTCATGAACAAATTAATTGGATTAGCTCTGCTTCAGCCACAAAGGACAACACTCTGTGTCACTAGCATATTTGTATAATGAACCATCACTGCACTGATATACTAGGGGACTGATCCTGAAATCATATTCAAGCTAGTATTATTATTAGCATTAACATTACAATTCAGTTTGTGGGATACAAATAAGAAAAGACACAAATTTTTAAATGTCCTTGCATCAGTGAACTAATGATTCAAACAAAAAAGATCTATATGATGAATGATGGTATAAAAGGGAATCTTACCCTCAGTGAGCCAGCTAGTCAGAGGACAGGTCCTTGTTGTCAAAAGATATTAAAATGGTGTACCTAAAGACATTGTCAATGAAAATTTCACTGTGGTTTGAGAAGATGTCAACAAAAGAAATAAAGCTTAACAAAAATAAATGTGGCTACTTTCCAGGGATAGAAATAAGACTGCATTTTTGAAAAATATATATCTTTTTTAACTATGAAAATAAGACCATAACTATCTACTTATACCCTCCCCTTCATCATGTTAATAAAATTTTAAACTGAGACTATTGCAAAGTTAGTTCTTATACATGTTAATTTTTTATGTAAATGGTTTCACCCATCTCATAGTGGTATGCACTCCAAGCTCTATCCTTCGCAGCTTTCATTGTTCCTCATTCATGTTTTATAAAAATAATTTTTGTGTTTTTCTGAGTGTTTGTACAGCATCTCAATTCAGAATGAGTCCCTGGCTGCAACTATAACTAATAAATGAAAAAGAACTAGAACAGTCATACAGGAACATAATCTATGGAATTAAATGGCCATAGTTTATGTAAGGAAAAAAACAAACAACTAAGTTGTCTCCTTACAAAATTAAAGTGATCTTTTTTTTTTCTGTTGCTGGCAATACTAGGTCAAGAATTTGTACTTAAAAACCTATAAATGCTTATGTTCCAGGGTATTATTATTCTACGTCCTAAATGGACCATTTATCACAAAACATTAATTGATGTTTTGTTTAAATATTCAATAATCATAATGTTTAATTAGAAAAAATTTGATTTTTTTCTTAATTGAATTCCCAGTAAAAAAATTTTAAAGGGGAATGACTTTTCCCTAAGTGGTCAATGAAAAATTATCTGCAAATTAGACCATAAGGACAAATGTCTCCTCCTAAATATATACAATCTCTGGTCATGGCAGTCTTTCTGTTGTTTGGGAAGTTGATTTCACAGTTTTATTATTATCAGTTATTGCTATTTTACCTGCTTCCACTTAAAGAAAATGGCCACTTATTCTGAATGCTGTGCAAGCATCAACCAAGAAGTAATGAGGGTCCCAAGAAACTTTCTGCTGCAGACTAAGGAGGAGTGTTTATCACTAGTCAGCACATCCTGCATTTGCGAACTTGCAGCTGCTGTTGGGTGGGAGGCAGGTTGTTATACCTACACCTGGCCTGAATAACTATTCATATAGGGTACCATGCATGATGGAGGGTTCTATATCACAGACTTCTACACCCAAAGAAACAGCTCCAGAGATGTTTGGAGTCGGGCCTGGAATTTCAGGCATTCTTTAAAGAATCTTCCTTTGTAGTAATAACCTGTGGTTTGCATAGACTCTTTCTTTCTTCCTGTATTGTTTGTGAACAAAGTATAGGCAATGAATTTCTAGCATCTGTAATATAAGCCTTCCCACTTGCTGAAACTAGATACACCTTTCAGTTATGAGAGACATAAATCCTTATTAACTATTAGCTACTGTTATAGGTAGCATAGAATTATTCAAGCAATAAAAGAGTTTATTTTTTCCCTTGGTTAGTTGCAAATGAGCCTAGAGGGAACCCAGGAGTTCTAAGTTAAGCTCATTTCATACCTGTAGCAATAGCTTTAAAACCTAATCCTGGATATGTTTATACATTTTTAATAGGACCCCAATTTTACATACAGTATCCTCCAGTGGTTTCAGCTGCTGTAGCATATTCCTGAACGGTTTTTCATGTAATAGGCTCAGCAGGTTCAATGCTTGATTATCTTTCCTCCAGTTCAATATCTTCTCTTTTCCCTTTGTTATACACTGACAAGAGGACTATACGCAGGTTCTCTGCTGAGGATGCTTCATATGTGAACGCGCAAGCAATGTGGAATTGATCTGGCTGATTCCAGTATTCAAGGAATTTAATTAAATTATTGAAATTCAGGGTTGAACCCCTGGGACCTTGATCCTGTATTGTCAGCTTCAAATCCAAGGTGCACTGGCTGCTTGATAATGTGTTCATAGGATTTGCAGTAGAAGCAGTGGTGAATCAAAGCCTGTGACAGTATCACTAAATGACAGAAAACAGAGGAACTGATGCTGAATACATTTAAAAATAAATCAATATTGACTGGCCTGACTGAACAATTCTGGCAATGCGTTGTACTGGCACCGTTGCTGACTTACCAGTTTAAGAGTAGGCTCAGGATTCATGGTAGTTGGAAATCTGGAGAGACCTGTTGCTGCAGCAAAGCATTTAACTTCAAGACAGAGAATATTTGCTTATCTGTTTTCTTTGCCAAAAGCTAGAAACTATTGTTGCAGATGCCAAATGGAACCAAACCAGGATTAAAAGAGAAACAAAATTGTATAAAAATTCTTGCAAAAAAGTAACAAATAAAAATTCATAGAAATGGCTTTCATTTGTACGGATATGAGTGCAAGTACTCTGCTTATTTTCCTCAGATATTAAAAGACTGTTGAGAATTTGAGACTGGAGTCAATTAAAAAAAAAAAAAAGAAAAAAAAAAGGAAAAGGAAAGAAAAAAGAGAAAATACAAAGGAGTTTAAAAACATTAATGCAAAATAATGCTCAGCTTTACCACCTCTACTGAGACCTAAGTCACATCCTTCCTCAAGTGGGACCACTGGAAAAAGGACACAAAGCAAAGACAGCTGCGGAACCGCCCTGCCCCATTGCATGTTGTTTCTTCCTTCATTCTCTCTCACCAGTTCACCTGCTTTGTTCAATTTATCATTGTCTGTTTCCCTTGAAATGGAACCTAAGAACACTTGGCTGAGCTGGATTGCATAGCTGTCACTTCAACTTCTGCAAGCAGAGGACAGCTTTATAGCCTTTCTGCAGCATTATTCCCTTTGGTGGGAATAGACGATGCACACTTCTACCACTGTGTTGTTCCTTCCTTCCTCAGCAGGCCAGTGTATGTCAGCAGGAATATCAACAACTCGGGACTTTCAGGGCTGATTCCTCCAAGGGACCTAATATTGTCTATCCCTGTGGAGTCAAGGGACTCAATGAGGTTAAAACCATTGTGTGTGTACTATTCTGTAATCAGACTACTCATGAGCATTAGTGCCTTGCTGAATGTACAAGACCCCTGATTCCAGTGAGAGCCAAAGTCATCCAGCAGTGCACTTAAAAAACTGCAGAGCACATGTACCTTCCTAAGGCCAGGGCTTTGAGGAATAGGGATGAAGTCAATGAGACTGAATTAGCACCTTGGCACCTTTCACCTTCAGAATTATGTTTAATGGAAGCACGCTGCTTTCAGAAGTCCTACAAAACTTTACTATGTAATTTGCTATGATATTAAGGTACCTACTCCTTATAAATTAATTCTAAAATACAGAGTATACAACAGAACAATGGGACACTGGGATTAGCCTCATTACCTTTTAGAGACCCCAAAAAATCTAGACTTCTTCAAGAACAACCATAACATAAAAAGAAACAATAGTCATTATTTTTAGTTTAATAAATAAATGTGGTACCACTTATTTGGCAACCCACCCATGCCTCTTTTCCTACATTCTTACTCCATCTGCAAACACTTTGTCTTGACATCTGCAATCTAAATTAGGGGCAACAGTCAGTATCAGATCAGCATGAACCTACATTCTGAAAGTAGAACAGTTGCTGGAGTTAAGAATTGCAGAGGTTCTTGTGTGGTGAATCTCAACTTATCTCCCAAAATGGTATGGTAATGTGTGCTTCTTTCTGCCCTGCACTAATGTTCACTTCTCACTTAAACAAATGGGGGTGTGGATGCTGTACAGCAAGACAGAGGGAAAACTACTGTAAAGCCAGAAGAAATACGTAGCTCTGAGGACTTTGGGTTGTAAGCCTCAAGCCAAAAACCAAGCAGTTACATGTACTCTGTACATTAGGATGTATAACCATGCAATATGAGAGGTAGTATCAGGTTAGCATCCCTCTCTTCACACTTCTGAAATGCCATGTTATGCAGATCCCTCTTTCCACACATGAATCTAGAAGATATCAAAAGTCCAGTTATTTTAAAGCATGAATTCCTCTGTATTTCCTGAGAAGTTGGGGCTGTCACTGTTTATCAAGTAACACCACAAGCAAGAGTCTATTTTAAAATCCACTTACTTTAGTATGCATTCCCAAACAATTTTCTATTTTCATGCTTTCTTGTTTGTGTGCTCCACTCTACCCTGTTCACATTTTACTTCTTTGAATTCAAAATAATAAATCAATTTATTAGAAAAATTACATTCTCTACATGCTGACATAACAGAAGACAGAAAAGCAATGTTGAAAATATTTCAAAATAAATAATCAGTGCTATGTCAGGGGATGCTACTTTGAGCAGTCCTAATAAAGCATTTGATATGTTGAAACAATTAATGTTAGGCCAATTTAAAAGCAGGCAGGAGTTTGGTAGTAAGAATGCAGAAAAATCATAACAAGAGTAAAACACATAGTTTTCAGGCCATGTCTGTATTAGTTCATAAAATTAGTTAAACTGTCTATTCTTGGCCATGAGGGGAAGTGAGATGGCAAAACCATGATCCCTGAAATTAACCTCTCTTTCTCCAAATGCAATGGCTCATCTGTCCATCTTATTCAGGTCCACTCCAGATCATGCTCAGGTCCAAACTTAAAAGGAAGCAATGTGCCAGGAGACATATTAACTATGCAATCAGGTCCAGGAGGTAGTAAAAGGACTCAACTCAGTTAATGGGAACTTCATACCCTCTTGTTCAGACCCAAGTAAATAAACTGTAAAACCCCCTGCAACCCTGAAATTCCTGCAATTCTGAGGGAAAAGGAGCTTCAGTTTCAAAGTATTTGCATTATAATAAACCAAACTAAATCAAACCAAGCAAAAAAAACCCAAACAAAACCAAAACACAAACAAACCACCAACCAAAAAAAAAAAGGCAAAATCACAGACAAAAAAAAAAAAAAAAAAAACCACACCAGAATCACAGAATATGTGGAGTTGGAAGAGACCCACAAGGATCACTGAGTCCAACACTTAGTTCTGCACAGGAGGATCCCCAAGAGTCACACCATGTGCCTGAGAGTGTTGTCCAAATGCTTCTTGAACTCTGTCAGGCTTGGTGCTATGACCACTTCCCGGAGGAGCCTGTTCCAGTGCCCAACCACCCTCCGGGTGAAGAACCTTTTTCTAATATCCAACCTAAACCTCCCCTGACACAACTGCAGACCATTGCCTTGGGTCTTGTCGCTGGTCGCCACAGAGAAGAAATCAGTGTCTGCCCTTCCTCTTCCCCTCATGAGGAAATTGTAACTGCAATGAGGTCTCTCCCCTCAGTCTCCTCCAGGCTGAACAGACCAAGTGAACTCAGTCACTCCTCATACAGCTTCTCCTCAAGGCCCTTCACCATCTTCACTGCCCTCCTTTGGACACTCACGAACAGCTTGATATCTTTCCTATATTGCCCAAAACTGCATGAAATATTCAAGGTGCGTGACTGCCCCAGTGCAGAGCAGAGAAGGACAATCCCCTTCCTTGACCGGCTGGCAATGCTTTGCCTGATGCCCCCCAGGACAGGGTTGGCCCTCCTGGCTGCCAGGGCACTGCTGACTCAGATTCAACCTGCCATCAACCAGGACCCCCAGGGCCCTTTCCGTGGCACTGCTTTCCAGCATCTCATCTCCCAGTCTGTACACACATCCAGGGTTGCCCCATCCCCGGTGCAGAATCCCGCACTTTCCCTTGTTGAACTTCATATGGCTGGTGATTGCCCAGCCCTCTAATTTGTCAAGGTCTCTCTGCAGGGCCTCCCTGCCTTTTAGGGAGTCAACAGCTCCTCCCAGTTTTGTGTCGCCTGCAAGCTTTCTTAGTATGCCTTCCAGTCCTGTGTCCAAGTAATTTATGAAGATGTTGAAGAGCACAGGGCTCAAGATGGAGCCCTGTGGAACCCCACTAATGACAGGTCACCAGTCTGATGTCACCACATTCACCATCACCCTCTGTGCTCAACCTGTGAGCCAATTGCTCATCCACCACATGATGTATTTATCCATCTGTGTGCTGGACATTTTGTAAAGAAGGATCTTGAGACAGACAGTTTCAAAAGCTTTACTGGAATTCAAAAAGATTACATAAATGGGCTTCCCTTGATCAGTCAGGTGGGTTATCTTGTCATAGAAGGAAATCAGTTTTGATAAGCAAGACTTTCCCCCCATGAAGTCTTGCTGGATGTGATCCATGACTGCATTATCTTTCAGGTGTTTTTCAATACTCCCCAGAATAATCTTCTCTGTAACTTTATCAGGCACTGAAGTGAGACTGACAGGCCTGTAGTTTCCAGATTCCTCCTTCTAGCCCTTCTCAAAAATTGGGACAACATTTGCCAGCTTCCAGTCAGTTGGGACTTCTCCAGATTACCAAGACTGCTCAAAAATCATTAAGAGATGTTGTGCGATGGCATCCTCTAACTCTTTGAGGATTCTGGGATTAATCCCATAAGGGGCAGGAGATCCCACACAATTTCAGGGTCCACTGTGAGTTAGTCATTCTCTCAGTGATGGTCCTCCAGCTCAGGGCACTGAAACCCCCTTGGTCCACCACTCATGTTGAAGACAGAGGCAAAGAAAGTGTTAAACACCTCTGCCTTGTCTCAGTCCCTGTTTGTGAGGTCACCATCCTCATTCTGTAATGGGCTAATGATATTTCTATACTGCCTATTGACATTAATATGTTTCTCTATTTATTGTCCCCAACATTTCTGGCCAGCTTCAACTCCAGATGAGCTTTGGCCACACGCATTTCCTCCCTACAGTGGCAAGCAGCACCTCTGAATTCTTTCCATGTCACTTGACCTTGCTTCCACTGAACATACACCTTCCTTTTTTCCCTGTTTCCAAGAGAAGTTCCCAGCTCAGCCAAGCCCAACAACTTTTAATTAATTTTTGTTTTCTCTTTCCACATAGCTCTTTGAAAGGTGGGCATTGTACTTTTTCTGGTAATAAATTTTACTTAATAAGAGCTGTTAATGAACTTCAGTCTCTCTTTTTTCCACTAAGGACAAGAGCTAAAGCTCAGTGAAATCAGTGGAAACACTCCTGAAGAACTTAACAGGGAAACATATCCAAACCTCTTGGTCTTTTGCTTCCCCTGCAGCATTTTTCTTTTTATGTTGGTTCCTCTTTCCTTTTTTTACTATCGTCCAATTACCATCTTCATTAACATAAATCAAATGCTAACATATGAGCAGTGCATTCAAGTGAAAACGGAAAAACATACACAGATGCTAACAACTGTGAACTCAGAAAAATTAAATATGTTGCTCTGTAGAAGTTACTTTGCTGAGACCTTAGTCACTTTCTATTGAGAAGACTTTGCTTTTGGAGAATGCATTAAAACATTTCCTTCATGCTTAGAATATTGCACAGTCTGCATGGAACCCGTTAATGAAGTCCACACACAGGAATCCGGGGCGGAGGGGGTCTCTAATACATCAGAACAGTGCTCTAGATCTTCAGGGGGGTAAAAAAGCACTGAGAAAGTCCTTTGGACTGGGAAAGTGTTATAGCAACACAGTGTTTATTTTCACAAATACAATTTCTTTTTTTACACTCTAGGAGGGAAAAGAGAAAAAGGGAAGAAGGAAAAAAATACTTTTGTTCTAAGTTTGTTGATCTCAAGCAACAAGTTGGTAACACCAAAGGAAAATTAACTCTCTTCCCTTCTGTGCACAGAGGTAAATTACCTAGGAATGCAAACCATTTTTGTACTGCTCTTACTGAAATGAGTGCTACTGCAGTGAAGCCTGTACCAAATAGAGCTATGTGAAATATCCAATGCAAAATTATAATACATAAGACACATGCCATTGCAGCTCCTGGAACTGTAGAGGAATTGCGGTGTTCTCTGCCAGCACTGATATATCCATCAGCAATTCATCAGCACTTGGACTAAGTTTTCAGCTCTTCTGGAGGTCAGGGAGAGCTTTAGCATATTGTGTTGTGAAGTACTTGTGTCCAGTGTTGCTACCTGGTTCAGTTGCATGCTCAGAAGAAACCATCCAGATTTCATATGCTTAGATATTTTCTGCATTGGTATTGACAGAAGAAATGTAGTATTGGCCTGGCAGGCAGCTGCCAAAGGAAGAGTTCCAGAGTGCTTTTCCCAGCTCCCAGGCTTCTCTGTACATGCTGGATCCAGATCCAGACTCCTTGTTTAACTGCCCTTTTGCTGCCCCTCAACACCATGAGCAAACCTGGATTTACAGATTAAAAAGGAGCAATCTCTCTTTCCAGGTCCCCAGAGCAGAAAAAAGTCATAGAATATGCTGAGTTGGAAGGGACCCACAAGGATCATCTAGTCCAATTCTTAGCCCTGCAAAGGACAACCCCCATGAGTCACATCATGTGCCTGAGAGTATCATCCAAAGGCTTCTTGAGCTCTGTCAGGCTTGGTGCTGAGACCACTTCTCTGGGGAGCCTGTTCCAGTGCTCAGCCATTCGGTGGGTGAAGAACTTCTCTTTCCTCCCAAAGAAGTAATACATACAGATCAGAAAAGTAGTTTAGTGTCAGGGTTGCTAAAGTCAGGGCTGTTTTGCAGGGAAAGGGGTTCCAGGAGGTTGGGTGGTGACAGGGCAGGCAGGTACAGTGTCCTTCCAGGCAAGATTGTAGTCTTGTGGTGCCCCAGTCAAGCCAGCAAAGCAGGGTCATGGACAGACAGACACACTGTAAACTGGGCCTTAGGCCAGGCAGCCAGGACCATGGATAGGGAGTGATGCTTACAGAGCCCTGACAATTAACATAGTTAGACAGCTCATTATAGAGTGAGATCTATATAAAATAAAGTTATAGGTATCAATGATAAGTACATAGCAAACTAGTGACAACTTTCCACTGAATAATTTCTTTAGCATTTTTATCTTTTCTATTACTTAGTCTTTTGCTAATTTCAGTGTCATTGCTCATTGTTTGCTGCTTTTTTCAGTTAAATGTTACTTTGATTTCAACAAACCAGGTCTATATGAATAAAGACAATGTAAGTTTTATTAAAATCAGGGTCTTGATCTTTTTGGCTTCATTTCCTCAGCTTCAGCATGAAGTCTCCTGGGACACATCTCCATCTCCATCTCTTTTTCATCATAATCAATCACATTATCAAATCCTTTTCACTGAAAACATTATGCATTGAAACTGGTTCAATTTCTTGCCACCACTACTTCTATTATAAGATTTTTCTAGAACATCTGTTTTTTTCCGATTTCAATGCCGCATTTATTATGCCTTATTTAGGTCAAAATTGTCCCTTAGCTTTAATGGGCTGTCTTTTACTTTTCCATCTGCTTTTGTCATGTCTTTATGAAAATAAATGAAAAGTACTCTTGGTTTTTATTTTGTTATGTTAAGCAATTTGATAAGCTTTGGTCACAAAACAGGTTTTCTGTTCCTACAGCAGTGCTATTAACTCTTTTCCTCTCTCCACCTGCTCCATTAGGAGTTTAACTTGTTGCGTTTTTATGACTGGAATTCTAAACTCCATACCAGATAATGTCTCAACTGTGCAACTCATAATTAATACTTAATGCTTTCGTTTTGCAAAAGCCTCGCTGGATACATTTGAGAATTATATTTCCATTTTTTACTGCTACATGCACCTAGGTGGTGCATAATAATTCTTTGACTGGCTAATACCCCTAAGTCTTCCTGTTTCAACCAGTGGGGATGATTGCAGAAATTCTGATTGAAAAAATTCTCATTGCTCCCTATGTTCATTACCTCACATTTCAAACTAATTAAATCACATACGTTGTCCCATTTCTAAAGCCTATCCATTTCTTCCCATGTGATATTCTGTTCACCTTCCATATTGTTCATGTCTGCTACAGTTGTATTTCTTGAAAAAATATTAATGCCTTCCTATATCTTGTACTCAAGATGTAGCAGTAAGCCTCGGGAGATAAAGAAAGCTTCACCATAATGTTTAAAAGGCAAAGTTTTATTCATTGTTAAAATAGAATCTATCATGGATGCCACTGTCTTTGTCTGTTCACAAAGAACTGACAACACCCACATTAGTATGCAAGGACTGGTCAAACGAGTTTGGTGAGAAAGCGTCCCCTGCCCCCTGTCCCTTGCTTCTGTTGTTAACCCTTGTCCTACCCTCTGAACCCCAAGGTCCAGGATGTGACCTCACTTCCCCCTGAGACCCCTATAAATACCTGTGACCCTGGGAATAAAGTTCTCTTTGCTGCCTGCCTACCCTGCTTGTGGTCTTTCCTGCTACATCTCGGGGACCTGGGCGACCACGCCGCGTGGAGGTGGAAAGAGTGGGGAGCATTCCAACCAGGCTGCTGAATCAAGATATTTTATATAACATTGGGTCTGATTCTGATTTTTGAGGAATTACAGCCAACAATTATTTTTATTTCAACATAATTTTTTGTAGTTCCCACACTATGATCTTGTGCAAATCTACCTCTTACTGCCAGTATGAAATTATTTCCTTTGTGCATTGAATCCAAGTAGATCAAGTCCTAAAACAATCTCTTCAGACAAGCTCAGTTACCAAAGTTCAGTCATGATGCAATCCACCTACTAAACCATGGGCCATTGTACCCCATTTTTCATTCATCTTCATACATTTAAATATAATTCAAATGTTGTGCTTAAGCTTCATATTCAACTAATGTAAGAGTACTGGGTTTTATTGGGCCATTTCTAATCCCTTTCTCGGACAGACCAAATATGGCTTTGCTTTAGCCATGCATTGGAGCTCTGCCACAAGCTAGAGTCACTGCTGCCAGGTTCTTCTAGTCTTTGTGTGCCGTCCTCTCTTCTGAGTGGTCCCCTGGTCCATGCCCATGGAGTTCAGTTGTCTCAGAAGGCTTCACTGAGCACCAAGACATCCCCCAAAGGCAGGCCCAGAAGTGCCAGGCTTTTGAAGGGTGAGCCATTTGTGAGCAGCTCTTGCTGGTTCAGTCAGGAATCACGATTTCCAAAGCCCTTATTGTTATTGACTGAATCTCCCAGGAAACAGGAAACTGAAGCTGTATTTTATTTTCCCTGGAAGCTGCTGGCCTGCAGTCCTACAAGCAGGCACAAACAGGCAGACACAAAAATATAGACCCTTCCTTGGACCAACCTGCCTGAAGAGCTGCTGCACAGACAACACTGTGCAGGATGACCCCAGCTAGAGATTCATCCTACAGAGGTGGAGTTTGCCTCTGGAGGGGACAATCTAGCCCTGTGCTGTCAGTACAGACAGGAAAGATAAATGCGGAGCAGAGAAGAACTGATGAAAGACAGGTCCTGAGAGTGAAGTTCTGTAGGAAGTAACATAGGTTTGTGGAAATAGTATGCACTGAGTGGAGACTGCAAACTCCAAAGATTTTTATCCTATTTGCAGAGACAGAAAAGTCCACCAAAGCTTTTGATTCACTATTTGAAGAAAAAACAGAGTCTTTTTCAAGGAAGTTATTGAAGATATGGGAATATTTATTAACAAATATAGCTTTTTAATTCAAGGATCTTATAATGGATGATAGAATGACACAGATGCAGAATAAAAACATTTTAATCATATTTTTCTTGATTACATTAAATCCAAAATATAATTTACATGCACCATAAAAACTAGATAGAATTGATATGATATGATATGATGAACAGGCAATGCTATTTTTTAATCTTCACTTTAGAAACACTTGCCCCGCTGATAAGCCTCAATGCAATGGTCACAGACACAGATCTTATCTGTCTGCCCATGAAAAACAACAGGACCAAACAAGAATTTTCAAATTCTTTCACTTTCCGTTTGCTCCCCCATAATTCCTGATTTTGTTCTAATTACGCCTGTGTTCTTTAGGTGGTCTGTAATCCAAAGACTCCTGGTGCCAAATTCATTTGGCTCCTGAGTGAGGCATACCCATCACTGTGCAAGGTGTGCCAGGTGAAGAGGGGCAAGTAGGGTGTTCAATAAAATGGAGGACACATGCTAGGAACTGTAAAATAACATCCATTATACATAGTCACTGCCAGAAAATCTTCGAGGCTAAAACCTTCTTGCTGCAAGCAGGTTGGCACTTATGTAGCCTAACTGTAAGAGTGTATCTCTACCCATTCAAGGATATAGCCCAGTCCATAAAATTATCCATGTGCATAACTGCTGATAGGTTTAAAACAGCAGAGGCAAATGACTTATAAATGGATCTCACAGATGACAAAACTGTTTGAAGAAGATTCCTCTTCTCCACTGGTGTGAAGTTGACTCTGAAGTAGATATCTGTTGAAGCCTGAGAGCGGGAAAGAGAGCAGCTACAAAAAAAAAAAAAAAAAAAAAAAAGGAGGTGGTGGACATCTGAGCCTCAGAGCCTGAGCACGGAGGAGCCAAGCACAGCAACATTTCTGGTGGATTGCAACACACTCATGAACCAGAGCTTCTGCAGGAGGTGTAGTCTGCTGAACTGAAAATATACAGAATTTGGAGGTGTTAAAAATCGAATAGTGGCATGGTGCTCCATCTTCTGTGTTTAATTTGAGGAACTAAATACAACCTTCAGCATTTCTGTTTAAGAAAGTCCATTATGGGATCCTCAAAAACAGTAATGAATATTATTCAAAAAGTAAGAACAGGAGAGAGAGATACATATGCACTATACCCTTTTAGAGAATTAGGACTGACTGCTCTTAGTTTTGCAAAAGCTTACCACAACCATTTTCTTGAAAATACGGTTACCACAAAGAAAAACATGAGGATGCACTGAGATTTACAAATTCTTTTTAACAGATTATATTTACTATGAATTCCCCAAGGCTCCTCTTTGCTTTCAAGTCTTTTTAGTTTCAAAGATAAACCAACTGAATTGATAATTTAACCATCCACATGATTTCATTTTCAGAAGAAGTAACGCCATATGTAGCAAACCGAGGCTTCATGACATTTTTAAATTATTAATAAATAAAATAAGATTTGGAAAACAGAAAACAATGTCCATGAACTCCTCTCATTACCATAAAACTTCATGTTAAAAAAAAAATTGCACTATGCAACACTGGAAATATTTCTGCACTTTCGGTTCAAGTCACAAAATATATATTTCCTCATTTATCCTCACTATCTTAACAAACAAAAGCTCAGTAATATGGAGAGAGCATTCATGCATGAGCTGTGCAAACATAGCACAAAATAGCAAGATTTGCAATGGTTCAGGCAAGTATTTTGTCAGTTTCTTTAATTTACATATTGTTTAGAGGTTAGAGTGTTAGGTGTTTAAATTCTGTAATAATAGGTTCTACATTAAAAAAGAAAAACAACCTGAGAATCTATATATCTAGCTTGCTGGGAGATAGATAGATAGATAGATAGATAGATAGATAGATAGATAGATAGATAGATAGATAGTGTTTATTGAGGTTTTAAAATACTTCTTTACTTTTGACACCTTTGCTGACTGTTCAGGTAGAAGTAGAACTTACTAGCTTTCCTTGCTTCCGGTATGTCTTATGTTACAGATTTCTTACTTTGATAACTTGTAGATATTTTAAAGGCAGGTTATATCGCTAGACCCTGGCACAAGAGTTAAAGTTAACAAGGAGTTAAAGTACTGAATATGACTTCTGGAATATTTTTGACTTGCTATTGTAAGAGGAGAAACTGGATATTTTTTAAGTCTGGAATTTCTTTTTCTGTAAATATTGATAATAACCAAGAAACCATGAGAAAAATACTAAAAATAACCAGAGACCTTAATGGTATGTTTTCTCATACATTTCTAAATATGCCTAAATTTGGTTTTGTTGCTAGACTGAATCTTAAACAGTGGTTATTAAGCAGTAGTCTAATCTCTTGTACATATCTTATAAAACCAAGACCTTTCTCTCTTGCTCAGATTACAGAAATGCAACAGGCTGTTATGAATAGGTGTTGCAGCACATCAGCAATTTTGAACTGTATCTTTGTTGAAAAATAGTGGGTGTTTCTGTCATCAGGATATCTTCTAACTAGAGGAGTCACCCTAGTGCCAAATTTAACAGACAAGATGAGCCTCTTGCTTTTTTACAGAATTCTTACTCTGAGATAGCTAAATGAGGCCACCCCCTGGCCATGGTTCATCTTCTGACAAAAACATAAATCATTTTTGTCCTTGACTTAAATTTTACTGAAACATAACTAAGACACAGCAAGCTATGTCTTTGGTTGGTTTGCTTAAAGCAGCCATTGGGGTGTTATATATAGTAACCACCATGTGCTAAGGACACAAACAGCAATTTTTGTATGGAGTCAATCTTCTATCACCAGCCAATACATTCTAAAAAAAAATCCAAACCTCCAACAGTTAGATTCACCAGCCTGCAGTGACCTAAAGAAAGACTACTTGTGCCTGGAAAGCTGCCTGTTTTGTATGTCTGATAAAAGATATTTTCTCTACCTAAAAAATTCACCCTACCTAGAAAGAGCCATGTTAGTTCAGGAGTCATCCCAATCTTTCCAACACAGGCATGACTATAGATTGGTACCAGGTTTCACTTGTACCAAAGGTGCTGCCTTATCTTTTGTTTAATTTTACAGTCTTCCTGCCAGTCTGAGCAAGTTGTTTTTGTATCTCTTCCGGAAATTGCTCATATCCAAAACCACAAGTCTAACATCCTTCTTGTGATATGAGCTTATGCTAAGCAATGTCTCCACACTTTCCAAAATTACATGTGCCTGTATCTTTATGTATTCTTTGATCATGTTGAAAGGATGAATCCATTGTGCTTGTTTATTAGCCCCAACAACTGTGTTCGGTACATGGGTGGAAATATTACTTTCAGCATGTTAATTACAAATTCACACTAGGGGTTCCTTTGTGTTCTGAGAGAATACAGTTCTTTGATTACACAAGACCTAAGTGGCATTTCAGAATATCAGTATTAATAACTCATTCCTACAGATCTACCAGGTAGAATTAAAATTAGGAAGAATGGTTATAACTTGTCAAACTATGTTCTAATTAATGGAGTTGTGTTACAACTACTTGCTCCTTCACAGCCTGCACTATTTTCCTAAATACTGTTCTTCTGATGTCACATGATGAAAATCTGAAGTTCTGAAAATCTACCATTATCAATTTTCAGGTGAACATAAGAAAATCTTTTAAAAATACATGAAATATGGTAAAATAGCTCAAAATTCTGGGTTTGCTGCACAAATATTTTGAGTATTATTCTGCAGAATCTTCATAACTATGAATTATTTCAGACTATTCTGTTGGTATAATGTAGCAGAAATAACACTGTTCTTGTGTGGAATGAATAATAATTTCCCTAAAATCTTTTTTATTTTTTTTTCTTTTTGATTCCATCTTATAGAGACAGAGCTGTGACCTGAAATTTTCAAGGCTCCAGTAGTATGATTGTGTTTTGCTTGGAAACTACTCAAAAAAACCCTCCTTTTGTTGTCTTTTACCCTACTTCACTAGTAAAGGGGGCTAATATAATCTGTCCATGGGTGGGATTGTTCCTGCCTAACTTAGACATCTAAAACCTTGTTGTCTAAGCACAATCTAACTCTCTTTTGCTTCCCTTAGAGTTATTGGACAGCAGTAAACACCCCCGAGTTAGTACTCAGACAGAAATCTAGCAAAGACCAGATGAATTCCCCTTTGCAGATGTTTGTGTCTCTCTATTAACTATAAAAGGACCTGAGGGTGATGGGCTCAGTTTTTAACTTGCCACCTTCAATATGTATGGTAAACATTCCTTCACAAATCCACATAATTACTGTCAAATCACTATTTACAATGTGACTCCCCTGTGAAACCTACAGGGCTTACAGACAATGGACAAGCTGTTAGCAAGCTCAGACTTCTTGTGTGATAATTTGTTTATTTTCTTGTTATCTTATCCACCCTTTTCTCCCTGATGGATGTTTTATACACATATGTGTATCTTGCCAATCCAAAGGCAAATCCTGGCTCATTGAAGATGGTAGGGCCAGGATTTCTTATTCTTCCTTAAATATCATAAAACATACAGAACAGTCAGGTCCCAGTGCTTAATATGATGCATTAACTTCTACATATTATCTCTCAAGCTAAAAATCTACAAAGGACATATAAATAGACTGATCAAATAAAATAACTGTGACAGTAAGATCAGCTTATTCTGCTCCTAGGGGATACAAAAAAAAGAAAAAAAAAAAAAAGGCACAAACCAACAAAAAGCCATACAACGTAAAATGATCCTTTCAATGAAAATTGACTTTTTATGCCTCCTTATTAGAGACTTCCCTTAGAACTAATTATATTAAACTTCTACATTCTCTGCTTTTTCTCATCAGTAATCTCACAATCTCTGAATCTGTGAAAGTAAATGCTTAGTCAGTGTGTAAATTGAGGACAATTATCATAATGACCACACAGTAATACGAAAATAATTAGACCATTGCTAGCAGCAAAAATATAAATCAAATCATTTTGTAATAGGAACATTAATAATTTGTTAAAGATACAATCTACTGCACATGAAGATGGGAAAGCAGCTGAGCTGAGCTGCTTTTCTGAAGGCAGTGCTTGTTTTGAAATAAAGAGCACGAAATTCAGTGTATGTGCATCAGTGATAATCTGTGGGCAATTGTGTTCTAGAGAATTTACAACCTATTCCAAATGCGTGAACTCAGTGGAACTGGGAAATCAAATGGCTGAGTGGTATTTATTATGCTACCCTTATCTTTGCCAAGGTGGAGAAAAAGACTGGGACAGTTCACTTTGCCTCCAGGCATCCAGTAATGAGCCAACTGGTGGTGCATTAGGAAGTAGTGGGCAAGTGGCATTATCATCAGGTGCATTTTTAGTAGCAGAGTCAAGTAGCACTGGGAGCATTATAAGTAGTGCAGTCGAGTGCTAGAGCATTGGTTATTATAGCACAGAATGCACAATGGCTGGAAAGCTTTGGGAAATATAACAAGCAGAGTTAGGCCTGAAACATCCACTTTAAATACTGTCAAACTTTGAAGAGCAGCAGCTCTAAACTCAGACTTTCCCTTTGGCACCTAGGGATCCCTCTAACAGGCAAAAACTGAGTCTCAAATTCAAACTCTCTCAAATCCTAGAAAATCCTGGATACATTTCTGATGGCAAGTAACACAGTCCAGATTCTTTCAGACCACAATAGACAATACAGCTGAATGCCACAGTGAACTTTGCAAAAAAAAAAAAAAAAAAGGAGCCATTTGGCACAACAAGCATTAGCAGTCAGGGAGCCAAGGTAATACCAAATGTGCAGTCTGAAAATTATGAAAGAATTATAAGTGATGGGCAATATTACTCAAGTCTTTCCAGATACTGATACCTGAAAAAACTCTTCTCAATAGCAGGGATCACAGCAAAGATTTAGGCAAAGAGGACTCTAGGGTGTTCGAAGGGTTTGAATGGGATGAGGGTCTACTGCATAACAGTAACTTTGTATGGATTAAGCTGTTCTGAAGGAAATGTATGCTAAGTAAAAGTTACAGCACAAGGACTACCTTCCAGTCCATGTTTTTCAGCTACCTATTCCCAGAGTCTTCCCTTCCCCACCTGTTCTCTTTCTGGGACCAACTGACCTAGCATGCACAGAGGGTCTGCTCCAGCATTCCACCTGAGTGGTGCAAATTTTTTGAATGAAGAGCTATTTCCAATGCTAATCTGTCTTTCTCCTTAGAGTGGTGATAAAAGGTACTGAGATGAGGGGACAAATGCATGGTGAGGTGGCATACAGCAAAACAGGTCTGATATTCACTGGTATCATGGACTTTGCGACAATACTTATACATTCAGAACAAGTAGCTACTTCACATGGAATCAAACAATCTATGTTGAAATTAAAGTTGAAAGAAACCTTTAAGATCATTGAGTCCAACCATTAGCCTAACACTGTCAAGTCCATCATTAAACCGTGCCACATCTACACATCACATCAGCCTCCAGGGATGGAGACTCATGCAAATTGCATCAGTTTGAACAGCTGTATGTTTGGACTGAGGGTACTTGTGCACTGGCAGGGTATCACAACAGAACAACAGGTGATTGATATGAGATCTGGACCCTGATCTTCTTCCAACTCTACCCCAGCAGTGAGATCATAGTAATGCTGGAAAATGTTGTGAATGCGAGATGTGGCAAAGTCTCTGTATCTATTGCTGCCCTCATTTCTTAGCCCACACAAAGCTGTAAACCTTCAGAATATTTCTCGTTCTGCAGCCCTAACCTACATAGATCAGCTGGAAGTTTAGGGTCAGTGTTCAGGGTAGATGAAACATCCATATAAAGCTGAAGTTCTCCACAGGAAAGACTGTAAAGGCTGTGAAGAGCACAGCGTCTTCTCTCTGAGGTACTACAGCAGAGAGCAGCAAGAGGACTCAGTAGGGGTAAGGTCTCAGGAAATACTACTAAAGCATATTTGGGAAGTGGTTTTCTCCATGTCCTCTGACACTGGCAGGTATATTGGACCGAATGCAGCTTACACCTGCAGTAAGACCCTGCAAACAGGAATGAAGACTGTGCATACTGATAAATCCAGAACAAGTAATTGAGACCTTTGTCCCATTATGTATTAAGAATTTCCCCTGTGTTTGGTGACAATAAAAAACTTTGGTGATGGTATCAATTATGATAGGCAATGAAAATGTGGTCAGCATCTTTAGTCAGGGGAGATTTGTTTTATCTGACACACAAAAGCATATGGTAGCCACACTATCTGTGCTCACAGAGCATGGGAATATTTCCTTGCAGATAGCCAAGAGGTAACTCCCATATAAGAAAATCAAAGACAATGAAGAGCTAGGCACTGAAATCTTAGCCATATGAGTTGGAACTAGAGACAGAAATGTAAAAATGCCAGCAAATTAGTGCAATTATGTTGGATCAAATCATAAAAGCAGTTCATAACACATTAATGGAATTACTATAATTGCTAAAGGAATACAAGGAATTCAAAGGATAGCTTTTTTCCTTTTCCCTAATGCACTAATATTTGAAATCTGTGGAAAATAATTTCCCTTTTAAAGAAAAAGAAAATGTTCACTATGGTGGCACCTACTGCATTTCCCACTTTCATTAATAGGTTAAAAAAAAAAAAGTAGAGAAAAACAAGTATGTCATTGGAGATTGTCTTGGTATTCATGAAAATGTATGTGTTAGTACGTATTATAGCCCAAGCAAACATCTCTTTCCCTTTCTGTATTCTCTTTAAAAAGAAAAAAAAAAGGACAAAAAACCACAACAAAAACTCATAAGAAGGGAATTCATAAGAAAGTTGTAGCTGAGTATGCTCCTTTCTTCTGTTTTACTTTTGTATTGGCTTATATAAACATATTTGCTCTGGAAAGAGGATTTCTGTAAGGCTGCTTTAGGGAGGGGCCAGGGCTTTTTTAGTGCTGTAGCTGGTACTAAAATCCAGGCTCTCTGGATCTGTAACCAGTAACAAATTGAACCGGCCCAGCAACCAATATAGAAATAAATGCCAAAATAACTTATGTTCTTCTCATACAGAACTATCATTTATGGGGTACATGCTATTTCTTCTTCAGGTGTAGGTCAGAAGTGAATGGGTAGACAGACAATGAGCATAACCACAAAAGACATGTTTTCTTTAGAAAGGAGACTAAAATATTCCAACTTAACACACCTAAATGAGCTATTTTTCCCTGAGCAATGCATACAAACCTGCATTTTTCTGGGCTCCTGCTTTCCCTCATGACAGTCTTGGTGTAAAAGTCCTGTTTCTTTTATTGTCCTCCACTAAGCTTTATCCTTTCAGGAGCAGAGGGAGCGGAGAAGACACCACTCAAAGCAACAGCCAGAGGCCTGTCAGTGCATTGGGAAGTCTTGCTCAAGGGAGAGAATTGTACTCTGATATTAGACATGCAAATTAACCCTTCTCAGGGGGAACTCCAAGGAGACTAGCTTATAGCACTCTAACAAATGTTTTCTGGTATAACCATCACTAAAATTAATGTATTTTCAACTCTGCAATGCACAGTTCAGAATGAAAGAGTTTCCCATGTGATGAGAGATCCATATTTTGAGCAGGGCTAGATAATGTGAGAACTTTATGCACACCACAATGTGTTAAATGTAAGTAACCTTTTCCTGATTTAGGACATATGTCCTCAGTGAACATAGGCACACTGCATTTGAGATTGTATACATATTTTTTAATATAAGTTTACCCAGTTTTTACTTTATGTTTAGCAATATTTTTGATGTTTGTGTCTTCAATTCCAAAAGACTGTCACCAGATTTTATTTTATTTCTAGCTATGACCTGTGTAGTAAAAAATAACACTGAAGAATGGATCTGGAGAAGGAGAGGAAAATCAATATTTTCTGTATTTATTAATGGTAATGTGCAAATAGTAGAGAATATCTGTGTGTCTGTGTATATGACTTTTATTTACACAGATAGGCAGTAAAAAAATCACAGATAGCCTGATCAAATGTGTCTCTACATTCTCAGAACATAAACCAATTCATAAACTTTAATTATATCCTTAAATTTCTATATCTTGAGGACTTAATAGGTGTGATTGCTTAAAGAGAAATTTTACATTAGTGAAATAGAAATATTTACACTTACTTTAATAAACATTTAATCCAAAAACTATTATAACCTGAGTCTCATCATGAACTTCAGTGAGATTTGGATCAGGCCATTTGAGCACAAGGATGAATACACAGACTTTGACATTTCTCTTACAGTGCAGTGTATGTGAGTTTTTTGCTGGGTCTTCCACTGCAAAGGCCTTTTTTTGAAACCCTGAGATGTAAATTCAGGGACTAACATCTTCAGAATTGTTTGATCTCCAATGCCATGCCATGATTTAAGAAGAGGCAGTTTCTAAAGTGCACTTACAGCTGACTCAGTCAGGCCTTTATAGTATTGACTGCAGGTAATGTTTGCTTTATGTACTGTTCAGTACGGTAATCCTAGATATATTGAAAGTGGGATGTGGGATCAGCATAAAATGATGTGACAATGTTTAGAAAAAGGATATACCCCTACCAGATCTTTGTAATTACAATACAGGGAAGTTTGATGATGTCATTACTGCATTAATTCAATCTCTATAAAAGTTAGAGTTAAAAGGAGCAACAGGATCATAATTTTTAACAGGAAAAACTTACTTTTGGATCATAAGAAGTTTCTTTAGTAAAGGTCACCAAGATGTCTCATTGATTTGTTTAGACAGATGTCTCAAGTAGTTCAGAACTATTCCACTGTTCATGCATAATGAGGTCCATAGCATTAATTATATATTCAATTTCATTAGAAGTAATGTTCTCTTTCAGCCATGTGCAGTATGTTACTATGAGCGATGCCACTTTGAAATCTATCAACATTTGTTACTATCATATCTGAATACTGCACTCTGAAACCTCAAACTCCAGAGTAAATCTGCACTTTCTTCATCAAAGTCTGGATTCTTTCATACTGCCAATATTCCTGATGCACCTATTCACACTCAAGGTAGTAGTTGCAGATAGAATAAATTAACAGCTGTCAATATATGGTAGAATCCTTTTATTTTTCTCCCAAATTAAGCTTAGAACAAGAACTCAGGGTTAAAATCAAAAGAGCTCAGTCAGAAAAGGAGAATTGTCAGGAGGAAGGGGATCAATAATATGTTTACATAAAACTGTATTCCGCATAAGAGCTGGAACAGAAACCTCCCAGTTCCTTCATCAGTATGTGCAGCTGAGTGACTATACAAGATATTGGTAGCCGTGGGACAGTTGCAGCTTCATAAGATGCTCACCCTCTTAGGAACCTGCCAGTGGAGACAGCAATATATGGAGATAGCAATTCTCTGTTAGAGCTATTAAATAAGCTAATATGGCTGGAAAACTTTCGGTGGATGTATATAACATTTACAGAGTTGATTTTAGTTTAAGATTACTCAACTATTCCAGGATTTATAGCAGCTGAACTACAAATATTCCCCACTGTGGACAGAGTTGTGTCAATATACCAATTCATTTGGGAGATTTTAAAACCATTAGGGAAGGCTTGCAAATGATATACCCTCAGGAATCACTGTGTTTTACCACTGTGATTTACAGCTTGAGATGCTTTAGCATGGGATAATCCAAATGCTGCTTAAAGCTCAATCACTTGAAATTAACTAACCTGTTAATTCCTGACTGATCTATGCCTAACCCCTTGGCACTGCCTAGGTTGGTTTGTCTTTACGATCAAGAAATACAGGCTGAAATCCTATAGTCATAGGAACAAAATAGTAGTGTGACTAATAAAAATTATTTTTTTTT
>JAWWTY010000001.1:58544695-58645332 GCA_035222235.1 Margarornis squamiger | reverse complement strand
AAAGCAGTAAGTTGTGCTGTGAAAACATGGAGTTATACACAGTAAAATGCAACTACTTTTTAGTGATATCCTTATAAACAAAATTTCAGTGTACAAGTGTGCAATGTATATTTTCAATTACACTGTGTTTTCATTGTATTGTGATACAGTCTGATGTTTGGGTTTCTCTCTGCTTTGTCTCAGTCATTTTTAACCCCCAGTGTTTCTGTTAAAAAAATCTTTATGTGATTTTGATTGTTCTGTGCAAATTCCAAAAATTGTTTAAAACCCAGGTTATGATTACATACATCTCGATTAAGCAGGTTTTACTGCTTACAATTTCAGTATTTGGGAGAGAGTTCAAACCAAGTACAATAGGCTACAAATGGTATGTTTTGATGGGGTCTTTCTCTGCCAACGGCTCTAGCCAGTAGTCCTGCTCCCACACTGATGGAAGGTGTGGTGTGGTTTTCAGCTTCTGATGTCATTCATTCTCCATCAGAACATTGCTGTGCTATTCCTGCCAGGGATGGCCTGTTGAACACGTGTTGCTGTATGAATTCATGATACAGTATGAAAAATTTAATATATACTCTATGCGAAACAGCCACTGCATTAAAAAAAAAAAAAAAACAAACCAAAAAAAACAACAAAACAAAACAAACAAACAAAACAAAACAAAACAAAAATAAAAAAAAAACCACTGAAGGATGTACACTAAACCCTGGGTCATACTTAAGTGATTGTGTTTGCTGACCCACAGAATCTTTCTTGTCATTTTTGGCAGCTCAGTAACACAGCATCAGGACTGTACACTGGACTCCCTTCAGAGCACCTCATGCCCTGGAAATGGGAGGTTTGTGTAGAGTTAGGTGCACATGTACCAGACACAGTCCTTGGACTCCAATTATCCAAATATTTGATCCCTGTGGGAATGTTGGAATTGTGTCAGCAGCTGCACTGGAGATGCATGCAAGTTCTGAGCTTATCTATTCCCCCAAGAAGAAAAGTCCTGATATCAGGATCCTGTCTTGTTACCTGTACCTGAATGACCTAACACATCTGCAATACAGCCTACAGTATCAGAAAATAGAGGATGAAATGCCATACTGGCAGGAACTCAGTGGGAGTGTGATAGCCTAATTCTTGTCTTGGGAAAGACATGCATGCACACCCAGGGCTGTTCAATCTGGCAATAAGCCCCAAAACTCCAGGGAAGGCAATGAGTTTATCAGTGCCTCAATTACCCTTCCAATTTGCTTATGCAGACACTCCCTCAGAGCTGCTGCCTGACAGTCCCTTCATGGTATTTCTGTTCCGAGCTCCAACCAGGGACATGCAACAGTTACTGGAGACCAGAAATTTGCCTTGGTCCTTCCTGTCTCCCAGACTACCTCGGAGACTTCCTGTCTCCCCGTTCTACCCTATACCGTCATAAGGCAGCACAAAGATGCAGTGGTGTCTAGAAAATCCCCGTATCCAAGGAGAAAGGAGATTCTTTGCATCCAAAGGATGCTTCACAGGGACCTGTAGCCCCACTCACAGGGCAGCAATCCCCTCACACATCAGGGAATCTGGCCTCTCCCAACAGTTCACTTGCCAACTTCCTTTCCATGATTTGAAAGGATGTTTTTGTTTAAATGGGCAAGCAAACAAATGTATTTGCCATTCCATTCTCTCTTCAAATGCATATTGCTTTGGAAAATGTATTTTATTACAAGCTACAGGCTATAATTTTGTGGGATCCCCCATGCTAATCTATTGGCAGTGTATCACTGAAGTGTACTTAAAATTAGGCTCCACTATGAAATGCCACGTGTTGTTTAAGCACTGCCAGCACACTTGCTACTGCCTTGAACATAAACAAACCCAATCTCTGCCCCAAAGTGGTTACAGAAAGGACACTCCTGAACCAATTCCTACACGACTGGTATCACTTTGCTGCAATCTGCAGTATGCCAAAGACAATGTGTGCTGTGCACAACAGTTTGGGGGTTGTCCCACCTTTATTACCTAGAGATTTATCAAGCCCTACAATATCTTTAAGAGACCTGCAAAGGGAGCTGCAGACAGAGAGCCAGGCAGTGACTGAACTCTGCATCGCCCGTCACACGCACGCATGTTAACATCTTAGGACAATGCTGCAAGATCACACAGACATCTTCTCCCCCAGTCCCTTCTCCCAACACCACAACTTATAAGAACCATCTACGTCGGGGTCTCTGCCTAGGTTTGTCTGCGGGAGTCAAGAATGCAGCTCTGTACCTGAAAGGATCCTCTTGCCTCCATCACCGTTTTTCACGCTGGCCGTTTCTCCTGCTGGTTTTTACACGACTGTCGGCCCTGACTGCAGCAGTCCCGGCACTGAGCCAAGCGCCGGCCCCGGGCCCGTCCCCATTCCCATTCCCATTCCCATTCCCATTCCCATTCCCATTCCCATCCCCATCCCCATCCCCATCCCCATCCCCGGCCCCGACGCGCCTCGGGCGAACTGCGGGCGGGCTGTGCCACCTAGTGGCTCTTAGGGGGAAAAACCCAACCCGCTGCTCGCGCTACAAATTAAAATCTCCTCTCTCATAAATATCAACTTGTTAAACTCTGACTTCAGTTTTAAAAGGCAGAAAATTAAAATGTATACCTCTACCTCAAAAATTCGGTAATTAGACACAACCCACAGGTGTTATTTTAATGATGCCAGCTCTTCAGACTCATGGGCTGAGCAAATATGGTGTGTTGTTAACTAATTACGTTGTCTTAATTTGTCAATTTAAAACCTTAAATGTCCTGAACAAATAAAATCATTATCTCAGACTTCTTCACCGTACCTGCTGCCTCACACCATCTGATGTCTGGCACTGCGGGTTTGGCTGCATGGAACAGCATTTGGAAAATTCTGGGAGGCTCCAGCAGCCCTCCTTGCTCCAGACAGCAATTCAGTTTTCAAACCAGAGATGCTCACACCATTCTTACTAACAATATCTAATAGTGCCTTTAAAAGTCTTCAGCTTGTATCCCTGTATTACCCTTCCAACACGTATCTTAATTAACCAAAGCATTGCTCAGGCAGTGTCTCCTATTGAACAGAGCTGAGTTGATCCCCCCCCCACCCCTCCCCGCCACTGAAAGATAGCAGGCAGGCATGGCAACTTCCCTTTCAAGGAAAACACTTTGTATCTCTCAGTGGTACTGTGGCCAATGAGAAGCTTTCATCTAACTTTCTCCTCTCAAAAAATGTAAAGTAAGAAAACAAAATCTATGCATCATTTAAAGATGCCCCAGGACAGCTTTGAATTATGCAATCCACAGTTATTTGAGCTGCTGTTTAAGAGATTCTTTGGCTCTTTGATGACACTGATCAATCCCCTCTTGGTTTTATTTAAAAGACACAGTCACTGAAGCATTCAAACCACATTATTTACATCATTCATTCACATGCCTGGAAAATAATGCAAATAAACACATAAGGAAGAATGAAACTTATGCTAACTAGGTACACTTTTCACAGGTTGGCCCCTCTGATTGGAAATCATTTTGTGAGAAAAAAAAAAGGGAGGATTAAAACCAGCTTTCACTCTATTTGAATCCAGGTTCAGGTCATTGCCTTTGCCATTCAATAGGGTTGGTTCCCCAGGTGCAATGAAATTTCACAGGTTGAGGCTGTTGTACAAAAAGGTCTGTTGCTCCCTGGAAGACATTCCCCCGGCCTGTGTCTGAGCAGTCCGCAGGCTGTCCTAAATTACACCAGCCTTTAACATCACAAGGTGCCCACAAAAAAGATAAAGCACCTGTTTGACAGGGTGCATCAGCCACCATGCAATTTCCTCTGTCATATCTCTTTACCAGTGAAGCCAGCAGAAGGAAATAGGAGTGGTGTGGAATACCAGGACTATCTCTGGGATAAAAGTGTGTCAAACCTTCCAGGGGTTAATTATCTAGGTGCAATTTAAAGTGATCAGCAGAGAATCTGCTCCCAACAATGCTGTGTGTCAAGGACTGACAGGTCAAGCAGTTTTCAAACAACCACAGATAGGGTACTTATACAAGAAGATTTCTGAGCCATATTAAATTACCTGCCCTGAAAATGCTGGTGCTGAATACAGACTTGCATTATTGATTTTGGAGGATTCCAAACCCAGACTGTACAGCCTGCCTTCAGTTAGCCTCCTCCCATGGGACCAAACATGGAAAATGATGCTGTCAACCTGCTGCCCACCCTTCCCAGAAGCAGCTTTAGTTGTTTTCTTCCTCCTCTCCCAGCAGCAATCTGACTTTTTCCCTAGCACATTCTGCAAGGTTATTTACCACTCTTGGAAGGACAGTTGGGAACAAATCTGAAGAGGGGAACTATGTTCTAAAATCCAGATTCAGCTCCCCAAACAGCAAATTATGACCATCCAGAAAAGATAAATGCCCTCTCACAAACATAACTAAGGCAACTATATGCCAATGTACCCTAGAGGATGTTATCCTGGACTAGTACTCTGTAGACCTGGACTGCAGCTTTGTTCTGCCTCTGGTTTATTTTGTATGCATTTTCTCCACCTTGCACTCAATTTTACAGTAGCTTCTAGCTCAGGCACTTAGGCATTTGAACTGCCAAATGAGGTTTTGAAAGGTGTGCTCACATTTGCATATATTTTCCAAGAACCTGTCTTTGTTTATGCCTCTCTCTAGTAGTAAATTTTAATCCTGCTAACAGCAGGAATAAATGTAGCGGGCAGAATAAAGTAGACTCTTAGAGCCTAACTTACTTTGCGTATTCTCTTCAAACAATCTATTGCCTTTCAAGCTTGCCTTTAAAGGACAAAAAACCTCTCCATCGAAAAAAAGGCACTTTTTTTTATTATTATTTTTGGTAAGCCATACACAAACTTATGTGCCTCTGTAGAAAGGGAAAAGGAGATTGAAACAGCCTTAAGACAACTGAAGTATCTTTTATTTCCTATACTATTTAACGATGGTTGCTATTACTTTCAGAATCTAGTATTTTGCAGGTAATAAAAAGAGTGAAAAATCAATCAAAATAACAGAGCTCACTCCTAGAGGACGAAAAATCCTCAATATATAACTGACTGCCAGAAAGCAAGTGTTAAGATATCCTGCATCAGGTAGAAGTGCTGCAATAAGGAATAGAGACAAAACACAGAACTATAAAAGAGACAGCTCACATTTTAATTGAAGAATTGAGCAGTGGCTGACAAGGCAGTGTGCTCTGTTTCCATAGATGCTTTCAAAAGGCTGAACTGCAATCTATAACACCAAATTCAGACTGTAATGTTCCTGAGAGGGTTCAGGGGCAGAAACTGCTTTTATTATTGTTAGTTAGGTATCAGCAATCCACTGAAAGTGAAAACTGGGCTTTCACCACCAGGCACGCTTGGGAAGCTGACTCAGAAATCTTACTGAAAAAGGTGGAGAATGGAAAAATAAACAGGAGTTTTTACAGAGTCTTAGTGAGAAATTATCGTCATTGCTTCTCAAAGAGAATGAGGCTGTTTTTAAAGCCTCAATACTAATGCCATTAAAGTCAGTGGAAGTTTTAGACATACTTGGATAGTGGTTTTTTTCCCTCCTTCAGTTTTCTTCCCAGATCCCATTAATACAAACAGAAACTGACTGATTCACTTATTCTTCAGGTCTTGCTTGCCTTGTCATATCTGAAGCTTCCTACTACGGTCTGCAGAGCCATATAGCATCTATCACAGCTCTGAGCACTTCATAAATAAGTAGTATGAACCATCATGAGAATATTCATTAAATGTGTAACTTTTGGATTCAAAAATCTCCCTTCTTGAATTGTATTTTTAAAGGAAAATTAAAAGAATGATTTGTGCACCTGATGTCATAAAGCTTCCCAATTTAATGTATTGGTTGCCATGCCACAATATTATGGAAATATTGATATTTTATACATGGCGCAGTCTTGCTATTTGAGACATATTCCTTTGTCAGTTAGAGATCCAACAGCTGCCACTGGCTAGGCAAAATTTCATTTTAAAAAAAAAAATAAATATGGGAAAAGAAAAATGTAGCACACAGGCAGAGATACTTTCCACGTGCTTCAGAAGAGCAGGGTACATGCTGCTGACAGAGGAGCGTAACAGAAAGGGGGAAGGCAAAGGGCTAAAAAAGCTGCTGATCCCAAATGCTACTTTCAAACTGAAAACGTGAATTGCCATGTGGCGTATCCAGTAAATGAGGCTCAGAGGATTAAAACATCACATCTAAGGTTCTGCAAAGAACTGTGATGGATGGAACTAACACTGGTGCTTCTGATTCCTCTTGGTGCTCTGCTGTATGTCTGCCTCCTGTAGCAAAGAAAATGAAACCACAGAAGCAAGTGACTACAGCAGATGTCTGACCCACTGCAGAGATTGCTGTGGAGATCTGCCATGGGGAACTGTACCAGGGGCTCAGATGAGGCTAATTGCTCCATGAGGGACAGAAGCCAGAAAATACAGACACAAAAAAAAAAAAAAAAAAAAAAAAAAAAAAAAAAAATGACTTTCTCATATTCTAAATTTGGACAGACTCAAGAGCCAGAGTTTCCCAGGGAAGAAGGAAAAGGAATCTGCAGAAAATCCTTTTGCCTTACTTTTGTTTGAACTCTGATTTCAAGAAGCTTTTTGCTTCTCTTTGAATTCAGGCTGCATTAACAAGCACTTTGACCAACATTTAGGCAGGTAGCCAGTAGGGATCCTGACATGCTTAATGTCCCTTGTTCCATATGTATTTTTCAGTTTTTAAACATAAGCCTGCGAAACCAGGCATGTAAGTATTTTGTGTAATAAGTAGATAAGGTCTTAATATGCCTGCCTTCCATTTCAGAGCCTCTTCATTTTGTGATGCTGTGGGTTCGAGTTATATCATGGTGCAAAAATCTTTGGGACAGGGTCACCCTTGCTATATATTGTTAGACTTCTCAGCCTAGTGGATATCTGTATTTTTGGGACAGCTTTCAGCATACACATGTTGACAGGTGCTGCTCTTGCCTTTCACCCTGTGAGTCATAACCACAAAATAGTTACTCAGCTCTAAAGCAGCTGGATGCTGATGGGAACCCATGTTTTCTCAAAGTGTTTTTGGAACACAGGTTTAAATTATGAGTTTAATAACATATAATGGCACAGAACTTCTGTTAGTTAAACAACACAGTAGAGGAATTAAATGTATCCTTTCCAATCAGCCCTAGAGCAGCACAAAGCATTTTATATTCAAGTTTTAAGCTTTAAGCAACCTACAGAAATGATCAGGAGGTTCCATTAGACTTGGTCAGGAAAAGCTTTGGCACTTGATAAAATGTCAGCAAAACCTAACTAAAGACATTTTAATATTATTACAGTTCTTGCTCTAAAATGTGTAGTTTAACAATTTTTTATGCCAATTTTTTTAAAAAAAAAACCCCACTTTTATTTTCATGAAAACCTGAAAAATTTCATTGCCATGTTTGTCTGTGGAAATTTTCACTTTGATAGAAAGGCAGCTTTTAGTTCAATGAATATTGTGAATGTCTCAAAACAGATGTTTGCTGATAAATTAATCTCTTTAACTGAATAACCCTTCTGTAATGCTGTTGATATAATAATTTAAATAAATAAAATCTTATTATAAGCTGTTTCTCCATGGCAATCCTTTCTCTGGTTAAATCTATATATTGTTTTAAAAGATTTACCAGTCAAGAGTCTGGCTGGGGTGGCTGAGATAAAGCAGTTTTCACTGTCATTGTTTTCCATTAACTCCTTTTAAGATTAAATGAACATGTTCCTTCCATGCCAGTGCAAAGATTTCCTGTCACCAGTCTCTTGATAGTCTCCATTGAGATCCATACTGTCAGTTCAACCTTACTTTTGTGGTTGCTTCATTGCTGGGAATATCTCCAAGCAGTAAAGCTTCTAGGACTGTGACTGCAAGAAACAAAGAAATGGCAATAAAATTATCAGTAGAATTATTAGAACTGAACCTATACTAAATAAAATTAGGATACTATTCTGTGAATACATCTGTAAACAACAGTTCAGGAAAATACATCTGCAAAGAAAATAAGTAAGAAGCTATTTAAATGCCCAAGTTCTCTACTGGAATTATATGTGTATGAGATTATAGCTGTGTAAAACTACTCACAGGTGTAAATTTTATTCAGTTTGAAGCTTCATATTATTCTTGATCATGTCTCATTTTTTCTTCCATTTAGAAATCTCTTTTTGAGGCTCATTTCAATGATCTATCTTTTTATTAGAAAAATTAAAGTATTTGCTGTAACATTAATTATTTTTTCCCTGCTGTAATTATTAAAACTGAGCAAATAATTCACAATGAATAATTCATCTGCTGAATGTAAGCTCATTTTCTGCTTGCTGAATATCTTTTAGTAAATCAACTTTCAAGTTTATTTGTTAATCAAAATTATCTGACCACTTTTGGTAAATATTTTTATCCATGGACTGAACCTTAGCATTTCCCTAAGAGCCTTTGATATGCAGTGCTTGCTACATGATCTGCATTGGTACATTGCAATTGGTTTGATAAAGCATGTGACTCTATTTAATTTTCTCATTTTAGTGAGTTTTACACTCTGGGCATGAGTACATCTATATGTGAATTTAAGTATGGTTTTTGCAAGTTCAAAATTTGTTTTTCTGCCAGTAGAACTCAATTTTTCAAATGTCTTTGGGGGAAAGATTGCTAAAGGAAATGTGAAAATGTGAATCTATCAAATGCTGAGCAAGTATTTTCAATAATTTACTTAGAGTTTGCATTCAGTTTTAAGTAACTATCATGTTAATGAAGGAGGAAATCAGTAGTATCAAACTCTGCAGCCATATTTTCTGACCTCTAGTTAAACTGCAAAGTGTTTCCATGTCAAGGTGGATATTAGGGAACACTTACTTTGTGTGGCTGAGAAGTCCTTGCTTGTCACAATGAAAGAAATTGTGCAGATGATGAATAGTACGTCTATGAAGACTTTTGCCTAAATTGGAGGAACTGGATAAAGTTTTGCCAGAAGTAAGCACATAGGAAACATTTAAAGAGGTGACTTCTGCATAAAGTAACCTATTCCTGACTAAAACCAGGGGCCTTGAAGTCCTGTAGGTACTTTTAAACATTAATTCTTATTTTTCAGTTATGGTTTTAAAGTGAAACTCCTTATGTGGATGATGATGAGTACTCACAGTACTGGAGACCCATCTCTTACATGCCTGTAGGGCATGGAAAAAATATCACTCTTCCAACAAATGCATCATCCTCAGCCATACCCTGCTGGCCAGAATGGCTGTCTGATATGAGAGAAAAATTTCTTATCCTCCCCTCTCTGCATCCTTGTTCCTTTGACATATTCTGTTCTTTTTTCTCTTCTTAAAAGACACATTGAAGAAATACTATCTGTGCCCATGGAATGCAAAGACACCAGGTGAAATAGCCCAAAGGCCATTTTATTTACTGTTGCACAACGGGAAAGGATCAAATCATTATGAAATTAATTCAAGAAAATGTTAGACCAAGCAGAGCTATAAGCTCTTCACAAGGAAAGGCAGAAGATATTGGACTAATGGGCAATGTGTAGCAGAGTTCTGCCTACTTGATTTCACAAGAAAAACTGCTGTTATGCTTGTTAACTGAATTAATGAGTTTTTCTTGATTGGCATAGAGTTCTGGTAAGGCAAGAATTAAAAAGGAAGTTGAAATTAACATTATCATTGCTTTAAAGCAATTGAAAAAATTGCCTTCTGATTCTCTCAATAACCTCTGAATATTAGCTTTAATA
Organism: Margarornis squamiger; assembly: GCA_035222235.1. Taxonomy (NCBI): domain Eukaryota; kingdom Metazoa; phylum Chordata; class Aves; order Passeriformes; family Furnariidae; genus Margarornis; species Margarornis squamiger. The sequence goes on along the minus strand of JAWWTY010000001.1, from coordinate 58,635,590 downwards.
AAATAAGATTCTGAAATTTTAAGTAGTGTTGTATTACATACTCACTTTAATAAAATAACTTGGCATATAGCTCTATGGAAACAAAGGAGACAATATAACACCAGCAGGGTTTCTTGTTCATTAAAGAATTGACTTTTTAAACTCTCAAGCAGATAAATTTGTGGCTTCTCAGCAATATAGCAAAATGGTACATTTTGTGCTTCAAGATTATTATTTCTTAATAATCCTAAGTCACATAATCAGACATTTTACACAGATGTTTATTTCTCTTTCTATTCTCTTCTCTTTATCTTAATTTTTTTTTGTTTTTCCATTACCTTAGAGTATCTCAGAATCAACACTCTGTAAAATAAGCCCGTTCCACTGCCTTACTAGCCTTCTATGCTCTGACCCCACAACAATAAAGGGGCCAAAACTGATGAGGTAAGATACTTATAATACAAAGAAGCTTTAAGGATGATGTCTCAATTGTGTCATGGAAACATCTTAGGGGAGCATCCTGCCATAAAATAAGTTTAATTAAGCTTAATTAAGTTGGAGTACACCTGTGGTATTGATGCCTACATTTGAGTTGAGGACAAATGTTTCCTTTACAGTCACTACCAGTGCACAACCCATGTCAGTATATGCTAGATACTAAACCACCAGAAGTCTTCCAGAAATGTTCATTCTCGTACATTTTCTTTGAAGGTAGTCTCTATGACTAGCTCAAATGTAGGCTTTTACATAGCAGATTTGTAAAATAAGTTGTGGTAAAACAAGGTCCAGGTAGAAAACTGGTTTGTAGTGCTTTCTAGATCTGTAGTTCAGTCTCAGACATAAATTAGCCATGAAATCTCAAAGGGCTTTTTCTCCTCTGGTTAAATTCGTAGGAACCACTGGTGTTTCTGCTTTACTCTGAAGCATGGGCTACAATGCCAAGACATGGTTGATGTTCCTAAAAAGTAAAACACTGAAAACGGACTGTGGAATGTTATACCTATAAACCAAGTCTTTAATTAATATAGAGTTGTTGGGAGGAATTTTTGGATGACAGACTTATGGATGTGTGAAGCAGGTGTTCTCTGGACCAGACTTCAATAGCATAATTTCATTATTTGATATGACTGATAGTGAGTGGACTCAGTGACCCATATAGACTTTCTCAGTCTTCAGGGTGTTGAACATGTGTTCTCCTAACATATTTTGCATGGAGTAATTTATTGCAAAATAATCCTTCAGGAGCTTGTTATCTGTCATCTTTAAAGACCTTTTCTTATTTTAAATAAAAACACGGGTATACATACTCAGCATTTGCTTCACGTGCCTTTAAAAGGAAGTCTGGGATATCACTTGCAGTAGCACCCAGAACAGAAAATGATTGTCAAACTGTCAAAATATGGAGACTTTTCCTTTGACATGAACTTAGAACTTCTTTCTGTTTTTTCTTTGTTTTTAGCACTTTACATCTTCAAAGTTCTTATAAGCATTTTGTGATCACATTTATTATTTCTATTTATAAAATATGACTGTCTCGAGGACTAACAAGACTGAAACTGGAAGGTTTTTTTAATCACACTCAGTTATTCACTTATACAGAAAACATCCTCAAACTGTACACAGTGATTATTTTCTTTTATAGCCTCTCCTTCACCCCACTAGGACCTCAAAGATCTTATCAAGCTAAATCTAAGAAAAGTTCTGAATTAGCACTGGTAGACATTCCTTTGATGTCTCTTTACACCAAAAGATGAATTTGGGAGTATCTGAAACCATCTGCTGTTTCAGATCAGCTTAGACAAGGACCGCTGACTGGACAAAACAACATAACATTTTACAAACTTTACAAAAACATGACAGCAGCCCCATGGGAACTATGCAGTGCAGACTGGCACTGACCCTCATGAAAGCACTTGTAGTTGGAGGGCAGGAAGCTGTTTACTACTACTCCTCTGCCCTGTGTGCATTAGAACTTGATGAGTCTTCCTTATTACCAAAGAGTACTCTTACCATTAGACATTCTAATATTTCTAGGAATGAGCTCTCTTTCCTGTAGCCCTGTAGCCAGCAGAAGTGTTTAAACCATTGCTGGAGCAAGGACTTCAACTGACTTTCATACCTCCAAGCTAAAATGTCATAACCAGCAAACTAAAGAACGAGGCTTTCACATTTATTTCCCTGTCTGTCAAAATGAATACTCAATTATTTACAAAAAGTGGAACAGCTTCAGCAAGCGAGACTGAAATGCACCAATAGGCATTCTAGAGAGATAGAAAATCTATATTTAAAATCAGAGAGAGAGGGGAGTTGAACATGCAGCTTACACTTCCCCAAAAAGCTGCTGAAAGCATTGGGAATGAAGAGACAATAATAAGGAGATAAATAGAAGTACATAGCATGATGCATTCACTTTTCTTGAATGAATTTCCCTTGTCAATTCAATATTTGCTCCCAAAATTCCTCTGCATTACTAAGGTGGCAAAACATTTATCCAACATTATCTGGGTTCAGCCAAGATACTTCTTTCAGTTTAAAATGATTTTGATTCTCAGGAAACAGGAGAGAAGCACCCATACAAATTTTATTTTCAGGTTGACCCTAAATGACTTATTTTTGTTGTTGTTTGAATACCAAACCAAAAAAATCAGTGATACGTACAGCTCTGTTCTGAAGGTCAACAAATATACGGGCTGCTAGAAATTAACAAGGAGTGCTTCTAAGATGTAAAGGACTATTTTGCAGATATTTGAGAAAATAATTTATTCTCAAACTGACAAGTTAAAGAAATGTAAAAAAAAAAGTGACCTGTAGGATACTTGTAGTCTAAATAGTTAAAGGTGTCATAGAGAAACACTAGCAGCATGGACTTCTTCCAACCAAGCTTACAGACAGTGCACAATCTGGAGAAATCGTTATTTAATCTGATTTAGGAGGAGCTCATGTTCCTAACTGGTCTCATTGTCATCACTAAACTAAGATCACCTCAGTGATTCTACCTGGAAGTGGAAGGGGCAAGAGAAGATTATTAAGTGTATGGAGAATAAATGGCAGTTTCCTAGCCAAAGATAAGTGGACAAAATAAAGTCTCAACCCTTAGTCTTTATTGCCTGAATATTTTAAGCCCAATAACCCGATTCCAGAAGTAAGGAGCTGAGATCTAACAAGGCATTGAACTTGTTAACTGTAATAATTTTTCTGACAGAAGTGTCATGTTTGGGAGAACAAATATCCCCTTACACTCCATTCTTGCAAGTTGTTTGCCCTGGCCCACTGATATTGTTTCCTACAGAAGCTGAATTTTCCTCCTATATTTCTCATCAAGTCTTAGTTTTTGTTGTACACAGCCAAGTGATGCAGCTGTCTCAGCAGGAGATGATTGTGAAGTCAATGGAGCAACAGTATTTACACCATATGGCTATCCAACATGCAGACTGGAGTATCACACAGAAAGACAAGCTATCCCACCCTCTCCCTAGCAAAATTTACAGGCATAATACAACTCTGAAGTATCCCATGGGAAAATATTTAACATATTTCTCAGGAGACTCATATAATTTCAAATTACTACAGTGCTGCTAACGGTCCATACAGATAAGAAGACCTGGCTAATCCTGTTACAGCCAGTGGCTATATTAAAACTGTGCAGAAAATATGTTAGCACATTTGGGAGGCAAAGAGCAGATGAGGAAAATGGGCTGCAGCAGGAGTGCAAGTAACCCCATGGTGGCCTTATTCAACATCCCTTATCCCTTTTAGTGGGAAAGCCCCATTCAGAGAAGTGAAATTGGGATGTCCCTGGAGGGAGCAATGGCTCTGCTCTTCCACGAGCCTGTGCCAGTCAAAGACAATCTGCCTTTCAGCATGAGGCAGTGGTTTTACAGAGCTCAGCAGCAGCCAGGCGATTATTGAACTCGACATATTTCACATGCTTAGCCAACGGTTATACCTGAGGCTCTCTGAAGCTAAAAGTCTGACCTCTCCAGGTCAGTCCTGCTGTCAGATCAATCATGCTAGTATGCCTGCACCAGCAAGGAAAACACAGGGACTGTCTCCTAGGGCTAGAGGGACAACATGCAGAGCACAGGAAAGGCACAGGGCCAAGTGTTACATGCCATGGATGTATCCACTTTGGAAAACCTCTAACATACCTAAACTTGATCAAACTTGGGTTATAGAGAGAAAACCAGACTGTGAAGCAACTACATGCCTGCAGTGCATGCTTGCTTCAAATGGATTCAGGGGGCAGCAGCAGCCCCAGTGAGTGGTGAGCTGCTGCAGTTTGGTTGGAGGAACTGATTCCTTCTGCCCTCCACAAGCTCATAAAGTGACCATCCCAGAATTATACAACATAGGCTTGAAACGAACTTGAGAGACCATCTTTCCATTCCTTGGTTCTGTGTCTGTTTTTTTTCTAACAGGTATTTGTCCTTTTTTGGTTTGGGGTTTTTTTTTGGTTGGGTTTTGTGTGTGTGTGTGCGTGTTCCTCTTTTTTTTTCTTCTTCTTTTTTTTCAATTCCAGTGATGGGGACTGCAAATCTGCAACTCTGCCCTGGGCACTCAATCAAGTCCACTGTTTCTCTACCCTCAGTGTAAACACCAAGATTCCTTCCTTTTGTGGAAATCCCATGTCACCAGCAAAGTGCAGCCTGGGACATGGTTACTGTATTATTCCTTTCCTATTTATGGAAGCTTTGTATAATTTCAGTTAAGATATCTTTCCTATGTAGAACACCTCTTAATCTCACTGAGCCTTTTTACACAATATTTTCAGGATACAGATGCTCTGTAGATTACACAGAAAAGCAGAAATTGTGTTGCTCATCTGATTGAAAGGTCTCAGGGACAGAGTATGTACTCGTGTGTGCTCCTGACACACACAGATCACAATTACCTGTCTGCACAGGGAGCAGTGAAAAGTCAGTAGTTTGAGGGAACATCAGAGGCAAGACCGAAAAAAAACCCGAACAACCCAACAAACCCACAGTTAATCAGTGATAAGAAGAATTCCCTCTTAGCAGCTGGTGGTATCCTATAGTGTTATCACAAGGACATTTGTGTCAGAGTACAGATTGCTACTTTAATTATTTTTGATACACCATCCCTTCCAATTGAGTGTTCTACTTTGTCAAGGCAATGAAAAAGATAAAAAGTTATATAGTAAAGCCACATATTTCCTAAAAAGATAAAACTGAAATATTCAGAATATACATAGGTGAATAAGCAATTTGTGGCTTTTATTTTGTTAGAATGACTTTAAGTACAGCATTTCTAAAATTTACTACACCAAGCTATAATGAATCAAAGTAATAACTTTATTTTTCCTCTTTATAATCTCTTCTCCCCATTGTGATGTATTGCAGAGACAAAATGGGTGTCATTTATTTATTTACTTACTTATTTTTAATGAACTGATTTACCTTACAGCTAATTTCTTGACGGGTATTTTTTCCTTCCTTTTACTAACTGATTTAATTAGAATAAAATCTAAAGTCAAGCTATATTTCAAAAGATAAAACTTTTTCCAGGTGGGAGTGAGAGTAATTCCCAGCATCCTTCAATAGAACAGTTAATTTTCTATCACCTTACTTTTGAAAAGCTTGCAGATCTGCAAATAAGAAAATGTAAACCTCATGTCAATGTAGGGCTCTGTCCTGTTGTTTGGGTTTTTCTCCTTGATTAGTTTCACTTTAGCCATAAAACAGGAAAGTACACAAATTAAATCATGAATCTAAAGATCAGTGTGTTATGAAGGAAGCACAGTAATTCAATTCAGTAGACATTACCTGTTCAGAAAATGTTTTGTGGATAAACTCATTACCAGAGCCTCTGAGGGACACTCCCAACGAGCCATTTTCCATCAGAATATGCAGTACCATCAAAAGCCTTGTAAAATCAGGTCAGTTTTCCCAGAATTTCATTTTGGAAGTAAAAAAGGAAGGAAATTGTCAAGAGGATTGAACTCCCTTTGACAGTGTATGCAGATCAAAGTTTTTTATTTTAAAAAAATCTATCATAACTTGAATATTTTAATTGTGTATTACTATATTTTGTAGTGCAAAAGCTGTCAAACACAAAATTAAATGCCTCCATTTTCTTGAAACAAAATGTTTCTTGCCACCTGATACAACTTCAAAGTAAATTTTCCTCAGAGAATTTTAAAATACTTTGGTTCAATTCTCATACAGAGTGTAACCAAATTGCAAAATTTCAGAATACATCACAGAGTGGCACTTCCATTCAACTTCCACTTGTGGTGCTAAGGAACATGGTTTGATAGTGGACACAGCAGTGTTAGGTTAATAGCTGGACTCAATGATCATAAAAGTCTTTTCCAACCTAAAAGATTCTGTGATTCTAACCCTTCTACTCACTATGGGATGCAAATCAAAAGCCTCGTTGCACCACTTAACATCTATTTTAGTTCTGGAATAGTTTCCTCCGAAGGACAGTGTGGCAGCTGTCACATCCAATTCAAGATAGTGCAGGTCAAGTGAGCAATTTTAGGAACCGATTTTTGAGGTGCCAAAACAGGCCTGGAAACCCCAAATTCTGCCAATCTTCTACTATAATTTCCTGTCCTGCTTTGCATAGAATCAAGATAATTTCTCATAAGGAATGCAATCAGGATAGTTAAAAAAACAAACAAACAAACAAAAAAAAACCCCGAAAAAACAGTGGTGTCAATCTCCTAGGAGCCAGCACTGCAAATCAGATTTAGGAATGTGATTGACATTTGAGATTGAAGATAATCCAATGGTCAGAATCAGACCATACAGTCCAAAAACAAGCATCCTAGTTTATTATAAGGGTTACTTGTGCCCTAATAATGTTTGCTGCAAGTATGTATTTAATAGCACACATGGCATTTCTGTCCTGCCTTTGTTATTACCACTCCACATTGAGGATAAAGTAGCCTTTTACAGGTTGTCTCAAGAGATCACAAGTTTAAGTTTCAATCTTCATTACTTCTGTCTTCCCAATGGACTTTTCAAAATGAGGTCTTTACATTTCCATCCATCACTTTGGGGAAAATCGACATTGAAAACTATAAATAAGGTTCACTTATTTTTAAGGAGAGCCATGGCACACCAAACAAGTATTGTTTGGCTTCATATGAAGAGAATATGGAAATAAACATGCAGGATTCTGATTTCTGGAAAGGGGTCTTAGTAACCCCTGTAGACTGAGGGATGCAAAGATATTTGAGATAAGGAAAGGAAAAGTATTTCAAGGAAAGACAGAATTTTCTTGAGAATACTTTGAAGACTACTCAGTCAGATGAAACAATCTAAGTCCTGGACTGAGAAAGCATGTTGCTAATGCAAATGAAAGAAAAAGGCATGACCAGGAAAAGAATATTCTTGTGAAAAAATATTACAGGAACTTCTTTCTTTTTACTTTAAAAAACATACAAAATGCCTCTACCATGAGTTTTTTTATAAAATCAGTGAGAATTTGTACACAGCAGATTCCACAAGTCACATTTCACTTGCTCTAAACACTGATTGCTATCTGCCATTTAAAACTGAGATGCAAAAAACAATCTATATTGCAACATTAGATATATTAGATATATATTATATTATATACATAGAAAAAGGTTCTTCACCCAGAGGGTGGTTGGGCACTGGAACAGGCTCCCCAGGGCAGTGGTCATAGCACCAAAACTGACAGAATTCAAGACACATTTGAATGATACTCTCAGGCTCATGATGTGACTCTGGGGGATGGTCTTGTGCAGGACCCAAGAGTTGAACTCAGTGATCTTTGTGGGTCCCTTCCAACTCAGTATATTCTGTGATTCTGTGAACATTTATTTTATTTGAAAAGAATGTTTGAGGTTCCTCCCCGGTAAAAAAAAAAAAAAATAAAAAAATTCCTTAGCTTTTTTTTTATATTTTAAAATATAGCAACACAATTCTACATTTATAGTAATACTTAACAGGAGTGGATACAGGGTCTGTAGGTGTATAGGACTGATCATACTCTCTAACACATAAGGCAGGTGAACACATATTACACAAACTTTTCCAAAGTCTGTAAAACTGATCACTTCGAATCATAAACAGTTCAGGAAATGTACATATATATTTATACTTCCAGACACAGCAGTAAAAATCTTATTCCTCATTCCATTCACCAGCTTCCTGAAAAATCCTGAGTAAATTTCAGATTTACATCAATATGGTTTCAAGTTCAAAAGTCTAACTTCCTAAATCTTTCTCCTCATAACTTCTCTGGAGTATTATGTAATTTATACTTATTCCCCAGCCTAGTCAGCTTTCCATTATATTGACTCTGGCTTTGTCTCTGTATGATCAGACCTGTGTCCAAATGCTGAGGAAAAATCAAGAAACCAAATCAAATAAACAACAAAACAAAACAAACAAAAAGCCTCCCATATTTTATTTTAGTATAAATCATTGATATAATCCAAGTGGGATTTTTCTTTTGAATAAATCGTAGAGCAATAAGATGCATCACATGTGTTGTAGAACATCCTCTTGAAGGTAGCGGGAAGTCTCTGTGCGTTAGTTTGAAGTAGACTACCAAAAGTCCTGTGATTTTGTTGCCTTTTGCCTTTTAAACCTCCTTTTACACCTTTAGTCTTTGTTTTTCTATAGAGTTTTGGTGTATATTGGCAATCCCAATCCCTCAGACTGGACTGTCAAATTAGACTTTTCTTACTCTTTTCCTTAGTGTGTGCATTGTTTTACCACTTCTCATTTCCTAATGCTAAAAGCCTTCCTGTGGAAGATCTGTGATATCTTTCAGACAGGACAGGCAATATGTGTCAGGAATCTCGCCAGCTCTAGGTGACTCATCACATATGGTGGCACCAAATGAAACAGTTTTTTATAAAATTAATCAGCATTTGTAATCCATACACAGCAGATTCCCCAAGTCACATTTCACAGGCTCTAAACACTAATTGCAATCTGCCATTTAAAGCTGAGATGCAAAGAAACTCTATATTGCAACATTTATTTTATCTGAAGAAGAGATTCTCAAAGGCAAAAGAGCTGTGATATGCTTGTCTCACTGATATGCAGGAGGTATTAGGTTCTGCCTGGCTGAAAATTGCCTCTGTAAGTAAAGAGTTTTACTGTGCTTCATATTGCACCACAAATTTTTCAGTATGTCATTGCAAAGCCATAATTCTGTTCAAGTTCATTCAAAAGGCCCATGAACCTTAGCAAACCTTTTGATAAATATCTGAGTTTTAAGGCAAATTTTATGTTACACCATCAACATTACCAACAGTTTTAATACACTTCAGTATGCTGAGTCTGTATGTGGCAGCATATGTAATCCAGGCAACTGCACAAATCATTGCAGCTGTTCATTTAAGTCTATGAGCCATTGTAATTAATGCAATAATTTTGTACTCTGTGTTGGAATAATTTGATACTATTACCACAAAAGTGTAAGTTTCTTCTGTTTTTCACTTTCATGCATTCATCAACTCTATTCACACAAAGATTTATTTTTTTCTTCCAGTTCCTCTTCTTCTCACTCTTTCCCTCCCCTAAAGAAGTTGGAGACGTATCAGAAAAAAAAAAAAAATATTATATTGACTGACACATTTATTAAAATCTCTCTTTAGAGATTGGTTTTGCATCCAGTTCTGGATGCACAACACTGCATACAACCCTTATCATTCTTGTCAAAATTGAAGTCATTCCTCTAGCTTCTGCTGCCCTTCATGTACACATATAGTACATCACTTGTTGCAAGTGTAACTAATTCTTTTATTTGCTGATGATTTTTGAGTTATATGTATATATGATATACATGTGGATATAGCTTATATATGTATGTCATTAGTATTTGTTAAAATAAATAAACTGGAAGCAAAAGACAAGAAGAAAACCTGTTAACAGACTTTAGCATTGTCCCTTGTTATTATTTAATTGTAAGTTACATGCCAGCTGTGTGAACAGAGTTGATCATGATAGAGAGGGCCAATCCACAGAGCTGGCAGCATATTCCAATTCAAGCCACCAGTGGGTTTCTAATATGCGTCATGCCTACAGCATTAGGCTATCTGAGTGAAAGGAGCAAAGTGTTGCTCCCCTGCACAGAAGGAACAACCACATGTAAGCAATAAAATCAGCTTGCCTTCAAAGCAGAGTTCATAGCCACTTCTGTTGTCAAAAACAGTGTTGAAATCCAATGAAAATCAACACCTATGGTTCAGGAGTTCATATATTTCATAAGGAGTACTCTCAATCTCACTAATATACTCACAAAACTCCTTAGACTGATCTTCTACCAGCAGGACTCGTAGTGGCTAAATAAGGACAATAATCGTAAGTCTAAGAAGATGAATTTTTCTACTGACTATTTTATTTTTAGGAATACTTTCTGTACCACAGTAGACTTACCATGGTTGCCTGGTTACCTGTGTATTTTAAACTTTGTTCTGACTTTCTCAAGCACACCTCTATTGAGGATATAGATATAGAATCTCACCCAGGAGATTACATTACCACTCTATACTGTACAAAAGAGGACTGGGGAACACCATCAAGCACTACACCTATAATCACTCACAGTGCTTTGCTGTTAGCTTCCTCATCTGCTCAGCTTTGGACTCTTCCAAGTAGCTTCCCAAGACAAGGAAAGATTTGGATATCCCTCACACCAGGGTCAGATACCAAGAGACAGCATGGATGATACTGTAGCAGACTCAGTTTCCTCCATCTGTGTTCCCGTGGAACTGACACAATCTCCATAGCATATGAAGTCTTTTATGAACAGTCATCAACCAAAACAGGGAGGTTCCAAGTTTTCTATCACTGGCCTGATGACCAGCGAGGTACTAAGCCTTGAAATGTGGTTTGCAAATTAGGTGTAACTAAACAAAAAGCAGCACTAACCAAAATAGCTCAGCAGGGTTTGCACCCTTAGGTACAGTGTGCTGTACAGCGTGCTGCACAGTGAAACCCAAAGATGCAGCAAGTTATGTTACAATAAAACATCACTCTAGTGGATCATAGCACAATCCTCACATCATTTGAGTTACTTTGAACTGAAAATATGCCCAGACTCACACAACATAGCTTTTATTTCCTAAGGGCATCACACAGACTACAGATGAGACCAAAACCAAGTGTTGTGCCATAAGGACAGCCTACTTAGAGGAGATTCACCTTCACCAGTGAGGGGATGAGCCACATGAGTCTAGCTCTGATCCTCTTGCACGCAGCAGCAAGAAGGCAGCTGGGGGATTTCACTGCCTGCTACCACAGCTGATCACAGCAGATAATCTGATTCATAAATTCATCATCTTCTGTTTTTAAAACTCTAGACAAGGACAGGAGGGAGCTTTGATGTCACTGGTCCACTTGGCAGTCACTTGGAAGGATGTCCTGAAAAATCATTACTCTGATCAAAAAAACTCATCTGGCTTAGAGCTCAGCTTTTCCTAGCCAAGTTACATACACTGGCACTTAGGCCAAAATTGTTCCTTAGGTTAAGTAGCGCTTCTTTTTTTTTCTCTGCCGCTTACTCCTCTGATGCATTTGTGTGAGCTGAACAAGTTATAAACTTCCTCTTAAAGGAGATTAATGCTTTGTCTCCTTGGTCATCTTTGTAACCCTTCTCCAAGCCTATTCTACTCTCTATCATCGCTTTAAAGAATGGTTGTTTAATGCAAAATGCATTTCTGAGTCTTCCATCTGCTGCAATTATATTAACGGCACAGCAGAAGCTTGATTTCCAGCTCTTACAGTGAGCATGCTTCCTTTGTCAGTCCATACAGTAAGAATTCAGACATGACAGATGCTTTTAAAATCTGCCTTTCTAGGCTTGAAATTTTCTATATTAAAAATCTTGTTTATTTTTAAAGATGGGAAACTCTATTGGACACAATTCCTTTCATTATTATATAGGTGCCGTTGCACCAGTGGAGCTGTCATTACACTCTCCTGTAGTTTCGGCATTGTACATGTCAGTTCTTTGCTGTTGAATTAGTTTTGTGTGGTAAGGTTTTCATAATGGGGGGCTACAGGTGTAGCTTCTGTGAAAAACTGTCAGAAGTTTCCCCTGTCTTTGACAGAGCTAATGCCTGGTGGGTCCAAGTTGGATGCAGCACTTTTCAAGACTAAGCCCATCAGTGACAGTGGCAGCGTTTTTGGAATAACAGAGTTACACAGGAGGAGAAAAACCTGCACAACAGCTACTGCAACCAGAGAGAAGAGTAACAGTATGTAAGAAGAACAGCCCTTCAGATGCCAAGGTCAGTGAAGAAGCGGGAGAAGACAGTGCTCCAGAACAGAGATCCCCCTGCAGCCTGTGGTGAAGACTGTGGTGAGGCTGCTGTGTCCCTGCAGCCCATGAAGGTCCATGGGGGAGCAGATACTCACCTGAAGCCCACAGAGGACCGACCCCATGATGGAGCAGGTGGATAACTGAAGGAGGCTGTGATATTGTGGGAAGCCTGCACTGAAGCAGTCTCTTGTAAAGACCCATGTTCCCATGGAGAGAGGGAAGCCCACACTGGAGCAGGTTTGCTGGCAGGACTTGTGATCCCATGGGGGACCTAGGCTGGAGCAGTTTGTGAAGAACTGCAGCCGTGGGAAGGATTCACATTGGAGTAGTTCATGGAGGACTGTCTCCCATGGGAGGGACCCCACACTAGAGCAGGGGAAGAGTGTGAGGAATCCTCCCCAAAAGAGGAAGGAGCAGCAGAAACATACAATGAACTGACCACAACTTCCATTGCCCATCCCCCTGTGCCACTTGCAGGAGTGAGATGGAGAAATCATCAGTGAACATACACCTGGTGTTTTAAAATTTGTTTTTGTTTTCTCATTATTCTACTCTGATTTGATTGGTAATAAATCAAGCTAATTTCCCCAGGTCGAGTCTGTTTTGCTCATTATAGTAATTGGTGAGTCATCTCTCCCTACCCTTATTTCAACCCATAAGAGTTTCATTATATTTTCTCTCTCCTGTTCAGTGAGGGGATTGACAGAGTGACTTTGGTGGGCATGCTGCCAGGGTCAACGCACAGGTACCTTACAGTATGTCATATGGTACTAGAAGTTTATGTTCAGGCAGCTGAACCAACTGTGAGATACCTCTGTTGCAGGCATCCTCATATTAACCAGTCACCCTAGGTCATATGTAACATCTACCTTTGGTGAGACAAATTTCATAATCCAGTATCCAGACAGATGTGTCAAAACTGCAGTTTTGACTTCTGGTGAAGTTTCTAGAGATATTTCTTTAAAATGGTTTTCTAAGTTTATTTTGAAATAAAATGTAATTTAATGGCAAGGCAGGTTCCTTAATTTATTCATATATTTTGTGATAGAAATATGAAATACAGAACATATTTTTAGTCACATTAATAATGACATGGTAATCTGCATTGCTACTAATGTGACTTAGTATCAATAATATGATAAATGAAGTGTTCTAATTTTTGAAGTGTTATTATGAACCATTATTACCCAGAACTGCTGGAAACATCCTATTTTTATAGATTAATCTATTTTGTAATCAAACAATTTCATACTTTTGATCTATAAAGTTAGACAGCTGTTTATTAGTCTAAGGAACAGCTTTCTGCAGTATCCTAGAAAAGTGATTCTTAGCTAACATCAACATTTTGGGAAGACCTTCTGCACTGGTGAGTTGCCCAGATTCATCCTGCTATGACTTAGGCTCCAAACTGAAAGTCCTAAATTGGGATCTATAAGGAATTTAATTTGTAATTTCTTTCACAGACCTTTTAACTAGTTAGGGTGATAGGCAAAGAGGATTGCAGGGGGAAAATAGTGTTCTTTAAAATTATATTCTCCTTGAAGACAATACAAAAACAATTGATACATCTGAACACCTGCAGAGAAAGATCCCCTAATCACAGCAGGTCTTTCTTCCTACAAACCTAGAGTTTCCTTTAGTTCAGCTTATGAAAGTTTCATCTTTAATATGAACATAAGGAACTGATACAAAATATTAATTAGTCCAATATGCCTGTATCTCTTCCACCTTAGTCCACTAATAGATAAGAGAAAGAGTCGCATCTTCCAGCTAATTTTCTCTGACTCTTGCTTTACTTGCAGCACAGGGACTCTGTTTCAAAGGATGTGTGTGTATATACCTGTGAAGGGTACTTCCAAGGTGATTACACACCTTTCTGTGATAGGAATGATGGCTTAAGGAGAGCCTACTTTCTGACTCTCTGATTTCCGTGATGGGTGGTCTAACCATTACACAATTGGGCAAAAATTGATGGGAACGGCAGATTTTTGTAGTGAGTTACTTCTGCAATATGGATAGCACTTTGGTGTCTCAGTAGGGCTTGAAGAAGAGCTCGAGAGGGAAATTAGTGTTTAACTCTTAGTTAATTAGTGTTTAATCCAAGTATAAATATGTATAGGTCCCTAGAGTTAGATGCCCATGGAGGTTCAAGTTAAGTATGGAGCTAAGTAGTAAATTTAGATAACATTAAGCTTAGACCGTCTTGAAAATTTAGACAGTTAAACTGATACCTGGAACTTAAAGAAGTTTCAAGAAACTAGGTCCCCATATAAAGGGATTTCAGCTGATGTTCCTTATTATTTTCTGCTACCTTAAAGTCACTAGAAAAAGTGACTCCACATGAGGATTATTCAGCCAACTGAAGATGTGACTCTGGAGATGCTTGTCACCATTGATTACAGAGGCAATTAAGCTTTTAAGTTAATTATTAACTTAAGCTAGTTAAATGATTTAAGTTAGATAAGATGCACATAAACATCATTGCTTCCATTCAAGTCTTGGAAGACAATGTTCAAAATAAGAAATTATACTTAATATATATAATATGTATCAGGTACCACCATATCTATAATGTAGCAACTACATTTCATGTTTATATTTAAATACTTTGGACATTATATGATGTCATAGTAGGACATGTAAGGGGCAATTTCTCTCACCTCACCTTAACACCTATAATTGCAATATTTACATATTATCTAGATTCACTTTAGAGTCAATAGATTGAGGTAGGTGCTTCATAAGTGATCTGGCATACTAAGGTTGTCAAGATTCTGTTGAGAGGTGTTGCACACTAGAAGTGCCTATCTGCTCTGCCAGTCTCAAAGGGATTCTAAATGGCTAGCTCTAATTTGGATGTCTCCCACTCAAATGTAGGAGAAATTAGCTGCTCCCCAATTCTATTTTGTATACTATAGCATATCATGCAATTCTGTTTGTGTGTTATGAAATAATTAAAAGATACAAAATGAAAAGCGTATTTTTGATAACTAATTTCAAACTGAAATTTGGTAAAATATAACTTGCTTTGGAAATGTCTTTGGGAGAAACTATTTTTAAAAAAAATCAGGCTCAGAGAAAATTGAAAATCTGAACATCTCATGTGTAATAGAAATGCTCAGTTTTGAACAACTCTTTCTGGTTAACATACAAGTGTTTGCATATATTGTACTAGCAAGAGATAGGAATACTTGTTCCAGTTCCTTAAAATCAAGCAATTGATGATGTCTAGGTACAAAACATAGTCTTTATGTGTGGTTTGGAATAAAAGAGCCCATGTAATTTTACATTTTACACTTCGAGCACTCAGCTGAGAATGACATGAACACATTACCATCCATAATTTAATTTTGTATGTAATTTCATGCACACCATGAATTCTTCTCAAGCATACTGTGTCTACAAAAATCTTACATTTTGTAAGCAAATATCACTTAGGCTACATACCTCAAGTCATTGTTAAGATAACCAATCAAAAGAATGCAGCCCGGTGACACGTGTACTAATTTGATAAATTACTTCCTAAAATGTATTTATCCCTTGACTAACGAAGACTTTAAAACCCTAAATAAGTGAATAAAGGAGTAATGTTCCCCAGAAACATTTGCCTAAAGCAATTTGAGGTTATTCAGCAACCGGCACAATCCACAAAGTCACCATGAATCCAAGACTGCATGCTGCATTCCATTCAGACTTTACAGAACTGCCAGGGAACTGAAAGAGCAGTTCATCCCCTGCTTCAGTGATTTCTTATGAGACAGTTTGCCATAGAGCTTGCTGGATTTTTCTTAAAAGGTTTTAAACTAGAAAAAAGTTAACCTAGCAGGTGACATATATTGGGGAAAGAAAGTACTGAAAAATGTTGTGTTGTATCCCCCTTTCCCTTCCATTTATTTTCACTTACAGCTCTAACACAAGGCCCAGATTTTTTTAGTAGATTGGCTGTGTAATATATTACCTGCCTTGAGATTCCAGTGCAAGGTTACACTGCTTCCAGCTCCCACTCTCTGCTTACATGGATTTTAGAAGTGTTGTGGAAGGGAACTGCTGGTCAATCTGTGCGGATCCATTGGAGTGGCCCAGCAGATCTGGACCATATCCTTACGCAGCTATCACACCTGCCCATACTCCACATATGGCTTTGGACTCTATAAGGAAATCCACTGAGTTATTAGATGAATGTTCACTGCACAATCCCACCAAGTCTGATGTACCCAGGCTATATTTCAGTAATTGCACATGAACAGTTGCCTTGCTGTCATCACATTTGTCAAGGCATGTGGAACCACACTGCAGACAAAACAAGTAATCAGAAGTCCATGGCATGGGAGCAAGAGGCTGAAGAAAACAGTTTCAGTTTCTGGTGGTTAAGAGATGAGGTGGTTCCATTTCAGAAATGGCCCCACTTTGCAGACCAATCATCAGCTTCACTGCAGCTGGGAAAAGATTTGAAATGTTCAGAGAACTGGAACTAAATAAAAATTATGGGTTTTTTTCATCTCTTAATTAGACATGCTTTGAGAAACTACTTAGATGGACTAACAATAAATTAAATACAGCTACACCCAGATAATAAGGTGGAAGTTTTAATGCAGTCTGAAGTTACTATCAAACAGAATTTTAACATTAAGAAAATTACAAAGAATCTATCAGTTGTGAAATTTTGAAGCTACAGTGTTGTGTCACTTGAGCAAAATACTCTCCTCTAGCATATTCACATAGGTATTTGTTAACAGACCTTTATCAGAGAGGAAGTGAAAAAGACCAGTAAGTTATCAGACTGCCAAAAAAACCTATTCAGTGAATAAAAACTAAATAATAGAAATTACTCAAGCAAAATAGAAACCCTATTTTTTTTTTTTTTAATAGCATTAGTCTTGTGGCATTATTTTTTGAAAATTGTTATCAGTGTGTGAACTTCCTGTGAAGCCAGTTAAAACTCTTCTCACTTGTATAAAAAGATTATGTGCTCAAAGTAGACAAGTACACACTTTCTTCAGCAGTCAAAAACTGTTTCCAGGTTCACAGTTTTACAGACCCATTTTAAAAGGCTCACAGTCTAGGGTAAAGAAATGTGTGAAAGTAGGTAATTATCTTTTTTCCTCTTTCCCATACTTATAGGAAATTTGTTGGGTGCAAAATTCAACTAAAAATTAACTAAATGTAGTTTTAAATAAAAGGGAACTGCAAGAAATTTAATAACATATTTTACATACTCAAAAATGCTTACTGACAGGGAGTATGTTTCACTTGGCAGACACTGCCAATTCATATGCAGCATTACTACTTCAATGAAACAAACTTGCCAAACATACTCAATCTCTTGCTTAGATATCTAACTGTAGTATTTTCAGGGAAGAAATTATTTCTTCATCTTTTTGGATGGAAGCATCACCCTTAACTTTGGAAAACTAGGACACTCAAATTAATGGATTGCACCTCAAGCTTTGATTGGCATTGTAACTCAGAGTCTAGTGCTCTGAACCCCAAAGTAGGCAAACTAACTCTGCAGAGTTAAACAAGCAAAGAAACTAAACCAAACAACAACAACAAAAGAAGAGTGCTACTTTGGTAAAAATAGGCATCTGTGCTTGCAAGATGGTTGACCAGAGAAGTTGTGGATGCTCCATCTCTGAAAGTGTCCTAAGCCAGGTTAGATGGGGCTCTGATGAACCTGATCTAGTGGGTGGCATCTCTGCCTGTGGCAGGCAGATTGGACTTAGCTGATTTTTAAGTTCCCTTCCAATCCAAGCCTTTCTATTATTCTCTGATTCTGTGAAGGAACAGGTATAGGTAATTAAAAGCTCTGTCCATGGGCTAAGTCTTCTTCAGCACCTTGTTCTGTTGGGAGAGTGATGTTAGTCCCTTTTGAGTCTCCTGGTTATGAAATACTTTCCCCACAAAGAACAATGGTATGATAGTAGAGATATCTGGCATAAAGCTAATGACGAAGTCCATGTATGTCCTCAGGTGAGAGGAGAAAGGATAGATTTTAATTGTATTGACTAGCTGACTGCTCTTTTGGTGTCTTGAGAGTCAGCACCTCTGAAGTACCTCATTCTCTCATCAGCACTGGAGAGAAGCAGGAAGTTTTGAAGGTACAGTAAGTCAAGACATCTAGCTTGGAATCTAACTCTAGAGGTTTTTTAAAGGCACTTACTTCATGAGAAGTATTTCTCTACATGCCTAAAAATTTTGACTAAATCTTAAAGACAATGCTAAATGAGCTGATTTGCCCTCTGGCCCCATCCCACTCCCTCTCATTTGCAACAGACACAAATGTATGAATAATAACTATTGTATGTATCTGTTGTAGATACTGTCTGTTAAAATCAAGAGAAGACCCTGAGAACTGAAGGAAAGCTATAGTAAAAAATATACATAAATAATGTATCAGAGAAAGTAGGGATTTAATAAGTAGAAAAAGTCTCAGATAATAAATTTGACTTTTAAACGGGAACAAAAAATGTCACTCTTACTTGAGCTGGATTTTAATGCGATCTTCAAGGTGTAAGAAGTGTGGAAAATCAATAGCAAATCCCAGTGTCCTTATGCTGAGATATTCAAAATGTTAGCTCTAATGGGAGTCATATAAAAGCAGCCATAAACCGGTGCTGATCAGTTCACACATGTGCTGTAAAGAGATACAGTTCAGAATTTAAATACCTCATATATCTTTTGTAAAAAGCTTTCCCCCTCCCTACAATAATAAGTTTAAAAAACATTGCAGTCTTTCTCAAAACTGAGGCCACAGATGTGAAGATAGATAATTTTTGAGAAATTGTTTTCTCTTCTTCGGTAATTATCATTAATGAAAGCAAAAAATTCTTAAATCCTAATAAATCAGAGACAGAATTGACTGACCATGCATCCAAATTGCTGCATTATTCACACTGGAATTACTTCAAAGATTAGCTGCAAATTGAATTTATGGTTTCATTTTTCATAACTACTGTGTTGTGACAGATGAGAGGAATCTCTGAGAAAAATGACAGTGATGGACCCAGTTTCTTAGTAGTCTATCTTCAGGACAGAACTAAACTATCTCTATTTACTGTTAGGGTTTGTACAATCTATTTTGGCAAGCATAAAAACCTGTTATGAAATACAATATATCCTATTCCATACATCAGTCAGTTAAAAAAAAAAAAACAAAACTGAAAACCTCTACATTTCATTAGAAAAAGAAGGCAAATCAAATTAAGATAAAGTTTCACAGACACAGGAAAGACAAAAATGCCAGTTTGCACCTATTTAAAAGCTTGCTCTCAATCATCACTGTGCACCTTCTCTCTGTTCCAAAGGATTCTCAATGTCTGTGTAACATGTAGAATAGGGAAGCAAATTAAAATAAGAAGTTCTGAAGTGGTCACACTACACTAGGGTTTGGGATCTTTGTTGGGGGATTGTTTGGGCTTTTTTATACAATATCTGACAAAAATGGAGCTAGACCTGTTCAAGGTATTGTGACAATACAAGCTATAAATAATAATTACAACAATAATCTCCAAGTTCAACAAAGCTTCTGGGCTAGTAAATAAAAACTGAAATACTAGACTGCCAGATATTAGAGACAAATGTTTTGCCCTCAAAATGGCTCTTATGTATAATTTGTATCAAACAGGAAAAATAGAAACATTGGGTTTTTTTCAGGTTTTCAAACCAGATTTGTACAGTCTGGGCCTCTTGGGCTAGAAGTAATTGAAAGCAAGTTTGAGATTACACCTAGGTCACAAACACAGTTGATGCCTGAAGCTTTTCAGGGACAAAAAGTATGGGAACATTCATAATGTAAGTTAGATAAAGTCAGTACAAGTACTACAGATAACTGCAGTTTAGGTATTTCTAGCACAATAACTGAGAACCTGAATTTTTCTTTCATATTAGAAAAATATGATCTAAGGACTACAGTAACAATGAAAGGCCAGAATCTTTCACACTTATTCATATTAACACTGAATTTCATTTCCAAGCAACATCACTGTCTACAGTGCAACCTTTTAAGTTAGAACAACAGGAGAATATATCCCACAACATTCAGTGTTTATGGGGCAGGTTGTATTTTTGATGCATTTTACTTTTCTTTTGCAGTACAGAGACCTACCTAGTGACTCCAGGATGAGCACAGGAATTCCAAGAGGTCCACTAGCTCTCAGAGTTTCTAACTCTTCTCCCAGAATTTGACTAATAACAACAGCAATAACAGTGACATTATTCAGTTCTCCAACTGCATTAATATTTGTCCATTTTAAAAGTGCCAAAAGCCAGGGATAGAAAATATATTGCTTGGAGTAATTCAGCCAGACAGAATCCACATCTCTAAAGTCTCAGTCCACCACAATCCACCAGGGTCCTCTGCAAGTAGATATGAGCGTTTTACCCAGAAATTCATCCTAAGCCATGGGGCTGATGCACACCTTGGTGTGTTTGAAAGTGTTGGTTTCCTGATTGTTGAAATAAATGCATGTGTTGAAGTTCACCATGGCTTACTTCATGCCATACAGTCATATTTCTTCATTGGATAGGACAGAAACCTGGTAGGGAGAAGACAGAAGACAGTGCCTCCTCAGTTGTTGCTTAGATGTGCAATCAGGCCATGGTGTGAAGCCTGGTCCAGGACCAGGGTAATTCTTCCTCCCCCTGAACAGCTTAAAAATTACTTATCAGCTCCACATACACAAAAAAATTCCATTTGCTTTCCTGATATCATGATAAAAACAATGGCATAAATATGTACCAGGATAGATCAAGGAAGAAAAATTATCTGCCTTTGATGATAATTATATATAACTGTCAAAAAACTGTTCAGTTTTCAAAGCACTGCACAAAAAGTTAAACTAATGAATCAACACAACACCATCCTAGTTATTACAAAGCAAATTAGGTGGAGAGATGATAACCTTATTAAACATATGAAGAATAGAAGAGGAAGGACCATATGATTTAAACTTGGCACAATTAGAACAGCAGTGCATTTATGATTGCACGCACATAACTTTCTCTATGGAAAAGGTTCTAAATTGTTTATTCAAGGTCACAAAGAAAGTTTAAGGCTAAGAAAGTTTAAGAGTCCAGTGGTCTACCTTAATTTTAGGCTTCTATTTTAAATGAAAGGCTCTCCCCCAAAACGCACACAAGAAATTGCTAGTCTTATTAAGTTGTTCACTTTGGCAGATATACAATCTATATGCAAATAGATATGGTCTTATTTTCCTGTATCCGCATAAGCAATGATTTGAACTGGCTGCATTAGGTAGCAGCATGAAGCTGGCAATGGAAATTATAGTTGTGAGCATTTTCCATGTCCACTCTGTCACAGCCTTAAGACCCTGGTTTAGCATGATTAAGCCAATGGATGCTGAATCTCAGTCAAACACAGTGTGAGGTAGACTGTCTCCTACTTTTCAATTTGCTTTCATAACAGAGCATTTTTCCTAGAAGAAACGTGATCAATTTGAAGCGGATAACATTAGGAACTTCTAGCAATTATCTTATTTGACCTGACTGCTGTTTTCTTTGAACTTTGAAAACATGGTTTTGTTTAAACTGAACTCTTTTATGGGAGTATAGTTCACAAAGACATGCATAGGAAAAATTACAGACCATTTTCTGACTTTCTCGGTTAATTTCTATTGTATCTAAACAACTGGTAACTTTATTAACCATTTTATTTAGACATTAATTTTGCATTAATTTAATTTCTTATAATACTATTTGAAATACTGATTATTAAACTGTTATTATGGCAAGTCTTCAGTTTTATCATTATATGAGTGTAGACAATATATTGCCTGTTGTGTTATGTTTCTCTGTGTTTACTAACAGTATTGTTTTCTAACATTGTTTGAAGATACATGTTTTCATACCCAACAAAAAATTATGTAATTCAGGAGAATATCTGTTTTTTTCATAGCTTTAGGAGAAATGTACAAATGTAAGCTTTTTTTGTGTTTTGGTTTTGTTTGGGTTTTTTGTTGGTTTTTTTTTTTTTTTAGTTTAGAGGTAAATACTTTATGAAAGTATTAATACAGCCAAAAGAATGAAATAGCGTTCTACTGTTCTCTAGCCAGCTCCCATTCAAAGTGCTCCTAAGAGTGTTTTTTCTCACTTTACAAGTTCAACTGAGTAAGAGCATCTGTGGTATCTGATGCTGAGGATGATATGCATTTGCAAAACTGCATCTCCTCATCATTGAACATTATGCTACTACACAATATTTCCTAGTTGGCGGGGGGGGTGGGGGGGAGGAGCAGGGAAAGATAAAAATAGAAGTATCTAAATGGAAAAGTAAGCATTGAATGGTAGTCCCATTACAGTAGGAGAGGGAAAATAGGCATAAGTAACTTAACCACTGTATTCACAGTGTCTAGACACTGCAGCATTTTAAATGTCCAATTTAGAATTATGCTGTTAGTAGCAGACTGCTCTCATGGCTCTCGATTTCTTGAGCTTTGTTCCTAGTGTTTTTTGCAGTTTCTAGCATTATGTTTTTCTGTTTTGCTTTGTTTGAATGTTGGTGCCTTTTTGCTGTGTTTGTTCCTCTTCACAAAAATAAACACCAAAATATCACGATAGTGGTTTCCGGTGTGACACCACTTGGAGCCATCAGTTAAAAATGTAACAAAACCTTAGATTAAAGTCCATTCCTATTCAATTTTTAAAGCTCAGAGGATCTGCACAATTTATACAAATCACACAGATATCTCAAGTCTCTGGCTGTGTGTGTCAAAAATGAACATGTATTGCAAAGCTTTTTCAAAAAATTACTCAACTAAGAAGTTCAAATGGTTTGGTAAACTGGTAGATTTTGTCCCCCAAAAAATGTGTTAACTATTTCTGGTCACTGAAACTGACCTACTTCTGCAGGTCATATGTCTTTATTAGAGCAGAATAGCTTGTTGTAAACACTGATACTAAATCTGGGTGATTCAAATTTAACACCATAGTTCTGGACTTCCCCCAATTAAACCTCCATTATCACTCAAAGTCGCAGTTGTCACAATAAAAGGATTATTTCCACTGGTTTCAATCTTTAATTTTGAGCTGATTTATTCTTTCAGACCATTTTCCTTTTCTTCGACCATTTTTCTTTTTCTTTTTTCATTGGGTTCAGTTATATATTAAAAAAAAATGAAAAATAAAAAAAATTAAAAAGTCCATTTCCATTCGAAAACTTCTCAAAACTATTTAGAACACCTCTGGTTAATCCCTGCATGGAACATAAGCTACATATGAAGCCTTGAGTGAGCCATCTTCTTTGGAGGAGATTCACAGTGAGAACAATATTCTGGGACATTTCTCATAAGGATAAAAGTTACTGACTTTTTACATGGCTTTTATTTTCAAATATCCTGTCTTGCTTCAACATATCACAGCATGGAGCTCCGCTGTGTAAAACATTGTTCTAGTCAGTGTACACACAGTAGTTTGTTAATTAGGAGCTAGGGATCTTCTTTACCCCAACAGAATGCAATTTGATAATTTTGTACTATGGAAATGTGCTAATGAGAACTATAAACCAGCAAATACCCTGATACTCACTGTACATTCAATTTTCTTTCATCTATTGTGAAATAAGAAGGTATTTTAATCCATAAGAACCTTGGTTTTATTTTTATTAAGCCAAAGATAGACTGGAGATTGACTTCAGTGAAATAAGATACAGCGTCAAATATGAAAAAAAAACTAAAACAAAGATGAACAAACTGAATTTTTTTGATGGGAATTCAACAGGAGAGAATAAGATATAGTACATTTTATGTGTCAATATGCATTTTAAATGCATTAGAGTATGTACAGTGTAATTGAGTACATATGTATAGATCAGTATTTCTTTTCGCAAGGATAACCTACCTCTTAATCTCACCATTTCAAGTAGTTGTTTTTTTTTTTTTCATCTAAAAGGATCTGGAAAAATTGAAGTCCTTTTCTATTAGGATCCAACACACTCTGTCACAGTTGTCCTATAATTGAAACAAATGTTCAGTGAGGACAGCACTCCTAGGTTTTGCTGCATAGTGCTATTCATGGATCAATTAAAGTTAGCAGTGCAATATTTCTCAAAAATGTATCCAGACCAGTAGAAATTATGTGTGGGGCAGAGGGAAAAAAAATCTAGTTTTCCATTTTTTAGTGAATTAATAATCAATTTTTATACATTCAGTTAAATTAGGAAACTGATTTTTTCCAATATGTGTAGAAGTCATTTTGACATATAGAAGCATGGCAAAGTAAGACATATTGTAATAATTAGCTGAATTATTCCTGGCATGCCATGAACAATTACAGAATTAATAAGTACCCAACCAAATAGTGTTATGTTGAAATAAATTGACCGACAAGGGTTTCCAGTTAGGAAATGAAGCTCAGATGGATCATCAATAAAAACTACTGCAGAGAACAGACTTTTGAGAACTTCAGTGTTTTACATTTACAAAATATGGATGTGATAACTGTGCTTAATGACTGGAAGAAGCTATTTAAAAATTCATTTAGATTATTTTGCTCCCTTTAATTGCCTGGCCAAAGCCATCTTCATTGACAGACACACTAATGTACCATGCAACCTATATTTAATTTTGTGTTTCGATCAAAGTAAAAAACCTGATGCAGCCCTTAATTAACCCCCTGCCTTCTGTGCGGAGTTTTTTTCATTTGCAATTCTGCTCAGTTTACTGCATGTGACATTGGGTTACTTATGGCATGCGACACCCTGACATACAATACAACACTGTTTATTAGGAAGAGTGCAATATGCAAACTCAGGCTGAAATTCAGCAAGGTATTTAAGTACGTTTCTAATTTAGTGCTTGCAAGAAATCCCATTTGCTATAACATAACTACTGCTTCCAATTAAGCACACAGTTTACTACCTAACTGAATCAGGATGTTAATTCACATTATTGGAGCTTTTCCATCCTTTTTGTAAAAGAATTAAGATTTATATCAGCAGCATAGGAGGTTAAAACACACATTAAAGGATGGATACTGGCACAACATAAAAACTACAGCCAATATAGCTATATTGTAATGCTTGTATGGACTTAGAGCTGTGTTTTAACTGTTTCAGTGAAGCTACCAACAGAAAGCTTAAGCTAGGTAAGGATTAGCACAATCCTGTAATTTTATAGGCCCTTCCAAAAGAGGACCATAAATAGTTTTTCTGACCACAGCTTTTGCTTTTTTTTTTTTTTGCCTCTGAAAGAACACTCTTCATTTTCACGTTGCTATTTTCAAAGTGCACTCTTTCAGAAATGAACAAAAGAAAGACTTCATTAACTCTTCAGTAGCTGGTGATGCTGACCCACCTTATGTCAATGAGGAGTCTCAAAACAGCATTTTTCCGGGCTCAGAAAGTCAACACACAGGAGGCTCTTGCAATCCCTGAAGCTGATTACTTCCCATCCTGTTAAACACAAAACACTTGGTGAAGAGAATTCAACAGGGTAACAAGACACAGCATTAGGAGTCTGGGCAGAACCTAAGGACTTGCAGGTCCAGACTTTATGAGGAAGTGGGACGAGGCAGGCAGCAGCATGGACCACAGAGAAAGCAGACCGTTTCCCTGTGGAGTTGGCTTGGGAAAATTTCACTGATGGCTGATCCATTAGGGGTGATAAGTGGCCTGTGGAAGGTGGTATTAGAGCGCCAGTCACTTCATGACAGGAGTTTCCAGCAAGCAGAGCAGTAAAGTCAACCCACAGGCAAAAGCAACATTGTCGATAACGACGTGCAAGGACAGCTTACTTGCTACATCTTTACTTTTTGTGTGTGTGTTTTAGATAGGAAAGCTGGGAAGTCATAGATTAATTTTTCCTTTCATCTTCTTGGGGTTCTACCCTGACTCCCTACCTAAGGTTCAGGCAAAAGTTAAGCAACTTCCTAAGTCAGATCAGACTGAACATTAAGTGCTTAATCACATGTTTTCTGATGCCTATAATAGCAAACTGTCAGACTATGCCATACAGATGAATTTGGATGCTTTTCAATTTACTCAAACAAGACTTCCATAGGCAGCTGCATTGCTTTACTTTTCTAAGCCCACCTGCTATACAAGCACTATGTAAATTTAGAGTGTTTATGAGTGTGATTCCTCATGTTTTCTATATTCTTTGGAACAATCCTCATGTTTTCTATACTCTTTAGAACCATACGTGGCCAAGATAACTACACCTTCTAATCTACAATGTGACTTTCCTGCAGTTTAAAGCTTCCTCTCCCCTGTTAGCCTATTATGTACTTTAGCACATAATGGACAACATATAATAAACTAGCACCAAAAAAAAAAAAAAAAAAAAAAAAAAAAAAAAAAAAAAAAACCAAAAACAGTGGGGGAAAAAAACACCACACACAAAAACAACAAAAACAACAAAACCAAACAAACAAACAAACAAAAAAAAACCCTTAACAAATTATTTTAAAATTTTGAGTGAGGAGGCTTGAAAATCATAAGCTTTTTTTGGAAAAGATTTTCACAATCCCCCTCCTATTGCATCTGCATGCTGTTATCAGCATGTGAATAATAATGAAATAGTACACCATTCAGCTAAGAATCCATTTACTCCAACAAAGGTCAAGTTCACAATACTCTGCAGACCATATATACAAAACTGCTATCATATTTATTTCCCTTACAAATCAGTCCATTGAATTTACATACTTAAACAAACTAGCATCTGAAATTTGTCTCCTCGTCATTGCTTCTTTTATCGTCCTCAAAGGAAATTACTTTAGCTTCACATCTTTATCCTGCATATCCAAGCATATCCTCACCTTGTTGCTGTAGATTTAGAGACCATTATCATGCATGGTTATATACCTGCTAAATTGACTTTAGTCTTTCAATGTGATCTAAATTGTGTTTAATCTGCTCCCTTAATACTAATGGTGCTCTGAGAGGTGAGCACTTCACAAGCTGAGGAACTTTAATTTGATGCCCTTTGTATAGCCCAACTCTTCAAGCACACATCTTTATATGGATAAAGGCTCTGTACTTCCTGCATCAATATTGTTGATGCATGTGTAACCTTTAGAGCAATCTCACTGCAAAATGATTATTTCTCCCATAGGAAAGACAGATCACTCATTTAATTATGCATTTACCCCCACAGAATTGTCTTAAGATGTGGCTATATGACACAGAGGTGTCACAAGATCCAGTGTACTCACGAGTGGGGGTTTTTGGGGGGAGATAGTGCTTGCTCAACCTTTTTTTCTTTAGGGCATTCCCACTCTGACAGATTCAAGAATTCTGTTCCCAGGTTTTCCAGTTGTAATCTGTTTTTCCTGTGAACTGAAAGGGGCAATTTTCTTTCCTCATTAGTATTTCTGTATCCCTTTGTCTTTTATAGTGTTTGGTGAAGATGAAACATTAAAGTGTCCATGTGTAACACTTAAAAACCACATAATGCAAACTATGGACACTCATGCAAAACAGAAAAAATGGAGGATACTGTGATAAAAAATTATTGTGAATCAAGTTATCTTTTTCTCTGCAACTCAACAAGACTACACTAATTGTTTTCACACCACCAACCTTTCTCTATTTTATTGTTTGTACAACAGCAGTACAAAGAGCTCCTAACCAACAAGAATTTACTGCATGCATACATACACGCTAGGAACACTTCTGTGTGAGTCATTTCCAACAGAAGAGAAAAATAAAGAAAAATTAAAAAGGATAAGCATGGAAAATTAAGGAAAAATTATGTTCTATCTTCATCTTTTTCCACTCAAAGCCTTTTTTTTTTTTTTTTTTAATATATATTTAAAGCACTCACTAGTGACCTTTGTGTGTCAGAGCAACCCACTTTGCCTAGAAAGAAGGGGCTGATCACCAGTGAAGTGGTTCTGAGCTGGAGGTGACTTCAGAAGTGTTGGGAGGTTGAAACTGAAAAGTTTATCACTGATACTGTGGCACTGATACTGTGGCACACCAAGGAACCTGAATACATATCATTGCTTTAAGCCTGCAAGCCACAGTGACTTGTACATCCTTAAACATGAAGGGAGGAAACATCTGGTCCAGCCATAGAAAATTTCTGAAAGCAATTTGATTCCTTGCACTGTTAGCAGAGGGTTTTGCCACAAAATAGCAACCTCTAAATAGCTAAATAATTCCAAAAGGTCACTGCCATCACTGCTATTATTTTGCTTTGAGCTATATGGCTGCCTTTGCCTAAACAAAAAGAAGCTTCCATTGGCTTTTTTTTTTTTTTTTTTTTGCACTCTGAGCCTGGAAACTTACATTTTCAATACTTTCTGCTGTTGCCATATCTGATGAGTATCACCTGCCTTAGCATTCACCACACTGTCAGCAGTTGTTAACCACCCTGGGCATATTTTTGTTTGTTAACTTAGCTTGTCATTGCCAGCCTTGAGGTTATGCACACACAGATGGCTCATAGGCCTCATTTTGCCTTTGTGTTTATTGTAATTGGAGCTAAAGAAGAAACTTCTAACAAGCAATTTATTTTATGAATTTCATTTTTTTCTCATTCCTTTTCATTGACTGTCCAGGAACTGATCTTGAATCTAGCCATCATTTGAACTTAACCAAATAAACTCAGGAAAACACTAGATTGTAAACAAGTCCTTGACACCCTTTACTTTGCCAAATTTGAGCTGCTAGATAAGCATTCTGTTCATATATTCCATTGTTACTTGTTTCTTGGGTTCACTTTAGGGCTGGGTGCCTGGATTTGGATTCAAATGCTAGGATTGATAGTTGTGAAAATTTGCTTTTGTCATAATTTTTCTACATGTGCTTAACTCTCTCACCCTTTATTCTTTTCCTTCAAAAATCTTCTTACTTCCAGACTGGTTTTATCATCAGTCAGGTTGTGCTAGGAGCTCTATTGTGTACTTTGATAGGTCTAAGAAATAAAAAATAAAACAGCACACCATATCTTCTTTAAAAATGGCTAATATGCACAGTAGATATTCACTTGACTCAATTTACTATTCTGAAAGGGCTCTGTGGCTTTCAAAAAACATAAAGTAAATGCAGAATTTTTTGAAAGCTATCACTTTTGTCTGTGTCTGCCTTGCCTTTGCAGCACAATTCCTTTTCTGGTACCAAGAAGATCTTAAATCTGGCATGAGTTTTAGGGTGGGCATGACTAGTGGGAATTCATGCATTTTGCAGTGTCATTTGCAGAACACCGTTGGCTGAGCCTATAATTCCTTTCTTTATTATTATCAAACTATTTTAGAAGACTGACCACTTCTATGTAAAGAAATGAGAGATACTCACATGCCAAACATAAAAATTAAAAAAAAAAAAGCAACCAAAACAAACAAATAAAAAGCACCACAGAAATCCCCTATAAATCTTCTAAGGATATTTGTTCCAGCAATGCCATAATGGTTGTCAGAGGGCTTCCAGAACGGAAGGAACACAACTTTATTGAGTTGGAATCCATTTCAGAAATAAGATAAAGTAACTACCTTCTTTGGCCTTGAAGATCCCAACAGAGTGCCCTGTGGGAGGGGAGGGAGTCACTGCAAGTAGCTGTCATCCTCTTCACAGAAGGTTTATTTTACAGTGGTAAAAATACTTCTCTTATCCATGTGCAGCTAGCAGTAATGGCTCTTGTAATGTGTAACAGTACTCCCTCAGAGCTAGAAAATGCTGTTAGTTTTTTCTTCCTCTTTCCTAGGCCTTTTTCTAACATATCAATGAATATTTAGCATAATTGGTAGAATTGACCCAACAAGCTTATAGCTCAGGAAACATTTTTTTTCCCCTCTTCTATTCAGAGTGTACCCTGGACTCCCCACGTGTGCACATCCCTCAGAGTACTAAAGAAATACAAAAAGAGTTTTTAAATAAAAGTAAACTTTTCCTTCTTCTACCTGAAGTCACCGCAACTCCAGTTTGGAAGTCTTTCCTTCCTATAAGTGTCTCTCTTTCACTGCTGTGCAATTTTACACTGAAGCCTTCTGGGTTTTTTTTGTGCGTGTTCTCCTGCTAGAGGCTGGTTATGGCAAGCAGCCAGCCTAGACCTAGATCTCTAGGCTATCACAGCTCATCCTGAGATCAGTGGACATGCTAACTATCCCTTTTTTAAGACAGACGTCAAAAGAAATTAAATTTTTTAGCGGCTTAAACAGTAGTAAACACTAGAGTATACAGTCAGAGCTCTGAAACAGCAGGGAAGGAAATAAACAACAGGCTGGCTGGATATCTTTGTCCTACTGCATTTTAACTATGTTCTCCTCCAGTGTTCCAGTCCTTTCCATTTCATTAAATCACCTGCTAACTAACACTCACTCCCCCTAAATTCTGTAGAACTAATATGACATTTTGTATCTCTTCTCAAAATGACAGAGACAGAAAGAGGCATGTGCGTTTCACCATGGGCACAGTCCACAGGCTTTACGTTCTGTATAGTCTTGTTATATATGCCAGTCTCTGACCCAAATGTACTTGAATCTGGCCTCAGTTCTAACATAGACAGGATTTGCCACTGAATACAGGATTGTCTTTTTCTCAAAGCCTACATTTTTTTCATATCCATCTAATAAATCCAAAGATGTGTAGAATTGATTTTTATGTCTGACCACAAATTCCATGTTTCTAACTAGTGTTTTTTCACGTTAATGAAGATACATGTATTCTCAGAAAAAAAAAAAAAAAAGACAAAATAAATGTTTATAGGCAATAGGATATCAATGGATCATTAGAATCATATTTCTCACATATGCAAGAAGGCATCTTGTAGGAATATTTTCTGTAGCCTTGTTCTGATGGCCAAAGCTAGCCATTAGCACTGCATGAAGGAATTTGAGTTCTAACTAACCATTACTTTAATTATCTTATATTCACCCAGATGACATCAGACTTCAAAACTAAGTTCTGCTTGCAGCTCCAACCAAAGTCAGCAGATATCAATTCATATTAATACACAAACAGCTACTAATTCTGGAAACCATTTCTACACATGTGAAGGACAAGAAGGTGATCAGGAGCAGTCAAGATGGATTTATGAACATGCCCAACCTGACAGCTTTCCACAGCAATGTTCCTAGCTTGGTTGGTTAGAGAAGAGCAATGAAAGTTATTTATCTTGACTTCAGTAAGGCTTTTAATGCTATCTCCCATAACATACTCGTAGACAAGCTGATGCAATAAAGATTAGGTAAGTAGACACTGACACGGATCAAAAATTGACTTAACAGCCAGGTTAAGCAGGTTGTGAGTAGTAGCACAAAGTCTAGTTGGGGGCTAGTCACTAATGGTATAGCCTGTGAGTCAATTGTGGCTCAAATAGTGTTGAACTTCTTCATTAGTGACATCACTGATGTGATCAGGTGTGCACTCAGTAAGTCTGCAGACAGCACAGTACTGAGAGGAGTGGTTGATACTTCAGACTTGGTTGTGTTGCCACTTGAAAAGGCCTCTCCAGGCTGGGGAAATGGGCAAACAGGAACCTCAGAAAGCTGAACAAAGGAAAATGCCAAAATCTAGAGGAATAAACCCAGGCACCAATATATGCTGCTGAACAAGAGGATGGAAAGCAGTTCTCCAGACAAGGATTGGGCATCCTGGTGGACAAACTGAATGAGTTGTCAATATCTGCTTGCAGCAAAGGCAGGCAATAGCGTACTGAGCTGCAAGGGGAAGAGCATTGCCAACAGGTCTAGGGAGGTGATCCTTCTGCTCCACTCGGTTCTATTGAGATCACAGTTGAAAATCTGGATTTGTTTCTGGGCTCCCCCATATAAGAGAGACATGGACACTCTCAAAATAGTCCAGCAAAGCTCCAGAAGGTGCCTAAGGGACTGGATGGAGTACCTCTGATGAAAGGAGAGGCTGAGAGAACTGGGAGAACAAAGAAAGACTCTCAGTGGTGCCAAATGACAACCTCACTTGTTGTACGATTCTATAATTCAGTAATGCTGGAAAGAGATATTGCAGAAAAGTTGGAGCTTTTTGTGCACGTTTTCTTAATGTTCACATAGCTTTGTGAAACCTGAGAGTGCCTTTGATAACAGGGTGTTAAGACATTAATAAAAGAATCCACAGAGCTAAATTTTTACTTCAGATATCATTCCTGACCTGATCAGTCCCTAAGCCCAAGGAATTCCTGTGAATGGCAGACAAGCCTTGCAGTAAAGTTTCCGCTCCTCCCTAACAGTCCCTGAATTCTGAGACTGAAGACTTATCATATCAGCAAAAAAATCTCAGCCTGCCCAGTGCTACCTTGGCTGTACCAGATCTCCATGATGGGTGCTAGTATCTGGTCTGATTTCCCACCTCTCCTCTCAACCAATGGGCAAAACAGTCAATGCTTTTCCTTGGAGGTGTGCATCTCCAAACTGTGGGAATCCAGAAGAAAGTAAAACATCTTCTTTCACTTGGGGGGTGGGCTGAGCTGTAGATCAACCCACAGTCTGTGCTCTGAGTGCTAACGCTATTTTGTGAATCAAACCATTTACATACTGTACTCTGCCCAGCAATTTTGGGGGGCCTATTGTCAGCAAACACTTTCCCAGACTATTTTATACAGCATCCTTGCCCAAGTCCTTATTTTTCTTGCATATTTTAATTAAATCATTTCACTTTCATGTCAGTACTAATTCTGAAAGAGGACTCAACCAGTATTTGTTTCTAAAAAGCTTGTTATAAGCACAGCATTCATTAAGCTTTGCCTGATAATCTCCACTGTTCATTATCGCAGGGCAATTGCTATTGCTGTATCATTAAGCTTTAAATACTTTGCTCTCTTTATCTTCATTAGTGATACATGCTTTAAATTATCACAAGTGTGCTGCATTTTTTCTCCCTTAGCTGACACAAATACCATTTCAGAGACTTCTGCTATAAGAGTATCCCCCAAAAAAAGCCTCTCTGAAAATCTTTTCTTTTCTTTTGAAAATCTTTTTTCCACATACCCATCAGCTGAGTGATCTCCAACCAATCCACGTCTATTCTCCAATGAGAAGCCACAAATCTTTGTTATCAATGAGAATCATATACTTTCTTAACAAACCATTTACATTTATTGATTTAAGGAATTCTCTTTATTTTTATAACAGTCTCCATAACATACATCAGGAGTCATTTTAGAAAAGAAATGGAACAAACTGATTCTTTCCACCTCCACATAGTATATCCGTATTTAGAAAATGACAGGCTTCATAATACCTTTTCCAAGTGGGAAGTCCTCAACAAAATGAAAAATAAATGTGCTTTAAAGATATTATTGAACTGTGATTATTCTTGGAAAGCTTCTCTGTTTCTTTTATTGTACTGGAACAGAAGTGAGTTTATCTGAATGACACAGATAGGTGTAAAAATTGTTTAGGAGGCTGCTCTGGCATCTAAGTTCAAACAAGCAATGAGTGATTCAGAACAGCTGCCATCCATGGCTGCCAGACCTTGGATCCTGACACAGCCAGTGCACAAAGAGTCGGGATACCTGAATTTTATGCTTCCACCTAAATACTGCCCCTGTTTCTCTCTTTTGTTGTGCAATACCATGCCGGGTAGAGTAACTGCAAATGATAGTCTCCATATCAACATCTTTCATGTATTTAGCTTAGCAAAGAGCATCAGAAAAATGTCATTAAAAATGCATGGGTGAAAAGGAAAGAGAAGTAGCATAACTCAAAGTTTAACTTCCTCAACTGGTCACATATTTTACATTTAACAATTTTTAGGTAAATCCAAGAATGTTCTTTGGCATGGATGCCTTATCGCATCTGTACTCATGTTACCTTATTTGACCTTGTCATACATCAGCAAGCCCCTTTTGTACCTCAACAGGCTGTCCACTGCAGCATTCTTTTGCTGCATTGCCTTTGTTTGGGCATCTTTTGCCATGAGGAGAAACTTGAAAACAGAAATATACACAATTCTGTGAGTTAACAATAACTATTAGCTAACAGAATCCAGCCAAGAGAGATCAGTCATGCATTTGCCACCCCTGCCACATGTACCACATGAGTCTCTGCAAGCCAGTTGGTAGCATAAGGAAGCATAAGCCTCTATTGCCCTGCAGAACAGGAAGATCCTCAACCCTGGTGCTGTAATCTTCCACCTCCCTATATATCCCCTCAGGGTTTTAGACCTTTTCATGTCAGTATTCTTCTTCTGGGTCCTTGACTTACAATTACCAGTACAACAATTTCTCTTTTCCATGTTTTTATTTTTCCTATTTTGAGTGGTTTTAGAGTAAATATTTTTTTCACAGCTCAACAACATTTTTTCTCTGTAAATCTGAGCCAAGGTCACACAGCTGTGCTTTACAAACCTGAGCCCTGGAGCACAAACAGCTGAACCTGTGGGCTACTCCACAGGGTTGAAGGCTTATACTTCTGCTGTTTGCTTACTGAACCAAATGCATAGCTAGAGCAAGCTGAAGATTATTTATTCCATACAGACATCAGCACAGCCTCCACACAAACCAAGAGCTGATTATCCAAGGAAGAAAACAAGCAAATCAAAAAAGCAAAACAAGGAAAGAAGGGCACCGTTCAGCAAATTTAGCCTAATAGGCATCACAAAGTTGTACTGGAAAGCTCATAAAAAATAGAGACAGATACACAATCAATGGTATGACTCAGTAATTGTTTTATGTATGTGAACAATGTTTTCAAAAGTCCAAAACAATGTCTGCAACAAAGATGTTAGCAAGATGTGATGCTAAATTCTTCACATTCATTAGAGAATGTCACAGTGCTGGGTAATGAATTATTCTTGACACTACTAAAGTCTTCTGTTGTCTGAAATCTTTTATCTTTGGCAGTCTAAAGTAAATGCCAGGATGGAAACACGTGCCTCTCAAATGTATCCTGGCATCATCTTGCAGGACAGAAATCGGCAGCTTGTTGACAATTTTCATAGAGCATTTCATACTGCACTAACTATCAATACTCCATCCTGTCAAATATCTTTTTGCATCCAGAAGTGACCTAAGCTGAAAGAAAGCTAACAAACATAATTCAAACACAATCTGTACCCTGAAGAGATTACACTTGATTTTACAGTAAAGGATAAGGTAAATAGGTGCAGCAGTCTGGCATTTACAGTATCAGAGGTTCTCAAACTGCACTCTGTGTACAAGTGGCCATGTGGCTTTGGTGCTTCTGTCTTATTTTTCCAGCCACTCAAGCTCTTTAATAGACAGATAAAAATAAACCTTCTAGAATTAAACAAAAAGCCTCTTTTCCTAAAATTGCATTTACACTTGCAAAACAATTACTTTCAAGCTGAAATAGCAAAAAGAAGTTCTAAGATTCAAAGTGGGAAAGGAGCAGGGTCTGGGTCTATGAGTGAAACGTGTCTCACAAGGCAATCTTTGCATGATTTCATTTACCTCTGATGGCTGCTTTGAGTATATTTCTTACCAGCTTCCCATGAATATAGCTGCAAATAATTTTTTACTTTACTATGTTGTCTCACATGGGCATCTATACTCTGCCACAGTGCATGCTGCTCCAGTCAGTTTTACTGTCCATCTGCATAGTCTTTTAATGGCAAGATCACAAAAACCGGTTGTAACATTCATGATGATGAGGTGCCAGATGTACATTCTCTTATTGTTTGCTGCTGCTTCACGTGACAAGCTCATTTATATGAAATCCTAGTCTACCTCCCTTACTCCCAGTGAGTAGAGGAGTAGTTATTCCATTGATTCCTTGGCACTAATGAATGCAGACATTTGTCTGAGAATATGTGCAACTCAGTGTGAGTTAGTGGCAAGATCTGGTACAAGGAAGAAGTTAGCTGTGATTAGGAAAGGCTACAAACATACTGACAATAATATATACAGATGAGAAAAAAAAACACAATGGCAGAATCTTTAGGGAAGTATCTCTTCTTCCTATATCTATCCACAAGTAAAATAAGCAGGTAATTTCATGGGTCTAATGTGGTAGGGGAAGTCTCCTGGGATGGTTTTCAGTTGAAGAGTTTCAGATTATATAGGTGGGCATTTGTTTCATTGCTTGATTTTCAGTTATCACTTTTTTTTTCAGTCACCAAAAGCATGTTCACACCAATTAAATAAACATTGTTAATTGTTTATTTTAAGGAATTCTGTAGATGTATGCATAGCATTCAGTGCAAAAGTGCCTTGAGCACATTACTCTTTCTGACTGTTCATTACTTAACAAGATAACTATGTAAAAATACATCTCCATTCAGGAAATCAGCTATGAGTTAATTCTCCTTCGTAAAGGAAATTATTAATTCTTATGTGGATACCTCCTTTAGATTTTCCTTTGTTATTTACTGAATTCTTATGCTGTCTCTTTCTCTATTTTTTTGGCATCTAAAAGTATTAACTACATAAATACATCTAAATGCATATTTACCTAAGTAAACGTTTGGGAACTGTTAGTATTTTTGCTTAATTTGTGTTTTACAAAGTTTTTCATGGGAAATGCTATGACAACTTTCTTGCATATGTTTTTTAAATCAGGATTGAAATCCTTATTGTGTATTTCCCAGCTCAGTATGAAAAGGGATTTAATGATGTCTAAAGGTGATATAAGCACACCACAGTCCTAAGGCCCAATCAATTATGCCAACGGGAAAACTTCTTTCTGTTGACTTCGGTGGGTTTTGAATTAGGTGTCTACAAAAAAAAAATCCAACAAACCAGCAACTGTGACTTATGAATATAAGTATGTGACCACCAGTGGAGTGGTCTTTGTAGTTCAAGACCTTATGCTGTATATTTTATGTTCAAAATATATTTTATGTGCCAAAAGCTATTCAGCTAATGATATACCTAAATACCTCTGTGGTCTCCATTGTCTCCACTAAGTGTAATATAAGATGTAGCTACTGATTCATTCCATAAAGGAGATGTTTTCAGAAAAATGCTTAGTTTGCATGTAAAATAAATGTATGTTTTGACTCATATGTTGTTTCAACCAATGCAGATTAAGACAAAGTTGAAAGTTGATGTGATCAACGATACAAGTCATGACCATGTCTGTTAAATTTTGATGCCCTGGAACCCAGTGTAGAATTATGATGGCAGTCAATTATTTGTCTCTTGAATCTCACTTGATCACATGCAAATACAATAAGTCCTACACTGCTGTCTGCTTCATGATAAAGGCAATAAGCTCATGCTACCCAGACTTGGATTTTGTGGACACTCTCATGGCAACCTTATCACAGGGAAGAAACCTTAGAAAACTTAGGAAGTAAGAATAATAAGGTTTGTTTTCTCTGTCAAATGTTTTATAAGTGATTTTGTAATAAAATAATGGTAAAGCTATATGAAACTGAAACCAGAACACAGAAAAACACATGCCAAACTACTAGGCCTGTAGTGTCACAATAGAAAGCCAGCAGAAAAAAGAATAAACAGGTACAACTGACAAATAAGTACAACGGTTTCTGTAGCACTTTTCTATTTCCAAGGTTTTTATAGTTATTACTGAGCTATCGTTCTTGGCACTGTAAGGTGTTAATGGCTGCTAACAAGACTTTGAACTGGAGACAATCACAGACATCATTAAAACTGTTGAGAGTACTAGGCATTTAGGCTAAGTGGAGGAAACCATTGAACACCTAATGTACCAAAAGTTTTGAAACAGTAGAAGGGCCAGGCAGAAACCTGTGAATAAACTAACTCAGGGAAAATGAGACAACTTCCTTTTTCCCTTAATTGCAAATCCAAAGGCTGGCCAATTGCTTCCCTCAAGTTTTGGGCACCAGAACCAGGAAAGAAATGCCAGGAGACAGGGAGATAAACATCTCAAAACACAGCCACTAAAGGACACAGAAGATGAACTGGGACAACAGGACTTTCCAATAAATGTGGGCTAAAAAAGAACCTTTCCCATCACCTTGAAAAGAGCTGGTGGTTGAACTTGAGAAAAGGCATTAAGTCTTCCAGTAAATACCTCTTCTAGCACATCAGAATAGAAAGCTTGCTGGATAGCCTCTGTCTACATCTAGTTTGGTCAATGAGAGAGAACAGGAAACAAGGTCAATCACTGGACTGCTGTAGTCTCTACTCTTTAATTCCTGGCTCATTCTTTAACTATGTTTTGATTTGCCTCAAACTCCCATCTTTTAGACCAGTTTTCCCTAGGGCCCCAAGCAAGTTGTATGTAAGAGAGTTGGTACCACTCGGCGCTGCAACACAGATTCAGCTGATAAGCTTCCTTTCCTTAACAAAAGGCAGAGGCCAGAGTGTTAACAGAATAAAGAAGTGCACAACGAAGAAAAGTCCAGAGCAGTAAACAGTTAAGGAATTTTCTATATCTGCCTTGCAGTGTAAAGGAATCTGAGGAAGTTTTTATTTCAAACCTCTTGTTCTTCAGAAGTTCTGTCTTAGATCAGGCAATTTGCTGATTGTATTAGCAAAAGAGGTTATGAAGCAAATGGATCAATTGAATAGTCACACGTCATCAGTTCTAAAGGAATTCAAGGTTGAAACATCTGGACAACTCATCACTGCATGTCATTTCTCATTTAAAGCTGCCTTGTTATCAGAAGTCTTGGAGAGCAGCTAATGTGGCATGAGTCTTAGGAAGTTACAGGGAAACTAGAAAACTTCAGACCAATAAAAGATCTAGCACATGCACTGAGTGAATGAGTGCAGAACAAGTAAGATGGTTTATGGGTACAGACAACATGCTGAAAAACAGAAGAGTCTCTTTTATAAACAGATTTTTATGTTACTTGTCGTGACTGTAGAAGCCACAGGAACTCACCGAGGGGGTCCTCAAGCAAGGATATGACAGTCAAGTGCAATTCTCAAAAAACATGTGACAGAGTTCTTTGCCAAAAGTTGTTTAGCAGCTCAGGCTGTCACAGCATAGCAGGGAAGGTCCTCACATCAATAAACTGGTAAAAGGGAAGAAAACAATGTGCGACTAAATAGTCAGCTTTCCCAGTAAGGAAAAGCTGTGAGTTGTTTCCCACAGGAATTTGCACAGGTGCCTGGACTGTTTAAAATAATCATAAACAGTGGGGAAAAGGTATGAAAGAATGAAGATCAATCACGATATTAGGTATTCTAGAGTGACTATGGAGAATTGCAGAAATGGTCTATAGATATATTAATAAACTTAAATAAAAGTCAGGTATTTTTTCCAGTCCCAATCCAAGCAGTACAGTCTGGTAGTATTCACATTATACAGTATTTTCAACTGGCTCTTATCTGAACTTTAGAAAACTATAAATTGGTTTTGTTTCTGTTTTACATATATGTTCAAAGTAAATAGAAAAATTTGAGGGCAGTGCTACTCTGTCAGAGTGGAATTTCTCTAGCAAGGAAGCAGATACTGACTGCATCTGACTTGTAGATATGGATATTGCAGAGTAAAAAATCTGTATTATATACTGCAAGAAAACTATATGGGATGGAGTGAGCCAAAACTAGGGCATTCTCACCCAGCACATGCTGTCTTCAAACCTTGAATGGGTGTTGGTTTGTAGAGTACTAGTTGTACTAATTGGAAGTTACCATGTTTTAGGGATCATCTTCTGACATGCTAGAAGTTAAGCAGTGGCTTAACTTAGTGCTCTCATTGTCTTCGACTATGGCACATGGTTGCCCATTTTGTCATTTCTCAGCGTGGTGCTCCATGACGCTCTTCCAGATAAAGCCTGGATAATGTTTGTGTGGAAAAGCAATAGAACAGGGATGCTTTCTAGTATAAACCAGAAAACATATGCTGTGAAGACATATGTGAGGGCCATCCTTTTTTTTATTAGAAAAAGAGCTTAGTCCCATTTTTGCAAGCAATGCCACTTACCTTCAGGGACATCATATTTAATCTATTAAGTTTTTCAGCACAGATGCTAATCCCAGGGGCACAGCACTTGAAAGCTTTTTGTTGCCCTCATTCATTTAGTAGGGAAAATCCGGAAGGACTACCTGACAAGGCAAGGAAATAATAAAATTCAATATATGTGAATTTAAACAGAGGGTCAGCGGAGGAGGAAAAGGTCCTAGCTTTATCTACTGAGGAATAAGCTCAGAGATGACCAATAATTACAGAGGTATGAGATCTTGGTCTTACAGAACCAGGACAAACTCACCTTAGTGTTTAGTAGTGGTTGAGGGGGAAGAAAAAATAAAGGTAAAAATTAGGAATTATTAGAAAGGCTAATAACAGTCTGAAAAACACTTTCAAGAGTATGGTACAACTTCTGTACAGCTCTGGAAAAGAGAGTATGAGATGACATAAGCCTGTAAAACCACAAGTACAGAAGGATGTCTAGGATAGATACAGCTAGGCCTTCTAGTACCAAATCTATGGGTCATCAAATGAAACTAGACATTGGTACCTTTAAAACAAATGAAACAGAGTGATACTACACAATCTGTGTTTTTTAACTGCCAAAACCTTGCTCTACAGCCATCACTGTAGATAGATTTAGAGAGCAGCTGGGCAACTTCACAGAAATCTCTAAAGTAAATCTTGTCTCTAAGCCCAAATTACTAGTCAGTAGGAGAGTACACAAGCAAGTATCAAATACACTTGTTCTGTTCTTAATCTCTTTTGCAGTCCTTCAGTTTTGGCCATCATCAGAGACTGTGGCAGATGGACTTCTGGTGCAGCTTGGAACAACTATTACTACATTCTTGTGCTCTAATTAGTTTTTATTACTATGTTTGGAGGTACAGGATTTTTCCCAGACTCTTTCAAATAAGTAGGATTGCTTTTTGTATAAACTCAAAAGGCTGATACTTTCAATTGATTTCAGAGCATTCTGACAAAGGTTAAAATATTGACTAACTCCTAGGAGCCAAGTGACTGTCCACACTTTACACATACACACAGATATATACATATGCATGCTCAAATGAACACACTGTAATTCCACTACTACAATTGCTACAATGCAGGTAAACAAATAAAAAATGCCAAAGACTGGAATATTCCATCAATAGGTTTAAAAGCACTTTACAAGTTTAAGTATCCCATGAACCCGTTAGCAAATATTTTGCAGGAATGTTTACCTAAAGGGACTGTGGTTTTTTCAGAGATAGGAATTGAAGCCAGAACATTTGCCAGTGTGGCAATCTAATGGATGGACAATTTTTGTCAACCAAATGTGTATGAAGTGAATTTGAAATGTACAAATTCAGACCCTGGCAAGGGTTTGAAGTCATGTAACTGTCACCACTTCCAGTAAAACCTGAGCTGCTCACATTCTGCTGCCAGAGCCTTTGAAGCAGCTGCTGCCAGACAACCAGCTATCTGAGACACCTTTCCGTGCAAACACTGGATCAGAGATTTCTAAAAAACACGATTATTCCTGAGACTCGGCAACTTCAAGGTAAGAAACACGGAACAAAACACACTGCATTAGAAATAAAGCAGCTCCAGATAACAAGTACGGTAAAAGAAGTTAACACCTTGCATTAGATTCAACTCTGATTTGATGCCTGTGCTGCATGCTGTAGTCATGCCTGTCTGGGGGCAGAGAGTTCGCTTGCTTGTTTACTTAGGATTCCTATCAGTTCAAAGCTTGTTTTCTAAAGATTTTTTTGCTGTTTCTCATGCATTGTAGATATGAGAAGAACTTGGTGATCAGAAAGTGTCAGTAAGAGCCAGTAGCTGGTAAGTATCTGAGTTTATTATAAGTGTATCAGCAAAAGACCTCTATTCTTAAATAGGTGAAAGAAGAAATTTCAGGAATACTGAATACTTCCCATTTTACCACAACATTGTGTGACAAATAACTCTGTGCTCCTCTAATGTGGAGTCAGTGAGATTAATAGCCTTTTATAATCTTCCTTTTCTCTTACAGTTGATAGGAGTGCCCTAAGGGGTTGGTATTAGGTTAAACCATAGAGTGACACTGACTCATTTGAGGTCTCTTAATGCCTGTCTAGGAACTGCTAGGTCTGGAGCACCTATTGCTAATGCTTAATGTGCTTTGCATTAGCACCTCATGTCAGGAGAACCTGACACTGTCAGATAAATGGATGTTTTACAGTGCAATGTTCCCTTCTGCTTCTTAACTAATCAGCAATAGCAGGAAAGGCAATAGACGGGATTTGACAAGCTTTAATCACAATTCTATTTGAAAACAAATAAGTATAACTTGAAACCTCTCTGGCATAATTTTAACAATAACTTCTAAGCCTCATAGCCTATGGAAAACAAAACAAGGCAATTCAAAAGAAGTAAACTAATGATGATAGAGCAGCTGGCATGTGAAGATTAGAGAACACTTCACAACTTCACAAATATTACTGTCAATATTTTGTTAAAGTGTGAGTTTATCCGCACTTTAGACATAAGGAAACTGAGGAATGCATAATTTGGAATCATGTTTTGAAAGGAGCCCCTCGGTGCTAAACTGCTTACAATCATAGACAATTTTGGTGGGTAAATTGCTTATTAAAAGTAAAATTGCTTACTAAAGGTAAAATTGTCACTGGTCCACTTTCCCTGCTCTCCACTGAGAAAAAAGAAATAGTCTTGTCCGCAGCTTTTCTTTCATCTACTGGCTATGTGCGTTGCTGATTACAGTGTAGAGAGAGAGAGAGATGTCCCAGAAATTCATAAAGGCAAAAGATACAAAATAAGGCAAGTGTCACATTCAGGGTACTCTAGCATCACTGCCAAGCTGGACACCCCAGGCACTGCCTGGAAGTACCAAGCTATGATTTGTTCAGAAGACCATGATTTGGATGGGGCTTTTAGGCCTGTTTTAGTGAAGTTCAGTGTTAAAATGTAACACAGAAACTTGAATGAGCTAACATGGAGTTCGAATTTTCTAGGTGTGACTTCTCCGCTTTATCCTTTACAATGACCTCCCATCCTTTGCCTTTAGTCTAACAGAGGAAACAACTAGCCCAACAGCACGTGTAGCTATAATGAGAAGTGTTTTTGCTACCAGGGGCACCGTATCCTTATCCACACTGAAAGACATAGGTATGTCATGCAAAATCTAGGGCAAATAAAGGTACTGAGATGGTATCACATAGAAGTCAGGAAATTATGCTCTCAGGAAGATTTAATGGGATTTCTTTCTATGTTGTAATTTTATGCATTTAAGTGACTAATCATCCCGCTCCATAGGGTAGTTCCATGGTAACTAGCTGCCTGCTGCATTTAAAATGCAGCAAACAACTCCTTTGCCAGTATTTTGTAGCAAGAGTTCTCGAATGTACTTACACAGGCAACCTAAGAGTATATTCTAACTTTCAAGAATTTAACATTGCTTTAAAATATTAAAATATCAGTGAACCAAAGAACAGGCTTTTTCTGGTATGAAAGAACAAAGATCAATCACGATATTGGGTATTCTAAAGTGACTATGGAGAATTGCAGAAGTGGTCTATAGATATATTAATAATCTTAAATAAAAGTCAGGTACTTTTTCCAGCTCCAATCCAAGTGGTACAGGCTGGTAGTATTCACATTATACAGTACTTTCAACTGGCTCTTATCTGAACTTCAGAAAACTATAAATTAGTTTGTTTCTGTTTTTTATTTATGTTCAAAGTAAATAGAAAAATGTGAGGGCAGTGCTATTTTTTAAAGGCAAAGGTAAAAAGTACACTTGACAATGCACAATTTCAACAACCCACATACAGCATGGTTTTACCTCCGAGTCTGCAACACAGCAGTACAGACTGTTTTCAGGGTAACCTACTAGAGAGCACCTACAGAGCTGTCTTGACCCAAAGGAGTGATGTAGAGATGGTTAATGCACTGAATAAAAGAAGTAGTCATGAGGAAGAAGTCAGTCCAGCTTTTTCACTCTCCTTTTGTATTCCACAGACCTAGAGAGCTTGGCTATTATGGGAATAGTGTGTTTTACCTTTTCTCAGCAACAGAAGGAGTCTTCTCAAATTCATGTACTTGGACCAAAAACTACCTGCAAGGAGCAAAACTTGAAAAGAATTGCACGCAACAGATAAAAGACATTTCTGCTGCTCTAAAGTATTCCTCCTTCAAAATATCAAGAGTTAATTGCAAACAAGAGAAACTTCTCAAAGAATTTTGCAATAGAATGCAATGAACTGCTGTCAAAACTACCAGTTCTTCCCATAGGATAAGGCTTTTATGATATTCCTTCTTGCAGCATCTCAAATTTGCTTCATTCAAGGCAAAAAAAAACATTACCCAACTGAATAGGGA
Organism: Margarornis squamiger; assembly: GCA_035222235.1. Taxonomy (NCBI): domain Eukaryota; kingdom Metazoa; phylum Chordata; class Aves; order Passeriformes; family Furnariidae; genus Margarornis; species Margarornis squamiger. Next base: position 58,591,250 of record JAWWTY010000001.1, on the reverse strand, counting down.
AGATTCAATATAGTATTGGTATGTATTGGTACTAGTGATGCTTCATGTGTCTCCTCACCAGTTCTGAATGATTTCAGAGAGTTCAGAAAGCTGATGAAGTATGAAAAACACACAAATGATCTTTTTGGAGACTGCTTCTGTCCCAGATATGAACACATGAATCAGGAGTTTTTACGAATAAACTGCCAATGAGAGAGGTGTAAGAGGGAGAGGGAATTTTAGGTTGGTAGACTATAGAGCCATTTTCTAACTGAGGAGTGCTGTGGTTTGCAATGTCTCCAGCTCATTAAAGAGAAAATCAATTTTACAGGGAACAAGCTGACTAGACTAGTAATAATGACATTAAACTTACAACAAAAGGGGAGATTAAAAAGGGGTAGCAAATAAACACACATTTAGCACATCCAAGTTGTCAAGAACAAAATTAATCAAGACACTGAATGACAGAAAGAAAATAAATTCTTTAATTGCCTATTCATGAATGGCAGGAGCTTGTGCAGTAAACAGAAAGAGTAGGAACTACTTGTACTATGAGAATGAATTTGACCTGCTCAATATTACTGGAACTTGAAGGAAGATTTCTGTGATAGGAATGTTAAACTCACTCACTATAAGCAATTTAGGGAAAAAACACTGCAAAAGAGAAGTAGTACATGGCAATAACTGATTTCAACCCACTGACTAGTAGTAAACGTTTTTGGTGTTTACAGATCAATCTCCCTTGTCACAGAGACTGTGACAACAACAATTAGATGCAGGCAGCTACTTACCATGGAACTACCCTATGGAGCGGGATGATTAGTCACTTAAACGCCTACTTACAATGTCTATGGAGAGGAAGAAGATAAAAGACTTTTTGTACCACATGAACTTTTTAAAAAAAGGTTTTTCACAAGTGAATATCCGACTGAAAGATGCAGCGCTACAGGGTTGACATTTCCAGTAATAAAATACCTTTGAAATTCTGAAAAATGATTGATAAAAATTTCCAAAATCAAAAAGGTTTGTGTCTCTCCTTAGAGAATTCTGTACTAGATATCATCCTGACAGCTAAATCAAAATTGATTCTAGGATTAAAAGTTAGTGATTCCTTAAATGAAAGTGAGAACTTGATTATATTTGTTACATGTAAATAGAATGTAACAGAGCCAGTAATTCTTACACCCACTACTTTGAAATGGCCACTTTGAACCATGAAAATTTGTGCCTAATAAATAAGAGGAAGAATTTAAAGGGAAAAAATATGTAAACAATAATAAAGATACTTAAAAGCAGTTTAAGAGATGATTTAAGAATTGCTATCAGGAAAAAGTCTATTCTATACCAGTCTAGCTGAAAAGGTAAAGACAATGCAAAATTTTAGATATAAACAGGTTTGGCAAGGAGACAAGAGAGAAAGTTAATAGATTTGATAGTTTGAATTTAGAATACAAATGGAAATAGCAAATGGCTACCAAATACAGAAGAATATAGGTGGAATTCTATGGCTAAATTTAGCACACTCAAAGGAACATTACATATATCTGGAGTAAAAGCAACCTTACAGTAGTGTTTTTTCCATTGTTAAACTGAAAGGATGCAGTTGTCAAAAATAACACAGAAGAGATAGAAATGTTGAATAAATATTTCAGCTCTGACACCAGGAAAAAGCCAGATGTAGTCATATCATATGAAGACACTGATGAAATGTTACACTTAAAACCACAAAGACGGTGTATTCCAAGCAGCAGCTATTTTGGCTGAATGTCCTTTATTTTAAAATGCACATAAGTATGGTAGAAGAAAAGCCTAATAAGCTTATTAGGCCAATTACTATTATTTGCAATAAATTTGACATTGCTGAGATAGATCCTGAGCATTGGATGAAAGCCTTCACATCATGGCCATATTTACCTGGATTTCCCCAAGGCTTTTCATACAGTTTCCCACAGCCTCCTCACAAAACTTATGCATGGCAGCCTAGGCAAGTGGTCCATGTAGTGAGTGGGGAACTGACTGACATGCAGCACATAGAGAGTGGTGTTAAATAGCTCCTTTCCAAACTGGCAACCTGTCACAAGTGGGGTCTCTGAGGGACTTACACTGGCCTAATGCTGTTTAATATCCTTGTAAGTGATCTGACTAATGGGATCAGGTTGCCAATGATACCCAAATAAGCAGGGAAACAAGCACTTTGGAAGGGAGAGAGCAAGCCTGCGGGAAAATCTATGTAGGCTGGAAGAGTGGGCTAACAAGAACCTTACCAAGTTCAACAATGACAGGTTGTTACACACCAGATCAGTGATTATTGGGTCAGAACAACCTTGTGGGGGTGTGTATCTGTATGTGTAGAGAGGGGAGAAAATCTTTAGCCTGCACATGGAGGGCACATTGGGCTGCAGCTGACATGGCCACAGGAGCCATGGCTGGGCTGGCAGTCAAGGAAGGTCTGCCTGGTAACCCACCCACACCACACTCCTGGACCCCCTAATTGGCTGTGACACCCCTCACTTTGGCTGAGGGGACAAAGAGTAGTCAGTGAATCAAAGGTCCTCCCTGGAGGGAGTGGCCACTGTGACCAAAGTCTATAAACAGGCATGCACAAGGTGTCCATTGTGGGCTCTGGCCCGTTCTCTTCGAAACTGTCAATATGTGACCTTCTAAGTGATAACTATATTCTTTCTCCCTTCTTTCCCTCTCTTTATTCTTTCTTCTCTTAATCTCTATTCCTTTATTCTTTTCTTCCTCTTGTGGGTAACTTTAACACTTATTTTCTGTAAGTTATGAGTACCTAACTTAAGTTGTATGGAGTCTGTGCATACTTGGTGTAACAAAGGTTCTTTATGATAGCAATGCTTGTCAGTCCTGGTAATATGTTGTAATGTCTTTGTGATGTTGCGTGTTATGTTTGTAAAATCCTTTTAGCCAAAATGCCTATTTTCTCACCAAATTAAAAGAAATCTTTTAGAGAAATATGTGTAGTTATTCTCCAGATACTCAAGGTACCAAAGAACCAGTGGCTTTACAAAGGTTCATGTAAGCAAAATCTCTTGGAGCCTGAAATTAAGATGTATACCCAGTAAAGTTGGGACCAGGGTGTAACACTAGTGTAAGTTCTTGCTCCTGGAGACCAGCACAGATGGAGATCTACTCAGCTGAGGAGGAGTTCTAACAAAAGGGACCTGGGGATCTTGGTGGACAAGGAGTTCAATATGAATGAATGATGTCCTGCTGTGGCAAAGAGGATGTGAGGTTGCATCAACAAGGGTATCAACAGGAGAGACAAAGAAGTCATTATCTCCGTGTGCTCAGTACTTGTCAGGCCACACCTGGAATCCTGTGTTCGGCTCTGGTCCCTGCTACACAAAAAAAAAAAAAATATGTGGACAGGCTCAAGAAGGTCTAGAGAGGGACTCCAAAGATGATGAAAGGACTGGGAAGCCTGACATGTGAGGAAAGACTAAGAGAACTCAGTTTGCTCAGCCTCAAGAAAAGAAGGCTCAGATAAGACCTTATAACCATCTTCCAGTATTTAGAGGCTGGTTATAGCAAAGATTAATACTCCCTTTTCACAAGGAGTCACGTGGAAAAGATGAGGGGTAATGGATACAAGTTACTACTGGGGAGATTCCGACTGGAACATTTTCACAATGAGAACAGTTACCTATTGGAATATTCTTCCCAGGAATCAGTGGATTCCCCAAAACTGGACACTTTTATGATTTAGCTGGACAAGAGTGATGGGCCATCTTGTCTACATCGCGCTTTTGCCAAGAATGATTGGACAATATAATCCTTCAGGTCCTTTCCATCCTGGTACTATTCTATGAATTCTGTGATAAATGAGGCAGTCTAGGTAAATATATTCCTGTCTGCCTGACATCAATCTTGAGAAAAGTAATGGAACATCAGATAGAAAAATTGATTAATAAAGAATAGATGGTCGCATATTTAATGTCATGCAACATGGTTTATGGACAAAAGAATTTGTCAAATTACTGAGACACCCATTTTTTATAAGAGAGGCACAAGGTTAGTGATAAGCTGTTATATTTCAGTAGAGAATTTGATTTAGTTCTACACATCATTGCAATTAAGAAAACACACAACACAAAAAAAAAAAATGTCAAACTTTAAATGAATTAAAAATAATTAAAATATGAGGCAGATATGTAATTTTAAACTGTGAGCCATTAAGACCATGTGTATTATATGTGATGTTTTTCCAAGGTTATGTTCTGGGTTCCATGCTAACTAAACTTTTTGACAATAATAAAGAAAAAAATTAAAACAAAATTATCAATTGTGCACATGAAAAAGGCTGAGGAACTAATAAATAGTAAAGGGAAAGATCATTAAATCAAATCTATTCTGTAGCTATTCGTAAACTTGGCAAGGGTATTTTTATCTGCCAATGAACAAGGTAGGCTCCACTGAAGGCACATGAGACAATGCCTGAGAGAACGTTCTGTGCATGAGACTAGGTTTGCAGTCAGATAAGTTTGGAATATCTGTAGAGCAATGGCTAAAAGCACATTTATTTTTTTTGTATGTAAATGAAGCTATTGGAGGTGGATTGTATTTAAGATATGAAAAAGTTCCAGTTCACAAACCAGTTACATATGAATATAAATATAAATCCTTGATCTTCTGCTTCACATGTAGCCCAGACCTTCGATTACAGTTCTTGAGGGAGGGAGACGAAGATGGAAAGAGAGAAAAATGCTGCATCTACAATTAAATGGTCAGTTTCTTTCAGTTCTTGGCCCATTATTATCCAAACTAGGCACAAGTTAGAAAACGCACTGGCTTTCCTTTGGATTTTTTGAATATAAAAGTCCTCCTTATGGAAACTCAACAAAAGTCAGGGAGGAGAAGGATACAGAGAAAAGCAGACAGATAGAAAGAGGAGACTGAGTCTTGCACAGATGTGCAGCAGCCCAGCTTTACCAGAACAGCCAGATACAGTGGTCAAGACCTTTAGCTCTAGTGAAGAGAACTTGTCCCAAATGTATTTCAAGCTTGCCTTACTGGATTACTCATTTATTCACTGTATAATTTATTACCAATATTTAAATCTCTATTTTCCATATCTCCAGTGATTCTGTAACCATACTGCTTTGTTGTTATTTATGTTTGCAATTTGATTGGCTCAAGAAAGAGAGTTGCATGACAAAAAACTGACCCAGGGAAATTAAATGGATAATATTTTACTGAATGGTTGATTAACAAAATCTAAGTTTGTCATCTGGGATTTTGTAGTTCTTTAGCATGTATAAAGTTGGAGGTTCACCATGTCAGAAGTCTCCTTCTATGATCAAGCCAACTAGATTCTTCACTGTGGGTGTATTTACATTTTTTTAATCTTCCAAAAAGACAAGTTTTCTTAACAGAATTATGTCACTGAGCATGAGAAATGCAGCTGGTTTGTGGATCATTAATGGAACAGTCCTCAGAACAATCTCAGTGTTTATGAATCCTTTTAATTATTTCCATTAACCATTCATTAGTGATGCATTGGTTCATGTTGAATTATGGAGAACTCAGACAACAGTTTTCTAGACTATGTCTCTCCCACAAAAAAACAAAAAACAAAAAAACAAAACAAAAAAAAAAATCAGTGCATTACCTCTCTGTATTTCTCATCTTCCTCCCCTTATCTGTGCCTGAAAGCTCTTTATGTCTTATGATCTTGGACATAAATGGCCATCACCTTGCAAACACACAGGACTGAGAAGGACATGCAATTTTCTACTATTGAAAGCAAGATATTACATCATGTGCTTATAATATCACAGTTAAAATTGAATCTTTTTTCTTTGTTTTATTGCTATAACTGTTATTGAAAACCTGTTCTTAAATGTCATGTGTTAATTTTCTCTATTTGTCAGGCTAAATATACTCGCAGTTAGTTTATATCGATCTGTTTTTGTGATGATGCCATCTTCTGAGTTAAATAATATGAATTTTACCTTGTAATAATTTTACAGACAATGATATGTCCTTCCTTCTCTTTCAGTTCAGTAGGGACAGCAGTCTAAATCAACTTAACTCTATTCATCTCCTCTCTTAAAACAAAATTTCCACTTATTTTAATATATTTTTAAGACTTCTGTGCCCCCACACCAAGTGAAATGCACCTTTCTTTTAGGCAGGTGCCCAGAAATGAACATTGCTTTCATAAGGCCCCATAAGTGCACAGCATCATGGCTGTGATCTCTGTTTCACTTACATATGCCAAAAATGATTTAACTTTTTAAACAAATACATCAAACCAGTAGTTCATGTTTATCCTAGTACATGCTAGTACACAAAAGTTTTTATTTGTTTCTACTTCTGACTTATGACAGCCCCCAGTTATTATTATTCCCTGAAATCAAAACTTCCCGCTTTGTTCTATTAAAATTAAACTAATTTCTACTGTTCCTGTTCTCAAGACATTGCAATTTTTCATCACATAAAATCCCAGTCCTCTGCTGTACTGAAAATGCCTCCCAACTTTGAGTTATCATTAAATCTTGTTAGCAGACTGTAACTTTATGTGGCACCCACTCTCACACAATAATTAAAGTGTTCTACTTTCTTTACAGCTAGTGTTGCTGTGTGCTGAATTACAGCAGTCATGTCTTTCTGTAAGAAAAACCACACCAACCAAAAAATATCCAGATTCTTAATGACTCATATCTGGGTGACATTCCAAGTTTCAGTGCACAATCACAACTTAACCTTGCACTAGTATATTATTGCAAGTGTAAACCACACAATATTGCCTTGTTTCACTTCAGTTTCAGCACAAAAAATAGGCTTACAATGCTATAAAAGTTGAACACTTGATTGTTTTCATCCTACCCATGCATTGAAGCGAAAAATAACCTTTCCAATATCTTTTATCATTAAAGAATGCTGACTGCTCCAGTAAATTAACCCACTTAATGCATTCAGGAACTGAAATTGCAAATTCTGTATCAGACAGTTTGCTTATATTTTGGACAATGCAAGTAAGGGAAAGATGGGGGATTAGGGGGCAGTATTTCCACCTGGTTGTCACATCTAAGTTCCGTGTTTCTATTCTTGTGAGCAAAAAATATATGCCTCTTGAGGGTTAATAGTCATTATTAAATTTGTTGTGAATTTCCAAATGCATGTGACATTTGATTTGAGTTTATTCTTTCTGCTGATAAAGAAAGCACTTACCCTTGAAGTTAAGGATGAATAGTATTTTAAGTCCTTGTGCTATAGAACAAAACCTGAATAAAGGGATAGTTGTGGTGCAGCTTGACAGTATGATGCCGTGATCTAATTCTTATTCATCATAAGACATAACATCTTTCAGTTATTCTTGTCTTTGACTCTACCACTTGGACTTCCTTATAAAAGATGAAATACAGCCTCCTCTTTATACTCAGCTATACAATAGGTGTCCTAGTTTAAAAGAGAACAGACAATGAACCAAGAGAACTGGGAGGTTGACAGCAGGAAAGTCCACCCCCCTGAAGGCAAGACACACTGCTTTTTTATTAAAATATGTCATGGACATGCTAAAAGGTATTTACAGCTGTCGGTCACAGTGTTTTAAAGACACCTGTTGTGTCAAAATATTTCTGAAGATGGACTACACTAAGATGTGGAAAATCGATCTTCTGTTCCTCTTTCCTTTGTCTATTCCTGCCAATCATATCTTTGAGAAAGTAATTATGTTTATGATAGCAGAATACGTTTAGCACTGCAGTCTTTGTTGGCATATGTTGTAACTGACACTGTACCACAGAACTAAATATGTCCCAGGCTTAAACTATCACACTTGTGATATACCATGGGAAACATTCAAACTAGCAGCATTGCTTATGAATGTGTTATTGTCAAGGTATTGCTAGGAATCCCATAAGATTTAAGTATTAAAATTTTTAGGTTTTTTTACTTCCCCTAAAAGTACTGAGGGATAGTTTTTGAAAGATTATATTTTTATTTTTTTTTTATTTTGTTTTGTTGTTGTTGTTGTTGTTTGTTTTACTTACTATTTGTTCTAACTTTTCGTATACTTTTTAACTGTTGTTAGACTATCCAAAGCATGGAACAGCTGACCATATCTAGGGACAAGCTGACATTATATATTGGGTCAAAGGGATTACAAATACTTCCATTAAAAATTCAGGGGGTTTTGCGTTTTTTTTTAATGTGGGTGGCAGGGCTTTCTTGTCTGCTGATGAACTATGTGAACTATGAAGAAGACACTGCATGGTTGATATACAGGTGCCAAGATATCCATACATGTTGAGTAGTTACACAAAGACTACAAAAAATGTTTCCACAAAGATGCACTGCATCAGCTGTGTGAAGTGGGATACACTAGCCATATTTGATATAATGCTTTTGTGAATATTGGTTTACTGCCAACTAAGAGGATCACCATGGGAAACAAAGAACAAACCTGCCTGGAATTTAGCTACTCATTTTGAAATAGTGCATCAAAAAGCTGATTATTCTTTTCTTGCATGAGAACCTCTCCAAAAGCACCTTTTTGCCATCCAGCATGAACATGGACATGTTATTTTTTCCCATTTTCAAAGACCACAAGTGCTTTTCACTGATACAAATGTGAATAGAATATTTTGGTGTGCCTTGACATGCTGTACTAACCCACAAATAAATAAGCAGTCGCAATAAATTTTCTCCTGTGTCATATCAACATTTGATGTGGCACAAATATAGCAATATGCCTGAAGAAACTTCATGCTTAAAGAGAATATATGTTTCAAATAAAAAGCGTAATCTTGTTTTTATTTTAGTGGAAAACTATACGCACATAGGTAAAATAAATAACTAAAAGCAGAGATGAACAAATTCAAAGACAGAATAGAAATAGAACTATATATTTTTTCACTACTAAAATTTTAATCTATAACGTATTTAGCAGTTTACCTATTCCACTATTTCTTGATTAAACTTGCCATTAAATAGCTTGGACATTATACAGCCATCTAAACTGAGGTCCTTAGTGTCATCCTAGGCTATCTGACCTCATTTTCATCTGCCCTTCAAGAAGAGGACAGGACTTAGTCCTGTAAGTTCTGTGCCAAATCTAACTGCTCCAGGCTGACATGTCAGATACTCTAGCAGGTACACAGTGACCCTAAGTATCCATGTTAGCCAATCCCATTCTGCACCTCCATCTCACAACTGGACATCTAAATTTAGGAACCCACAAACTCATCATAAATTATACCTGCTATGTGCCTTTTGGGATGTCTCAGGGTACCAGAGACATGGTTCTGGCTGACATAACCTGGGACTTGAGGGAGATCTGTGCTTTCTGGGAGCAATCCCTAAGTGCCCTCTGGGACACTTCAGGATCTTAAATAGCACTCACCGCCTATTTGTTGACAATGGAATCAAACCTATTAATTTCTCTGAGCTTTTCCAATATATCTAAGTGGTTTTCATCAGGACTGTACTTTGTAGATGTTTATAAAGAACAGCAAATTAGTAAAGCTTGTAATAATATAAAAAGAGGATCATATTAGTTCAGCAATAGGCTGTCCATTTCTAGCTACTATTATTTGCAGAGGATTTAGCTAATTTTGTCATTTTCTGGTGTGCTACAGACCATACAAACAGAGTGTTTAAAGTTCAAACACAGAAATTTGGCCAAAGCTACAAAAAACAAATTGACTAGTCTTAGCAATGAATGTTAATTGTTGCCTGAGAGATTCAGTTCACAATGAAAGAGTGCACAATGCTTAATCCTTGCCAAATTGAAATTTTTTAGCAGATATGATTATGAAAAGAATGTGTATATGGGGCCTTTTCCAACATAATATGCAATTAAAGAGTCACCAACAGCTTTGCCTGCAGGGAGGGATCTGTGAACCCAGGGCCCCCATACCTAGTTGTTGTTATGGGTTTCTTTTTCTCTAAAACAGCGACTTTACAGCTGTATTTGGTAAAAACATAATCCTTCTTCTTCAGCTCAGTTTTCCATATTATTTATTAATTTCTCAAACATCCAACCTAGAAGTGTTTGCCATTGCCCACTGCTATGAGCAGTAGCCTGGTGAGAATGGTCCTCTTGCAATTTATACTTGATCTTCCATACTGATTCAATATAAAAAGCAAATGACTGAGATTAAAATGTCAAACTGACCTGACTCTTTCCCACGAGCTGAAGTTACTGAGAGTATAAAAGGAGTAGCTAGACCAGTTTCTCAGCCTTTGTAGGGAGCAGAAGGAGGCACGATGTAAGGAAGGGGAAGGGCATGCAGACCCTGCCTTCTGTGAGCTGTCTTAAGCCAGATTCAAGTACGGCAGAAAATACTTGACACAGAGGCGAGTAAGTAGCTACTTTTTCAAATAAATTGGAAAATGGAAATGAGAAGTAAAAATACTGTAGCATTCTTGCTGTTCATCTGAGGTTTTATACCAACTGCCCACCTCAAACACTTAATTCAAGTAATCTAAAGTTTAAAAGAAGGTCCATATTCTCAGAAGAGCTCCCACAGGCATCTTGGACATAGTTTTTGTGTGTGTACACACATAGTTTTTGTGTGTGTACACATTTGCTTCCAGTCTATAGGGTCAGATTTTGCATGTGACCAAACTCATGGCACATCCAACATCTCTCTGATGGTCCACAGTAAGGGTGGACACATCTCAGTCTCAACAACTGGAGACAGTTGTGATTGGAATCTGGTACTGCATACCCAGATCAGCAGCCCTAGATGTGGAGCCCCCTCAGGGGGGAACCCCCAGGGTCTGGAACCCTGGAGAAAGGCAATGAGCTACAAAACTGAGCCATTTTATGGGTTTAATGTGTGCTCCTGCATAGGTGACAAAGGTTCATCACTTTCCATTGACTCCGTGTTGTCTCTGCAGAATAATTACTCTCCAATACCAAAAGCAGGACTAAGCTAGAGAAAGCCAGGAGAAAACTCTAAGTGTCAGGTTTCATCCTTCATCCTGTGTTTGCTGAATCCATAATGCCTGAGCCTACTCTGAATAGGGCTGTGCTGCAGAAAGTGAAATAGTCTCTAGCCACCAAGAAGCTTGAAAACTTGTGAAATGAGCAGATTGTGGGGCTGCTTCAGCCTAAACACCCTGACCATCCCTCTGCATAACTATGATGGGAACCATTTTCCATCACAAATGCTTAAGATGACACATTGCTGTCAACTGATGCTACAAGCAAATAATTTTATTGCATTATGAATGGCTTTTTATTTTGCTAGCATGAGGGCAAGATCTGGGGTTGGCCATATGAAAAATGGTTTAAATCTGATGGGTAAACAGATGTTTCAGATAATTGGCAATTAAATTATTCATAATGGTGACATGTTGCCATCACATTTCCAAATTAAGAGGAGTCTTTTTTCCTACTCAACCAATCCTAGCCACTCTGGCAACTCTGGTTTTGGAACTTTTAACACAGAAGGATGTGGTCTTCTGCTCTTCATACACAAAAAAAAATAATTAAAGAAACTCTGAATACCGCAGGTGACCATGATTACAAGATGTGAATAAATATTCTTCCCCTTGCCACATCTATACTGCTCGCCACGCTGGTTTTCAAGTGACATCTGCTCCAGTGGATGCAACATGCTTCTAAAAGGTAAGAAAGCCAGTGAACTATTAGCCAGTACCTGCTTACTACAAGTGAAAATGCAAGGTATCACAAACCTATATTTTGTGGACTCTATTCTGTGAATAAATCAGAAAACAGTGAAACCCAAAGATACTTACATTGCCTATAAAACAGCTCATTAAGATTCTTTTCCACCTCAGTGGCAGAGCTGTGACACTTGCACCAGAGCTCTACCAAGATCCTCCAGACTGATATCATTTCAATCACAATGTGAATTTCATGACTGCAGAAGGTCATTAAGTCAAATACTGTGTCTGATTTTTAAAAGGGTTGGATAATTTTATGACCATTAATAACATTTGCAGTTCTGCATGTTAAGACAAGGTAATCAAATGTCATGCTTTGGAGTGTAGGCTGATTGCCATATAGGTCAGGAAGAATATTTTCACCAGTGTATACCATTGCCTAAAATAGACTTGCAAATAAAGTGCAGCAAGTGAAAACCTTAATATCAAAAACTTTATCTTCTCTACTAAGTCTTGTTTTGGATACTTTATAAAACAAAGGAGGTGTGTAGGACCAAACAGTTTCAAAAAAACACTCAAGAAAACCCAGTATCTCTAAAAAGAATCAGATGTGAATCTATTTCAGGGTGTTTTCAGGTGTTTAGCAAGTTTCAAAGATTAAATTTCGATCCCTTTTCTAAAATGCTTCTTAGCATAGAATTGCAGAAAATTAAATTTCTAACCTTCTTCTGAAATGCTTCTTAGCAAAGAATCACAGGAAATTAAGGATGAATGGGATTTCCAGAGGTCATCGAGTTCATCTCTGTTATCCAAGGCTGGATCAATTAAATCAGTATCAGAGAGATATTCATCTAATTTTACTTTAGACTTCCAGCAATGAATTGACATTTTACAAACAATTTTTTTTTCCCAGAATTAGAGTTTCTATGTTATTCTTAACATAGAACTTGAACCCGATAAAGTGTATGATAAATACAACTTATGTGTAATTCAATGTAAATACAGAATGCTGCTAAAATTATATTGTGCCTGCTTTTGAGTTCAGCTGCAAAGTTTTTACACTTTGTGGCCCTGATAAAGTGACCAAGGACCTTATCACACCTGAGGCAGCACACGCTACCTGAAACTAGTAGTTTGTGGCTAAATGAGTGCATTAGTAGAAGCTCTTGTTTGCTAATGTAGGTCTCTGGATATTATCATAATACAATAATTTATTTTATTTATACAATCAGTATTTATACTGTCTGTCCATTTTGCAACTTTTTCAAAGTAGTCTCCCCAAATCTACAAACTTTATCTTTGAAATCTACAAATCTGTCCCCCAAAAAAGGCATGGGTTTATGATGCATCACACAAAACCATAAAAACATCTTTTTTTAATTGATAAAAATAACATATAAGGAATTCAGCATTAAACTAACTAGTATGGAAATTAGATTTCCACACCTAGGAAGTCTGAGAGTGCTTGCAGAGAAGCATGAGGGAGACATGTTTTGTGCATGATGATAAAAACTTTTAACAGTTTAATCTGTCAAAAAAGTTTAAAAGACCTTCAGAAATGAAGGTAGATAGAAAGGGTTTGGTTTAGATCTGTACAAAAGAGTTATGCCTACCTTTCTAAGAGCCCTGCATCTGACAGTGACTTAGGATCTAATAGGTTGTCTATCCAAAAATATGACTCATTGATATATGCTTTTGTTTACCTTTTAGATTTAGTCCACAGATTTCTGAAGGTCACTGTAACAAAGGCAATGAAAATTAATTAATATCATTATTATTATAATTTCAGAACCACAGGAATTTAGTTTCTTTATTTCTAACTGGTTGTCCTTTAAATTTATCAGAAAGAAGATGTAATTCTTGAAAACTTTCTGGTAAATTGGTCTATATATCTTGTAAGGGTTTTAAATTAGATGTCACAAGTGTTATTTTTAGAAATAGAAAAAAACCGTTCTTTGGAAACATTAATTTTATTTAAATATTATTGCATGGGGTGGAGGCTGTTATCCGCCTCTAAACCTGCCTGACAAAAACTGAAAGGCTTCAGTAAATGTTGAAGGGCTTTCAAAACACAGTACAATGTGGGGAGCACAGTTATATAGTCCTACAACTAGAAGCAGTAGTCACAGCAAAATTAACACAGAGGTTTTAGCTCGTGTCCAGCAACACGTCAGCATGCTTGCATGGGTTCTGATTCCAGGGCACCCAGCTTCTTCTCACTTGATGCAGCAGACAAGTACCTCTGCTGCCTACTGTTTTTAACAAGATAACCCACAGATTTTGAATGCACAGAACCAGGCCCTTCATTGTTCTTTGAGAACAAGAGACAGGCAAACAGTTTATGCTCAGTCATTTCAAAGTTTAAAGAATGCTCTTTTATGTTTTATTCTGAATTGAAGATGTAAATTTAAATAAAAGAGTTGTCAAAACCAAGTTAATTTGTGAATTATTTCATTTGGAAGTGTCTGTGAAGTTCAGTATATATAAAATGGAACATATTGACTGTGAAATGCTCATGGCTATCAAGCTGAGGACATTCAAAAATACTTTTTGGTGTGTGAGTGTTGTCAGTTAGCTGGGATACTAGAAGATCAGACAGCCAAATTAGAGCAACCAGCTGATTTTCTTGCAGATTGATGGGTGTGACAGAATAACAGATGACATGCAGTTAGTATCAGATGCAAAGGGAGTCATGACATCAGGAAAGGTGTACAAGCTGTGAATTCACAGCAAAGCTTACTTCTGATGCACAGCACACACACACAAAAAAAAAAAAAATAGAAAGAAGAAAAGGCACTAAGTAAATGTCTGAAAAAGTGAAAAAGGTAAGGCGAGTACTTAGAAGAGTGAGTGGAATAATAGTCTCTGAGAATTTAGTCACTCAATATCAGCAAGCTTGAGAAAGGCTGGGGAGAGGAAGGAGATTGTGACTTAACATGCAAGGAAGCTATTGAACATAAAAATAGAGACGTATTGATAATAGAAGGAGCAATGGAGTACTTTATAGATAGCAAATTCGATCAGATGATCTGAGATAAAGGAGAAGAATCAGTCTACAAAAGCTGAAAATATCACTAAAAGTTTTATAAGAAGTCAGAAAATTGTGAGTCATCTGATATATTTATTCTGCTTGTTTTGTTGGTGATATAACACAAAAAAGATACCACCACCAAGACAGATTAGCAATGTTGCCTAGGAATAGAAATATTACTGTAGCTTTCACTGGACAGAATGTGGCCAAAGAACACTGTAATGTTTGCAGTTCTGGTTAGAGCACTGAAATGTCTTGGTGGCTGGATTCTCGATGTCATTTGTCATTCATTGTAGTTGCCAGGATGCAGAGAGGCATTCAGATGAGCATGTGGGTGAAAGCAGTAAGACCAGGACTTCAAAGACAATAGTTTGGCAATATGCCATCAAGCTGATTCTGTGAGGCTGCAGAGTCCATAGGTAGGATCCATGTCACATGGTCAAGTGTTGTTGATGTCAGCTGTTTCCAGAGAATGAGTCTTCCATGTCCTGCTATGAGGACCGTAAGCTCTCGGGAAGTGGGTGCCTCCTTGCATTTACAAGGAAGGGAGGTTCAGGTGCCTGACTCACCCTTTTGTGTCTAACTTCTAGATTTCTAAATTAAGTCACATGAGTTCCATGCTGGCCTTTGTACCAAGTGTACAACTTGGTAAAGATGCTCAAATCACACTGGGATTATTCAGTTTCTGGAGTGGCTGAAAGGTTGTCCTTTATCTGCTGTCAGAATTCAGAGCATGCAACAAGCCAAATGCTTGCCAGTAAGGGTGGTAAGTACAAAGCAGGTGGTTAAAAACATGGGAAAAATAAAAGTCTACCCAAGGTTGGAGAGTGGATATTAGATTCAGGATAATAAAAGTATCTGATAAAAAGTTTAAATTTTTTTTTGCAGTGAAAATACCATTCAGTGCCTGGAAAAATTAAGTTACATAGCAATTATACGTAGTATGATGTGTGATTTTATCTGGCAATAGAGACAGTTTAAGTGTAATTTACAGGCAAATAAGGAGTTGAATGAATTCCTACAAAGAACTTTCAGTGAGGTTAGAAAAAGTAGATCATGGAAACCTTTTAGAGATAAGAGACACCTCATGAACAAGGCAGAAACATTGATCATGAGGCATTTTAATTACTCTGATATTGATTAGGATAACAGGAATGCAATTATAAAGAAGAACGCATGCTTAGTTGTTACATATTCTTAGTGCAGATGTTTTGTTTCCAGTAATTCCTTGAGCAGGTTTTATAGTCCAAGGCTATTCCTTGTCTAATACGTGAGCTAAATATAAGAAATCACATTTAAGATACAGAGCATCCTGGATCTACTTATCAGCTTATCATGAAGTCTGAAATACTCATGAGAGAATGCTGTGTACTAGAAGTGTTTTGACTTTGAGAAAGAGGACAGTGAAAGAAAGCTGGATGCTCTGAGGAATGTTGATTGGAATTCTATAATGTATGAGAAATCTCCTGAAGAAGAGGAGGAAATATAATATTTAAGAAACAACTGATGAGAAGGTAATTGAAATTCCTCTCAAGCAAATAGCTATTCTACTGAATACAGAGTAGAATGTCAAGCAAATTAAATGACAATACAACAGAATAATAAGTCTAACTCAAACCCTAAAATTGGAGTATGTTTCTCCTCAAAATTTCCAGTTCAATTATATCCCTGAAAGTGACCACAGAGAAAGCCTGAAATAAACAGAACTATGATAGAAGAACACATTGCCAACAACTAAAATCAGATTAAATCAATTGCACCTCTTGTATACCATCTAATTGGGAAAACGTCAGTGAATTGTCTAATATTCCAGTATTGTTTATGCTACTGTTAAAAGTCTTGATCTCCAGTAAAATCTAATCAAGCGAACAATTCAGCCACAAAATCGTATAAACTTTACAATTTATGTTGACTCTCCTCTCTGCCCAGATTGTGAAGCCAATCTGGGCACACCTGTTCACAACAGGTGACCTCCTTACTGTCTAGGTCAGAGACAAAAACCCTTGGCTGAATAGAACGAGAGTTTCTATGTATGAGCACATCCTGGAGAACAGCACCTGACAGATATTCTGTATGGAGATCTTCTCTTCAAGTTTAGAAACCTGAAAAGTGTTCATCTGCAATCTTGTTCTAAGGCTTTTAGGACCTGGCCAAATCCTGGTTCAAGGTCTACCTTTAGTGACTTTGTCTTAGTACATCTGACAAGTCCTAGGTCAGAAAAGTTACATTCAATCATGATATCCAGAAACGATTAATTGTGCTTATATTTGAACAAAATCATTGACATCCTGCAGACCAGATTTACTAGGAAGTCATAAGAGATTAAGAGTCTTTTCAACTTAAAAGATCTGTTTTTTTGTCAGGAAGCAGAGCTCTTCAGCATGCTGATGCTTTCTTCTTTTTGCAGAAGAAGGAGTTGCTGGAAGGAGTTTCAAAAGATTAATGCTGTTCCTAGGACAGAGCCCAAGTTCTTGTATTATACACAAATGCTTACTTTGAATAAAATGATTGCTGTGCTTTTACCCATCAGTATTAGCAAGATTCTTCATCTTAAAGACATCACAGATCCCATGAAATCTGTGCTGTCTCTGTACTCATGTAAGCTCCAATTCTGGCTGTAACCATACTTAATGCTACAGAGCCCTTACATCTGAGAATGGCTGCAGCTTTTTAATTCAACTGATATGGATCATTCTAGAAAAAATTTCTAAGGAATAGAATAGCTGAGGACAGTTTCCTTCTTACAGAGACTGTAACCACTGAAATTTCAATTAGATGAGCTCTTGCTTAATAATTAAAATAATCTCAGTCAGTTGGTATACATCTTGGTCAACATCACAGCTGGGTGTGGATCTCTGTGGAAATGAAATCTCTCAGCCAGTAAAGAAAGAGGAATCTGTAGAATTTTCCATCTGTAATACTGTCAGATCAGATGTGAGACTCAGCTCTTTAAGAGAGGTATCAGCTGAACACACCTTTACACTTCCACTTTATTTTCATTTTTTAATTGGTGGAGTGGTGGTTATCTGTATGGCATTTTTTGGTCCTGATGGCTTTTCCTTTTGCAAAACAGATGCAAAACATTAACTCATAGAGTTAACTTCATTATTTTGGTAGCTTTCTTTACAGATGATCCTGTTCAGAACAACCTTCCCACAATCTGGAAACATAAGGAGTTTTTGCTGTTATATTGTATAATTAATATTTCTCTGCTTTCTCCATAATTTTTAACATTCATACTTATCTTTTCATAATGACATCTCATTCATGGCTCTGAGGCACCCTTATAATATTAAATCAACCAAGTTACCACTTGCAGGTGGTAAGTTTACATCTGATATTATCTACAAGCATGACGTTGCATGAGATACAATTAGACTTCATCCCACTTTATAATTCTGTCCTCTAAAACAACTAGTTCTTCCTGTATTAATAGAGCAAACTTCTGAATTATGGTGTCTCCCAGCTTTGCATTCTCACATTCCTCCCCACAATTTTTCAGTAAAAAATTAACATTTACATCGGTTCTCAAATCCCTTTGAGTATTTCTATTGACAATTTCCTTTCAAACCAAGAGTTTCACTTCCTAACATAATCCCATGTTGTTTAACTTTAGACCAATTTGTTAATTTTTGCATAATTACAGCCGTCTTCACCATACGAATTAATACTTTCCCATGTGGCATATCTGTTTCTTTTAGAAGATCAAAGAGATTCTTTAGGCTTTTTTTCCCCTACTGGGAACATATACTACCTTATCAAAAAGCATTTCAAGTTTGCTTGGCATTCTCATTTTCTCAATTTTCATATTCTTCACAACTTGCTTTGGCATATTGTGGAAAGCAGTGCCATTCCTCACTGAATAGAGTCATTATCCGAAGCCTTATTATCTAATTTTATGTGCTAGTTTTCACAGTTAATCTGTTACTAAGATCATCCAATTAATAGTTGCCATTCCCATTTCCGTACCACATTCTCACAGGCCATCCTGACTTGACCCTTGTGATTTATCATGTGTTAATACTCAGGCAAACTAGGTCAGAGGTGGTTTTAATGCTAGCTAGGCAGTGTCCACCCAGTACAAATATTGCGCTTCTTGCCTCACCCCCTCTTCATTTTAAACACCTAGTCAATGTTTCTTTTTTTTTTTTAATTCCTTCATGAGCACTAAATAAACTTGAGTTTTGGCACACCGTACATTTCAGGATTTGTAAGGTGCAGCTTTCTTTACTGATTATATTCTTTTTTTCATTCTTTCTTAACTCTTAGCTAATCGCCAAAGTCCTGTCTGTAGTGCTAGTTTACCTGCTTATGTCTGGAATTCATGTCCAAAACGTATATTGAAAGAATAGATGAAGAGCCGTTACAATTTCAAATAATTTTTGGACCATTGATATTTATAAAAAGTCAAGCTCTTTCTAAGATCAGGTGTGCTTCAATCTAGCTAACTTCATAAAACATTTTCCTCAGTTTGACAAGATGGTTTCTTGAGAACAGAAATGGCCCTGTTTCGTTTTCTGTTCATTTGATATGAACTAGGTCTGCTCTAGACCCAAATTTATTTTCTACAGCTAAAGATGTTTATGATTGAAACTCCACTTTATATCATTATAAGAATTTTAGTTTATTTGTCTGCTTTTTTAATCTGAGCATAGCCATCCATGTTTTGTTTCTAATATCTCCTCAAAGGAACTCGTTTTGAAATTCATCCAGGTCACACTTGGATACCTTAGCAGTTTATGTTTTCTCAACTATTTCTACTTTTCTGTCTTTCTACGCCATCAGTACTCAATATTATTACATGCCTTTCCTCCTTACTTGTGATTTTTCCCCTAAAACACATACGATGATTTTATTTAGGGTAATTGTTGCACTGTATTTCTAACGAATGTTATTGCTTATTGTCTACTCAGCATGCCAGTAATTCTGTCTGCTTTGGTTTTTTGCCTTAGCTCTTTGCATTATACTTCAAACATTTGCATTGTTTCTTGTTACCACCTGCTCTTTAACTCCTTTAGAGAAAAATTGGATTTTTTGTGAGTAAATACCTTGAAGTTGCCAATGGAGAGGTAACATTTGAGGAGATCTTGGAGTCCTCCAGACACTAGAAATGTTCCTAAGTTCTAATTGGAAAAAGATTAATGTGGAGCTGTGCCAACCTCCTGCAACACCACATCAGCTTGGAACACTTTGCTCCTGTGAGTAATTTTCTTCTTCTTCAAAAAAAATCACATTAAACAGTAGGTGTCCAAACTAATGGCAATATTTCAGTACAGATTTTGTGTTAGGTTTTGCATCATGTTCCATCACACAGCACACGTAGTAAGATTCATCATATTCCATCAACCAGTTTTGCTAAATGTCAGGCATTTAATAAAGGGAAAGGGCAAAAAGTTTTAAAGGGTTTGCATTGCCTTGTTAATCAGCACTTCAAAAAGTTTTGAAGAACTCAGTGACTCGTTAATTTAAGAGCAAGTTTCTGGAAGCTATAACATAGCTGAAATCCAAATTTTCTTTTAACAATCAAGGGACTTCAGCTGCTAGATTTCAAATGTTAAAATGTATACTTGTATGTGCTGTAAATCTGGTTTGCCTAGCAAATATATGCAGGCAGCAAAGTAATTTGTCAATACTTACTAGAAGAAGCTATCACAAGAACAGACTCTGAGAAGTATCAGTGCCTCTCATAGAACCATCTCTTCACCTGCTCTAGAGGACAGACCAAGTCCAGTAGCAGCTATTACTGTTTATTAAAAAGTAGGTTCTTATTGTTAAAGAGATATGCAGGATTGACAGTTCAGCATCAATAGGAAAATACAGTTGTTGCTTGCCAACCATTAGATGACAGAGATAAAAAGTCTAAGATATCTAACAGATGAAAACTTTTACTGTCATTCTTTGAAATTAAAAATACCCTCACTTACCACTTCTTTTTGCTGTAATCCATAATTCTTTACAACGTTCTCTCACAGCATCTAGCATATAGGATTGAACTCCCCAGTGTCTGTACACAGTGCGTAGCATTATTTCATCTGAATAGTTCAATTATCCTCTGTGAGAGTACTTCAGTAACAGCTGTTCAATGGAAGTATGGGTGGCAGAATCAAACCCTCAGCTTATGTGGAGTTCAGCATCCCTTTCCAGTTTACTTTAACTACATCACTACACATTTTCAAGAGGAAACACAATTTCCACTAACAGTAACTCAGCAACTTACAGTAAAGTGGTAAAAGCTTTGAGCAGACAATTCTAGGTGTTGGTGATAGTGCAAGTGATAAAATGATGTATAAAATGACATGATAACAAACACTGACCATATCTCTGATTTTTCTTTAGTAGCAGACAATATCATCATTCACACAGCTGTGAGCCATTCAAGAAGGTATTATCCTGTGAGTTCTGACATCAAAAAACTTATCGCTTCCAGCCTTACAGTAAAGCCATTTAGTAGGTAATAAAAATGAGCAGGAAATTTTTGTAGTGGTCTGACTTGACAGCAGAGACCAAATTTCCACAAAGTGGTAGAGTTATATATAATTTATATCTCTCTACACCATCTAATCCTTCTGAGAAGATTAATTCTGAGCTGAAGGCATGCCATAGACAGACTAAATACCTTGCCTCAGGGTCTGCAGTAAACATAGACAGTTTTTATTTCTTCCAGAGGTTCCTCAGGAATTCTGTTGACAAAGGCCCACAAATATTTATTTTTTTCCTTTTTTGTCATTTTCCAGATTTTCTGGCAGTCCATTTCAGTTTCTAATCAAGATGAAGCCTCTGATTTTGTTCTGTCCTTGTTTTTCAATGAACTTTAAGCTAGAGTTCCTGATTGTCATTACAGGACAGGTTAAAATAGAGAAAAAATTCAGCAGTGGCCAGGAATATGGTGAAAAGCATAGCACATGTACTATAATCAAGGTTTACTTCTATCTGTTCACAACACTGTTATCTTAACATCCCAAGAAATCAATTAATTAAAAGACAGCTATGAGCAGAAAAATCCATACTCAATACTCAAATAAACAATATTGCTGAGTGTTATGTCATGCAAACTGCTGGCCAGAGGTATCCTTTGTGAACTCAGTCCCCAAATCCCCATCTTTTAAAATCCCCATCTTTTCATTTCACATTGACAAAGAAAATAAATCATGGAAGATGTGGTCTGTGCTGGAAACACAGCCAAAAAACCCCAAAACACAAGGATAAGATTCAGTTCTGGACTGTAGATGCCTACATGTAAGTATGGGCCATCTGCTATATTTCTGAGCTGCTATTTTAATCAAACGAGTTTCAGGTATCTATTTAGCACAAAGATTGAGTGGTATTTGAAGCACGTGTGACAATCATGTCTGGCCTCCAGCTCTCCTCCCCTTTCCTCTAAGTGCTGCATTGTGTGTGTATATTCTGGATATTCTATGACATCTGAAAGTGGCACAACACACCTGTGTTCAGGAAGCTGAACTGAGATCTTGGTTGACATGGTTAGTGGCATCCGCTGAGCCAAATCTCCAGGTTTGACTGATGTTATTGACTAAATCTCCCTTATCTATAATGAGGCTTTAGTCACCAGGGTAGGCAACACTTGCATAAATACACATCTGCATTGGAAATGCTCTGTGTGCATCTGTACTGGCAGATGGAGAATAGGGTGCAGCATGTGATGTTTATATTTAGGCACTTGCATCAAGTTTCCCAAAAGGTCGATAACTGCATATGGATGTCTAAATGTAAGGGCTAAGCCCCACCCCAGGTAACTGTAGTCTCCTGAGGCACTTCAGTCACATATCTTAGCTGATAAATTACTAACTTAATCAGAACTGTCTTTTCAAGAGTCCATCTCCTTTTCAGTCATTTCCAAGGGGATAGGATTTCTTGAAAATCTGGTTTTCCATTCTAAAACAGTTTCAATATTGAGTTCATCATCCTTCTATTGTCCCTTACTGTACAACTTATATGTTTTTATATGCCTTTGTGCCACCACAGTCTTAATTATCTTTCAAATCTTGAGCTCTTTCAAGAGATCAACATATGCCTTGGCTCTCAATTTAAACCAGACAAATAATGGAAAAAATATTTCAAATAACATATTGTTTGAAAACGAATTGTTGAATAAACTCTATTTGCAAACATTAGATGACTGATTTACTCTGACATCCCTTTTTTTTTTTGTTTGTCTGCTTAAATTTTTCTTTCTCTTACACACAAGTAGACACACAACAGTACAGCACAAAAAAGTCAGCTCTAAAACACAGCCCCACAAACACTGGAATTACAGCTTTCAATATGCTTTCATATATCTCTAGTGTTCTCAGCTACCACATCTTTTAATGAGATCTATTTGGTCTGGCTTACAATTGCTGAAATACAATCTCTGTCACAGGTACACAGATAGCCCTCTTCACTCATCTATCATTCCTCACTCCATAATTATTTAATGTCATGATTCTCTATGAGGAAAGTGTATACAGCATATTCAGGGCTCAGTACAGGGTGGGTGCTCTTTCCATTAAACAGACTGCATTTCCTGACCTTCACAGAAAGAAGGAAACAATCTTTGCAGCAAAATATCTTTTCACACAAATAAGAGAGGAGGGCAAACTGCAGAAAATTTACTGTGCTAGTTTATTTCGGATACATATGGATGCTTTGACTTTCTTTACTATTGATTTTTTCCATACTTTGAAACTATTTACAATGTGAGTGCTAGCAGACATTTTCTTCACTCTGAAAAAAGAATCAATTCACTCTTACCTACCACCTGCTCACCAACTCTGGGCACATCAGTGTCCCATCCTTTGGATGACTAGGAAATACTACAGTAACAGCAACCACCTAGGGTGCTTCCCTGCCTTAATTTTTTCCTGCCTTTTCTGAGAAATATGTCTGATACAAACTCAGTTTCTTGTTTTCTTGCTGTAACTATTTTTTATAATTTCATAAGCATCAGCCCTACTGGGAGCTGTGAGGTGGTGGGTGTCTCACAGAGAGATGGTGGGTGGGACTGGGAAGTGAAGTATTTTAGTTGTAACACTACAGCTGCTTTTCTATAAATGACACTGCCAGCCTGTTTCACTGTGAGTAATTTAGGACTTGAGTCACACTCACCTACAGAGATGTCTTTTTCCTTGCTGCATCCGGCATTTTGAATGTTCCATCAAGTTCATATTTTTCAAGAGAAATCCACTTGGAGGCATATTTTCTACTTCAGCTGTTACCCAATGCAAAAACTGGTAAGAACCAATCTGTATGATTTTTGTGTGCAGGAATTTTCAGCAGTCATGAAAACAGTTGCACATATAAGACCGACTCACAGGAGAAGGAGTTTACCAGGCTGGACCCAAAGTATTTTACTCGGCAGCTGGTACCTGCCAGCTGACCCAGTGGTGTAGACACAACCACACACAAGAAACTCTGGAAAAGATTGGACTGCTTAGTTAGCACACCTAGGATCAGCATGCATGGGGAAGATTGCATTTTAAATGTCACCCTCCCTATATATAACACATTTGCCCTTGTAACGGAGAAACTCTGATTTTTTTATTTATTTTTTTAAATAGTTTTAGGTAACACTTCTGGTCCGTATAAATAGGCAGGAAGGTTGTGATTTTGTTAAAAACTTTATATAATAATATATCCTTGAGAAATTTGGTAAGGCCTGTCTATGCCATCATAAACATACAAAGTAAAGCCTTTGCATTACTTTCATTTGAAAGAGCTTGCTAATAGCTAAGGCAAACAACAAGGCGGAATTGAATTACAGTAGCCTAATAAATTATCAGCCATTACCTGAATTTCCTTAATTGCCTGTGGCCATGCTTTTAGTCCACCCCAATTGTGAGGTAATAAATGTCATTGAAAGGGAATTCAGAAGAACATTCAAAGCCTAAATAACAGTAAGGAGTCTAAATACTTTGTTGGACTGGTGCCCATGTCCTCATACGATATTAGATAGATCAACAAGTGATTTTTCAATTCATGTTTAAATTTTATTTGTGATATATTACTTGAACCACAGACAATGAGAAAAAGGTAGAAAAGCTGAGGGGCATAAGGGGGAAGCAGGAGATACTGAAGAGTCTCAAATTTGGCAGCCCTGAAAATCCTTCTCAAAACAGGTCTAAAATTGCCAAAATATATTCAAGTAAGGGAAGACAAGAGAAAAACAAAACAAAACAAGAAAAACCTAAACCAAAAATAAGCTTCCCAACATAGAACACAGAGGGTTTTCAAAACTGCAACATCTAGAAATCTAGAGTAAATGCCTTTATTGAAGAACTTTTATGGTGTTTAAGTCCCACTTTATGTTTACTTTATGGTACTTTTCAGTTGGCTAACAATGGGAATATAGTTCTATTTAATTAAACAAGTTTATTTATTTTAAAATCTATGTGGATATTTTTATTGGTCCAGCACATTTCAAAATTGCAAAGTTAACATAAACAAAAATTCTATTGTGAACATTTAATTAACAATTAAGTCTCCAGAGTATTTGTGACTGGATAAATTTCTAATTTAATTAATTCTTGTGAATCTATAAAGACAACTTGATTATCACTTGGATTCCCAGTCACAATTTTTAAACACTGAGCATTCCTAATCACTCATGTCCTACCATGTCATGCCTAAAAATACATTTAGCTGTACTCACTAACAATACAATAACTTTGATCTTTATAATCTTACAATGAGGTGTGACTTAACCGTAATTTTTTTATATGTAGAAATGGATTTTTATTCATCTTGATTTTTAACAGATCTATTTAGCACACCTT
Source organism: Margarornis squamiger (assembly GCA_035222235.1). Classification (NCBI taxonomy): domain Eukaryota; kingdom Metazoa; phylum Chordata; class Aves; order Passeriformes; family Furnariidae; genus Margarornis; species Margarornis squamiger. The sequence continues at coordinate 58,565,867 of JAWWTY010000001.1, read as the reverse complement.
AAGATTAAATTACTGTGTAGGAATCAAAGAGTGGTGTGACTAAGTATGATTGTTTATGAAGCTGGGCAAATACTGTAAAATTAAAAATTATGGTCTTATTTACCTGGATTCTTTCAGACTTCTGACATCTGCTTTCTGTAAGAAGCTACTGGAAAATTGTTAGTTCACATGCTTGAATACTCATGCAAATGTGAATGATAAATATGGACATGCAAATATTCACATAAGAATATGGCATTTATATGTGAAGGGGAATACCATTTGACACAGATAAAAAAAGCTATTTAATGAGCCATAAAAAAAATTTCAATCACACTATTTGCAGCTAGAGTGAACTGTACACATATTACTGAGTAACAATCACAGCATCACTGCATATGATACACCAAATATATCTTTTTAAGGAATAAGTACTCTTTGGCATAGCAGGATATTGAGCTACTCAGCCAGAGCTTTGTTAAATGAAAATATGGCTAGATGTTTACCAACGGACACTCCATTTCTGTTCCTTCATTCACTTGTCTTTTCAATCCCTCTTTCACAATCGTTTCATTTTTGACTGCATGAAGCCATTGCGGAACTTTCTAAGTAACCGTCACTTCACATATCCATTCATATGTGCGCATTTATACACACACGAATCGTCCATACATTTGTACAAATAGGTTCATAGCACCTATAAATAGATATTGCTACTGGAATAGCACACATGAAGCAGAAATTGATACTCAGTAGACACAGAAGTAAAATAGAAACAAATTATTAGAAAAGAACTGTTAAAATTTTTTCCTGTTAAAGCCAAGAACAGTATTTAAATGTTTCAGCAATACAGCTTTGAATTTATCACAGGGAAAAGAGACCTTTCCATTAGTGAACTTCAGTTTCGTTTGATCTCCCAACCTCTCTACAAAACTGTAGTCTCTTTTCTTCAGTTAACCCAGTGTGACAGGCCAATAGGGTACTATTAAAATACTTCTCCTTGTTTTCCCTTTCTTCTGTTCCTCAGCCCATTTCTCTTGCAAAATTAAGGCATTTTAAAACTGAAATTCATTTAAATTTCATGGTTTGAAATTTAAGATTTCAAACTGAAGCAATGTTGAGTACTCAAAATATATGTAATTTAATTGCTGAGGAATAATGTCCTACAAAGTGTGAAAGAATTATCTTTCATGCATGCAAATGTCTGTAATCAGTATTTTATAGAATCATAGAATGATTTGGGTTGGAAAAAACCTTAAAGATCGCCTAGTTCCACACCCCTTGCCATAGAGGGACAGCTTCCACTAGACCATGTTGCTCAAAGCCCCATCCAACTACTTCCAGGGATGGAGGAGCCACAATTTCTCTGGGCAACTGGTTCCAGTGCCTCACCACCCTCACAGTGAAGAATTTTTTTGTAATGTCTCATGTAAACCTACCCTCTCTCAGTTTAAAGCCATTCCTCCCTGTCCTATCACTACATGCCCTTGTCAAAAGTCCCTCTTCAACTCCCTTGTAGGCCCCTTTAGATACTATAAGGTCTCTCTTGTAAATATGAATTTGAGCTTTCTCCCCTCCAGTCTGTATTTACAATATATTGAATGCAAAAAGCCATGAAGCAGCTGTTCAGTACTAAGATTCTCCTTGCTTGTATTCCCTTTGCAATAAATTTTCATCGTAAGGTAAGTTCTGTACTGTTATTTTCCATGTGGATCTTGATGTTAGATACGGACAGGCAAAGGATTGGATAACAAAGAGGAACAAGGAAGGAACGAATAGCTAGAAGAAGGGAGGGAAGGAAGAACTGGGGAAGGTGGGAGGGAGAGGAGAAGGGAGAGAGGGTGGGAGGAATGACTAAGAGATTGATAAAATCCAACAATATAAAAGAAAAGATGATATATTTTGGAATCAACAATTAGTGTTACAACCCATCCCATGAGGGCAAAAGTAACCCAGGTTCTTAGTAATAGATTCCTTGGGGCAGATTAGTGTAAAACAACACTGAATATTTGGTGTTTGTAAATATATATATATATATATATATATATATATATATATATATATGTAGGGTTTATTTTAGAACAATTGGGTTGCAATGGAACTCGGGTGTGTAGCCATTTTGATTATTAATATCTATAGTAATATAGCAATATGAAAGCATAAAAATATTACTTAAGAAAATATGAAGGAAGGAAGGGAAGGAAGGGAAGGGGATGTCAATCACCACCTATGGATCTTCGATGACACTTGGTTGTTGCAATTAATTTGTTCATTCAATGAAATGATGATTGCAGTCTGGATCAGTCAGGTGGTGGGAGAAGAAGCATGCAAAACAGGAAGACCAATGGATTAATACATGTCTAGGTTCAGGTGGGAATGCTCTGGCACCTCCCATGTGGAGTCAGGGGAGCTTACACTCTCGATCTGTTGCAACACTTTTTGGATCACATGCAGTCCTCTGGTGGAAGGCCTCAGGAGTGAGTCTGGAGGGTGCTTTAAGGGTTTTGATGGTTTATGACCCCTTCACAGCTGCCTTGCACATCAGTACAGCTGAGCCAGGAATGCCCACCACCCTATCCCCAACCCCCTACCTGCCTCTGCCATCAGGCCTTCCCGACTGGATGGGGTTGGGGGGCAGTTTTTGCAATTGAGAGTAGGACAATTACTATTATAAAGAGCACCATCTGGTTTTTGCACAGTTTGAGCCTCATCCCCTGCACCCTCCATCCCCCAGACCTCCCTCCTTGCTTTCCATCCCCACACCAATGAACTCAATCAGAGCAGATTTCCAACATAGGTGTTGAGAATGGTTTTCTTTGTAAATAAATTCTTCTCCCCTCAGGCTTGTTTACTGGTCCTTAGACCTGAGACATCTGGACAATAATACAACCTTTATCTTATCTCAAGTTCCCATCAGGTGGCATAATTCACAATCCAGATCCCCTCAGGAGGCATATTCTGGGAAGGGCTGAGCAGTTTCTTCTTTGCACAGTTTGCTAGAGTGGACAAAAGTCCTTCAGTGATTTTACAATGTTTAAGGTATTAACCATAACATTTCAGTCTCTCAAAGTTTTCAATGAAATCAAATTCTTATAAATTACCTAAAAGTAAGTATGGGATGTAATAGTCAATGACACAATGTCCACTACATCTCCAATTCAAATGTGAAAAGACAACCGTGATGCAAACGTGTATCGGCTAAAACATGTTCACTGTTGATGAGGATGTAGCCCTGTGTTTGAATGGGCTCATCGCCACTGAACCTTGCTCACACTTTTTCAAAGCAGGTAATTTTAAGAGGTGGAGAGAACTACTAGAATGTTGAGCAGAAATTGGACACCATCTTAAGCGAGAAGAACAAAAGAGCTTTGCTTGTTCAGTGTAGTAGAAGAAGACTAAGAAGGAATATGACCATAAACGTGTCATGAAGGGAGAGAAGTCAGTGGGTGAAAGACCTGAAAAAGCTCAACAATGATGTCAGCACAGAAATAAACCCAGTATGGTATGGTATATACTTGAGCTGTAAGTTACAAGGTTGTATGATGTGGATTTTGTGTTAGCAAGACAATGGATTCACGTCCCCAAGAGGCCTGGTGTGAATTCCACATCCCTAACCAAGTTTTCCTTTTAGGAATTTTTCCCAGAGCTACTGAAAGTTTTACTCCTGGGACAGGCAGTCACCACATCTCAGTTAAACAAAGCTGTCATGGTGAGTTACAGAGAAAAAGGTAGCATGTCAATTAAGCATAATGATGTGGCAATTAGCTTTTCATTTTACCTTTCTAAATATGTGCCATGGAATAACTAAAAGGATGGAAAAATTTAATCACTTCATCCTTTATTAAAAAATGGGGTATGTGAAGAAATGAAAAATATTTGACTACTCAGAAAATCTATTTGTCTTCTTTGTTCAGCGTCTCCTTCTATTGATCACTATCAGTGCTGACAAATAGCTTGAAGTTGTGATCCTGAATTGATATTTAATTAAAATAAAGATCTATTCTAATTGTATGGTAAACACATCAGAGTTCTGTGTGTAAATAATGTCAACAGATGAAGGATAAAAGAGGAATTTTAAATAAGTGTTAGAAAGTTTGCAAAGGGGCTAGGGAGCAAATCATGCAGAGAAAAGTAATAATTAAATTCTGTCTCTAATTTATTTTTACACTGGATTCCACTCTTATTATACTGAAGTTTAAAGACTGATTTCTTATTCACCTTAATAGAATGAATAAATTATGTGTACAATCTGGGGTTTAGGAGGGGTTAAATCACAAAGGTAATGTTTCCTTCATCAAAGTGTGAAACCTGTTTGTAGAATGAGTAAACCATGTGTCTCATGACATTGAAACATAGAAAATTAAATTACTGAAGTGCCTTAAAAAGAATGGTGTTTTTCAGAGAACATTTTATCTCTCACTCCTGGTCAGCAACTTTCTGTCACCATGCCCTTCCTCCAAACTCATATACATCATTAATGGGGAGCACTGAACTGCTCAGAGAACAGTCAGCTTTCCTTTATCAGATCCTCTACAAACAGATAGGAACATTCACAAGCCCTGGTTGTCATGGCCTGTCACTTTGATACCTTCTGGAGGGACAACACAGAGGAATATAAGCAATTCAGGAGATTCCTGCAGTGCATTGATGATAACTTCCTCTTCTGAGTGATAGAGGAATCAACGAGAACAATGGGTGGCTTGTTGGGAATGTTGAAGGCAGCCATGACTGCACTGACCTTGAGATGGTGGCATTCAGGGCAGGGAGGAGGGTAAAAAGCAATCTCAGAACTCTGGACTTCGGCAGAGCAGAACTTTGCCTCTTCAAAAGGAAAAAAGGAAGCACACAGTGGGTGGAAGCAAGGATGGAGGAATACAGAAACACTGTCTGAGCATCCAGGAACAAAGCTAGAAAAGCTAAAGACCAAGTAGAACTGAATCTGTCCATGGATGTCAAAGGCAACAAGAAGGGCTTCTCTAAGCACATAAGTGACAAGAGGAAGATCAGGTGAAGTGGGGGATCTCTGTTTAACAAGATGGGGACCTGGTTACACAGGACACAGAATAGGCCAAGATACTGAATATTGCCATTGTCTCAGTCTTCACTAGCAAGACCAGCTGTCAGGCATCCCAGAGACCTTGGGAAAGGCTTTTTCCAAAGTCATTTAGGCTTGGGCAGGAGTGGGCCACTTTAGAGGCACCCCTGCTAAAAATGAGGCATTAGTGATGGGTTTGCGCATAAAAGGCCCCTTTTGACACAGCCAGGGTCATCAGAGGTATACATCACATGCCCAGAGAGTCGCTGCTGGTCTTCTTTAGACAAGCATTACACCCTTAGAGAAACATTACACACCCAAAGAGTTGTCCCCAGCCTACAAAGTTAACAATTTGTGGGCTACTAAATCCTGGCCTTAGCCTTTATCTTAACTCTCCTGGGCAGGAGGTTTGTACAGCTCACTGTATTAGCAATGTTTTAAGGCAATTAGAAAGTCCAGTTCCTCACAGAGCCCTGATGGGATGCACACATAAGTACTAAGGTTGCTGGGTGATGTCATTGCAAGGCAACTCTTGATAATCATTAACTAATCATGGAGACTGAGAGAAGTGGCCAAAGAGTGGAGGAAAACAAATGTCACTTTCATCTCCCAGAAGGGCAAGAAGGGGTACCCAGGAAACTATAGCCAGTCTGCCTCACCTGGATTCATGGGAAGGTGATGGAGCAACTAATCCTGGAAACCATATCCAGTCATAGTAAGGATAGGAAAATCATCAGGAATAGTCAACCTGGAATCATCAAAGGGAAGACAAGCTTGACCAACCTAATAACCTTCTATGATGAAATGACTGGTCTGGAAGAGAAGAGCAGTGGATGCTGTTTACTTGACTCCACCACTTCAGTTTCTTCACTATCTACTAGATCTTTGACGTTGTCTCAATTAAGATCCTCATGGCAAAGCTGGTAAAGTATGGGCTGGATGAGCAGGCAGTGAGATGGATTGAAAAATGGCTGAATGACCAGACCCAGCAGGTGGTGGTCAGTGCCACAAAGTCTAGCTGGTCTAGCCATTAATTAGTGGTGTGTTCCAAGGGTCAGTATTTGCTCCAATCCTGTTCAACATCTTCATCAATGGTTGGGATGATGGGCAGAGTGCACTTCAGCAAGGGTAGAAAAACCATGAGGAGTGGCTGATACAGCAGAGTGCTGTGCCACCATTGAGGGACCTCAACAAGCTGGAGAAATGGACTGACAGGAACCCCATGAAGTTCAACAAGGAGATCTGCCAAGATCTGCACCTGGGGAGGAACAGCTCCCAGGCATCACTACATGCTGGGAGCCACTCAGCTGGAAACCTGCTCGGCAGAAAAGAACCTGGGGATCTTTGTGGACACTAGCCATGAGCCAACAATGAGCCCTTGACACAAAGAAGGTCAGTGCTATACTGGGCTACATTAAGTCAAAATCTTGCCACAAAGTTGAGGAAGGTGATCCTTTCCATTTATCCAGCACTAGTGAGGCCACATATGGGGTGCTGTATGCAGCTCTGAGCTCCTCAGTATAAGAGAGACATGGGCATACTGGTGAGGAGAGTTTAATAAAGAACCACAAATACAATGAAAGGACTGGAGCATCTCTCTTAGAGAGGTCGAGAGAGCTGGGACTGTAGCCTGGAGATGAGATGGCTCAGGATGGATCTTATCCATGTGTACAGATACCTGGTGGAAGGGAATGAGAAAGACAAAGTCAGGCTTTTCTCAGTGATGGCCTGTAACAGGACAGAGGCAAACGACAAAAAGTGAAACAAACACAAGAGGTTGCTCCTGAAGATCAGAAGCATTTGTGAGGGTGACTGAGCCCTGGCACAAGTTGCCCAGGAAGGTTATGGAGTCTCCATCATTGGAGATATTCAAAATCCACCAGGACATCGTCCAGTGCAACTGTCTTTAGGTGCTCCTGCTTGAGTAGTGTGTTTGGACCAGATGACATACTGATCTGTTCTTTTCCCTACTGATACAAGCAATACCTGCAACATCTTAAAATATTTTGATTTTGGTACTATCTGTTTGAACACATAGCTTGTGAACAGTTCTCATACAGGAGTGAAGAAAAAAGCGCTCAGGAGTAGAGTGTATGCATACACACATCACAGCTTTTAGGTGTTGTGTCATTATTTGGAGAAGAGGTCAAAGAAAAAAAATCAGATTGAAGAAAATGATCTCTGTAATTATATAGTTCATGTCTCAGAAAGAAGATTTTCTTTCCCTCAGCTGGTATTCAAGTATACTAATTATATTCAGTAGGGAGCCTTCACTGTTTTTACTGGCACTGAAAAAATACTTTGGAAAAATTACTAAATCACAGTTCTAAAATTTTATAAGTTTTAGCAAGTGGTTTTAAGCAATTTTTAAATTTTCATTTTTAGAATTTTTATTTACATGCTACTCTCTGATATAAATTTTACTTCAGAATGACAAATCTTCAAAATGAAGTCAGCCTTAAGCAGAATTTTTTCTTCTCACCATAATTGTGCTTAACCATATTATAATTACATTAACTGTTGTTGTGTTTGTCTTTGCAAGGACAAAAACCCATCAAAGACATCATCACCTATCATGTCTGTAGTAGAATGCAATGCCAGCACGTTTCTAACCTATGAATTATTTCTTCTACTGCAGGATACTAAAATAGATCTGATTTCAGCCCAGTAACCTCAGTTAATGTCTGTGGGAGCTACTTTTCCACTTTGTGTCTCAGAGTAGAGTAATGAGATTGCCTGGGCTAAACAGTAAGGTGTGAAAGCTCTACTAACTTAAGTCACAGTTTAAACAGGAAGAAGGTATCAGTCTAAATTCCAGAATGAAAATGTTTCAGCACCAAAAGTAGCACAGACATGGTTAAATTACAGTGGAATACCGCAGGGAGCTAAACCATGGGAAATAAATGTATCTTCAAGAGAAAGAGCTTATTTTTGCGTTTTATCTCAGACACATGCAAAGAGTAAAAGTCAAGTACTGTGTCTTAGGTGAAAAACGTTCAGCTGAATAGCTGACTTATATCTCAGCCTTAGGGAGTGGTTCCTGCATACAAAAATAAGGTTTGGGAGTGCATCTTCAGGGAAGTGTATGTGTGTGCATGCATGTGTCCTCACCCACATCCCCAAATGGCTAGACTGTCTCTCATCAGCAATCTGCCTGATGATTTAGTAAACTAATATAACAACACCAGCAGAAGTTAGTTTTACTTTTTTTTAATGTCAAACTAGACTTTTACTTTTACTGTAAAGTCTTGGCTGGGTTCCTTCTTCCATATGCATTCATTTACCTTTCCACTGATAAATATATAGCACAGTCAATTTGTCTCATATACTTTTTTACCTTCTTTTTTTTACCCAAAATATATTTTATTTCACCTTTTGAAAAATATAAATACATTTCTCTCAGTTATAGGAAAGTCCATGGTAATTCACTGTTGCCTGAGGCTCTCTAAATTATACTTCTTTCAGTCTCATGACAAAAAAATAATAACAGAGCTTCAGGGGTAATATTTTCAGTGGCAAGATGTACCTGAAAAACTATACTCTGCTAAAAAAATAGAAGGATCCTCTCGTAGCTTGGCTTTCCTTCCTGAAATTTTGAACATTCCCACGATATTCCACAACAATGTTGTTTCTCCAGGTTAAATTTTGTTTGGTTGTGAAACATGGCCCAGTACAGGTGAAGTTTGACTTTTATACTTGAAGGGGTAGAAACACAATAGCTAACACCATCTTATTTTCAAGTCAGTAGAAAATGGACAAAAGTTTATCTGGGAATTTGTGCTCTTTTACTTACTCCTTAAACCTCTACATGGGTGAAGACTACAGTAAAAGTTTTCTGGCAACCTATTGGTATAACTCTTTTTGTCAGAAAACGCCTGTTGGAAAACAGACAAAAGATTTTGTGAAAACACAGAAATTTTCATTACCTTGCCTTATAAACTGACATATTGAAAGCCTTCAAATAAGACTGAAAGGTAATCCTTTACCATTTCAAATATAATACCTATTTCTGTTCCAAAATTGGCTCTCATACAATGTTAATTTTAGATGCTAGGCAACACTTTAAACTGGATTGCAAAACAAAATATATTTGAAGTTGCTTTATGTGTGACTTTAAAAAGTAAAAATTCTGACATATCTTAAAAAGTGTTAATTTTAGATGCTTGCAGTTCTTGTAGGTGCTTAGATGCGCAGAAACACTTAGCTTTCTACCAGTTTACAGTTTTTATAGAAGTGAAAATTAGCAACCTGTTTCTCCCGTAATTTTGACCATATTGTAACTTGTTTTCATTCTCTGTTACTATATACTATTTTTTAAGATTTGTAATTATCATGAAGTGTCAAGTATTACTGAGAAAGAATGAAGACGGTCCCTGATCCAATGAATTTGCAAACTCTGTAAAATATTGTAACAGCTATGTTAAAAATTATTTTCCCTCTGTACTGTCTCATTAATGATCTATTCTGTGTTCTATCAAGACCAGTATGTTGTGTTTACTAAAAGAACTGTGGAAATTCACTGTAAAGTGACTAATTCTATTCCTTCTTCTCTTTTTTTCTTAATAGGTTGTCAAATCTCTTAATAATTTCTTAATTTTGTGTAATAAGACAGTGCAATAACATAGCATAGCAGCTGATTGTTCTTCAGCTGTAGCAGAAGACTTGTAGAGACAGAATAAAATGTACTGGATAATGTAGAAGGAGGAAAACAAGTGAGTCTGGTAGAATTAGGTTAGTAATTATTAGTTTTCAATAACGATACTTTTTGATTTCTGAACTAAACAGATCTAGTAAAGAAATCCAGTATATTTCGAAGAAGGCAAGGGTAAACACAGGTATAGACTTAGATACTATGGGTTATTACTTATATTTGAGGAGCTATATTGAGCCATTATCCAAACTGATGGGCATTCTAATAAAAAAGTTTCGGCGGCGGGAGAAAAAAAGGTGGGAATCTTAGGTTCCATTCTTTCAAACAAATCCATACTTCATCTAGTAGCTAATACAGAAATAGGAAACACAAAGGAGTATTTAGAGTAATAATCTGTGAAGTATCTATCGAGAGTACATTTTTGTTTTGCACTGTAAATCTCATCCTAACTACTGCATTCAGATATAAGGAACAAAAAAATTCATGGTGATGCATGGATCAGTTCAGAGGTTTTGTTTCGATTACCACTTATTCACAACTCGTCACTAATCACTAAATACTCAAAAATGAGAGAATAGTGAATACACATGGAGGTGGGGGGAGGGGTTAAGAAAAAAAATACATAACTTTTTAAAAGATTATTATCAAATAGAAAGTCAATGCCTTCCAAGAAAGGTACTAATCACAAGTTATCTCAGAATCTCAAGAGTAATAAGATTGGTTTTCAGCTTCACATGATCATTTCCCAGTATTTGAAGGGCAGATATAAGAAGTACTCCTCCCATCAACTTGTACCATTTGAGTATGAGCTGCACAAATTCTCATACAGTAGCTAAATATTTCCCAACAGTATAAAAAAATTAATAGCTCTGAAAGAGGTGTATCTTGTTTGAAATTATTATTGTGAATACAAAAAGCCAGAGAATAAAAAGAATTTATTTTTTTTAATGAAACTACATGAGGAAAAATAAAATTAATACCAAATTCAGTCAATTTATGGAATATCTAGTCTCAGATGTTCATCACCAGATACTGCTTCTTTTTCTTCTCTTCTCCTTCCCCTTTACACTTGATACTAACCACATATAAATTCCTCTTTCATTTTTATGTTTTCCAGCTTTGTTTTCCTTCCCGGAACCCCTGCAAAGACATACATTTCCTGCCCTTCCTGCTGCCAGTACCCTGCAGAAGGTTGCAATCCTGACACAAGCTCTAACACCATCAGGCAGTTAATGAATGGAGGTTATACTGTCTTGGGGTGCTCAAAACTCATGCTGAAGTGGCAGGAGGACAGTCCAACAATAGCAAAAGTACAACTTGTACTTATTTGAGCTCTGCAATAGGAATGAGGAATAAATCTGAGACCTGTAGGCAGTTGCCCCTTCTGCTGCCCTGTAAATTATATTCTTGTCGTGCCATTGTGTAAACTCTCAGTTTCCTGAGAGATTTCCTGATGGGTCACAGTACTGGAAGTGACATCTACAACTATTGGAAATAATGGCCCATAGCTGCAGCAAAAGAGAATTGACGACAGCACCTTTTTTTTTAGGATAACAGCCTGGTAATCTGTATCATCACTTCAGAGTGAGTTCATACAACAAAACCAAACAAGATAGACAGTTTGTTTGGGCTGTGAATAAAAGGAAAATATATTTTCTTTTTTTTCTTCCCCCCGCCCCCCCGCCATTCTATCATCATTATTTTCCCTTTTTTCTCTCCCTTTTCTGTCACTAGTGAGTAGTTGAGGGATACAATGCTGAAGACCTAAGCTTTTCTTCTACAGAAGTGATATCAATATGTGTTTTTTATGGAGTCCTGACAGCAATTTCAGTCTTGATCTAAAAATAAGAAAATAATTCTCCATTACACATTTTCATTATTGCTTTAGATCTCCTTTTCTATCTCTTCTGAAAGATATATCAGCTAATGCAGTAACATGCTATCGCTTGTGTAATGTTCTGATTCTGACATACCTGATTAAGCTGCATTCCCACAGATACTTTGGGTGTATGAAAAGCCTAGTTTAAATGGAGACAAGAGGAACCAGAATATTGTCCCTATCAGGAAATTGCAATGGTATGGATCACATCTCCTTTGTTGTCTTGTGTCATGCCCACAAAGCTATGGAATTTATAGCATGAGTGGGATTTGGCTTCAAATGAAAGTGTCTTTAGCTGTGCATCATCTGTCAGCCATATCTATAAGCTCCCATTATGCTGAGCAGAGATCAAGGGCTCCAGTCAGTATCACAGTTTATGCAGGTATCCAATTCCTTTTAAAATTATTTAGGGTACCTGTGATAGCTTCAAAGACTTGGTAAATATGTCAGAACACACACAGGAGAGAAACACTTTTCTAGACCATCAGCCAAAGGGTGAGACACCTGAAGGCTTCTTAAACCACTCTGGCCATGTTTCAGTGCCTAAATTGCAACTCAGGTTGACAGTGAGTTGAACCATTGTCTAGGCTCCATTAAGTGTACAGATTAAATTTCTATTGACTACATTTAGTGGTTCAAATCTCCAAGTAAATCCCTCCCAGTCTCTAAACTAGGGGAGAAGAGTCCTGTAGAGACAGGTGAACTGCTGGTATAGGACACAGTACTGTAACAGTTTTGATACGAAAAGATCAAGTTCCAGACTTGGGTTTATTTCAGCCTGTTTCCCTCCCCCTTCAGCAGCTCTGTCCATTAATTTCTACAGAGGTGCAGGCATAGGAAGCATTTTGCATATGTACCTACCTGGAATGGCCAATTTTTTCTTTCTCATTCCCAGCCACACACATATCATTATGCTTCGACATTATTGTTGCTAACAGAACTTGAAAAGTTGGGTTTTTTTTTTTTTTTTATTTCATGGGTAATTTGCAATATTTAACTTAACTAACTTGGAAATCATAACAACTAGTGAGTAAAGCAAAAGAATGTCTACATAACTCGTTTGCTCCTCATTAAACAGCAGAATCCTTGAGGATTTATTATTACTATTAAAGTTAAAATGATCCAAATATACCAACCACATTTCGTGTTGCAAACTATTTGTCATGTTTCAGTCAAATACTAATGGAAACATCCCAGACTAGAAATCAGATAAAAGAAAGTTAATAAAGGAATTTCTCAGAGACCTTTTGTAAACTGGAGACCTAACAAAGGAAGCAAATTATTCTATTTTGATGTAAAAATTAATGATAACTACCTGATGCTATTTAAACAGACAATAAACATTAATAAAAAGGAAGGTTTAACAACTGTTTCATTGCAAAAAAATATATTAACCATTTTTCACAGTCTAAAACCTTCATCAATCAATAACAGATAATATTTAGTCTCTCCTGCTGGGGAGTTTTTTTATATTTTTAGTGGAATACATTGAATGTAGGTTACCATAGTTACAGCAGAATTTCAGAATGAGTTTCGTTTTATCATAATTGCTGCATATTAGTATATAAACAGCTGAACTCTGTCTTCCACTGGTAGCACTAATTTGTGCCTAGAGACAATTCTCTCCCCTCAGAAAATCGAACAACAGCTTAAAATATTCTGTAAGTTTGTGGTCTTTCCCAGAGGGAGTGGAAAGTTTCTGCAAGTTAAGCTGTTTGTTGTTTAGTCTGGGACTGCTGGGATCAGTAGCATAGAAAGGTGAAGCTGCAAAAATCTATCACCAGCAGTAAAGGGAAATTAAAATGTTCCCTACCCCACCCCGGACATGTTGAATTATAACCGTAATACTTCCCATCACTGTTGTTTCTGAGCAGACCTGGACAGTAATGAATTTGGCTGGGGTTTTTACAGAGCCATATGAGAGTTCAGAAACTAAGAAGGAATGCAACAGAAGCTCTATAAACATCCCAGTTTTTGTAATCATAGTGTTTTCTAACATAGGAAAGTATGGTTCCCGGGTTACAGACGCTAGGAAGGAAGAGCTTCTTCATCATGCATTCCTTATTCATCCTCATAAAGACTAATACTCATCCAATATCTGCTTCATTCTTTAGAGAGTGGAATTGTGAGAGGTTTTTTTTTCCCATTGTGGATTATCAGATTTTTAATTTCTCCCATAAATATTGAAAAGCAGGAGATAATAGTATCACAGAAAATTTATGTATGAGGTAGGAGGTAAAAAGCCTAAATGAGATCTCAACTACTGGCTGAACTGCTCCCTTCAAGGAGTTACACATGCAGAACTTCCATTGCACTCCTATATTGCTCCACATTAAGAAGTCAAACAAAACTTCATATAATACACTGAGGTGCTTGAAAAGCTGACATGTCTGAAATGGTGGCTGCTATGTTTCCCTGAAGAGAAGAAGAATCTTCCAAGACTGGTCAATGACTGACAGCCCAACAAGATTTTTTCTGTTTCTTTTAAAATGCCATGATCCTGCAAGTAACATGCAAGGGCAAAGACAGTATGTCATATAGAATTTGGAAGGACAAGAAACTAATGTCAAAACGAAGATTGCCTTCTGCAGTGTGACAGCAATTGTATGGATCAGTGGATTGCAGGAGATAGTAGTCTTAAACATGCTACACTTTAATGACTATAGTTTTGTAACAGAAGATGGCTTAAGTGGCACAATGCACAGCTGAAGCATTGGGGAAAAAAACCCAACACATTAACTTAGTAATGCCTATTTGCTTCCCTCATAGTCACAAAAGAAAATCTTTTACAAACATTATAAATTAAAAATTACTTTATAAAATCTAAGTAAATATGTCTAGTAGTATTTAATCTTTTCATATTATTTTTTTAAAGCTTATGTTTTGGGGATTATTTTTATGAAGACACGCAATTAAGGTTTCTCATTCTGGGCTTTATCCCTGCTCCAGTCTAGTAGGATCATACCTTCATAATCTTCACCCTTGCAATTTTATGGACAGGAATGTTCAAGAAAATGTCTATTTTCGTTTTGAACATGAAGTTAGACATTTGTACATCAATATTCTTACCTAAAATGCTCTCTCCTCCTTAACAGAAAAAGGCAAGGTGATTTACTCAAACCTAGTAGGTTTAAAGGTCTCACACACAAAAAACCTTTCTTTACACAATTAGAAAAGCTGAATACCTTAGCTCAAATCCAGAGCTGTCAACAGATCATTCAGGAAAAAAAAAAAAAAAAAAAAAAAAAAGACACAAAAAAAAGTGATATCTATTGGATAAACTGCTATTTTTATCTTATCCAGTTCCAGTTTGGGGTCCCCTTACTTTAGGGTTACAGCTGGCAGAATAAGTGGCTGTTATAGTTTCAAAATCTTTCACGGAATTTTTTTTTTCCTGTCCCTTACCAACACCGTTGCTTGGGATTTGGAGGCCAGGACAGATGGCTTGTTGAAGCCCAACTCCCCACTACCTGCTCCCAGAGCCAGTTAAGAGTCTAAAGGCTAAATAAAGGGGTGGCTGATAGCTTTGCATTCCAACGTGATGGCTGGGGAGAGGATTGGAGGAGGTGGGGGCGTGGTGGGAAGAGGGGTTTCTTGCTTTTTGCCACACTTCTCCAGCTGCTTCAAGTGTCAGCTGCAGTTTGCTAGGCTGGTGGAAGCACTTGGAGGGCACTTCCCTGGCTCGGCCCCCACTCCAGCATCCTGTGCTGTTCGGAGAGAACAGTCGCTGCTAACTGGGTTTGCTACAGACTGCTCAAGGGCTGACGCCACCTGCAGAGGAGTTGCTAACTCCTCACCCCTTGGACAAAGGATGGGGAGAGGGTCTTCACACTGCCCCTGGGAAAGGTTTCAGCCCATTCCCAGTGGCCGCCATTCCCACGTGAGTTTTTGGAACCAGCACCTCTCCCTACCCTCCATTTTCGCCTCTCCAGAGCCCGTGAGTCACCGCTGCCACTGCCTCCTAAGCACAGCATCACCTCCTGCTGTCTGTAAGTAGAACTGCACCGAAGGGGCAGAGAGAGCACTTGATTTGTTTGAAAGTTTTGGTTATGGTGTTGCTGGTTGTTCTGTTCTGTTGTGGTTTTTTTTCTTTTGGTTATACATATATATATATATATTTGTAGTAAAGAACTGTTATCCTCTTTCTCTACATTTTCTGATTAAAGTCTCTTAATTTCAAAGGTTGTGGTGATTTTTGGAGGGAGGCCCTCCCTAGTCTGGAAGGGTTCCTCACTTTCCTTGATAGACATCTGGGTTTCCTTTTAAACTGCGACAGTGGCTTTTGTCATGCACTGGAAAAGAAGCAAGTGCTTGTGCCCACCAAGGCTGCCTGTTTATTGCTTTTAATGCATCTTTCGATGTTTGGTTCATTTTTCTCCCATTATCCATTCTCTTGTCTCCATCTAGTAATATAAGATACTAACTGCAAAAGTGCCTCATGAGACCAGTAAGATTTATGTATAATGGTGTACAAGCACACAGAAAGTCAGTCTTTACACTCAAATATTTTAGCACAAATAGACAAGCTCAAGACAAAGGATGAGGAAAAAAACCAGCAGAGTGTCTTGCCCAAAATAACATAAGAACAGAAACCAGTCTCCTTCATCCCATATACTCTTTATAGACAGTTTTATGGTGACTTTTTTACTAGTGCCTTTGATTAATGTATTTTTTACCAGTTTTCTCTTTTTACTCTGTACCAAAAAATGCCAGAGTATTTCAACTCAGAAGTTGCAATGAAAGACAGTGAAATTTTCTATATCCCTCATCAATTAACTTCCTGCTATCTAAATTCTTGCCTTTTTGTTTTGAGACATGAATGAGACATGGAGCACTATGGAATATGTCTAGAGCAGAGGGTTTAATCTTGGCCATTAACGTGCAGAGAATTTGTGTGTCTCACCAACTCCATACAGAATAAGGGTTCTCACACACAGCATAGTACTTCAAGTCTGTCTGGACTGAGTTCCTATTTCATAGTACTTTTTTATTTCCTTTTTTTAACAATAATCTTCACACATTTGTCCCCTTCTATAAATTCTTCCTTCCATATAGCACCTTTGTATGTAGACTGCACCGGTAACTAATCTGCCACTTATTTCCTTTCTTCCTCAGCTGTGAACAACAAAAATACAGAGATGAAGAAATAGACACTGATAAACAAGGAACTATAAGTGTTTTGAGGAGGCACTATTAGTAAGAAATGGGGGAGGAAGGAGAGCCTGAAGGGAAGAGGGGGTTTGTCCTTTAAGAGGTATTGAACCATTGACCTTAAGCATTTTCTGTTATGGTCCAGAGAGAAGTTGCTAAAGTACCTCACCACAGGAAAGAAATGAGAAATTTTGAGGGCTGTTGAGCACTGAATTCTCATGTTGGCTCAGCAAAATGTTACTTAGAACAGGTGTTTCTGTAATTGTGATACATTGGGTAAGTTTGCAGTGTTCAACAGCCCCACAAGACATACTAATACCTCTCTAATGTCTCTAGTAATATTACGCTGGACTGTGAAAGAGTATGGAATAAAACCTCTCTCAAGCCTGGTTGAAGATATTTGCAATTCAGCATATGTTTCTTGTAGCGCTGTCTTTTCCCAGAAATAAGGAGGAATTTTGGATCAGGCCCTTAAAGAATTCACCTTACTGCCAGTGATTTTTAGTATTTAAAAATATTTTAAGCTACTGTCCTGGAACCTTGACCTTTCTCTTCTTGAATAGAAAAGGAGGGCTTTTGTTTCTCAAGCAGAACCTTGTCCGTTTAAGAGATCATCTGGAAGGGTGGGATATCCCCCATAGGACAGGTGTAATATTAAGGCTCTAGGCCCATACATCGTAAGAACAGTTGGGAAGCAATCTTTCTCACAGTTTTAAATCCAGATGCTATTATTATAACATAAACATAATATGGCCAATTTGCAATTTCAATTAACAATAAACTATAACTATTTAATAAAAATGGAAAACAGATGGCAAAAATAAAATAAAATGCCCATGGCTAGCAAATTTGCTCAAATTAAATAGAGGAGCAGGAAAGAAAAACACATTCAATAAAAAATAAAAGATTTACCAACCCTGAGGAAATTTGGGAGGACTAGAAGACAGAAATGACCAGAATGCATTCTCCCAAAGTAACTTAGGCATTTTTATATGCTTAGATTCAGTACTTCTGTGCTGGAACTTTGACAAATACTGTAAATAGGAACAAATATATAGAATATAAGAAATGTTTGGTGAAACAATGTGGCAAGTGACACTGTTCAGTATCATTAAGAGTTTAGCACTGTAGGAGGTACATGAGTCATTGAATGGGCTAGAATATTTCAATATGTTAAGCAGAAAAATTGACTAAATTGGGAGGAAAATGAGATGGTTGGAGTTTTCACAGTGTCAAATATGGAGGTTTCTTTTTTTGTACTTCAAGTAGAGCAGGTACTTGAAGCCTTGACAACTTGCAGTGCGAGCAAACTGTAAATAGGCATGTAGCACAACAAGGTCACAGATTCTGACCTCTGTGATTATCCAGGGATATTTTACTGGCTGCGAACCATTTTATTTCAAAGGAACGATTCAGCATGGAATTGACTTCAGCATGTCGTTTCACGCTAGACCTGTGCAAACTATTCTTGGGAAACATTTTAGCTAATAAATTAGACCCTTTTTTTGTTGGCAGATTATTAGTAAAAATATTATGATCACTATAAATGTGTTAATTTTCTTTAAATCATTAAACTGCTTTGTACAAACATTTTTCAATCAGCTTGCCTGTTGCAAACTTTTCATTTAATTATGTCCTTGACTATTCAGCATGCACTATTTCCTATTCAAAGTGTGTGATTGGCTACCTCAGTTTCATGGCAGTATCCATCGCTATTTGCCTGAAATTCTGAAGGTTCGTAAATGGAGTAGGAGAATAACTGGGGTAAATAGAAGATATATGCATTCATAAGCAGATGGGTTTGGGTTTGCAAGCTTACTGGTCAATGAATGGGGACGATCCATTCCCAAATTATCCTTCAAACAGGAACACTGGCCCAGTGTTAGGAGTGGGTTTAACATGTCATTTTCACAGGTTTTACAGGAGTCCCTTTAGTCCAGTGAGGCACCTGAATCCCACATTGTCATGGACCTACAACTGTTCTTTCTGTGTCTAAGATAAGCCAGGTTATTTTGCTGCTAATCATGTCTCCCCCCAAGGATTACTCCCTTTGACCATGAACACAGCTGAACTGAAAAGCAATGCAAGACTTGCCAGAATGCCTGACAGTTTCTTCCACATTTTCCAAGCTCAATTTCAGACAAACAGTACCATGATGATGTAGCAAGCACTCAATACCAACATTTCAAACCTCAGCAGAGAGAAACAGAACTGATGGTAAGGCCCTTAATCAGGATGCATGAACAAAATTCAGTTTACTCTTGCAGAGCTGTGCTGGGCCAAATAAATCTTCCCATAAAGCTACAGGAACTGAGTCTAAAAACAAAAACAAAACAAAACCAAAATAAACCAAAACAAACAAAAAGAAAAACCCTACCACACAAACAAACAAAAACAAAACAAAACTAAAAAATAAAAAAAAAATAATGAAAACAAACAAACAAACAAACAAAAACTGACCCATTTGGAGCCCCTAAGCTCAGATAAAGCAAACCTGAAAGCTTTCCTGTAAATCTCAAACTCTCACAATTCTCACATTTTCCAAGTAATACATTGTACCTTCTGAGATTTTTCTCATTGTGGTGGTTATGACTTCAAATAATCCTTAAAAATCACACCTAAACTGGTGACAAAAGTGACAGAGGCAATTCTAGCCAGTCCCATCACAAGGAATTACGTGACAAGCCATGATTTTACCCTTCTCTTCCGCACACAAGTACTACAGAGCTCAGAAAGGAGCTTTGCTCTCTTATATACCTCTGAAAACCAGTGACCCTTAAAAAGAAGTAGATCCTGTCCTGAAAAGTCCTCTTCTGTGATTGGGTCACCTGTGATCAGAGAAGATGTGGTCAGACTGTAATGGGGAGAGACATGCCTGAACCTCAATGCAAGACACATCCCTTGTGTGACCTGGGTAGTTGGGTCTTGTAAAATGCAGTCTGCAAGCCATGAGGCACTGTGCCAGCTGACACATGACTCATGTTTAGAACATGGGTTTTAACAATTCTACATATACCTTATGACACTCCCTATTGGAACGGATACCAGAAATTAATTTAGGGATCCCAACTTTCCAAGCTTTCCCTCACTCTATCCATCAGTTTAAACCTCAGCTACAGCCAATGGGCATTTTTACACATTTTTACACGCAGGCAAAGCCAGATGCTGCCAGAGTGCAGAAAGCTGCAAAACTTTATCACCGTGAATTCACATATAATTGTCCACTGCCTTATTCCTCGGTGAGAGTTTTAAAAAGAAAAGGTAAAAACTCTTGATGTCTGCACTAGCAGAGCTTCACTTCCTGTTTTACACTCCCTGTGGAGTATGCTTGGCTAGATGGGAGTAAGGCAAACACATTTCAGTGATGGTAATTTAAACTGAGAAAAGCTGAATTATAAAGTAATGGTATAGTGCCATAATTACCCTAGAACTGTGCCTCATGTTTAACAATAGCTGTCTGCAGTGCCATTGAAATAATGACTTCCAGATTTGCCAAGACTTTTATTATGAGAAATCCTGGCCACAAATTCTTACAGACCATTTTGTCAATTGGTTTAAATTACTGTACATCCACTGAAGTTACTGCATGAAGACATGACCTTTATGCCCAAAACACCAAAACATTCAGCAATTAGGTAAGTAGACAGTTTTCTGTTAACTTTGAATGTTATGACACATGGCTCAAATTTGTTCAGAGAAGCTGAAGTTATTTAAATTGATATACTTAAAACCACAGATTTTTTATTTTTTGTTTATTAGATGTATATCATGTATGGGGTACTTTTCTTACCTATTTAGACCTGTTCCAGAAGTACAAGTCAACTGTATGCTGCCATGTCTGAATACATGCAATTTTTAAAATGCTGACTCAAAGAACAAATCTAGTCTTCTTTTCTATAGCCACCCTTAACAGTCTTCCACATAGTGGCAGCCTGATGACCATATCATGTTGTTACATCTTCATTCTGTTGAAAATATGCCCAAATGAGTGGGGAGGAGGGGGGAGGGAGGGAAGTGAGCTAATTTGATTGTCAGAATTTATCATGTGTTATTGACACAGTATCAGGAACATGTATGTCTTTGTTTCTATCATGTTGCTGGCTAGCGCAGAGCAAATGCTACTGATTCACCACTCACTCTCCTAGAGGTAAGGCTGTCCTGACTTTGATATATTCACATATCTAATATCAGAGGCAGAGCAGCAATGTGGTGTTAAATGCTGGCTTTTCACTGAATTATACTATAGTTCAGATAACACCTTTTTTTCTTCATGATTTTCTCCTAAGGCCAGAAGAGAACCACCCAATCCAGCCTCCTGACTATTGTGCTGTCTTTGAATCTCTGCCTTACCCCTAACTGAGTTTTTAAATTAATTCCATTATGGGCGCAGCCTGATTGCACACACTAACAGGTATCAGAATATCTACAAGACCAGCTGTGAGAAGGGAAAGGGACGGGAAGGGAAGGGGAGGGGAGG
>JAWWTY010000001.1:58327178-58544648 GCA_035222235.1 Margarornis squamiger | reverse complement strand
AGGAGAGGAGAGGAGAGGAGAGGAGAGGAGAGGAGAGGAGAGGCTGAGAAACTAAGAATGCCCCATGAAAAGTTTCACTTTTAGCTTGCACACAGACAGCTGCAAAATATTTGCACAAAAATCCCCACTTCTCTGTAAAGGTATGCTGGTATCCAGCTAAACTCACCATTAGTTCACAAAACTTTTGTTTCAGTTAAAATTGTTTTCCTGCAATCTCAGTGCAGAAAGGCTATAAGGACTTTTCATAGTACAGATTTTTCTGGTGCAAAAGTAGTGTTAGGAGTTTGCTATGAAACCATGAAGCCATGGATCTGCCCAATTCCTCTTTTGTTTAGTGTAAATCTTTAAACCATCTCACCTCTTTGCTTGAAACTAGCTAACGGATCTACTAGATACTGAAGAGAAGAGAGTCTGACAAACTAGTGAAAACACAAAGCTTTTATTCTTGCTTTTATTCTTTTTTTCTTTGACTTGGTCAGCAAAGGCATTGACCTCAAGTGTATTGGGTGGTTACTCCGTGGTTGGGGTTTTGCTGCAAGAATTTAAGTTAGACTTTCACAAGCTCAGACATTAGATTCTATATTTTCATTTTAAATATTCCTACTTAGGTAAAACTTGTTCTGCATTTAATTTTAATATAAGAATGGCCATATACAGTGATAGCCAAAGTCTATCTAATTGAAGATCTTCAATGCAAGCTGCAAAACTACATCTCTTTCATTTATTCAGACTTCCATTTGTAAATAGAAGCCATTTGTTATACCAGCATACATTTTTCTAAGGCTTAAACATCACACAAGCAGTGTAGTTCACAGTTGGTTTGTATGTACCATCTGGGCTTTTTATATAAAAAGGGGCACCTAGCCTTAATTTTGGAAGCATTTGCAGGAGGATCTATTATATACTGTGCTGGTTTAGTCTGCTTCATGTTTGGAAGGTAATAATTCAGTAATATTTCTAGGACTTGGCATTTGGTGTGCCATCTGGGGTGATAAAGACTCTGCATATGGGAGATGGTATGGGCCCAAATATTTAATCTCTCTGACACCCTTCCCACTAAAGTTTCTCTTAAAGAAGCAAAATTCATTGCAAGTGTATTATGCTGCCATGAACATAAAAGCCAAAGAAATACATATAGTGTGCTTCTATTCACGCAATATTACTCTCTCACAATACACTTCTAATATGATGACAATTGTAATCACTTTAACAATATTTTTCTCAACTTTTTCCCATTGTTCTTGTTTTTACTTTCCTGCATCACACAAAACTCTTCTTCATTCTTGACGAATGTACTTCTTTGATGTTTGGAGACTACCAGGTACCCTTCTATTTGTTAATTAAGCATACATGGAGAGCTATATTTTCAGATAGTCTAAGCTTTTTCATACCGATTGTTAAATTCATGGCAGAAAGGTATTTCAATACTTGTATGATCCAATGTTTTTAATCTATGCCAGTACAGTATATCCATTTTAATCTTTATTCACTACATCTGACCATTTGGATATCACTTCAGTTTCTTATAGTTCCTTTCATTAATCATTCCAAGAATCCAATTTTATACTTTGAGTGCCAGAGCTGTATAGATTAGGTCTGTTTCTGTGATCAAAATTAAACTACTGTTCTCACATATTACTGTATCACCTTATTCCATCAGGGAATAATACATATGCACCTATAACTTTACTTGCCCTTTTTGTTTTCCTTTCAAGCTCTGCCCATTATTTGCCACAATTATATTTTATTCTCTTATCTTTTCCAGATTGTTAAATACTCAGCAGCGGTGCCTTGCACTTTTATAATTTATTTATTATTTGATCACATCAATCTCTGACACATTGTATCTTCCTTTCCCCAGAAGGGCATTCAAAGCTCCTCCTAGTTTATGATATGAGTAAATGTTTTTAATGAGCTGACACATTCTTCTTTCCAAATCAGGAATGAAGATGTTAAACCAGTCTTGATTTAGTACCAGCATTGCAACAAATGACTATGTATCTTCCTGCAGCTTGATCCATCAATATTCTTTCTTTATGGCCTTTGAGCTAATCTTCAATCCATGTGACAGTCCACATATTTGTCAATTTGAATTAATTGTATGAGATTTCATGGACGCTATATCAAATCCTTTTCTGAAGTCAAACTATATTAGGTCTGCCATTTTCCTTTCATTTGCTTATTTGGTAATGCTATCAGAAGAAGCAATCAAATTTGTCTGATAAGATTTTTTTCATAAATCATGCTTCTTATTTCTTATGGTTCTCTTATCCTCCAGGGGCTGCTCTGTGCTTGTAAGGAAGGGATGGCTCTTCCACATACTGGCTGTGATTTGACTATTTGTTCCAAAAAAAAACCAATCTCATTGATCAGCATGTTATTCTTGGGGCCCAGCACTAGGTTAGGGATCTATTTCAGCACTAATCATCAACAGCCTTTTATATTTATTTCAGTGTCCTATAAGGTTACATCATTGCACCAAAGGTTGGGTTATTTCTCCCATGGATTATGTGGGGTTTATTGTGAGTTAAAGAGAACCAGCAAAACTAGAAGAATCAAGAAGCAAAGCACCATGTATCCCTTTTGTGAATTACAGAAAAAACATCAGCTATTTCCAGCTAACAACCTCCTAATATTTTGAAAGGTTCATTGCCCAGAAAATAAAATTGTAATCATTTTGAATACTATGGGTTGTTCACAGCCACAGCTGTCACAGTTGCCTCCCTTTTACCTGACATAGCAGAGATTAAACAAGAGACCTCCAACATGGAAATAGATTAAACAAGATACTTTATAAAGGCAAGCTCCATAGTTAGAACTGTTAACATGATCACAACTTGTGCATTTTAATTTTCAATACACAGCACCTTTACAGGGAGACTTCTTCACTATTTGTTACTTTGGCAGTGCTACTATCCTATTTCTAAGACTACAGAGGAATAGTAAATCAAAATTAATCTGCCCTTAAAATTTAATGTTCTCTGTACAAAAGCAATGTGGTCACTGGTCTGGCTGAATGACACATGTGGGCATTTTGGGTTATTTCTTCTGAATTTCATTCTCTGCTTTGTGTCAGAACAGCAGTCACCCAACACGGCCCTCCAGCTACCCATCAGCTCCAAAAGTTCTTAAAACGTATCTCTCCCAGTGTCACAGTTCTGCCCCCACTGTGCACCTTCCAGCCACTGTCCTTCACAAATATATCTTTATTTCTACAATGAGTTTCCAATTCTCATTGTTTCCAGTTCTTCTGTTAGGTAAGACAGATGAGAAGAGAGGCAGATATTCTGGGAATCATCTAATCCAGCTTCAGACATCTACAGGACAGGTGATGAAGCCCAAATTTTCACTCTAAGCTCCCCTTATTGCCAGAAGCCCTTCTAGCTTCTAGCAGACCATGTGATCTGTCCCAGAGGTCTATTTTACAATAAAATAATCTCTGCCTAGAATTCAACATCTCCAAAAGATTATATCCATTTCACTATATGATGCAAAGGAACTTAGAATGACGAACTACATTTTAGATGCCAAAGTTATGGTACATGAATCCTACAGTGTCTCATAAAGGCACATAAAAATAATGTCATAAGACAAACTGAAAAAGGTCTTTGTGTCTCAGAAGAGCAACTCCTAGTAAATGATCTCAGCTGAGTGTAAGTCTCAAATTACAACATTTGCCACCTGCACAAATCCTGTGGCTGTGTCATTAAGGAATGATGTTATCAAATCATCTATCTTGTGATATAAATAGTCATACCTTTATCAGTTTCACTAGGACTGCATTGATTAATATTTGCTGAGAAGTGATCTGAATGTTTCAAATGTTGTAATGGTCTATTAATAACATTACTTCTTGTGTAGGAGCAAGGGTGGTCCTATCCTTTTTTTGTTGAGACAAAATCAATTTCACAATTTATCCTAAAAATACCATTAAGTGACTATTTCCTTTAAGATTTTTTTTCAAATAGTTTATAAATCTGTGGGCTTTATCCTCACCAGAGGCTAAACCTACACAATGAAAGAGTTTGTTTGTCCGTAATTTATCTTGAAAGTGGGTGTGTGGAACTACAAAGTTTCTCCCCCTTCCTTTCTCTATTGCTTCCCCTGGTTTTCTTTTCTATCAAAAAGGGACTTATTGTACCTGTCTAGTTTTAGCTCTGAAAATGTATGGGCCAATCTAAAATATATTGGCCTTTCCCCCGAAACAACAATTGACACAATGTAGTCCGGTTTTACTTACATAAAATTTAGAGTTTCATAGTGATCCATGACCTTGTAAGGCTCATTATTAGGTAGATACCAATTTGTCATGCTGCGCCTACCTATCAGCTTTTCTAGTCACTCACTTCATGCTTCTAGTGGCAAATTATATTTGACTTTCAATTTAAAATCCAGGGTGCTTTAATGTAAAACTTCAGTATAATAATGGTGATGAAGCAGCAGGGCATGCAATTTGATAGAATGGATTTTTCTAGTTTATTGTGGCAGATTCCCCTCCTCCAATCTCCAAAGGGAAGAAAAGGAAAGAAAGAGGAAAAGAAAGAAAGAGAAGAAGACCAGCAACACTCTCTTGAAACCCTGATGGAAGCTGGGAAGATGGCAGATGCAGCAGCAGGTTGTCATTTAAAAATCTAGGCTCTATTTTTTTAAGTTGCTCACCGAGCACATGTTAAAATACATTACATGCATCATGAGAAGTTACAACTCATGAATGAAGATTTAATTCCTCTTTAATGAAAAAAAAAAATGTTCAGACTTCTTTTGCTGGGTTGCTGGACTTAATATATGTTACACAGTTCCTTATCAGTAATACTGATCTCGTTTGTCTTGCTGCAAGCACCTATTAAAGGTGTCATAGGCATGTAAACCCCGATACAAGGGTTGTAGTATTTCAGTACTTTTAATGAGGATTTATTTTTGAACAATGCTTTCTACAGGATATTGGGCAGGGGAACCTTCCCACTTCAAGCAAAATGTACATTGATTGTATTACTATGCTTTTCAGATTTATATTTTTATTACAGAAACATATTGTGACACAAATTCTGATTGGACCGTATGGAGAATTATGGAACATAACATTTACTTTTTTCTCTCCTTTCTTTTTTTTTACATGTAGCAAAGGTCATACATGCATTTAAAATCTGAGCTTCATTTTGAATAAGATTCAGTTCACTAAATTTGGTCACCCAGACATTACATATCTCAGTAAAGCTAATTGTCTAAATGCTTTGAAGAGTCAAGAAAAAAAGCAGTAACTCTAAGAATAACTCAGCCAATGTATTTTAGGGATTCATCCCAATCAGCTTTAGGCTTCTAACAAATTATGTATTGAAGTTCTAGGAGTACCTTTAAGCATCCTTCTTAGTCAACAGAAAGAAATATGCATTTTTAGAAGATGACTCATCTGATTTATCTTATACACATTATTTAGGATAAAATTAATTGCTCTCTAGGAGTATTTATTGTTCTTTAATAAGGGAAATACTGGATAATTTGATCAGACTTGTATGTCCAGATTCAAGTTATATGGGTTAGCACAGGTGTTTCCTTACACGTCAACTCTCAAAATCTTGATAAACAGAATGATCTTGCACAGAAACCAGTGTCTCTCCTTTAAACATCAAAAATTTACTCTGGATGCTTAAGTTTCAGATAAAGAACACAGCAGACAGCAGGATTCTGAAAACTCACCTGTGTGGGTATACAATGGCATACAGTCAATATTTTGCCAGATCTGGGTTTTTAACTGCTAGACTCAGGCATCATCACACTGAAGTAGTAAAACTTTAGTTTGTCTATGAAGTTTTGAGTTTGAGCTACTGTGTAGTACACCAGACTGATGCAAGTAGAGCAGTTACATCTTTCAGTAAAAAAAAAAAAACAAACAAAAAAACAAAAAGGGAGAGAAGAACTATAGAACTATAGAATCATTAAGGTTGGAAAGGACTTTAAAAATCTCTGCAAAGTCCTTCACCAAGCCGTGTCCCTAAGTGCCAAATTTACATATCTTTTAAGTACCTCCAGGGATGATGAATCCACCACTTCCCTGAACAGTGTGTTCCAATGCTTGACAACACTTTTGGTGAAGAAAGATTTCCTAACATCCAACCTAAAACTCCCCTGTGTAACTTGAGGTCATTTCTCTTGTACTTTCATTTGTTGCTTGGGAAAAGAGACTGACCCCCACCTGGCTATAGTCTGCTTTCAGGTAGTTGTAGAGAGCAATAAGGTCCCCTCTGAGCCTCCTTTTCTCTAGGCTAAACAAACCCAGCTCCCTCAGCCACTCCTCATAAGACCTGTGCTTTTCATCAACTTCACTGTCTTTTCCTGGACTCATTCCAGCACCTCAATGTCTTTGTTCTACTGAAGAGCCCAGAACTGGACACAGGACTCAAGGTGCTGCCTCACCAGTGCCAAGTGCAGGGGGACAATCACTTCTCTGGTCCTGCTGGCCACACTATTTCTGGTACAAGCCAGGATGCCACTGGCCTCCTTGGCCACCTAGGCACAGTGCTGGCTCGTGTTCAGTCAGCTGTCAACTAGCACCCCCAGGTCCTTTTCCAACAGGCAGCTTTCCAGCCACTCTGTCCCCAGCCTGTAACATTGCATGGGGTTGTTGTGATCCAAGAACAGGACCAAACACTTCATCTTGTTGAAGTTTATACCATTTGCCTCAGCCCATGGAACTAGCCTGTTTAGATTGCTCGGTGAAGCCTTCCTGCCCTTCAGAATTTCAAAACTCCCACCCAACTTGCTGTCCTCTGTAAAATGACTGACACTTGATACCCTCACACAGATTATGAGTGTAGATATTAAACAGCACTGGCACCGATACTGAATCCTGGACAACACCACTTGTGACAGGGCACCAGGTGGATTTAATTCTATTCATCACCCCTCTCTGGGCCCAGCCAATTAGCCAGTTTTTTACCCAGCAAAAAGTGCACCTGGCCAAGCCATGAGCAGCTAGTTTCTCCAGGAGATACAGTTGGAAACAGTGTCAAAGTCTTTACTGTAAAGTCCACATAAATAACAGCCTAACTCGGTCACTGTCATAGGTCAGGTTGGTCACACAGGACCTGCCTTTCAACAGCCCATGCTCCCTGGGCTTGATCCCCTGGTTTTCTTGTATATGTTGCAGAATGGCATCTCCATAACATTCCCTGGTACTGAGCTCAGGCTGACAGCCCTGTAGTTTCTTGGATTTAATTTCCAGCCCTTCTTGTAGGTGAGTTTCACCCATCCAGTCAACTTTAGGACCACTCTGGTTAGGCAAGACTGCTCGCAAATGATGGAGAATGTTTCGGTGAGTTCTTCTGCCAGCTTCCTCAGTACCCTTGGATAATCTCTGCATAACCTCACAAAATCCTTGTAGTTCTCCTGAGAGGCCTGCACCTTCTTTTACAGGTCATAAATTCTCCTTTCTCTCCTTAGTTTCAGGCAATGCTGTGCCTTCATCCAGGCTGGTCTTACTTCCTGACAACTCATTTTTCAGCACCTGGGAACAGCCTGGTCCTGCCCCGTGAAGACTTCCCTCTTGACAAATGTCCAGCCTTCATGGACTCCTTTGACCTTCAGGACCCCAAGTCCCACAAGGGACTTCTCAACTAGTGTCCTAAACAGGCCAAAATCTGATCATGGTTTCTAACACATCAATAAACTAAATGAAACAAAAAGTTGGACTCTAGGTAGTAAAAGCAGCTCTTTCCTAGGAAATAGTAACACTGACACTCCAGAAGAACAGGCACAATAGCCTTATTTTTCAACCAGGCAGTTGCAGCTGAAAGGAAAGGAAAAAATAAAAGCAAAATTCAGAAGGAGCACAGTAAATGTACAATTCCATCATCTAAACAGGGCCATTTTGTGTTGCTTTAAGTTCCAAAAAGTACCCTGTCTGCCCTTTAGCTTCCATCAAAAAGGTATGGATCTGCCATCTGTGACAAATTTACAGTCTCTATGGATATTATGGATAATAAAAACTGTCAGTGGTACTAAAAGCCTACATATGTGCTACTGAATCCCATCCTGTAAGTACGTCTACATCTCGTCTTGTCATCCTATGTTTCCTTTACAGATATGAGGCGCTCGTAGAGGATAATTCATTTGAGCAACTTCAGGTGTCTAGTGTGGAATGAGATGAATTACTTCATACAGTAAGCAACCAGGAGTTGCTGGTTTTCTTCAGTGAGCACAGAAGTCCAATGTTTCTCTTTAAGTATCTTCACTGTAGATACAGTCATTTAGTCAGACAACTTTCATCCTCAGTATAATATATTAAGTTCCTCTGACTTTTCAGAAAGTAGAAACACAGGATGGCAAACATCACAGCTCCATACCCAAACAACCACAGCTAAAGACTTAATGTACAAGGGATCAAAGGCTTTGAATCTATTGTATGCTGCAGGGAGAAAGAATGAACATTATATGTGCCACTAATATCATAGGCCCTTTCTGTAACAGAAAATGTGATAGATGACAATATCCAGATAATGGATGTGAACCACAGTCCACCCTACAGAAGAAAGTAAAATCCTCCTAAGCTCTGCCTAGAACTCGGATAAATTTTCTTCTTCATTAGTAATTAGACAAAATATTTGATGTGAAGCTGGTGATCAAAACTTTTAAATTGAAAGATGTCTCCTGCTTTCTTGTAATAGAGATGACCACTGTGTCTCTGTAGAAATGTCCACTTTCTGGTCTTCCTGAGAGGGAGGGAAGAGCTAGTCACTAAAAGATGATAACAAAGTCTTCCCAACCATTGCAGACAGACAGCTGAAGCCCTGGTATTCCACTACTATATAAATCAGTTACAACACATTTCTGGTATTGAAACTAATTTTTCCCCTAAATGGGTGTACAACTTTTACAGGTGAAGACATCCTTTCTAAGTAAAGCAGAGGTAGGTGGATCCAAGTTAATGTAAATCTATGCCAGTGGAACCAGGAATGCCAATGGATCATGACAATATGGGTCATCTGAGATAGATCTCTTCTTCAACAACAAAAAAGCTAACCAGAGAAGGTTGGGATTTTTTGGTTTGTTGATTTTGGTGTTGGTTTTTTTTTTTTCATTCAGGTGACAACTCACAAACTTTTATGTTGTGGCTTTATGTGAAGAGTCTTTGAACTAAACAGTTGTGATCCCAAATTAGGCTGTTAGATTTATACACCCATTTGCAAGCTAAATGGAAATGCTATTGCAGAAACAAGTCAAGTAACAAATGGCAGGGCTTGAAAACTTATACTTGAGGTTTCTGGAAGGAAACTTACTGTTTTAAATAAAATAGATTCTCTGATGATGTCCCATTAGTAATCCACCCTACAGGTCCGGGTAGAGTTGCCACACTTCTGAACTCACACTTAGATCTGAGAAGCAAGACTGTACATAATATTTGTCTGAATTGTTTTAGCTATAAACTGCTTTTGGATGAAATGCATTTTATGACACAGGGGATACTTTTGTAAAATTCCTTGTCCATTCTATTTTCACACAGGCATGGTTTTTCATATTCTTTCCCATATGCTACAGGTTAACAATGCTAAAGATTACAGACCTAAATATGAATCAATTTTCCTTTCATGTTTATTTTGGATTAATATGCAATACAACTTCTGTGTCGCATTCACTCTCCTAGTAGCTCAAAATTTTTCACAATGCTGCCTGGTGAGTTGCCTGGTTACATTTTGTTCCTGTTGTGTTTTTTTCCAAGCATTAGATGAGCAATTAATGAACAAATCAAATAAATTGGAGCTGCTGTATTTTCCTCTAGATGCAAATGTGAAGGATAATTTTTAAAGCACTTTTATATATCTCCCACATCCTCTGGGGAGGAAGTACAGGCTTCAAGTTCTAAATTACTCATTCCTGCTGGCATCAGATATATGCCCCAAGGAGTTCATTTTCAGCTCAACAGACAAGAATTTAACTACGTAAATTCATTTCTAAATAGAAAATAATATAATATAACACTTTGCTGACAATGTCTCACAGGTGCTTTAAAATCTATAAGGGAAAGAGCTAAAAAGGCTGTAAGAATTGATACAATATTTTCCATGCAGATTATCTATGGGGCTGAAATTCCCCCCTGGCTTAAGAATTCTACTAGTGAAGGATGCTTAATGCTAAATTAAATCAAACAAGCTTTGGAATGAATCAAGAAATTTATATAAAGTTCTTCTGCAACTTACTACAAGTCTTCCTAATCTCCATGTTATAGTATTGCTTCAGATTCTAGTTATTCTCTTAACAGTAGGTTTCATCGTAAGATCTAGGGGCCCTAGTTTTGGAAGCGAATAGGAATACTTCAGAATTTTAAAATATGTGGCTACCATATTTGCAGAGAACAATTTAGAAATATAACCCAACTATGTTATAAAAATCAAGTCATTAAAAATAACTCAGTTGTATTTTTGTAAACACTTTCCACCTTTGTACTCCCCAAGTAATGCTCTTAAGACCAGATTTCCTTTTCTTCCAGAAACTGAACTTGCAAGAACAGCCCCAAGAGGAGAGCTGCTCCAGATTGTTTCAGGATTCTTGCTTACCTCATCTGCTATAATTACCAAATTAAGTGACTATATCATGAGGCACATGAGAAGACAAACAAACAAAAAGATAATCTGTGAGCTCCTGCAGGTTCATAAAGACAAAATGGAAGAGAAAAGGAAAAAGAGAGGAAAAGGTCAGATCCACCCTGTATTCCCACACTCCTGGGACTGCTGCTGAAGAAAAAGATGCAGCCAATGAGATGAATCCTGTTGCTTTATATAAAGCAGATGTTTAACTATCTTCTTGGTGTTACACCATGTGCACCCATCTGACTGCAATGATGATTAAATTCATCCTGCGTTATCTTGTCACGGGAGGACAATTGCATCTTATGGTTATTGTGTAGCTCAAGTTAGTGCAGTGAGGAGCTTGTAAACTAATGTGATGGATCCCAGCCTTGTAATAATCCACCCGTGAGGATAACTGGCTGCAGGTAACCAGGAGTGTTAGCTTAAGTGTGAATCTACACCACGTCTATATGATTTCCCTCAGCATGGTTCCCCGCAAGCAGGGAAATGCTGACATTTGGTTAGCATTCTGCAAACTATAAAATATTGTGTCCTTTGGGTTTGTTACAGGAACACTCAATTTTGCCAACGTCATCATAATTTTTAAGTATTTTCAATAATTATTTCATTCTTAATGTTACTTTGCTATTTCTTCCTCAGGAAACTAAATAAAGGCTTCCTGAACTGGGCTAATTGAGAAAAGAGGTGGATCTTCATTGCAATAATCTTGCACTTTGTCAGAGCTAAACAGAATTCAACATTTCAAAAATTTTGTATGCTCTGGACCTAGAACCAACAATGTTTTTCATCTATAATTCCTATGCCGGAAAAGAAAGATCAGGATTAGACATAAGCATGAGAGTGAGGAGACTTTTGATCTTGGGATAAGTCCAAAAACTGAAATTCTGTTAGTGGTATATGTCCAATGCTGACTGCAGCGGGACTTTAAACATCTCAGCATCTGCATTCAGGTGACCAGCTCTAGAGTGAATCACATCCCAAAAGCTAGACAAGATGATTCCCCTTTCAAATATTAAATTTAACTACAATTTATTTTCTCCTTTCTTTCTTTCAAACCAAGCTACCTAATACTACACTAGTTAATATAAAATAACTGCTGGGAAAATCTGATCAGAAACTTTCCAGCATTTAAGACTTTTTACTGTATCTTATTCAAGTTGGAGTCTAGACCATCTCTTTTAGTCTCACTTTCTTAGAATAGTGCACTTCCAGCACCCCCTCAGATTCTCCTACTGACAGTATTTTCAGTTGCTCTTTCTGCCTGCAGTATTAGTTCAAAGACAGGCTCCCACAGAGCAAGAATTCAACAAACACCATCTCTCCTAATTTCATGCAGTCCATTGAGTGGCTATATGAAACCAACAGATTTCATATTTAATATTATGAAATAATATTAAATCCCATTATAGTGGGATCAGACTCAAAGGGCTAGTAAGATGTTCTCCACTTGCAATATAAATCTTTTCCCAAAGACCAGTCTACTATCCAGAGTACTTTTATGACCACTGCCACATGTCATTTAAATCCACCTTCAGATCCTTAGCAGAAATCTTGCTGCTGGCATTTCTTTTCTGCACGTGGGGCATTGCTGCCATAATGTTATTTTAAATCATTGGGATAAAAAAGTGACCAGAATGACCAGTGTTCAGGTCATATTTCAGAGCCACCTGATTACACAGCAAAATATATTCAAAATAAAAGGAAACTATACAATAGACTGTGTATTCTAGCAGAAAGGCAGGAGAAAAACTAAAATTTCAGTCAAACCTGTAATTCCTGAAAATTTTATTTTCTTATTCCTAAATAAGGTAGGCAGGATGGTTTAGTTGCAGCTAACTTTTATCAAAAACTTTGCCTCATGGCTCTTTATATGGATTCACACACTGTTAAATGATTCAGTCCAAAGCTAATGGAAAGATTAATTTTGTGATGTGACACCAAAAGAAACAATTTAGAGCAGGGATTAAGGATTGGACTATTTTAGCAAGACTTCTGGAACAAGTCCATTATAACTATAAAACATTTCACAATAGCTGTATCAGTGATTGCAGAAAAGACAGAGTATTTCCACAAAATTGAGAAAAATCATACTAACAGACTATCTCACCTTATTTTTCCAAGAGAAATGAGAAGGAGAAAGGTTTTATAGAACTGCAAAAATGATTGCTGAAAACAGAATAACTGGAAATTCTTAGTCATATGCTACTAATGAGACATCAGACTTGTGTATTGGTATTTATAAATAAGACACAGAGCACAGCTAACAACCCAGTGGTCATAATATAGCAACCAGGGCAGGATATTTTGGCAGTATGCATGTCATCCTATGTACCTCTAAATCTGGTTTACTTTCTTCATTCTTAAAAACAATTCTATCAGTAAGAAATCCATGCATCCTCTTTCTTCAAGCTTGACATTGCAATAGATATTGTTATTTAAGTAGAATAGAGCTAAAAAATTCAGCTGAAAACAGTAATGATAATTTCTAGCTGAATTCTTTCTCTCTCACATACACATTCACAGTGGGACATGTTCAACTAATGGCTACTTATGTCCTGTGTCCTCCCATTCAAGCAGCTGTTAAAAAAACATGTTATTGGTTATATAGCTCCAATGAAGCTTTTTTTTCTCCCTTCTGTTACTTACTTCCTTTCTGCCTTCCCCTACTGATCAGCCAAGGTTTGTTCATTCAGATTCAGTCGTGTGGTGTGAGCCAGGAAATCTCTGCACAACAGTGGTGCAACCAGGTTATGAACCTGGACATCCAGCTCTGAAGACAATGTTTTGAATTAAAAAAAAACAACTCATATAGCTGGTCCTTTTTTCTTTCTGACATGTGAGTACCATGTAAGGCAGCCCGACATTAACAGGAAAACATCCATGCGAATAATTTCATTATCTCAATAGCTCCAGGATGAATTGATCTCAGTTTTTCATGACAATTCACTATATTCACCATATAGTGTCTAGTCACCATTATTTTGGTGTGCCGTGGCAGGATGTCACTCAAAACAAAGGTTTGTCCTTGTGAAGGAAGATAACATTCAGGTACCCCCAAAACACCAGGCAGTGAAGGGATTCAGGAAAATTTATTCCAAAAAGTCAAGAACTCTAAAGCTTACAATGGAAACCTTCTAGCAGTGCTGCAAAGCACTGAGTCTGAGAAAGGCTAGCCTCCTGTTCTCTTCAAGGTCTCTTATCTTCTCTGTTCCCCCAGGACAGAGGCCCTCTTCACTTCGCCAGCCTCTAACTTCTGTTTATCTCTCTTCATACCAGAGAGAGAACTCAGCAGCTTTCTCTAGAATGCATAAGGAAAAGTAAAAAAACTATCCAACTAGCTTTGAGAAAAGTATTTCTTAGGCAGGAAAGACTTCCTAAACGAAACAAGTCCTAAACTCCCTATTACGAATCTTCTGGCAGGTGTCTACTCTTATAGTCCTATCCTCTGTATATGATGACAGATTTATCTCATCTAACCTCAACACAGGTGCCTACAACAGGATCAGAATTCTCCTAAATTCCATTTTCTAAGAAGACATAAGCAATTCTGAACTATCATTACAGTATAGGTAATAGATATCAAGGTAACCTTTAACTTCTTTAAGAGAAGATGTGAAAAACCCCCAAATGTTAGACTATATTATCAATTGCAGTAGAGAAATGCCTGAGAGTGATTATTTAATTTTCAATTTTACTCTAATACTGAAGTAAAACAAAAAGATAATAATAATTAAAAAAAAACAACACAAAACAAACAAAAAACCCCAAACCAAAAGGGAAACACCAAACTTTTGTAAATTAATGTTATGAATTAAAAGTCCCCCTGCTTTTTCACAGCAAGCATTCATATTTTTTGATAACTAAATTTCCATGCCTTCATGCTGATTGCTCCTAAAACACCTGGTAAACAGGATTTCGCATATTCCATTCTCTTTTATAAGGACTTAAGTCTGACTAATTTAATCCCAGAGCAGAAGAATCACCCCAGTACTGCTCTTTGCTGTTGAAGATTAATTTTTACTAGCCACTTAGAGGGCTAAGGAGTGCATTACAATGAACACTATTACTCAAGTTCAGCAGAATAAAATCCATCATTTCTGAGATGGAGGAAAATTATTTTTATTAGAGCCATTCACACAGCTCTGTAGTTCAGTGACATACATCATCTCTACTTACTCATTTCCCATTGTAAATTTTATCTTGTGCAAGAAACAAAAATTTCATTAGTTTGCTCAAATCACTTCTTAATAAGTGTGCTAATTGAGAGTGTATAAATGTATTCCAGTAGGCTCCCATGTTTGTTTCTTGAGAAGTGACATAGATTTATCTTATTTTGTGCCTTTAATGCTAACAAGACTTTGTTTAAAGGAAGCAATGGTGGTACCCATTGTGTTGAGAGGTTAAAATGGTAAAAAACACATCACATAAATGCTTTGTGAAGGGTATTGGATAATTAGACTGCAGGATGTTAACATTTCCTCAGTCTTTAATGGGCAAATGAGGGAGAGAAGGGGGTTCAATCTTATTAGGAAACATTCTCAGTGGTGCCACAGTCTCTAAAGATACTTAATGCGACACATGCAACCCGCTTTCTATTTCTTACTGTGATTCAGCAGGCTCCTCAAGTACTGGCCTCATGCTAAATGTCTGGGTAGTGCCACAGAAGACATTAAATTATCTTTCTAAAGTGGAAGCTTTCATCTGTATATAGACTAGCCAAACAAATTTGACTACATTTGAATTTTTAAAAAGCCATTTGCTTCTAAAGCCTTCATATTGTTATTCTAATGGTTAAATCTATCTTCATGGACTTATATTGCAGTTTGACCATTATTAAAAATGGTAGAGCTTTGCTTTTCAGCCAGGAAGAACATGTCCTTGCCTTATTAACAAGTCTTTTTAACAAAGCAGGTTTTGAAATACCAACTTCTCCCTGAAAGTGTGCTTTGAAAACAGAGTCAGAGATGCATGATGAAATGTATGTTTCTTTTCACAGAGCCTGCTTTGGAAAATAGTGTTTCTTAGATCTGTGGTAGGAACGGAACTAACTTGAGTCCATAAGTGAATCACTCAAAATCTTTATGAAAATGAAGCAGCAGAAAGGAATAAAGATTCTCTTCACATAATGGGAATCATTTCAGTAAACACAGGAACAGTGCCTTATGTCCCCTTGATTCAAGCACAAATTTCTCCCCCAGCAGAAATAACTGATACCAAATTAGTTCTGACCTTAGAGGCATCAGACTGATTCCTTAGAAACATCTGACTTTTAAACAGAATTCTCCGAAACCAAAAAATGTGAAAAATTTATAACTCTTGGTATAAATGTAGCAGCGGAAAGCAAGTTCGCAATTTCTTTCCACTGAGGGTGGTCAGTATGTCCAGAAGGTGAAAGGGAAGATGTTGTACACTTGTCTTTACCAGAAAATTCTCAGAGAGTTGTTGCTGTTCAGCATCCAGCTTCAATCACAGCAGCTGATAGGGAAAACCCCTGAGGACAAGTCTTGGAACAATGAAAATTCTGCTGAGAAAAAATGGCCCAGGACCGTAGACTTTGAAGTTGTACCTGTTTATTTTTTCAAATCACTTTGGTTAACCTTCATTCTGTCACATTTTTTTAAATTCAATCTCCACATACCTGTCAGACTCAAAATGTAAATACATATACCAGGCCAGTGCAAGCTTTCAAGGAAGGCAGGAGCCAAGGAAACACATCAGCTTTCTAGGACAGATTCATCTAAATAACTGTATGTGGAAAACACAGAAGTAAAGAAAAAGGAGTATGAATAATCACTTTCCTGCCCACTGATTCTATATCAACATTAGTGATTAACAGGCAATTTTCAAAGTTTCAATCACTCAGTGCTAGATTCCCATCTCTATCTTGTGAATAAATCAGCTCTCTTACGTTTTGTAAATTTGTTCTAGAAATGTCATGAAGACCTTCTGACTCCGCTTAGATTAGAAGTAGTTTCAGTAGGTCAGATTCTGATAATTTTGCTCACTAATTGAAATGCTTAGCAGTAAATCCTGCCAAAGCTTCCATTCAGATACAAGGAAAATAAAGGTGGAAAATGCAGCCTATGTTCTTACAGTCAGAATTAGAAATATGAAAATGCAGGTATTTAAGTTTTATCCCAAATAGACAATTGTTTTTTGTTGTTGGGGTATTGTTTTGTTTTTTGGTTTTGGGTTGGGTTTGTTTTTGTTTTTGTTTTATTTGTTTAGAGCAGAGTCTCAAGTTGGGGATGCATTCATTACTCTCTAAGCTGATAAAGGAAATATATTCCTCAATATTTTTTATTCCCTCCTGCACTCTACCACATCACACTTTCTATATTTAGAAGTGATTAGATTTATTTACTTTGCATAGCAACTCAAATGAGTACAGAGCCAAACCTATTCTTGCAAATATCTGTTTACATATCCTGATTTCTATTTAAGTAGTGGCCAATTAAACCTTCGTAAATAGAAGGAAGCATCCATAGCCTTTGAAATTTGAAGATAAATATGCAAGATATAT
The DNA here is from genome assembly GCA_035222235.1 of Margarornis squamiger. Taxonomy (NCBI): domain Eukaryota; kingdom Metazoa; phylum Chordata; class Aves; order Passeriformes; family Furnariidae; genus Margarornis; species Margarornis squamiger. The sequence continues at coordinate 58,527,545 of JAWWTY010000001.1, read as the reverse complement.
GTGCATTTCAGGTTATTGCTTTCCAATTAGAACCCAGAGCACAACACCATTGTCCTTTTGACAATGAAACCTGCCTGTCACATTTGCAAGCACACACATGAATTAAAGATATCACCTAAGCACTGCATCTTAGAATTGGGTCCTAGAGCTGCTGAGTCTAATGCACTATAATCATGAAAATGACAGCTAACATACTATTTCAGAACCTATTGGTACTGGAGCCATCATTCAGAAGAATTACCCAAGCTGATGGGGCTCCTCCAGTGACTTGCAACTGGGAGGTAAGTTTTTCTTGAGTGGCATCCAAGGTCTTCTCATGCACTGGCAAAGTCCAGCTGCCCTTGCTGCCACTGGCATCCACTGCAAGTTAGTTAAGGCTGTTTGCCTGCAGACCACTCTCATATACTCAGGGGTATCAGTCAGGCACTCAACCAACCACAGATCAAGGAAGGGACTAACTTCACTCCTCCTTTTCACTCCAAATCCTCAGATGAACTTTGTGCTTTTCAACCACGGCAGAAGCTCTGAGCCAAAAGCTGAAACCCCAGGGCAATGTAAGCACCGTTGTAAGCCTCTACATAGGTGTAGGCAATTGTGGGTCAGTGGAAAACAAAGGCAAGGGATGAAAAAAAGAAAAGGAAACAAAAAAGTACTGAAAGGACTGTGCATAATGCAATGTTTGGGGGCAAACAGATGCTGCTCTCTCTCCAAAGCTGCAGTACTGCAGCTGGAGACAGAGAGACACATACTGTCCTCAGAGCCCCATTGTCAGACTGCTTGCCAGAGTTAAAGAGCGTCGGTGCTGGTTTGAATGACAGCACATTGCCTCCAGGAGCTCCTGCTGGGCTGCACACCTCAGCACTACTTCTGAGCCAAAGCAGTGACGTTATGCATTATCTAGCCCAGAGATGTTTTTAATTTTTTTTTATTTCTCTCATAGACAGGATTAGAAAGCAGGAGTTCAAGGCCTCCTGCCTCATGCCGACACCACTGCACTTCACCTCCCTCTTACTGCTGTGTTGCAGAAAATCTCTTTAGCAGTGGGACAAAGGGATAGCAAAAGAGAAAGCCCATACACTTTTCTTTCAAAGCTATCACTTGTAGAAAAAATATGTTTCAGATTTAGCCTTCTGTGTTCCAAAGACAGGAAACTTAGTTCGCATTTGCAAGTTGTTCAGCGTGACTTTTTAAAAACTTTCCGAGAAGATTTAACATACTTAAAATCAACTCCTCTTTTGAAAATCTTATGCTTTTGCATCTGGGATTAAACAAGTGTAGGCTACTTACGGTCAAAAACTTGATATAACGCAACTTGTAGAGTGTGCACTGCCATACTCTGTAAAATTTTATTTCTGAACAATTACAAAGGAGACACATAAAATCAAATGTGGAAACCTGTTCAACTGCTGTATGGATTGAATTTCTCCCCTTCCCTTTGGCTGAATCTCTTGCTGCTATTCTTAGGATGCCTGCTGGGTGCAGGTTACCTCCATGGAAAATGGTATCTGTTGGAATTAATCAGCAATGTTTTAGGTGCACTTTGCTTCCTCCTCAAAAAACCCTAGGAATAAACATTACTGCCTATTTCCAAATGTCTCCCATGGCCTTATTAAATGTGGCTGTGGCAGCAGAAAGAATATATCTCTTTAACAGCATATTGCAACATTTAAAAGAGCACAGATGTGCTGAGATAGTCAGTCATGCAATTCAGTTTGAGCAAAGGAAGTTTTTAGAACGAAAAGCAAGGGCATGATCTGGCAGATTTACTGGCATCTTTGTTATGGCAGGGAAAGAATATCTCTAGTTGCAGTGTCTAAATAAGAAAAAATTTGTGTTTTCAAACAGTTTTGTAAAACTCATTAGAAAAATAGTCTCTGATGAACACGATAAATAACATCCTGAAGGATGTATCCTTTAGCAGTACTAGGACAGGCAAGGAGTTAAGATCTTGCATTTAGGCAACAAGACCACAAAGCACTCTTCACTACCTGAGATACTTAATAATTTTGATTAAAATTTTACCCCACAAAACAGGTAGGATGCTACCACTTTGTTACCTCAGGCCCAAAGACTATTTTTCACATTTATAGCACTCTCAAAAACAAAAGCTATATGAAGCCTGATGACTGGAGCAGAGGCTGCTACAGTGTCCTGTTGTAGTAGTTTTCCTCTCTACGGTAGTTTCTCCTCTTTCCTAGAGTGGAAGGAACATTTTTGCAACAAGATGTAAGTTACTTTGAATACTTGGTACCACTAACAGTGCTGCCAGCTCCTTTCATAGGTCCCCTGAGCCCCAAAAAGTCTGTTGCCTGGCTTGGTAGTTCACTGCCTCCTCCTTGAACTCCAGAACTAGTCCTGGCTTGACATGTGTGTAAGACTCACCTCAGACGACCCCAGCATGGTGTTGCCCCAGTAAGGCTGTGCATGATTAATGCCATATGTGAGCATAACCATAGTCTAGCAACACTCAAACAATACAGCAAGGCTCAGTCTCCTCCAGAGCTCTCACAACAACTGAGATTCTCAGTTGAGTCCCTTTCTGCTCTGCTAAAACTCTCCATCTGCTGCTGTTTTCATTTTACAGACTGTATCTGCACTGTCTGAGCACATCTGAGCAGCCAGGACTGGGCAGCAGCTGAGCCCAGGCTGCAGGTGAAGAGTCTCATGATAGTCACGACGATATTACTATGCCCATCCTTCCTCTCACCACCCAGAGGAAAGCCAGTCACGCATCCTGGATGGGGATGCCCACGTTCTTCAAAGGCTTTCTAAATGACCAATATGTATTTTGTGCTAATAAAATATACAGTGAGAGGAAGGATGAGTTGAAACCACTAAGAATATAAGGCAAACTCAAAGTGATATAGAAATACAAGTAACAAACCTGATGCAGCCATCAGTTCTTCAGCATCTAAGGAAAACCCTTAGGGACACATATACCTAACAGGTGAGAAATTGTAAGGAATTGAGCGTGAAGGAGTCTAAACTGGTTTACCTTATATGCATATTTTAGTCCTCTTTTTAGTTTTTATAAATTTCAGTTTTTCACAGCCTTGTTCCCTCCAAGGATTTCATGCAGCCCTTCCTCCATTTCTTTGTTGAAGGCATGTCTCTAAAGAGATTAAAAATGTAGACTGTATCTATCTTTAATTTATGGTGTTGGACCTTATTTCCCCAAAGGTACTAGTTCAAACATACTGTCAAATTCATCTTTACATTTCACCTCTTATGCCATACATTCCATCTTTAACACAGCTCTGATAGCTATGTATTTGGGATATAGAAATATCTTGGAGGAAACCAAATGTTTACAGAAGTTCACTTTGCTACTGCATAAAATCACTCTCATTTCTCCCTGCCAAATACTATGTGAGGTGAAAAGGGGGTTGTTTATTGTACAAATGCAAAACCAAGGCTTACAAGAGGAACAATAGTGGAAGAAAATTCAGACCTGAGCCCTGCTTGAAGTCACACAGCAGTATGTAAGAAAGTCAATAAAATTCTTGGTCCAAAGGAAAAAAAATCTCTTTTTAGTGACTTGTAAATGTAGAAAATAAAACAGCCTAAGCCTATTCCAGAACACTTTTTCTGTGTATCTGTGCACTATGCAACAGCTCTGCCAAAGCTTTGAGTCATTGGCAGATTAGTAAAACTGTAGTGTGTGTTAGCATTGCAGATCCCTGGCACCCTCTGAAATTATTTCCAGTTCACATGCACAGTATGTCATGCTGTGCTGCCTGCACATGGACAGTATTGGGCATATTCTGGGGGCTTCATTTCTTTAAATCTTCACTCTTGAGCACATGCAGATAAGTTGTTCTCTTCTGAAAATATTACATACTTAGTTACCTTTTTGAATTTTTCTAAGATGTCTTGGGGATTTGTAATTAATTCTAATTCAAATAATTCTAAAGAAATTCTAAGCAATATTTCAGTCGTTCTCTCCAGACAGATTCTGTGTGGATGGCAGATGTGAGATCATTCATGTGCTTAAGTCTAGATCTCAGCAGGTCAAAAGTGGAGGGAAATCAAAACATATCACATTAGTTATTATGCTCAGTACAGTTTTATTCTGTTTTTAAACATGAAAATCATTTACGCACATAGCAGGAGCTTCAACTGTTAAGGACCTGCAAAGTACTGTTAGTCTAATGCTGTTCTAAAATTTCTTTTTTCACTACCTCTGTAGAGTTCATGTTCTTCACTGGTTCCTTGGCTATCAATAGATTTCCTGTTTCAAAAGTGTCCCTTGGAGGGTACCAGATGATGATGGCATTGAGAGGAACTGGACAGCTAATATTGTATCACGGTTGATGAGAATCCAGCAAAAGCATTGACATGTCACTGTTGAACTGTCAAAGGAAAAACTATCTGAAGGTTTGAAACTGTGCTAAACACTGCATTTTAAACAGAAGCAACTTGTTTTGCTTCCTGCTTTTAAGTTAAAGCAAGCAACTGTCTTTATTGTATCAGCTTTATGAATATTTAAGTAAATAATTATGAATTTTAGTAGAAAAAAAACCCCAGTGGGCTTCATTTTCAGACAGGTAGGGCTTTGATTACAAAATTGAATGGAATTTCAGTATGAGATTTACAACAGAAGTCACATTTCAATTTCTACTATGGAATTGTTATGGTTCTTCATGTTTTACTTTCCCTACCGATCCATAAAATCCATAAACGATCTTTACATAAGATGGGGCCAATTATATAAATATATCACAGAGTATGTAAGGGAAAATTTCATTGGATGACTTTGTTAAATCCATGAAGGATATGTGTATGCTCATAATAGTGGTTGGTTTATGTTAGAGTACATAGTGAACCTCACTTCAAACTGCAAGATGAAGTTGCAGAAGACAAATTGTATAACAAGATCTTTGCATGCACACGAACTAGTAAACAGTCTCTTCATACTAGGGCTCATCACTTTTGTAATCCATTCTGTAGGGGGTCAGTGCTAAAATTAAATTATACCTGCCTACCATTCTCAATCTAATCAGGCTGTGAACTGAAAAATAAAACAATTAAAATTAGAGACAGGACAGCCTCCCACTGTTTATGATCTCATTCTATTTCTGAAGAGTAGGTGGAAATTCACCCATGGTGAGCATTTGGTTTATGTCAATTTTTTCTTATTATTACAGCTGGGGCTTATTTTGTGAACTGTTTGCAGCTATTTCTGCTAAAAATAGGTGGATACCAATTTAAACTTCCTGGCGATATTTCAAGTCAAAGTATCATTAGTAGATAGTTATTATGCTGCATTTTATTGTAAGAGATCCTGCCATGAAGCCAGTCTATACAAATATAAATAGAGACAGTTAGAATTACCTTCCAAATGACTCAATTGGAGGTTATTCATGTTTGGTTTAGCAAAACAAGCTGAGCTATTTGCAAGAAAATTTGTTAGTTGCAGGAACACTGAGTTAATGAGACTTCCTAAAACTCCTTATCAGGTTAGACTGTGACACTTAGAGAGAGATGGGGGATCAATTTTGCCTTTTTGCCTCAGTCCTAAGCAAGAGAAACTTGTAGTTCTCCCTTGGTTTCCAAGGAATATAATATCTTCACTACTCCCTCCTCTGCTGTTCAGTCTCATAACAAAATCTTCCAAAAATATATTCCCTCACAAATACACAAACAAAAGTGACAATTAGATACAAAATTCCTTAGCTTCTAATGACAAGAGCCAAGATGTGAGATAACATAATGATGATTTGATCAAACTTCTGCATGTACTCTTCTAGTGAGCCATCACAGGATTTATATCTTGGCCTGTGAAAACTGTCAGACCCAGTTGCCACAGAGGTATTCAATAGGAATCTCAGAGTCTCAGGAAAAGGCTTATACCATTTCCACGACCTCCATCTTAAACCTATGAGCTGATAATTTGGCTGCAGCTGCTAAACAGCTGATATTTCATTCCCATATCAGTAAATGTTTCATCACTGAAAAGGTTGTCAAACTCTGGAACAGGCTACCCAGGGAAGTGGTTGAGTCACCAACCCTGGAGGTATTAAAAAGATGTGTTTACGTGGCACTTCGGAACAGGGGCTAGTGGTAGATTTGGGAGTTGCTGGATTGCCTGAATGATCTTAGAGTCTTTTGAAGGCCAAACAATTCTGTGATTCTTTGATTCTATCTGCTATTATAGTATACGACTTTTGAGTCCAGTGCAGGAATACCATGGTCTGGTTTTGGCTGTGAATCTGAATGGTAAAAGGATCTATTTATTGTCAAAGTCAGTAACAAGTTCAGGAGTGTCCAGCAGTGAAATTTTTCAAGGTTACTAAGGGTGAGACTATTCAGTGTTGTGGTGTGGAGGGCTAGATAGGTTGCTGCAGTGTTAAAGGTGTATCATTGAAGAAATTACATCTGGCCACATTCTCTGGTCCCGAAGACAAGAGACAGTGGTGCCTGAAACCCTCTTTGGATGTTCTGTAGAAAATGCTAACTGTCCCAAGCCAACATGCTACCTGTTAAACAGTATAGAGAATCGCCTACCAGTGCTTGTGCCTTGTGCACTGGTCCAGTCCAGTCTGCTGGCAGTCAGAAACTTACTACATGTAAGTCACAAGGCATAGCAGTGTTACCGCTAATCTCATTAGCCACATGGAGAAACAAGGCATATTAGCAGAGTTGGAACTATTACTGTAGTACCATTACCACAATAACAGAGTTATATTTCTTCTTGGTTGTTATTTTTTAGGTAATATCCTGTTGAAATAATTGTAGCACTTCAGAGTGATGTTCATCTAATTTACCTGAGTAACTAGACAGCTAACTGTCCAGAAGACAGGAGTCTAGACTAACTAGTTTTTGAGTTAACTTTGACTCTCTATCAATTCTTTCTTCCTAACTTAACTACTCTTTTTTAATCTGGAAAGTATCTCTGGATGTCCGTATCCATCTCTGGCCAGTATCTAGATGCCCACTTTCAGACAATTAAAAGTAGCTGAAAAGGGAAGAAACATGGGGAAAGAACTGGTTCTGAAAGGACAAGAAGGAGTGAATGTAATCAACCTGGCTGCACAACTCCAAAAGCTGGACTGTTAGGCTGGTTTCCAAGAAAGACCTACAAGAGTACAAACGTTTCTTACTAAAGATGCTAAGGTTAAGAATGTATATATATCATGATTAACTCAAACATTTAAACAGAATGGTTTAGACATCTTGTTCTGGCAATGTAACACATAAAGCCAAACTAGATGCCTGGGGATCAAATATATAAAATGGAGGAAATTTGCTTCTCTAGTTAGGAATTACAACAGTGAGAAAACTGATGTTTACATTAGATTTGCTCCTTTGGTTAACTATCTGGTTTTAAAAATAACATCTCTGCTAAAATAATATTCAAAACGTATCTTATTCTGCCAGAGCTTGCCTTCTTTCATCGGATGCTTACACCAGCCACCCTTAAACTGCAAGACCCGGGTGCTAGGATCTCAGCTACACATGCAAACCTAATACTGCTGTAGACAAACAATGAGTTTACTCATCCTCCACCATTCTTCTGAAATTTGAGATGAGATTACATTCAGGAAGGGTTAGGGGAACAAATGTCTGAAGCAGACCGAAAGAGAAGCAGTAATGCAAGACAATAGGACCCAAACAAAGAAAATTGTTGAGAAAAATGTTGTGATTGCCTCTTTTGCAGAAAAAATAATTGTATGCTTCCTAAGAAATATATCAAGGCAGATTTAACAAGAGCCCAAAGTGTTTAAATTGTGTGAATATAGGAGGGTTTTCAATGTCTCTTTGGAAAGAGAATGTTCTTAGACATTTTGTAGAAGCAATAGAACAGTAGTATTGATACAGAGATGCTTTCTCATACGCCAAGCAAGAGAGAAGGAGGATCTAAAAAGATCTCCACAGTTACAGAATCTGTCAATGAGTTTTGTTAAGAGCACTAGCAGGGAATTAGCAGCTGTCAGGGTTTCAGAAAAAGCGTAAGGAATTTGCTTTTATTTCTATTACATTTCAAGGGAAGCGGAACATTCAGAAAATCTTAAGGGAGACAATGCAGGCAAGTTTGATGAAGGGAGAAATGACAATGAAGATGTTGATATGAGAATGACTGATGTAAAAATAGTAAATGAAATTGGTCTCTTAAAGAGATATTAATGCCTAACAAAATTCTGCATCTAACAAAGGAAAGAAGGGTGTGTTTTCTCACCAAGGTAGTGGCAAAGCAGCAAGAGAAATTAACTGAGAAACCAACAGTGAATATCAAAATACCCTACTAAAGGATAAAATACCACAAAGAAAAATGTGATCTGAAATGTAATGAAGCTTTAGAGAGTATGAGGAAAAAAGGGAGGTCAAGGCAGTCATATTTAATCTTCTTTTTCGAAAGAGTAATTAAGATATTGCATGGGGAAGGTGAAAGGCTAGAAAACAGGGATGTTTTAAGAAGGTGTAATTAAGCTAAGGACAAAGGTAGGCATATAGCTTGATTTCATGATATTCTGGGTACAGGAAGTGGCAAGACAATTGAATCTTTTTTTATTACTATAATACAGACACAAATTTTTAAATTCAAGAAGTAGTAAGAGCTCCAATAAATTTATTCTGCTCTTTCTAGTGCAGTGCACATCATATTTACATAAATATATTCAGATGATTTAACCAAATCTGTCATGCAGATGACATGTTAATACTTCAGTCTTTTAAAACTTGTATAATTGTGATGCTATAACTTATATGCCTACAGTTGATTAATCATTTAATACTGATAATATGGAGTATAAGAACTATCAAACTGGAATTTTTACTCTTTTTTACTTCTTTAAGTGACCATGTATGATTGAAAGTTGCTGTACAATGTGAGAGACAGAAGGGACTCATGCCATTTGTACCAAAATGAGATTTCAAAAGAGAGATGAGCTATGCTTTTTAAGAGGATGGAAAAGGCCTGAAGAATACTGAAGATATATTTTCACTTTGCAGATGACTGACATAAGCCCAAAAAAATGTGCCCCATAAGTTAAGGATGCCCCTAGATGCACTATTATGATCAAATCCCACTCATGCAAGGAGTTGCAAAAGGATCTCAGTTGTTCAGCTCCATCCTGATTCTTCCAGACTTCAGGCACGGGAAACAGATTTCATCTGACAGGCATCAAGATGTAACATCTTGGCCTTGGATATTCTTCACACATTACCTGCCCAAACTCTTGGAAATCTCGTATGAAGAGGCCAAATTCGGCAAGACACTAAAGCAAAACCAAATGACCCCACTCTCCAACTTAAAAAAACCACTCTACTAATTTCAAACTGATGTTACACCTTAAAAACTTCCACATACTTCTTGTCTTAGAGTTTCAATAGCAGGATGATTGTCCCTCCAGGAATACTGCTTCCTATCACTCAGTTTTGTCAAAATCAAGTCTCCCAGGTTAATGCCTTTTTATCCTTTTTCCTTTTCTTCTGCAAGCACCTGTCATCAATGACTTTTTAACTCTTGACAAAGCTGATAAGTAAGTTACTTTTAAGGAACTGCAAATCTGTATGTAGTTATTTGGCAACAGTAAGTTGTGTTTATTTGTTACAGAGTAAAATAATGGACAATGAATTCCACTGCCACTGGCAGTCAAAACTCTAATACACCTCTCTTTCTGCATTAGTTTAGAGTGAAACACGACCAAATCTTTTCCAAACAAAAGGCGCTTCTGTCAGTGGACTGTTTCACTGAGATAAGAATAAAGGAAAAATAAGTCTTTATGCTTTTAGCACAGATTGTTTACCTTGTGATAGATGCAGGCAAGTCTATCATTGGGGAAAGTTGCATTTCAGTTGACATGATTGAAAAGTATATTAAATCTCTCTGTCTTTCTCTCTCTCTTTTTTTTTTTTTTTTTAAACAAAGTATGACCAGAATTAACTCTTTCTGCTTTCTGCTAAGTCCTGTTTTAATGCATTGGCCTGCCTTTTTCTCTTGTTAGGTTAAGTTTTTAAAAAGAAAAAAAAAAAATAAAACAACCATATCTGTACCCATGAAATGTGGTCTCCTTGCTACCAGCTAAGTATCAGATTTTAGCAATTACACAGTCATTTCTCTTCACTGACAGTTAAAGTCACAGGGCATAGCTGCCATTTACTTTACTGAAACCAGGATTTGAACTACTTTGTCTGGACTGATCCAGCCTGGAGTCTTCTGTGTCTCTGTTATTCACCTTTCACAACCAAAGTAATAACACAATTCTATCCAAAGGAGGCCAGCACACTTCTAGAAAGCTGTTATTTCTAAGCACAAGCAGTATGGTTAGTACAATTTCTGTAGAAAATAAGGATAATCCATGCTTGAAAGGTCATGGTGCTCTTAGACTCCCAAATTCGGAGATCTCAGACTTAAAGTTTAGTGCTAAATCCTGCAAACATACTTAGAACTTTACATATATCAGTTCTGTTGGCTTCAGTGGTTTTACTGTTCTGAAGTTAAGTGTATGAATATGGCTTTGAGCAATCTGGGGTTTAAGAGATGAAGTGAAATTGAAAAATTTGGGAAGATGAAAGGAAGCATAGGTTCTGAGTAAAATGTGTAAGTACATAGGTGTCCATTTGGATATTTTGTTGAGTGAGCATGCACAGGTGTGAGAGTGCTGACTGAAATATGTCACTACATTATCCAGTCCCAATAGCCAGCCTGCCTCTTCTAACTGCTAGGAAGGGCAGTTTCAGAAAAAATCCAACTCATTCTCTGTATATCTTGATCAATAATGTTCAGAAAGTGTGGACACTTCAGAGGATGTAGCTTTCAAACTCTACCAAGCCCTTCTTGAGTTTTCTTAGGGATGTAGAACTAAGCAGATGACATGTTCCCAACACCTAGACTAATGCCACTGCTTAATTTCAAGAGTTTGCTCAAATATAGCACTAGAATTCCCCATATAAACTCTAAGAGAATCTATAAATAATGGGACAACATATTTCCCTAGCCCTTTGCAGAAATTTTACTATTGCTGCTGATTCCTCAAAAACAGCAGTCTTAAATACATACTAGCAATGGAAATATTTGGGTCAAGCAGTAAGAGTTTGGTGAGGTGGCAAGGAAAAAATGTTTTAAAAAGTATAGTCCATACATACTTCATATAAAAATACTATATTTCTCTTTGTTTTCATAGAAGATTCAAATATCAGACTGGAACAGCTTTAAGGGAATTCCTGTCTTTTATAGGATATTTGACAAATCTTGGATTAATGGAGCTAGGAGCCCATCCAGTGATTTACAACTACTGCTAAGACACAAACAAACAGAAGAAAGACAAAAGGTTTACATCAAAACCTTTGTTAGCTGACTGAAAACAAGACTGGGAGTTTTAGTAATGCAAGGATTTTCCTCTCTCTGTAGGCAAATTCACTATTATGGTTTGGAGAGCACTTGGCAAAGTCAACACACAAAGTCAATTCAGTTTTCTATTCCTGAGTACATATTCAATAAGGCAAAATATCCATGGATTTTTGCAAACAGTTTTTTCTTGACTAAGGCACTAGACATTGTGCTATGTTAATTACTCAAAGCCTAAATTATCATACCACTAAGCACTAGACCAAGCTACTATATCACTAGACTAGTTTTGTGGCTCTCTGGCATTACTGTATTACAGACTGATTCATTTTCATATGGATTTTATACTGTGGCATATTTAATACAATTTAGTGCATTGTAGTTCACTTAAAATGTTTACCATCATTAAAAATGAAAAGGGGGGGAAGTTTGCCACAGAGTTCTCTCATATGTCTGTGGCCTGCCGGGACACTTCCTCCAATATCTTGTAGTTGCACATATTGTGGTGTACATATTGTATGGTATATGTATTTCTTCAGCAGAACATGGGCCAGAGAAAATCCTGTCCCTAATAAAATATCTGGTCCCTATGCAAAATGTTTCCTAATGATGGAAGAGTAAGCTTCTCTGTATAGAGAAAATATTGGCTTCCCAATCAACCATCTGGTGTATAGTGGGAATGGTCTGAGTATCTTTCTCAGTTGGAACATTTGGAAAATGAATATACTGTTGCTACAGCTCAGACTGTTGGCCATGATGTTTGTGATAATGTTGTTGATTTACCAGATGTCCTGCAAATTCCTGGTGTGGTAGTGTTTCCTGCTCCTACTGAAGTCTTCATTATGTGATGGGTTTATGATTGCAGTCATTTCTCACAGAGTAGGAGTCAGCTGAGAACTGTGTCCAAGCACAGCATGGAATCCATCATCCACTCACCATTCAGTTTGCAAATCAAAATCTATACCAACATGTTGCTTCTAAAATCTCTAAAAATTACATGGGAATACATGTAAAGACTTGACTAATACCCCTGAAATATTTTGCCACTTTTCTAAATCACTCAATGCCTGATACAGATGCTTACACATCTGTCTTCATGTAAGCATGCCCATTCTTTTTTCCTACTTTCTAACTAGCAGGCAGGAATACAAATGGGAGCACTAAATGCTGTGTTTGCTCGTCATGCTCAAGAAGTGTATCTGAGATTTGAATAAGTATGCTTCACTACTCTGCTCCTCTTCTGTTACAGTAGATTAATGAAGATAATATATGATGTACAGCTGAGCACCTAGGCTTTGACTTCAGAAATTAAGTAATGCCTTTTACTTTCAAAATGAATTAGCACATGTGCTGCTTTCTCTTTTTTTGTGTAAATTCATAATGAGATACCTATTGGGGTTATCTATATATTGATGGGGTTCTGAGTAACCTGGTCTAGTGGAAGGTGTTGGAACCAGATGATCTGTGATTTAAGGTCGATTCCAAACCAAACCTTTCTATGATTCTATATAGGTACCTGTAGAGGAATCACAGAATCATGGAATATTCCAAATTGGAAAGTAACCCCAATGATCATCAAGTCAAACTCTTTCAGTGAATGGCCCATACAGGGATTGAATCCACAACCTTGGCATCAGAAACATAATGGAGGCCAAGGCACATACCCACAGAAGAAAAGCATATTTCACAAGACTAGCAAATGGATCAGTCTATTTTTATCAAAATACTACCATGCTCACCATTCTTGTTTTCATAGTGTGAACAATGCTTAGTCAGCACACTTTGGACATAATGAAACTGTATAGGCCTAAAGTAAAAACAGTTGTCACTGGTCAAGAAAAAAATCAGAAAATGCACAAAGACTTATAAATCCCAGGTGGTCTCTGGGACAAGAAAAAACAAGAAATTTAAAGAAGTATGAAAAAAAATATAAACACTATATCCAAGTTTAAGGGATAGACAACCTCCTTCACTTTATTATTTTTTAATGTTACAAGTTAAATTGCTCATTTCGATCCAAGGAATTCATATTACCTAAGTACTGAGATCCTGAACTACCTAATGGATATTTAAAAGATGAACTTATCTTTCTCATAGGCACCTCAAGGTATACAATACTCAGACTGGCTATCAGAACAAGCAGTAATTTTTGGCAGCAGTGTATAAGGAGCCAGGGAGCTGCCATAGTGAAGTGCAGTTCAGGCAGCATAGTCTTCTGTAAAACCACAGAGTTGTGTTCCATCACAAGTGCAGATAAGTCTAGTTTTAGTGGAGATTTTCGTAAAATAATAGAGAAAATACCAATATATCTGTGATTAGGTAGATTCAATGTCCAGAAAATCTGATTTTGACGTCTTGGTGTTCCAGATCTACTATGGCATAGCATCAATAACAAATTTGCTTCACAGCTCAATTTCTTTTTTATTTGTTTGGGGGTTTTTTTGTTTGTTTGTTGGTTGGTTGGCTGGTCTTTTTTACAGAAAGGGAAAGGAATTCTATGCCATGGGGAAAAAAAAAAAATCTCAGTAAGAAGCAAGATTATTCATGCCTCATGCTTCATGCGAGGGGGCATCATTTTCTGTATGCAAAAATAGATCCTAGACTTCATGTTGACTATGGGCTATTAATCTCAAACCAGAAAATGGCACAGTATATATTACTTGTGTCATTTCCACATTGAGAAGCAGGCAGTCTTTCTGAGATACATACAAATTTCTTATAAAGGAGCATAGGTTTCTCATGAAAGTTTCACCAGTGCGTTATTCAGAGAGATTGGAAAACCTCCTTTCTTTCATATAATGTTTATCTCCAGGCTATCCAGATCCAGATACACTGAGAAACCATAAACCAAGTTCTGTCAGTGAGAGCAAATTTTACAAAGCCTCTCTTGTAAAGGAAAATGAAGACAGAAAATATTCAATTTGTACTGAATAGAAGGTGATTCCACATGGCTGATCCCACTGACTCTGCCCTGTGTGAGATCTCTCATTCCTCATCTCATTACCAAGAGCTGTCTTTTAGCACACTTAATTTCCCACAATATTCTGGATTCTTCCCAGGTGAGCCTCAGACAAAACTATGAGAGGCATGGTGCAGATGGTACTGCTTAGAGTCACTCCTTAGGTAACTAGGAATATCCAGGTAGGAAACCTGAAAACAATTTTACATTTTGTTAGGGCTCCTTGTACGTATCACTCTTGAAAGGTGCTGCTTTAGATCAGAGAATGAGGGACAGTTCAAAAGAGTGGTCACTTGAAGACTTGTCCCAGGTGATTTAGACAAGCAACTCACACCAGCACAGAACTCTCAGAAGTGCTGTTTACAAGACTGTTATGATCAGCAATTTCCAAGCTGTTTCAAATTGTGACTACACTTCCAGTTGAGATACATTTGCAGAAACAATTTAATTTCTTTCAGATGAATGCTTCTTCTCACAACGATTATCTATGGAACTGTTGCCTCTGCTGCATCCCACTCCATAATATTGTCAGTAGGCAAGACTAAGACAAAAACAAAAACAAACAAAAAAAGAGTTCAGGGGTTTTATGTGCTAGCTCTTATAAGTCTGGCTGTGTTTAGAATGTTGTTGACTCAAATAATTCTAACACCTACCTCTCTGCTGGCAGATATCACCTCAGTAATACACCTTGCAAAAAAAAGAAGGCACAGCTTGAGTATCTTAGCCTGACTGGTTTTAGCTCTCTTTGCTGATGAAGGTAGATTCAACTAGCATGCCAAAATGTAAAGCAGGGTGGGTGGAGTGCTGGCAATTCCTTTATACCAGCTTCCATGAGAGTAGTGGTAACCTCTGGCAAGAGGTAGGACAGTTAACTGAGAATTGTAACATCTTAAGTTAACCCAGCAAGACTTACCAGAGTTTTTATGTCACGGTTCATATATTACAGCAATTTCCTTTCAACAATAATGCAATTTAAAAGTTAAATATTCAGATTCTCAGTGGTGAATCTGTTAACCCTTACCCTGTTTTTAGAAGAAAAAAAAAAAAAAGACAAAGAAGAAGTTAAAATTTTAGTAGGCACTGAAATTGGATTCAATCCAGTTTTACAAACCCAAGTTCTTTCCTTAATCAGCTTCTGTTACTCAGTTTGGAGAAAATTTGTGTCTCACCTTACCTTATCCCTAGTTTTGGGTCAGGTCCTTTTCTCTCTGAATTAGCATTCTCATTCCCAATGCTTCCTTCAAAATTGTTTTGAATTATTTCCCAAAGGGGTTTTATTTTTTTTTCCCCAGAAGCTATGTGTACAGCAAATGGACCATAATACGTTTATGAATTCTGTCCTTACTAGTTCTTGAGTTAGTAAAGCATTTAAAAGCATTAAGACTAATAATTCTGGGTAATTGCAAATTGTACATTGCCTGTTGGGACTCTGGACTTTCAGATATATCATAAATCTTTCTCTGGATATTGCAGTTGGTTGTCTTTTTGGATATTGCAGTTGGTTCTCTTTTTCTCTTCATCATTTAGTGTTGGGACTGATGGAGATCAGCTGCTTCACTTTGTAAGTGGTTAGCATTCTCTCACCTGCTCTGCATGACCACTGAACTGAGGTATGTTGTGACAGTCTGCCTACTCTTCCCTGTTCAGATTAATGAAGACTGCTTTAACTGTTAATTCAAAGGCAGTCAAGCTTATATCCAACAATTAGAGTACAACTTCCCTATTCAGATAGCGTATATGTAATTATTCAGATAGTGTATATGCAATTTGGCACAGTCTTTTGTACCAGTTTGGGGTTAAAATGTGTTTCTGCTCTACAACTGACTTTGTAAAAACAGCCTCAGTATTCAGGAGACTTCATGTTTATTTTTCCTCAGAGACACTTAAGGGAGATTCTCCTTTTTTTTCACAGAAAGATAGGTTTTTTCCCTAACTGCCAGTATGCAGATTCCACCTGAACTAGGAGAAAAACATGCATAGTTTCCAGTAATAAAAATACCACATCCTAATTTTTGCTCTTAGTTACACCTGAGTAACCCAACTGAAAGTAAAACAAAAAAGATATTGCCCTGTGATAGCTGCATAGGTAAATCACAATGGACAGCGAGTGTTCAGCCCTGCAGTGGACAGGGGTCTTGACTGATTGATGTTGGCTGGAATGAAACTCCCACAAACATCTTCTTCCCCATCCTAAGCACACGTAGGAAACTGCTCATTTCACCATATGCTGTGATACAAATAGGCTTCCCAACATTTGCCTAAAATGTAAATTAATTCATTCATTTATTACAGCATTTGAGTCAGAGTCAGGTTCCACAAATGTCAAAAGTAAACGCTTCCAGTTAATATGACGTGTTATTTTCTTGTTCTTCCCACTTCTTTATCACACATTCATGCTGAATGTGTGATATCTGTGGAATATCATGTGGAATCTGACTTTAAAATATCAGCTTCTTTAAGGTTCTCAGGGAATTTACACGTTGAGTGTAAAGGGTCTATTTATACAACTGAATGGGAATGCACTGAACTAAAAAGCACAACTCTGAAGATCTGAATTCAGTGCCTAGTACTAACTTGTATGGGCTTAGTATTTTGCTATGAAATGGTAACAGTAGTACTTCATTTTCATCAAAAAACTCTAACGTTTAAAACTTGTCTCTTCCAACAGGTAGGTAGATGAGCTGTCACTGCAGATCCTCAGTTCAGAGGGTGTCTATAGGGGGTAATGTAAATATTACAGTTAAAAAATAAATACTTTGTTATAGACCCATCTTCCACTGAACTACTCCAAAACATAAAATTGGAAACATGGTCCTCGTAAAATATGATTAAATCCTGACAAATGAGAGACCCTTTTAAATTCTAGGGACCTCATCTAAAACAGCAAGTGATATTTAAGCAAGAAAGAAAATTCATTCCAGTATAAATACCTGAAAACCCAGGAACTATGCTATGTGACTGTTGCCTTCTGTCACCTTTCACTTGGTGGACCTTAAATTAAGAGGAGGGCTTGAGTCAGAGACCAATGAGAATATTTCTATGACAGGAAAATGAATCTTTTTTTTTTTTTCCCCAAACTTTTCTACTCTTTTAGATAGCACTCAGAACAATTTGATTCAGATTATGTTTCAAATGGTAGGAAACTTTGTGTTTCAAAATGCATGTCCCAAATGAGCAGAGCTGACCTCAGGATCTGGTGCGTTATTCAGAATTGCTGTTCTGAAGTGCCACCAGAGACAGGTGCTTAAAGTCTTGCACCTATTGGAATTAGGTGGTCCAAAATAAATCCAGTGGGTTTAGGCTTTGTTTTGGTCATTAAATGTTTCCTCCCTCTCCCTCTTGGCAGATATTAGAACTTGAATCAGTACAATGAAATATCTAAGAACTGGAAAATGAAGGAACCATTTGAGGAACAAATCCTATGAATTCTTCAGGTTTTTGCCAAAGTACAGAAATTGTTACCCAATTAAATTACAAAGCCACAAACATTAAAATGCAGTCAGTGACAGACAGGTTTTAGAAGACCAAGCAGCCCCAGATCAAAATTCAAGCAGCCCCACACTGAGCATGATACATCTGTACAGCTCAAGTCCTTGTAACATTGATGCTTCCTAATTAGCCAGATGCCATCATTGTAAACAGCCAAAATAAAAACATTTCATGCCAAAGTCTCAGCACTGTCACCTGGATTTATTTCAGAAACCCCTTTTCTCTCTCCCCACTTCCTAGCATACAGGACTGGATTGTCAAGAGGGTCCATACGTGTCTGAGTGAGAGGAGCCCCTACAGCATTAGGACTGAAGGGTGGAGAAGGATGGAGAGCAGCAGCTGCCAGCTCCAGAGGGAAGGCTGCACTCACAGCACAACACCCTGACCTGAGACCTCACCAGCCCACCCCTGCTTGCTCTCGCTTTCTCTGACAGTCACAGGTTTAATGTCATGTCTCTGTAGCTTTCCCGAGGAAAGAAAAGGGCTGTATTAGAAGTTAATAGCCCACTTTCACAGCTACAGTGCAACTGAATGTAATCTTTCTCCTCCTGTGTGACAGCCTTTTTGTGCATTGGATCGGAATAGACTGCTTCTGCCACTGTCCAACATCATGCTGACTTCAATGACTTTGTAAACACAGCCCACAACATTAAGAGCGCGCACACACGTCTATGCATGGGGGCAGCACTTAGGGTGCATTTATTGTTGGTAGCAGGGCTCTGTCAAGGTTTAATCAGGTCAGGTCACTCTCTCTTTCATCCCTGAACTGCTGCAAGAGATCTGAGTTAGGCAGCTGGGCATTCACAACGGAGATATCTCCCAAATAGTTTTCATTACATGCTCCCAGAGGAGTCTCTGAAAAGACCTGGCGTTTTCACGTGAATGGCCTGAACGCTGCCAGTCTATTTGCTCTGACTTTGCCTTTAATAAGGTCTTAAAAACTCGTGTCTTTGAGACCCTACAGAAAGAGTAACCTTAGCAGAGAACACGGCTGTTTGCCAGAGGAAAATCTCCTCGAAACCCACATTTTGGTTAATTGTGAGAGCAGGGAGGAGTGGGGGATGGAAGAGATATACACATTTTTAATACAATAACATGTTTCCAAACAAGCTTTACAAGATCCTACACAGCATGGTTTGCAGCAGTGTGCTGAGTGCCGATCCCTGAAAAGAAACATGCTTTTTGATCATTATTTATTCCTTCTTTCTCTTTTCCCTTTCAGAGAATAACAAGATCTGTGCAGAGGAAGAGTCTGCAAAATATATTCCCCCAAACACACCAGCTAGTTAAAGCACATGAATGCATAGACAGTAAAGTTCACACTAGACAGTTAATGAAGCTGGGGGGGGGAAAATGTGAAATGGAGTATAATGAAAAATTCATACTTTCAGTGAATGAAAAATAAGTGAATGCCCTTTAATTGTTCAGTTTACTTGCAGAGAGGACAGCTTGAATAAATTGAAAAATTATTCCAGGTTGTTAAAAGGAATAATTCTTGGTCCTCTTCACCTTGTGCTGAGTTCTTCAACCCTGCTGGACATGTTGAGGACATGAGCCACTACAGTCCACCTAGTAGTCCAGAGACCCAGGAACCAAACAGAGAGAGAGGAGGTGTGTAAGCATCAAACTGTACTTATTCTCCTCCATCTATTCATGGGCTGCAGCAGAAAGTGATGTTGCTGCTGGAGAGCTGGGGAGCAAGTAATTGGGATTGTGGCCAGAGGGAGGAAAGGAAAGTTGTTACCACTGCTAGAGGGACACAAGAGGAAGGGTTGTCACTGAGAAGAGGCCTCTCAGTCCACTGGAAAATGTAGCATAGCACCTCTCTCCCTGTTCTCCCTGCTCTTTTGACAAATGCATAAATCTTTTTCTGAATGCTTTTCCAAACAGCCTGGGAAAAGAGTTTTGAAATTATGAAGGAGCCAATGCCAGCTGCAAGCCTGTAGTCTGAGAAAGGCTACAATTGTACTGGTTAATGGGACCCTGGTTAACAGAGAGGATGAAGTAGGAGAAAAGGGGCAGGAGGAAGGTGGGGAGGTCTGATGAGATGCTGAGACCAAAAGCAGAACTGGGAGTAGCTGCATAAGGGCTCTGTCCTTATTTTCTCTGTGTGCAGACTCCTCCCAAATGGTTCCTTTCACTGCTGAGCAGATTTCAGCACCTATGCTCCTGTTCCGGTCTTACAGCAGTATCCTTAAAGAATGTTTGCCTGTTAAATGTGAATTTGCACACGCTTCAGAGAGCATTTATATTGTGTATTTCATCAATAAAACACTTGACAAATGCTTGATTAAACCCCAAAATAGCATCACTTGCATTGAAAGGGGAAAATTTACAAGTGTAAATTAATTAATTAAAAAAAATTAAAAAAAAAAAGGAGAAAGAAAGAAAAGGGATGCAGAAGAAATTACCTTCAGAGGCTCACAAATAAACTCATATCAGAGTCAGGACTTGCAGCTCCTTTCTCTACTGCTCTGTTCAGCTCCCCAAGCATATTTTCACAATGACAAGACACCCCAGTGCTATTCAATGTTCATATTGCATCAGATGAGTTTCTCACTGTGGGAACTGTCAATTCATGACTTTTTAAAGAAATGTGAGGGGGACGTTATGAGTTCAAATATAATCCCTTAAACTTTCACTGATGTTAAGGTTGAAGATTTTGTCTGATACCCTCAAAACCAACTAATCATGGAGTGACTGAAATGAATTTACCTTGGTTTTGTACTCTGAGTACAATAATTTGTCACAAGAGGGTTTTATGTCCTCTTCATTGTTAACAGTGCAGCAAAGCAAGTCTTAAGCAGCTTGCAGTGACATAAATGGGCAAGAAATGTCTCCATTCTAGCATGCTTGGGCTTTTTTTTTTTAATGACAGTCTAAAATGCCAAGTGAATTGTTTCAATTTCACCTCCATTAGCAGAAGAAAAGACCAAGTAGGTCAAGACTGTCACGTTAGACCACTTAAATAAATAGTAATAGTCTGACACCTGAACAAAGGAGGATTTCTCCCTTTAGCACATCTACTAGTTCTTTGTTGAGTCTGGTCTGAACACGATATAATTAAAACACAGTGCAGCCTGAAGTCAGTGAAGTTAGAGCAAGGGAAATTTTCCCATTATTTTCCAAACAGATAATCATCACTTATCATTAGTCAACCTATTCAGGCAGCAAGCAATATAGACAGATTACTTTTAGATCATGTACATGCATTTGATCTTTTTGTTTCTAAAGAAGTGAAAAAGAAAGTCAATTCTATGAACTGCTAGAGTCGAATTTCACTCGTGTACATGACAGCAAAGCAGAGCTTTGTAAAAGCTGATATGTTGGCATGAGCTGACTTTCTTCTAGAAAAATCTCAAGTTTTTGCTGATAACAACATAACAGTGCCTCCTTAATTTCACTCAAGCCTCTACAGAAACTAAGACTACACAGGCTCATGAAGAAAATATGCATGATACACTGAATTAGCAATAAGTAGAAAAATGTGACTTTACATATAGGCTTTTTCATACTCTATTATATCTTTCAGCTGTCATCATTAACTGCAACTCTAGAAATGTCTTGTTGTTCTGTTGCCTTTGAAAAATAGATACAGTGATTACGATAGATTTTACTTAGATATACTGAATAAAAATTTCCCTGACAGGTATATGCTGCTTTTAGTATGTTTCTTCAACACATGTTCATCATTATAATGATTGAATTTGAAAATTTACACATCTCTAGAGGAGAAAAAACCTAAAATCGGCAAATTGCTTTCCCATGGCAATTAGAATAAAAGTCAAAACTGGAAGACTAGTGGCAACAGAGCTTTACATATTTTTATAAAAGATGAACCCTTCTGTCTGTTCACTGTTTATCAGAAAAGGAAAAAGAGAGAGATACAGCACTGGAACCTAAGAAAGCTGATAACTAATTTTGCTTCACAATATCTGGTGGCTCTTGTTTAAATAACAACAGCAACAACAAAACCAAGGTAGGACATCATGGCAACAGCATGATGTACAGTAGAAATAAAGATGGTAATGTTGGTACAAAAGGATAGCTATCCATTGCAAACTGACTGATGTAACTGTGTCAAATGAAAGCCAACTTTGTACTGATCTCCTTGTCATATAAAAGGCAATGACTCAGTGATTGTCACTTAATGTGCATCTGCTTTGAATGAACAGTAGCATTCATCCACTTCATAATAAGGATCCTGTTGTGAATAATATAATAAGCATGTGCAAGATAAAACCCATCAGAAGTGAAGGTGTCAGTCAGAGTGATAAATATGCTGATTAGTTGATTCCTCCCCACCTCTACACAAAACAAGATAAAGCACATATAGAAAAATGAAAATGTTCCCACACCAGGTAATAAATTTTAAGATCACAATAGCATGCATAAGAACAGTTTCCAACTGAGACAAAATAAATCCTTCTCCTGTATTGTATCTACAATGTGGTATCAGTGTTGATTGGCTGATTTTTGGGTTGGGAAGTCATAAGTCATGACAACTGCAAAGTGCTTGTCAAACCCTAAATGGAATGAACCTACTCATTTGCAGGGAATTACACTTGAAATATGTATTGGAATAATTTTATTTTCCTTTAGTTGAAATCTAACTTTTTTAATGTAGTCTGTAACTAACAGCTGTGGTACTGGACTGATGTGTGCTGCATGCAAATGACCCAGAATAAGAGAGATTAATGGACAGTAAATTGAATAGAAGTCATGACACTATCACCCTTACTGATGCCAAATGGTGGCACTTGACTACATGGATGGGATTCAGTTGCATTAACAAAGGCAGCCAATGCCATCTGAAATATTCTAACATCTAACATCCATACAGGGCTGGCAAGCAGGACTGGCAGATCCATGCTCTCCTGAGATTCAGCTGCTGCTCTGGAAGGTCATGTGTGCCTCATGGGGCTTGCACTGTACCTGTTAGCCGAAGCTCAGATACAGAATTTCAAATGGCAGAAGATGTCTGTATTTAGGCTGCTGATTCCATCCTTGCTGATTAAAATTGTCTCCTAACTGTAAACTATCAGGAAGCTACTAAGTCCCAAGCCAACGAATTTGTTTTAACAGCCAGTTCATTCCTCTCATCTGAACTCTTTGCATACCACATGTAAGGCATTGTGTCATTTTATGATGGTATTACAGGACTAATGCTACTGATGCTGCTGAAGTCCTAAAGTAGTTTTGCTATTTATGACCTTTCCTTGTAAAATAACTCTCACAAGATGTACATCTCACTAAGAAAGATGATACAATGTCACCTACCCCTTACTGAGTATTATCTGTAATTGACAGGCATGAATCTGTTTAACTTTACTCACATGAATTTAATGAATACATTTTCTTCCTATTTTAACACTTGGCAAAATACAGGTCTAAATGGCTAGATATTATGCTCCTCTGTGGTACTTTCCTTCCTCATGCCCAGTATTACATGGTGAAGTCCCCATAAAAAATCATCCACCATATTTAAGAGAAACTAGAGGACTGAATAGAAGCAAGCACCTGGTTCTTCATCACTGGATGGTAGCAAGAGCCGGGTGTTTTTTCAGTGGTTGACACGGTTTCTTTTGCTCCTCACAGCAATTTTGGGGGATTATACTTGCTCCCGCCATTTGCAGAATTACCCTCAAGCACTGCTGCTTGTATATTGTACTTCCCACCTGCTGCCCCACTGTTTCACCCATAAGAGCCTTAATTTGGTGCTTTAAGCATTTATATATCACTTTACATCTTCAAAGCAGTGTACATGTGTTAATTAAATTACATGTCTAGGAGATAACAAAGTACAAGATACAAAGGCATTTTAAGCACACAGACAGACTATCAAGTTCTAGCGCAACAGGAATAAATTAATAATGACCTTTTATAATGACTGAACAGCATAGCTTTGTTTTTCTTGCAAACAATAAGACAAATAAAACTATTTGGAATAGAAACATAACAACTTTGATGTCAAAAGTCTGATGGACCTTCAGACATAGAAACCAATCTATATGCCACTGGGGGAAAGAAAGAAAAAGGAGAGGATAGAGGGGGAAGGAATTCTAAGATTCCAAAAGAAAAATTATCTATTGCATGGCCTGAGTTCCACATGAAAGACTTCTTTATGGAAAAGAGCTATTTGTCACAGATGTCTATATTTACCCCCACATGACAATACAGATGGAAAGGGCAGTATTTTCACATATGCAGATGTCTTTCTATAGAGTCTTGGGATCACTTTTGACCAGGCAATAGCTCCACAAAGAAATTTATTAAAGATACAAACATCTCATGGCCACTTCCATGTCTGCTGTCCAAACACAAGTCCTCCAGCCTTCACCTAGCTGCTGCCTGAACAGGGATGTACATATAGTCTTCAGGCTTTTGAACTATTCATGATTTCACACACAAAGTTCCTTGAACATATGCAGTTCTGCTTTTGAGCAATCCCAGTAGAGCCTGATCTTGATCACGCTGAAGAGTTTTCTGCCTACGTTCCTTACCAGCTTTACCAGGACCACTCCTTCAGGCTTGAGAGATTTTAATTCAATTTCCACCTCTGTCTAAGAAAACCTGAGTCTATTTCAAAAATTGACTAGGATGGTCAGTTCATACCATCTTTTTGGAACATAGAAGTGAAATGGCATCTCTGTCTTTTCCTGGATTGCAGTTGTAAAGGCCTGAACTACTCTTGGTCCTTCAAAGATATGCTGTTGAACTCACAAGGAGGATAAAGATGTGTGCATCCTCTATGATAGGAAGCAGCTCTGGGAGCTCAGAGCAGCTTTTTAAATGCAAGCAAGGCTTAAAGCTTTGGGGGTTTTTGTTTTTTTGGGGTCTTTTCCTGGATGAAGCAAATATAACTGTAACAACTATCTGAGCTTTCTAGTAACTATCATTGAGTAAACAATCAGCATGCTGGCTTTGGTGCAACCTATCCTTAACTGATCATTCCTCTTCACTCTTTAAGGGACCTAATGCAGGTGATCCAAATTCTACTGAGTGGATGAATGAGTACAAGTTAATTGAGTCAGCATTCAACATTCAGCCATTTTAATAGAAAAGCTATAGTTCCATTGGAGATTTTTTTTACAGAATAACTACAAGTTGGATTTCTTCTTTCTGATTTCTCCAAATAGGACTTTTGGTAGCTAAGACATCTAGTTTTGCTGAGGCTGACCTATATAATTCACACATTGCCACATATGAAGATCCAAATCTAGGTCATTAAAATTTTTCCAATATACCACACTATTCACTCTATAGAGATCCTTCATTCATATGAGAAAATTAGTTTTGACTCATGGGAAAACATTTTGGTGTTAGTCTTTTTAAACAGATTTCATTATCCTCACAAAAATAGAAAATGAGGAGCTGAAAGATTATTTGCAGTGATGTCCATATTCATTTCAGTTTGCAAAACTAGTGTCTGTTTCTATGTGTGTGTGCATGAGTGTGTGCATTTATTAGTTGTGTGAAGTCAAAAATGCATAGAGCAAAAATAAACTCTTCCAGGATACCTGTGATTTCTTAGCATCTTTTCCAGATTTTGAATTAGGTTATCTAATCTCTTTAAGATGAACTAATTGCAACTTTTCTTTTACCTTGAAAAGAACTAGGTGCAGGAGACAAAAGGTTAAAAAAAAAAAAAAGGACAATGGCATGGGCTGAGCTATGTCATTCTTTCCTTTCCTTGTATAGATCAATATGTGAAGTCCATTGTAGTACTCTTACAACTTTGCCTTTGAAACACAGATCAAGCTGGGTCACTGAGACAATCTTTTTGTATTAAACCTTCTTTCTTCAGTAGTCTATGGACAACTTGTGAGCTGAGTCTTCTGCTGGATAACTACAACAGCACCTACTTTCAAATGAGGCTTGCTCATAATCAGTTCTTTGTGTCTTTCTTTTTGTGTGTGTGTGTGCGCTAGTCTACTGCCATCAGTGATTTAACAAGCACAGAATATTTTAAAACCTTTGATCCTAAAAGCTCTTACTCAAGCAAGTTATCCTCAGTCACACTACAAGTCTCACTGAAGCACTGGATAAGAAAAATTAAATAGCATTTTGTGTATAAATGTCTGAAACACAAGACAATGTAGCATAGCAGAAACAGATCGACTTTCTTTCAAGGACAACTGCATTTTGTGAAGAGGAAAAAACAGTTCAGAAACACAAAAGTATAATTCGTCAGCATTTCACATTCAAACACTTCATATTCAGTTTTAGAGCCAGGGGTTTAGAGGACAATCTTTTGTAGAATCCCAGAAGATATGTCTCAAACACTGATAGCCAGATGGCTGTGGAGCCAGCCAAGGACTGTTGGTAGTAACAGACAAGGATTGATGGTAATAGCCAAGGATTGTTGGTAATAAAACAGTGTGGGAAAGAACAAGATGTGGCTGGAGAAGGGAGACATGCATGTAAGGAAGCACTTTTCCACGACAAAAATCCTTGGTTTAGTTTCTGGAGATAAACACAGCACAGCACAAGCACAGGAACACTTGTGAACCTTGAGTGCTCCCTTCACCTTAAAGGTAGAACGTCACACCTTAGCCATGGGAAGGGATTTATTCTGTAGCAAAGAATTCTGGGACTGCCCTTAATATAAGTGGTCTGCACTTGTACCCTATATTGGCTATAATCTGGAAGGCAATGCAAGTTCCACAGCTCACCTTTGATGTGCCTAAAAGATACTCAAAGAACAGCTTAACACCAGTGACAATTTTCCTCTTCTTCCAGCGGTGATACTGATTGTAGCACACCAGGGACTCTTTCTGCAGGTGCAACAAGCACCATACACCTTTTAGCACTTCTGCATTGCACTGATTGGCACAACTTTCATTGACAGGTGTGAAGCTTTTTGCTGTCTGTCTGTATTGGTAGAAATGAATCAGGTATAATCTCATTCAAAGAAACAGATTTACAGCTGAGGAAAATGGCAACATGAGAGATCATAATACCAAAATTGTTACAAAAGGTCCACTGGAAAAAATAACAGTTACGTTTATAATTCCTCACATTTTTATATTAAGTTATTTCAGTCCTTTCCCTCCCCTAAAAATCTACACAATCAATACCAATAGTGTATATAAATATCTAACTCTTGGTAATTGATCTGTTTGTGGGTTTTGATGATACATCACTCAATAGCACCCTAAAATAGCCCTGTATGGATAAATCATGTCTGGATAGACATCCCTGGAATGTTACTGTCAGGGATGTTACAGTGACATTGATTAAGCATTTTCACTTAATATCTGCTGAAAGTATCTACCAGAGGGTAAGAAACAGTTCTCCCACAGTGAATGCCATAACCCCTTGAAAACCTGATGAAGTAAGTGTAATAAAATTAATTATAAAGATATAATTTAGAAATTAAATTGGTTTTCTGTTTACTAGGGTAGCTTAGAGTGTGGGGATATTTACTTTTTAATGTATTCTACAACACTGGAATTCTCTTGAAGAAATTCAAAGTACAACTTTTTTCTATGTTATAAAAAGCAATAGTCCAAAGGCAAAAATTTAAAACTCTTTCTCAAAAGAAAGCTTTATCTAAGCCCTATAAAGAGTATATGATCTAAGGAAAGACTCAAGCTTCACTGGGTCAGAAACTGAATTATTTGGGGAATGGGTAGATGGAGTTCTGCCTCCCACTCCAAGAGATGTCAATGCCTCCAATCAAATACCTGCTTAATATAAGATGCGCAAATTGAAAATTTTGCTGTGTGAAAAATTGCTCTGAGAACTGCAACAGTCAAGCCCTTTTTGGAACTCTCAAATAACACCTTGATTCATTGAGAGCAAATATGTAAGCACATTATAATTATGAAAGATTGAGCAGGCAGAGTCCTAAATTTCTGTGAGTGCTTAATTTTTCTGCTGGATTAAAATTTGTGACTGTTAATGTGGGAACCACATAAGGTTCACAAGTTTTCTCAAGTATGTCTTAAATGAATGAGTTTCAGGTCACAATCGCTGCCAATAAGTGTAAGCTTTCATGCCATTAAGAAGTAATTAAAATTAAAATTTAAACCAACATCTCTGTTCAACAAGCAAATTATTATTTCAGGTACTAACATAATTACCTGATATTTCACCATCTTCATGCTAAAGAACATCAAAATCAGATAATATAACTTCTGTTTTAAATGGGAACTCTATATGTGTACCTTCAGCTCCAGCTCTGCAATGGAGTTTCCAGATTAGCATGTTACATCGGAAAACATAAGGATATAGAAATGATCACAAAACACATAAGCCTTTGTAAAACCTCTAACAGTACCCATAGAGTCAATTCTCTATCTAGAACTCACACACATCCCAAAAATTATAAGTCATACCCCTGATCTGAGATGTGAAAATTTATCACGAAATGCAAAGTGAATTATTTCTTGATTGAAGTGACATGGAAAAAAGCTTAAGACTGTTCTAGATAAAATAGGATACCATGTTTCTTGAAATGCCTGCTGTAACCAAGGAGAGAGTAAAGGTGACATAAGACTTACCAGAGGTCCTCTCCAAAGGGTATTCAGGAAATATCTGACATGGCAATAGCTGTCTGTGTTTAGGCATTCCAACTGGGTCTGCATGCCTAGCTACTGAAGAAAAAACATGCTGCTTTAAAAAATTCTAATTGTTTTTACTTTTACTACTGTCTTTAAAAAGATGCAGCAACCCAACTCTGAAGTAAATGAATTTGAAGTGAATTCTGTATTTCTACCAAGAACATGCATGGCTCCCATCATAGTCTCCCTCCTCTGTGTGACTTGGTGCTGCTGTCTCTGCTTTGTTTCTCCTGTGGATGCCAGGCTGTTAATTTAGTGGCCTTGCAACACAATAACTTTGTCTTGTTCTCTCTTTCTTTTTTTCTTCTCATAATTGTGCTTATTAACATCATAGTATAAGAATGTTGATTCTAAAAATTCAGGCAACAGAGTTCTCATTCACACATGTGTTTTTGAACAGAGATGCAGAAATCCCCTAAGATATTAGACAGTCTTGGCAAATTATATGCATATATATACAGCTAGACAGTAAAGTAACTATTTTGCAGTTTCCCTGTTTTGTGTTTTATCAGCTAGCATTACAAAAATTGATGAGGTGAAGAAACAAAGCTATTCTAAAGGCAGATTAACCAGTAATACTGGTGAAAGCATTATCTACTTAGTGAAGTAGATTACTTAGATTCAAAGTGAAGTAAAGAAAAATTCTGTAATTACAAGTAACACAGTCCTCTGAGATTCCAGCAATGTTAAAAACCAAGTGATTACCACTTAACTCCTTTCAATCAACTTTGATGTAATAACATAGCATGAGGGACTTGGAAAAACAGCAGTTAAGAAAAGCAGAGGATTATGTGAATAACAACCCCCTCTTTAAAGAAGTGATTTTTATGTTTAAAAGGTGATCAATTGACATCATGAAATGAAGTCTCTGTGTAGCAGCAGAGAAAGTTCATTGCAGCCAGTAGTGAAACATACTCTCCCTGCGATGCTAGTGCCTTGGACTAGGTTGCAAAGTTATCTATAGGCAGGCTGGATGCACAGGCTTACAAGAGGAAAGGTAGACATGTGAAGGTAGACAAATTCTAATAAAAAAGAGAAGGTAGTGGTGGTAGGCATATTAGCTTATTTGGGATTTAAATGAAATGAGTTTAAATTTACTTCAAACTCTGATCTATTTATAGTAATATGGTCTTTTTTACAATAAACATTGTCACCATTATAATGATTATTACTCACCTTTACAATAATATTTATTCACCATTGATCAGCCTATACCAAATGGGATATAGAACATGAATGCTGAAAAGAGCAGAAAATCCTAGAAAATTCTCAGTTTGTCCCAATGCTAAAAATCACCTTTATCTGCAAGCCCAGTAAAGCAATGTGTCATTACACCAGTGCATTCTAAGGCAGGAGAAGAGACTTAGTTTGGTCTAAGACACTTTCTTTACAGACTTAGTGAGGAAAAAGTGGCATGTCATAGGAGGGGCTGGATAATGCAAATACTGTACTGATGTCCTTAATTTTATGTGGATTGATGAATTGCACAGCACAATCAGTCTTTCAAATCAATGTTAAAGACATAGAAGCTGAAGCATAAATGTTCCACATGTAGCATTGTCTTGACAGACACCTTGCAAACGCCAGCGCACATAAGCACTGCAGAAACGGAAGCACCCCTCTACAAAATTAGTCGGGCATTTGCTCAGTATTAAATGTGTTGATGTGGTGCTTAGGGACACAGTTTAATGGTGGACTTGACAGTGTTAGGTTTATGGTTGGACTCACTGATTTTAAGGGTCTCTTCCAACCTAAATCCTTCTATGTTCCTATGATTCTCTAAAACTAGCTATGTGCTTAACCAACCTTCACATCACTGTTTTGCAGGATACCTGGAGTTCTGGTCCCTCAGATATATTTCTTCTAGGCTGTGGATACTGCATATTTCACTAACTTGCCAAATAGGTGAAGACAGCACAGAGCTTGTGTAGGGCAGTCAGCCAGTACGACTGCAGGTGTGTGTCCTATATGCAACTTGATCTATATGCGTGTAGTTAGCAAATCGAAAGAAAGATTTGATCATCACAGCACTGAGAAAAAACAGAATGTGATATTATTATTTTCCTGCTATTATTTATTATTAATGACTTGATTCCTCTGAGAGGGGTCGACATCAATGTCAGTTGCCAGTTCTCGACACTTCTAAGGAAGAGGCCCATTATTAATTAATTATTATTATCATTGAATTACTGCACCAGCTGTATGATAGGTGATTTACAGACATATTCAGGCAGGTTCCCTACACGAAATGTTTAAAATCTAAACTGTGAAAATTACAAACAGCATTGCAGACAAACCAGACTGGGATAGAAAGAAAATGAGAGAAGTGATTATGTTTGTTCAGGGTCACTGAGCAAAACCCTGGGCTCAAGGGAATCCATGGGAACTTTGCTCTTGAGCCCATAGGTGCAGGAGTTTGCTGCTTAGTTTTGCTTCTCTTGTTGCTGATTCAGGGGGAAAGTCGGGGCTTTCAAGTCTATCTTAAGATGCCACTGCAGCATCAGTTCAGTTATAGGTCAGAGAAATGAGATGAAATGTATCAAGGCATCTGAGTCCTAAGCATAAAATGCTGAAGAAATAAACTATTGGAAGGATGAAAAGATGAGCATGAAGAAGTAGTTGACAGTTATTTAGTGGAAAGCACAAATTATTATGTCTTGTAAATGTGCCATTTTGCCCCTCTGTCCAGCCCCCAGTAACTAAAAGAAACAACTTATGGTTATGTCCACTTTCTAAAACACACAAAGATTTTTCTCTCACTTACATGTACTTGAACTCAGTGCAAACTTAATGACTTCAAGGAACTTACTTATTTCACCACATGAAAATATGCTGTCTCTGGTTTAATCCAGCCTAACTGAGCACCTTTGCCCAAAGCTCTCTCTGCAGTAAATATAGAGAGACAATGACCTCCAGAGGACAATTCTGCCCACTTAAGAGCTATATTGCCCTCTGTAAGTTTCTGTCTTTACCCACTATGGAGTTTAGGGTGACCAGATTCCTAAGTCAGTGAGATGCCAAAATAGAGTAGAATGAATCCACATCTCTATGCCTATGCATAATTTAAATCTACACTCCTTGTAGCTCTACTGCAGACCAAGTAATTGCTGGGATATAAGTGACAGCAAAAGACAGTCTATAGATAGGAAGACCATTAAGGGCTGTTTGGATTGCTTGTAATTTGCAGGGTTCTTCAAGAGTCCTTTGTGCCTGTTAACATTTCACTTATACTGTTCTTAAATGTCAGAACCTGACTAAACTTCCCTCTTCATGAGAGGCATATAGCCAAGGTTTGTATCCTGCACCACACTTATTATTTACAGCCTATTTTGTAAAAAGATTAGTTCAGTCAATCAAGGATTTTAATATATTTATATGGCACAATGGTGTATAAGTTTATTGACTGTGATTTCATGATGTGGAATAGGGAGAAAACTATCTTGGAAAAATGTATTGTTATTTTATATGAAATTCATGATGCTATTAAGTTTTTGGTCTCATATACTGTGGAGTGTAGCATTTCAGAGATAAACTATCTTGATGTTTTCATTTCAAAGACAGGTAATAAGTGGAATACAACAATTTCCTGGAAACCCCAGACAGGAATAATCTGCTTTATGCAACCAGTCACCATCCTGAGGCTCTTAAAAAAGTTTTACTTTATAGCCATTTTGAGAACCTGTAGGATTTTCAGTCATGGCACTTGCTGTATAGTAAAGATAGATTATCTGGTTAATAAATAGAGGGAGTGGGACTAAAAAGAGGAATATATCATGAACGTAAATGACACTTGCATTAAGGGAGAACAGTAGAAAATTGATGCAGATGGAACTAGAGCAAAATAAGAAATTTTGCTTTTCGATGATACTTTATGGATCATTCATAATGAAACCACTCAGTCTTCCTTCTCAGCCAGCATGATTCTTTTCTCCCATGGTCTTGCAGAAGTTGAGAGCTTCTGCTGGCTTCCACACTGTGAGATACTGGATTCGAATCTCGCTGGATTTTATTATTTGGTCAGAACCAACTTGTGTGTGTGTTGGGGCAGGTGCCAGGTAGGAGTCCACATGGTCAGGCCTGCAGCTTCATGGAAGCCACGGAAGCCACATGGCAGAGCACATGGAGCCCACTTAGGACAGCTGTCAATCAAAAAGCCCACCTGGTAACCCACTCACACCACGATCCCTGGAATCCCTGACCCAAACCCTGACTGGCTGACTCTGGCTAGGAGGGCATTGAGAGGTCAGTAAAGCAGACATCCCACCTGGGAGATGCGGCCACAGTAGCCAAACCACATAAATATAGGAACACAGAGGCTCCATCCTGCCTTTTCTCTCAGGACCTGCTATCATCATGTGGAACCAGACTTCCATAGCATGCTTTAGTGGTAGCTATTTTTCTCTTAATATCTTTTCTTAACCCATGTTCTCTCTTTCTTTACTCCTTTTTCTTCTCTTAATCTTTCTTTACTCTTTTAATCTCTATTTCCTTCTTTACTCTTTCCTTAATCTCTTTTGGGTAACTTAAAACCAATGAGTTGTATTTTATGAAGTTGTTAATGGGTTAGCATGTGCTGGGTACTTTGGTGAAATGCTTTTCTTGGTTGTATGTTTTAACTTTTGCCAAAATGCCTATTTTCTCACTACATTAAAAGAAATCTCTTGAGAAACACATGCAGCATTTTCTTTTTACACAGTCTTGAGGTATTGAGAACCAAAAGCTCTGCAAAAGTTCAGTAGGCCAACTCTTGGAGTCTTAAATATAAGTAAAACACTTGGACAAGCACGTGGCTTGGACCCAGAGTCTTACACATGTTGAGTGCTTTTGTGTTATTGTGCATGCCTCATATTGATGGGTACACAGTGCCTTTGCCCATGCTTCAAACTGGCAGGATGCTGCAAGAGATACAAGCATGTTCACACAGCACAGTGTCTGAAGGACTATGCTCCATCAATACATCTGCAGGCACAGTGTCATTTTAACATTGTTATACCTTTCTGGATTAACACAGTGTTATATTAAACTAATTCAAAGGATAAAAAGAGAAATTCATGTCTACCGATATTTAACATCTACAGACATGTAGATTTCACCAATTTTGTCTCTCAAGCAATATATTTTTCACAGCAGCAAACCTGTTCTGTGCTTGTAGAGTGTCTAGCACTGGACACATTGTTCTATAAAGCAAACTTCTGGAAAATAATTCAATGGTAATAACAATAAAGAAGAAATTAAGTCAGTAAAGAATGGTTTAAGTAAAGGGATGTGATATTGAAGTCTAATTACATGGTCATTCAATCCCCAGTATGGATATGATGTCAGGATACACGTCTTCATCCTTCTTTATTTAAAATACACATACAACATCAGTTCCGGAAATACAGGCTCAAATTAGTCTCAACTAAACTGTAATGCCAGAAAAATCACTATCAAAACCCTCCTGATTTACCCTGACATAACAGGAAGCAGAAGGAGATTGTAATTTCATTTGGAAATACTGTGATTGATTATTGCCATTTCATTTTTCAGTTACAAGATAAATCTGAATTAATTTCAGTGTAAATGAGCGCAGCATTAGGTTTTTTGACAAGTTTGTCTGACATATACTTGGTGAAGTGAGGAAGATAACTCCAGAGAAGAATTTCACTCTGAAATTAACTGAATCAACCTGAAGGGTCATTTAACTACCTTCACAGACTATGCAGTTGTTTGAGAGAAACTTCATTTCCATCTTGCAGACCTTTAGATTCTTCTTCAAAAGTCCTTCCTCTCACCATACTCTACAATCACATGCTAGAATTTATAAGTCAGCAGAATTCTTCAGTGAATCTCCCCACAAATGGGTCTGAACAATATTTTTGAATGAGAGGTTTAGATAGGCAGTTCAGAGACAATTTTCAATGACATTTCAGGGAATACTAACAGGATCTTCAAATGTACAGACTGTAGGGGACAACTAAAAAGGGTTTTCAGACACACTAGAAAAGAAATTATGCAAGTAAAAACAAATATACAAAGAGAAACCAAAAAGGCTATCTTTCAAACTTGCACAACTTTCCCCTCTCTCCTGGCGTCACAGGGACCAGCCATACCTCAGCATTCACCACAGTCCACTTCACTTGCAAAGTGGGCCGAAGAGAACCTCATGAAGTGCAACAAGTACAAATGCAAGGAACTGCAGCTTTGTTGGGAGTACAGATATGAGTACAGACTGGGAGAAGGGCTTGGGAATCTTGTGGATGAAGAGCTCAACATGAGCCAACAGTGTGCACTCACAGCCCAGAAAGCCTGGGCTGCATCAAAAGAGATGTGGAAAGCAAGTCGATGGAGGTGATTCTCCCCCCTCACTCTGCCAAGAGACCTCACCTGGAGTACTATTCAGGTTTAGGAGTGGCACTCTCCAATTCAGTTCCCCCGCACTGAGACTCTCTCAAACCAGACACTGTTTGCTGACTCCCCCGACCCTTCACCTCCCTCTTCCCACTTTCAGGGATAGAGTTGAGAACTGGAGGCACAAAAAAGTGAAAATTATGGGCTGAGATAAGAACAATTTACCAGAAACACCAATGAGATAAGAAAACAAACAGTAGCAGAAATAGTATTAACAACAAAAGTAATACAAAAAGAGAGAATGATTCACATGCAAAAATTATCACCTCAGAGACTGATCTGACCACATCCACATTTTCCCAACCAGAAAAAGGAATGCCTTTCTTTCCATAAATGAGAGAAAGATTCCCTTTCCTCTTCACCCTGGCAGTGCTGTAAGATGGTATTGTGTAACACTAGGTTCTTTGCCATGCCCACTTGACACAGAGCACTGCAGTCCAGAACTCCTGCACTCAAGAGATCCAGCAGGCTCAACCTCCCTGGCAGCTGGGATTACAGGCATTGTAAAAAAGTTAACTCTGGGCTAGAACTGGAACAAATACCAAGTCCAGGTCTGGGGTCCTCCACTGCAAAAAAGCTGTAGACCTGTTAAAGAGGCTCCAGAGAAAGATCACAAAGGTGATTAGAGAGATGGAGCGCCTCTCCTACAAAGAAAGAGAACTGGGGTTGTTCAGCATGGAAAAGTGAAGGCTCTAGGGAGACTTAATAGCAGCCTTCTTGTACCTTAAGGGGTCTTATAAAAATCAGAAAAGCACAGAATATGCCAAGTTGGGAGGGACCCACAAGGATCATCGAGTCCAACTCCTGTCCCTGCACAGGACCAATCCCAAGAGTCACACCATGTGCCTGAGAGTATTGTCCAAACACTTCTTGAACTCTGGCAGGCTTGGTGCTGTTACCACTTCCCTAGTGAGCCTGTTACAGCACCCAAGCACCCTCTGAGTGACAGGACAAGGGGCAATGATATTAAACTGAAAGAGGGCAGGTTTAGATTAGATTCTTTATTGTGAGGATGATGAAGAAGAGCTTCTGGGAAGAGGTTGCCCAGAGAAGCTGTGGATGCTCCATCCGTGGAAGTGTTGAAGGACAGCTTGGATGAGGCTTTGAGCAACCTGGTGTAGTGGAAGATGGCAGGGAGATTGGAACCAGATGATCTTTAAAGTCCCTTCCAACCCAAACCATTCTATGATGCTCACTAAGTGACCTAGTAGGCAGAGGTGGTTTTTTAAATTCAAAACCTAATACAAAGTTAGGTGATCAAAACTTTCCACATGCATTTTCCACTCAGATAAAATACAGGTTAGAATTTTTTTATTCTCCCTAGAGACTGTTCTGACAACCTT
This sequence comes from Margarornis squamiger, assembly GCA_035222235.1. Classification (NCBI taxonomy): domain Eukaryota; kingdom Metazoa; phylum Chordata; class Aves; order Passeriformes; family Furnariidae; genus Margarornis; species Margarornis squamiger. The sequence goes on along the minus strand of JAWWTY010000001.1, from coordinate 58,491,506 downwards.
TCTGCAGTAAGATGCACTTATGATTCTCAGTATGGAAAACATGTTTTATACCATCTGTTCCATATTTATAATTCTTTAGTTTATATTAAAGGAAACAGTAAACTACAGGGATATTATGCATGCAATTGAGGATTTTATAAGGTTCAATAAATTCCCTCTTAACAATCTGTGTTAAGCCTACATAAATTCTAATCTTTCTCCTGCTCTACATCTTACTTTCTCAGTTCCTCAATCAGTTTTGTTGCTCTGTTCTCTAATTTAAGATGAGGCATCAATTTTACAACAGGATAACAAGCTAAACTCCTTTTTTGAAGAGAGTCTGTGTGGTAGAATTGCAACACCTAATCAAAACTGAAGCCATAGAAATCACTGATTTTGAGATTTGGGTGAAGAGTTAGAAAGTATAGTCCAGAAGAAAGAGACTTAAAATGCTTTGGTCTTTCTTGCCAAATTCTTTCACTGACACCATGCATCTCATTACCAAAGCTTGCAAGAAACAAATGTGATGATGACCTAGATTTAGAAAATTATCAGAAAAGATCATCATCTCTGTTTTACCCAAAACTTGAGTTCTGTGAGCATAGATCAAGAGTGTGGATGATTCAGGTTTATCTCCCTTCCAGGGTGACTGGAAACACCATAATCCACTAACGATGACAGCAGAAAAATATTGGGCTGCCTCAGTATCCTTGCAAAGACAAGTAAGCATACACCAGAGTAGGGACTATAGCCCCACTCCCCTCAGATGAATGTCTTCCTCTCCTGGCTAGACAGTTATAGCAAATAACTGGTGATCTATCTTACAGACCTATGTCTTCAGTATGCAGCAGTGAAGACCTCTCTGATTCAGAATCTCTTCCTGAATGGAGAAGATCTGATTCAGGGTTTTCCCCAGGGAAGTCCTCAACAGCTAGAATTAACTATTCTTTGAAAAAAGGTTTCAGTTTTGTCTCTTATTGTTATTAATGTCATTACTGTTAATATTGTTATTATTGAAGTTTTTCTATTTCATATGCCATATATAAACACATACTGAGAGAAATAGCAAAGCAGTGAGTCTGGATCTCCAGCCAGAGAGCTGGACAGGTTCCGATCTTCACTCCAGCTTGTATTTAATTATTTTTACAAGATGAAACAGTATCAGGAAATCCCTAGTGGAGTGGTATTTAGGAACTTCTGATAAGGATTTGAATCTTTCAGATAGAAGAAGGAAGAGATAGCACTTTTTTTCCACATTTCAACTAACTGCTCTGACTCCTACACTACTGGAAAATGAGAATAACTCATTTGTAATTTTGAAACTTTAAGTCAAAACAGTTTCACAAGTTGGCTGTGTCGTTTGGACAATGATGTTCTGTTGCATTGGTGTTTTGTTTAAATGTGGGGTTTTGTCTCATCAGATCGTATACCATTTTCATTACATTTCTACATACATTGTAAATCTATAATGAGTTTCTGTTCTTGATCCCCCTTTGAAGAACCCCTCTGATTTCATTTGATATTCCTCAGATTTATGACAGATTATGACTCACTGCTCTTTCTGTCATCTAGGAAGACAAGTGAAAAGGGTTAGTTCCAAATTAGTATGTTAATATTCAGCTTCATTTTATTTCCAATGACACGTTCCTTGTTCTCTGGAAATTATACTGAGATTCCCAATGAAAAAGCCTTGGTGTACAAGGAGAGTCTCATTGACATTAATAATGATGTCCTTTAGCACAGTCTTAAACACACGCTGATTTTGGTGCAAGCTTTAAGCCTAAGCCAGCAGTATGTTCACTTCAGCCAAAGAGAAGTTTGAGGGTTACATCATCATATTGAGAGCAGGATCGGTTCTTACGGATTTTTATGTTCTCATTTCCCCATAGCTGCGCTTGTCCTTATTGTCTTATTCCTTTGAGCCCACAAGTAAAAAATCAAAAAGGTATAATGTCTATACTGCACAAGAAAATTTTTTGTAGAAGAGATGCAGGCAAAGAACAGGGAAGAGGTACACATCTATCTCCTTGCAGGTTACTAAAGTATCTATTTACATATATCTCCAGAAAATAAAGAGCTAGATGTTGGTTCCAACTAGTGTATACCCTCAAAAATTTCAAACAGTGATAAAAACACTGTTCCTTAGTAAACCAAAGGTACTGCAATAATTACAGGTTAGCTCGCAACTGACATATATTTTAAAGACACAGAGGTTTCTGATTGAAGACATTCTGCTGGTGGCTAAAAGCACAACAGGGACTTTTGTTTTCTTGGAATTTCTACAAATAAAATCTCTTATAAGATTAATATGTGTCATCCTAAGACCTTTTTACTAAATAAAGAAACATATTCCTCCATTTTTCTTTAAAAAAAAAAAAAGATATTTGAACATATTCATTTGTTGGAAACATTAACTTACTATTTAGGTTAACTGTCCCTGTAAGCACAAAGGAGATAATTTTGGAAAGGCAAAATGAACCTTTCTGTGGGGGCTTTGGGGGAAACAAGGGGATGAGGGAAAACAAGTCACAGTTCTGCTAGTATCCCCTCAACAAATTTTCCCCAAACAAGTCCAGTGAGCTAAGAGGTTCATTTGTGTTTCATTGCCTTCTTGGACCTCACCTGGAATACTCACCTGCTGGGTGTCACATTGTTCAAGTGACCACTAGTGCTGGAGTAGGTCAGCCGGCTGCAGGAGGAAAGTCATGGGATTTCTCCTTTAATGTGTGGACACCTTCCCATGACTTACAGGACAGACTGGGGCCAAATAATTTGCAGGTTTTTTTCATGTGGATACCTCTAGTTCCTAAATATGTTCAAATCCCTAGTCTTTTTTGTGCAGTAGGTAACCTAAACTCTGAATGCCTCCCACAAGCATGCACCTCTTCCTCCTTGATAAAAACAAGAACAGGTTTCTGTCTTCTGCTTGCCTTGGCTAAACAGCACCCTCAAAAATTCTCCATAAGTGTTGTGAGAGCTCCCTCTTCTGTTAAAACTGTCTTTATCAGCTGATTTAAAGTCTCAGGTCTCGTTTACAGAGCTGAATTATAGCTGAGCTGTCACAGAAGGAAAAGGCAGGCAGACAAGGAGATAGTGCTAGGATCAGCCTCAGAAATGGTCTCCCAGAAAAGTGTTAGGCAAAGGGGTGTCCCTGATGGTGGCAGCTGAAGGATGATGCTATCTGTCTGTCGTTCCTTGCTTCATCTCTTATTTCTTTGGTCAAATTCTGTCCTGAGATTCTCCATTGACTTTGGTCAAGTAGCAAGTGCAGGGCAAAATTTAGTCTTTTCAGAAAATTCCCTGCAAGCAAGAATGAACAGCTCCTATTGTTAGAGACTTGATCAGTCGTAAGGTGTAGCTGGTGGGAGGGCCAGATGTAAAGAGCTTGAGTAGGGATTTAGGGATTTTTTTGTTTACTGACAAAATTTTATTCAATAATCTGTTATTGCTTATTCCATTTAATTATTGATACTAAATAGTAAGCTAAAATAGTCACTTTTTCATACTAGGTGAACTTCAAATGACACAAAAAATGAAAAACTATGCAGATAGACAAGGGGAAACACAACTTCCACCTTGTCAAGACATTTTGTGCTAGGTCTCACAGGAAAAGGAAGCAGGAAGCCCACTAGCCCTAAACAGCCCTTTCCTCCCTGAAACACATGCCTGTAGTAGTTTACCCAAAAGTGGCTTTTTCTTTTAGTTCTGAGTGTCAGCTTTTCTAACATGTACAGATGGACCTGTGAGTGGTACTGAGATACCACTCGAAAAGGTCTCCATTAACTTGAGAGATAGGACTTGAAGGCAAGGGCAACTGCAGTAAGATAGAACTGCAACAGGAAGGCTCTTCCATACAGGTAGTTCTTCAGCTGTTTTAAAAGTCTTGTCAAAATGAATTAGGCACCAAATGCAAGTAAACATTATCAGGCAACCCCCTTTCTTCATTTATCATTGATTTCAACTTTTTGCCCTACATTCAAAAAGAGAAGGTGCTATCTTAAATGAGCTTTCAGACGTATCTGAGTGCTAGAGATAAGATGATACCAAGAACTTCTGTTCTTCTTTTGGTGGTGGGGAAAGGTGTGCTTGAACTGCTTTAGCTAGGGAAGTGAGTTGAACCTGTGTCTTCCATAGCTGTATGAGTACTCAGACATGAGGCCATTCCACAGACATTTTCAAGGAAAGCAGCAGCCACTCTTATATATTTGTCATAGATATCTCTCAGGCATGCCGTAAGCAGTTTCTAAGAATGCCTGATCAGGCTGTGCCTCTTGGCAGGAGGGACTGTCTATGTGGACTTTGGTGAGAATGAAGCACTTTTCATCTGTCCTCCTCAGGCTGAGCACTTCTGGGCAGGCACGGGAGCAGAACAGGAGGTTCTCAGGGATTTTAAAGGTTAGAAACTGAGGCATCTCCAGAGGCAGCTTGTGAGGCTTTTCAAGGTTTGGATGAGAGCTGAGCAGAGATTTTCAGGTTGCACATTTTGATGTCTGAATTCTTCCTGGTTCTCCTTGGAGGTAGCAGCATCTTTTTGATTTACAGGATGTAAGAGCAGGGAGTTTCACCTGCTCCATGGTGGGACTTCACGCCTAAACACCTGCCTAAATACTTTAGAAAATGTGATTTATAGATCATGACAATACTATTCCACACATTTCTTCTCTCCTACACAAAGCATGCAATTAAATAGCAGATAATGAGTATTATAAAACCTGTTTCTGCTGTTTCTGAAGGATTTTTTTAGATGCAGTGCCTTAGTAAAGAGCATTTCTGTAATTTAATCCATATGTTGGTAGAGACAAAATAAACAAGCGCAACTGGAAGATGTCGACTACCTTTGCCTTATGTTTGCCTTTGTGGGGGGAAAAAATAATAAAAATACTTTTCAGCCACTTGATCATTTTTGTGGGCAATTGTAAGGTTAAACTGAGGCTTTTCTGTCTTTTCCAGATAGTTAAAATAATAGCACAGTTCCTTACCCACAGCAGTTAATTATCAAACACAACCAGTTGCAAAGCTATTAAATAATTATAACACATTTTACAACTGCTCAAAAATGTATATGAATTTTAGATGGTGATATTATCATATCCCTTGTTAATATTCCTCAGCAGTTTAATAGAATGACTTATGACAATTAAGCACAGTAAACACCTTTTATTACAGATTTAACATAATTTTGCACTATATTTTCTACACGCTAAATCACAGCTTCAAAGCAATCAAGGTGAAACATTAAAATGCCAATCATCTCAGGATCCTGAAGGGGCAAAGGAGGGAAGTGTACTTAGTGTGAGTAAAGCTGGACTGATTGATCTTTGGGGATGGTGCTTCCTCTACTTAAGAGACTCTGTAGGGCTTAAAACAACCCTTAAAGTTCTGAGGATAAATTCTTGGTGCAAGCAAATAGAGTGGGCTGTGGAAAATATTAACATAGATCAAATTCATTGCTTTAAAGTCACTCTACACAACAGTAGTAGAGTGATTTCACTATTTTATATGACTGCAACAATTCCCCCAGTATCGTGGGATCCTCCACACATGCAGGTAGATTTTAGCCTTTTGGACCTTTTCCTCTATTTGTGCTGTACCTTCTGAACCACAGAACATTAATCCCAAGTTCCAGATTTCTATAACCTTTTTATTCTGAGGCATCAAGCAATCTATGCAACTTGTCAGCAACTTGTTGGCCTCAGCAAGTCTGGTTCTGAGGGCTTGCAGGAGTAACCACGAGCTGTGGCTAGTTAGCAGAGCTGTTAATATAGGTCCATGAGCTTTAACTGACTGTTTCAGAAGTAGATGAATCCTTTGCTTCAAAAATAAACAAGTACTTTGAACAATTTTTGCATGCTCAAGTAAAATCAACAGCCAAGCTGCACATACAACCTGTTGAAAACCGAGAAGGTTCAGCCTTGTCCAGAAATTTCTGAAAAAAAGTACCAACAGCAGCAGCTGATTGTGAGCACCAAGAGTAAGTCAGAAAAAGAAAGTGGGATTTGTAGGGATGAATCACTAGGCATGTATTTTCTGTCCATTTCAGTAACTTAGGAAAATAAAGAATTTTCAGATACTCCAGGGGTACAGACCCCAAAGAGAACCCAGGAAAAGAAAGAACCCGAGTAAACTCTGGGGAACCCTAGGGATACTGCAACCCAGCCCCAGGACTATGTACCACACACCTGCACTATTGCACTGACCCACCTGGCATTTGTCCCAGCCCACTTCATCACTGCCATGAAGCAGGGAAGGCATGCAGCTCATAAAAATTCATGTATCTGTGTTTTAGCAGTCTCCATAATGTCATGTGCCAAGGCTCACTGGGAAAATGTGTGTAGCAGCGCAGAAGGGCTACAAATTACTGGTTAAAACCACACATTTCTATAAAATCCCACTACAGAAACATCCAGGAACTCATGAGAAACAGTAGATATAATTAGAAATTTATATAACATTAACAACCAGCATTTAGTCACATTCTGCAAACTGAGAAGTATCAATACATGAAGAAGGAGAAATCTGCTGTCCTGTCAAATCATGAACAACTCAGGTCTCAAATGCAGGAGACTAAAATCCTTGACCACAGTGGCCACCATCAGTTAAGAAGTTTAACAGTGATGAAAAAAAAAGAGACAAGGAGCAGCAATTAAAATAATAAGATTCTCTAGAAATGTAATAAGATTCTATAGGAGCTGTCCCGGAAGCATCTATCATTTAGCAATGATAATCAATAATTAAATTAATTATTCTGTATTTTGAAATAGTCATTTCAGGAATATAATCATATTTTAAATGCCAGTGTATGATTTAAAAACAATGCTATATTTGGGAGGTTTTTTCTTACAGAAACAGCTGTAATCCCTCTTACAAAAAGAAATCAGAAAGGCTGCTGTAGGAGCCCCTGTGAACTACAGCTGTATGCTACCAAACAGTAAATATCCACTGGCACATAGAAAAATACTTAATCAGATGATTCTGCATTTGATAATTCCAGCTATATGCCACTACCACAGAAACAGATGTCTGAATGATGCAGTGTTGAAATAAATCAATATAGATCAGAGCTGTGATTCTTATAGAGGATGAATTTCTCACAAAAGTTCAAGCCATCCTCCAGCTTATAGCATTATTCTCAATTTCCAGGAAAATACCTGGGCTTGCTAGAAAGAGGTGGGGTTATTCAGTAGGATTCAGCTGAAAGTGTTATAAATGGGATCTGGGATGCAGACTGAGCACAGGCCCTGTGATCACCCTCAAGTTGTTGGGTTATCCCTCCAATTGACTTTGTAGCCCTTCAACTGAGACTTTCCAAAAAGTCCATGGAGGGCATTATTGCTAAACAGTGTGACTGGGAAGCAGTAGTGCCAGCTGGCCAGGGGACCTGTACTTCCTTCAACTAGTAATGTTGCCATAGGTCAAGAGTCCTTACTTGGTGGTGAATTTTCTGCAGATCTCACTTTGACTCAATCACCAAGCAAGTGGCTGACTCATCATCACCATCAATGATCTTGGAGGTCTTTTTTCATACTAAATGTTTCTATGATTCAATATTCATCTTCTTTTCATATTCTCAATACCTAGAAGAAACAGTGTATCTTGAGCTCACTTTCACTAGCTGTACATGAAAAACTGTACTGACCTCTCTGGATGTTCTAGTTAGACACTCAAATCACATTTTCCACACACCAAATCCTCACACAGTTGCTCTAAGGCAGATGGGTACATCTCCATGGACACTTCCACAAGTGTCATAGCACAGAACTCACAATACCAGCATGCTGACTGTCAAGCTTACAAAAAGTGACTCCTTACAGCTTTTTCTGGGGAAAGAGCAGGAAAAAAAAAAGTGTTCAGACAGCCAGCAAGGCTCAGCAAAAGGGCATCTCTTCTTGTACCCCTGGGTAGCCCAGAAATTACACTCAGTCTACCCTGACTACATGCTAGAGCCCTGTAAAGACACATCCTAAAACTGGCAATCAGTTCCCACAGTGAGAAATTGGACAAATCTGTCAAGTGACTGATATGCATCTAATTAAACTGTCTTTTGTAACTCCCAGTAATGTAAGCCAACAAGATAACACTCTGAATACTGAATCTCACGATAGGAAAATTATGAAACACAGATGTCTAACCATGTCATATGTTATTCTTCTGTCCTCCTGCCTTTGACAAATTGACTGGTAGTGGTAGGATAGCTACATGGGTTCTTTGTTTCCTCATCTCTATTTTCTCAGATCAAGATTGAAAATTAACATGGTTTTCAATCAATTTTGCGAGTTACTAAATCTGTTTACCCCGACAGCATATATATGCCAGAAAGTTGTGGATTGACCAAGCCTTGCTCTTCTACTAAGAGACTTGATACACCTGTGGTATGTACTAAGATCCTTTTCAAGGATAATCTTGACATCTGATCTCTGATGTAATTAGCACAATTGCAAATTTTCACAAGGGATTCTCTGTTCTTGTCAAAATCTTTACTGTAACAACCTTTGAATTACAATACAGCAGTAAGTGTACTACAGTGTTCAGCAGAGGAAAAGATACAGTAGGAACAACTCTAAATGAAATTAATTAGAATGGTTAATGTTCGTGAAGCACTTTGAAGATGGAAAGAGCTATAGTAGTGTTAAATTATAATCATTAGCATGCCAGATCCTGAAGGTCTTACTCATTTATTACCCATTTGTTACACAGACTAAACTTATGTTCATTTCAGCTGAAGATTTATCTGAATGAGGTACAAATGCAGACTTCAAAATTCATAAAATAACAATAGTAAATACGGATTAATATACCTATTAATCTGTAAAAAGCATGTGTTCATAGTCCCTGGTACTCAACTCTGCTTAGGAAAGACTCACTTTCCTAAGTGAGTCTTTCTTGGACCAAATTGCTCCGTCATTTATTTAGTTTGGGGAAAAAAAAGAAAAATACAAGCAAAACAACAACAGAGTGTTCTACATTGGATTAAATAGGAGCTCTGTATCAGGGGAAGAGAAGGGAAGGCAAGGCAAGGGGCCAAGAGAGAGGGAACTTCTGCTGGGCCAGATATTGCAAAGAAGGAAGGACTGGTTGGTGATGTGAATGTCAGGAGCAGCTTTGGCTTCAGTGACCATGAGATGATGATTCTCAGAGGAGGGAATAAGGCAAATAGCAGTACTATAATCCTGAAATTTAGCTGAGAACACTTTGGTCTGTTCAGAGATCTGCTTAGAAGAATCCCATGGGATACTACCCTGGAGAGAAGAGGTATCTAAGAGTGCTGCCTTATTTTCAAGTATCTCTTCCAAGGGCAAGAATTGTCAATATGATAAACATAAAATCAAGTAAAAGCAGTAAGAGGGCTGCATGAATGAATGAGGAGCTCCTGACAAAATTCAGTTATACAGAGACAGCAGACAAGAGGCGAAAGCAGGGACACTGCAATTAAGAAACATTATCCAGTCATGCAGAGATGAGATAGTGAAAGCCAAAGCCCACCTGGGTTTGAATCTGGCAAGCAGAGAGAAGAGCAGCAAGAAGGGCTTCTACAGGTATATTAGCAGCTAAAGGAAGAGTAATGTGAAGGAAAAGGTCACCTTACTGCTGCACGGAGCATGTCATCTGGTGACACAAAACATAGAACAGGCCAAGGCGTTCAGTGCCTTTTTTGGTCAGCCTTTCTGCTAAGATTCATTCTCACAATTCTGCAGCCTTTGTGACTAGTGGGAAAGTCTGCAGCAAGATAGGCTTACCTTTGCTAGAGGAGGATCAGGTTAGGGAACATTTAAACAAAGTAGATATGCACAAGTCCATGGAACTTCATAAGATGAACCCAGAAATGCTGTGGGAGATCTCCTGGATATTTCACTGCAAGTCCACCTTGAATTATTTTTCAAAAGTCATCATGATTGGGAGAGGTTCACAGAGACTGGAAAATTCAAAAGACACAAGAAGAAAGGGAAGAGGAGGATCCAGGGAGCTTACAGACCAGTCAGTCTGACCTCAATTCTTGTTAAGGTCATGTAGCAAATAACCCCAGAAACCACTTCTAAAAATATTGAGGTGATTTGAAGTAATCAGCATGGATTTATGAAGGATAATTCATGTCTGACCAACCTGATAGCCTTCTACAAAGAAATGGGGCATGAGGGGAGAGCAGAAGTGGACTTTAGCAAGGCTTTCATAATATCGTCATTAGCAAACTAATAAATCACAAGCAAGATAAACTGACAGTGAGGCAGGCTAAAAACTGGCTGATCCTCTCTACTCAGCATTGATGAGATACATTTGGATTGCTGGGTTGAAGTCTGGGTTCCCCAGTACAAGAGAGACATGGGCATACTCTAAAGAGTTCAGAAAATAACTGCAAATATGACTAAGGGCCTGAAGCATCTCTGATACAAGAGTAGTCTGAGAGAGACAGGACTCTTCAATCTGGAGAAGAGAAGGCTCTGGAGGAATTTTATCAATGCATATATTATTCCCTGAAGGGCAGGTGTAAAGAATACAGAGCCAGGCTCTTCTCAGTGGTTCCCTGTAACAGGATCAGTGCCAATGAGGACAAACTGAAACACAGAAAAGTCCATCAGAACACAAGAAGACAATTTTATTTTGAGGATGGTGAAATACTGGCACATGGTGTCCAGAGAGGTCCTGGAGACTCCATACTTAGAAAAAGAAAAGGAACAGATGGGAAGAGACTGCCCCTTGCAGTTAGCTGTATAAGGATACTGTATAAGAATTCACACATTTAGGTTTACAAAAATGAGATGCTTTGTGAAAGGTTACCAAAGTGACAACCACAGAAGGTGTGAATCTACCTCCACCTCACTCTCCAAGCATAGTCATTTATTAACCCTCTCTTAACTCCCTCATGTCTCCTTATTCTCATCAGTACTTCAGACTGTTCTGGGCAAAGATTTATGACAGAACCCAAGATCAGCCATAATGTACATCACATATTGTCTCCCAACACCATCATTCAATGTGGAAGAAAGTTCATTTAATAGGTCAGATGATTTCATCTATGGTACTTCGGTATTTCTCTTCACTGCAAAAGTAGTTTCTATACCTGGTAGTTGCTTGAAAATTGATTACTTAAGAAAAAAAATTTCAGATACAGCACACTTTAGTGATGCAATTAATTCCTACTGAGGGTAACAAAATACCTTTGTAAGGGTAATCAGAGGTTTTAATTCACATCTTTTGAACTTTATTTTTTTTCCCTTATGATGAAATTTCTACAAATAGTATATATCTTACCCAAAATTTATTTGGTGAGCAGCCACCCACAGGGAGCACACATCAAATTCTGAGTTGCAATAATGTCCAGCTTATCCAGCGCTTGCTGAGAGCTAGCAGCTCCTTCAGTACTCCAAGGGTTTGTCAAGCAGTAAACAGAAGCAGCATCTGGCCAGGATGCTAGGAGAAGAAAACATAAATTAGAAACAAGGTCTTTTTTTTTTGTTCTTGCTTAAGGCCATGTTATCAGAGAAGATGCATGTGACAGGGGTGGGAGCGTCTGTGAGAAGCTACATGCAGACTTCCTACAGAGAATTTAAAATATTGGTTAGAAGTATCAACATATTTTGGCTGCATGCAAGTCCTTGTGTATTATCGTAGTGCCAGGAAAGTACACAGCACCTCTGAGTCATATAAAAGTTCTGGTTCCTGCACATAATCTGCATTTAGGCAGAAAGTAATAACTCATACAGTGGAGAAGAGCAGATAATAGTTCCCTCAATAGTATCATGTGACAACTTGAGCTGATTTTAACTCTGTTGTCGCTCTGTATATATATATAGCAAAACTGGCTAGTAAGCGCATTGAAAACCCAAATTCCTTTAGAATTGTATGACTTCAGCATAGCGTGCTCCTTGTGAGTCCTGCTAGAGTGAATAAGTGCTTTGATCACATAGGTGCCAACATTAAATGTGGGCATTTAAATTACACTATCTCGTATAGATGCTTACATGAGACCTGTGAAGTCTCTACACAGCTGATGGAGAGACACAAACTCCTAACTCAAGCTCTTGCCTCCTGCCTCTTCATTGACTGTGCAGCAAGCCTGAGCTCCTACAGTGGGATTTATCTCACCTAATTTTAGAAATCTAAATTTTTCTCTTTTGGCTAAGCTAGTCTCCAGGCTCCTTCTACATTCAATGCAGAGATGGGTGTTTCCACTTAAAGGTTAGTGTTCTTAACTTAGACAGTTATCTTGAGGTGGAATGGCTTGCTTTCACTCATGGCATCCTTGACAATACATTATAGCAATGGCCCATGTGAACAGTTAGGAACAGTTGCCTGTAATCTACATATTATATTACATACAGTGATACAGAAGAACTTAAAAACATGGCAATCATTAAGCAATGTAAAAATTGATTTGTAATCCCCAAGGATCCAACACATTTCTAACTACCTTCAGCAGTATGGAAGAATCATGAGTAAAGGAATTAGATGTCTATTTTATTCTAATATACCATTAAAGCTCTTGGAGGTTTAAACCTTATAGGTTTAAATAATGAAAATAATGGTACTGTTGAATTCAGTGGTATATTACAGATGAGGGTTCAAAGATATTTCAAAGATGATTAACAGCTTCTTATATCTGTGTCCCACTCTCCATACTTTATTAAATTATGAAGGAAGTTTCATTTGAGAGAGGAAGACTAACCCATCAGAGGCTACAACCAGTAATAATTTACTGAGTGCAAAACTTGGCAAATGGTAACAATCATGAAAATAGTTTGTTGGGAAATGTTATACTTCTCCAATAAGCTACACAGGCAAAAAGGGACTGAAAATATACACATTGATATACGTCTCTTTAATAATTTAACATAAAAAGAGAATACAATGAAATGAACTGTCAAGTATAAAAATCCTTTTAGTATTCTCTTTTCATGTTCAAAATCTTTGTTGTGTTTGAGCATCCATAATTGCTTTGCGTCAAGTTCCCTAAGACATTTCCATCTGTCTTTCAGCAAACTTGAAAATGTTTTCTGTACTTTTGGCTTTAGTAGAAATCAGATGTTTCTTTCAGCCACCAAGGTTACTTCTGGCGATTGTTTATCCTCTGCCTCTCTGTTGTGATCACTGGGGCCATCTTTCACTTCACCATGATACATGTATATTACTGTTTGCACCATCACTCACAGCTCATAACATGGGATAATCCAGAAGGGTATTGCATGCATCGTTCCTTCTGTTTAGCCATTGAAATAACTTTACTCAGAATCAAAAGCTGAATGAAACAGCTGAGCCCAGCAAACAGAGCAGCTAACATGGGAGTTTCCGAAGGGTTAGCTGCAGACCCTGTGCTCAGAACTAGAGCAGAAGGTGAGTTGGAAGAGCATTAGCATGCATGCGTGTGTGTGTGTGTGTGTGTGTGTGTGTGTGTGCATTATCTATTCAAGTTTTGTCCTTCGGGAAGGCTGTGGGGACAGTGTCTCGATCTCCTATCAGGCCATACTGATTGGCTTGACAGTGTTTCTGTGAGACCCATCTGTCCGTGACTAGCAGGTCTTTGATCAGAATCAGTGCTTGAAATCATCAAGTAGCTAATCCCTCCCAGATTACTGAGGGAATGAGACTCTGCAGTAAGAATTTATATATAAATCATTTGCCTGGTGTGCTTTGGAACCAAGCAGATGAAGGAAGAATGGAAAGAAAGACAATGACTTTACACGACATACAGGAGGGATATTTGAAAAAAACACATCTGGAAAGCACCACTGTTCAAGAATCAAGGCGGCTGGGACCCATCACTAAGGAACAAGCTATGTGACAGATCAGGGTTTGCAGAACAAGAGACAAGGGTACCATTTTATACACCTGCTCAAATTCCACAAAATACTCATGTCTGAGCCACTAACACAGTCCTGAGCAAGTGATCTTGAAGGTTTATGGATCAATTTCCTAGCCGATATAGTGCAAGCTGGGGCGCAAGCCACCGGCAGCTTCTACCATCATATCAGATTTTAGAACAGCATCAACAGCTCCTTAAAAACCTGCCTGTCCTATATTAGGGGAAAAAAGCTGAGAAGTTGACATCTCGATGTGAGTGATATATATCAGAGATCTGTCAGTACAAAAACTACCTTCGAATTTCTTAAAAAAAAAAAATATACTGACAATTTCATAACTCAAAAAGTAGTGTCATGGAAAGATAAATTTGATTGCCTCTTGGCAGATAAAAGGGCACTGATCTAAGAAGTAAAAACAAAGATTTTTTAGGAGCAAGTCATCATGACTTAATTACATTCATTATGTGCAGACTGGAAAAGCTCAAATCAGTAATAAATATGGTTGGTGATTTAAAAGAGACAGGTTCATAAAGCTGAAAACAACTATAGGCTGATAGAACTGGGAAAAGTTATGAATAATTTGGGAGAAATGATTAAATATTTGATGGTCAAAAAGCTACCATCCCAAAGCTGAAAAATTAGGTGACGTTAGTTATAAAATAACTTGACTATAGCAGAGAGAATAAAAGCACCTACAAAAGCTAAAATATATTTGTGATCTGGGTGTGTGTGCATCAGTGATGGCGGGCTGTGGTGGAGGGAGGTAGTGAAAAAAAGGACAACATGACAGAAATGTATATATAAACTTAGAAGCTACAAAGTTTGGGAAACTGATCAAGGAAGTAAAAAAGAATAGAGTAAAAAGCAAGGGATGATACAGTTGTATGTAATAAAAAATCCAAATGTAAGGAATCCTGCCAGGGGTGTTTGTTTTTTCATAAATTAGTAAAGTAAGGCTGCCAGCAATAATGCAGAAAAGTGTTCAAAAATATTCTGATTTTTATTTGGACAAAGGACTATATATTTGGATTACATGAAAATGATAAGTACATTAATAAGGAATTTTTCAGAGGCTTTCTGTACATACAAAGACCTATGAAAAAGAACAATATGAGCTTTATTATTTTTGCTTAGAAATAAAATGAGTTTTGAATGATATTTAATCCAAGTTACCTGGGTCTATATTTAGAAATGTTATAAACAAGTCATTTGTTAGCCAGAGGGGTCCAGAGGAAACATTAGGCTGGGAGTCTACATTTTTTAAGGAAGTCACTTTAAACTCCTAAAGTAGCTTCAAACTCCTAAAGCACTGAACAGATTTACTTCTTCATCTTGAAATGCCGATGCTTTCTTCAGTAGAATGCCTGCTATTTGTTAGGCACTTCACAAAGTCTCATATAAATTCTTTCTGAGCATCTGATGAGATGTTGTGTTTTTGGCAAGACAGGATGTCAGTGCCTGCTGCTTTTGAAGGCAGATTTTTTGTGGAAGGTTGTATATAAATACATATTAAGGAAGAATGTTTTAACATAACATTTGAGACATAAATATTCATTTCCTGCTGCAAACTATAGATGAACAAGGTATTCTAATTCCTTCTGATTCTTGAGCAATTATTTTTGGAATGTTTGCTGCTTCCCCCGTCTGTTGCTCCTTGATTCCATGTTTTCTGTACAAAGCAAAATACTTCACTGTGGGCTTCCTGGATTTCAGGGAGAAAAACATGCAATGGTGAAGCTGACCAGACCAGCAATCACTGTTCTCCTGTGCCCTATATACGAAGGATTCTGAGAATATGATATTTCAGTGATGGTTCTCACTACCAGACTGAAATTTTTCCTGAATTCCTGTAGTTTATAAAAGCCAACAACCAAACCCATCATTGGACAAGGACCAATTCCTTTAAGGGCTTATTTGTGCAAGGTGGGCCAAACTTCTCACCTGAAGTGTCACACATGACACTGTGGTACTGGTGCTGTGAGGCAAGCCCAAGCTGAGGCCGTGCAATCAGAAAGAAGGCTAAGCTCTGAGCACAACCACAAGCCACTGCATCAATTTGAGGTAAATATCAAGGTCCCTGTTCACTGCAGCTGTGAGGGAAATGGTATTTTCTGTGGGAGCATTTTATGTCTCCTATCAAACCACATGGGTATTTTTGTTTTTCATCTGATTAAAAAATCAAAATTGAAACCTTTTCCTCCTATTTTTAGTATTTGAAACACAGACAAAAGAATGTTTTCTCACACATAAGCAAAGGAAGCAAATATTTGCCTCCAAACTTTTCATCTAAAAGAAAAACTGCAGAAGCATTTACATGTTAATAAAAGCAACTCCTTCTACTGGTTATTATCCTCCTTTCTCACTCATGCATATTACAGTGATCCAAGCGGAGAATGAGCAGGCTTTCAGACCTTCCTTAGCATGCAAATGAAGCACTGGCTTATGCATCACCCTTTGCATCTGAAAGCAACTTGTGTTTCGCAGCATAGCATCGTTCAGAAATTTGGGGCATCTTCCTCTATTCCTTCAGTCCAGCCAGGCCATATTTTCTATGCCCTATGTGTAGGACTAAACCTATTCCAAACAGTAATAAAACTGAGATAGAAAAGCAGGTGAAGATAAGGAAGGAAATTAAAATAGATGGCTTTTTTATGGAAACGTGTTTCAAAAAGGAAGAATTACAACGTTTTCCTACAGCTGTACACTCAAAATCAGATATGAAGGACTATCTGATTACTTCCTAAACTGTTGCCTGGGAGAATTAAGCACAGGCCGTGGAGCAGAGACTCTGCATAGGCAAATCACTGTATTCTTTCACAGTGGCTCAAAGACTGGTTCTTCTGCATTCTGTCTGTCAAATACACAGAACAGGTGCCTGCAGTCCTCCAGAGCAGGTATATCCCCTTTCTCCCAGTGTTTTTTTTTAATGCACCCAGTGAGTTTCAGTACTCGATTTAGCTCTTTTCCAACTTCATTTCATAGAGAACAGAAGATGGTTTTTGGCAGTGACACTCAGCTGAACTCTGCTTTGTGTGCAGTTAGATTTACTTCTAACACTTCTGAATGTCGTTGCCCACATTGTTTCTTTTGTCCCAAATGCTCTTTTTGTTGGTCGGTTTTGTATTGAAATCACAGTTAAGCCATTCAGCATGGTATTTTCTCTGCAGAGTGAAAAGTGTGTGAAAGCAGTTGAAGGTCACACGTATTATAACAAAACAAAAGAGAGAAATAATAGGGCATCCATTCTGAAGTCCTCAGACATCCAGCATATTATTGCCCTGGTGATTTCAGTGCGGATAAGAAGAGTTGCAAAGGGAAGGAGGCATCTTAATCCAGCTGCTCCTTTCAGCATACACAATGAGAAGGATGCAGGGGTCTTGTTCCCCAGACTCTTCCTGCCATTCCATGTCATGTGCCTGGAGTGGTCTCTAGGGAATACCTCTGTGCCAGGGCACCACAGAGGAAAACATCCAGTTTGTGGGTATCTGCAGTAGCACCCCTGAACTCCTTGGCTCGTTTGCTTCCCAAGCCAGGCTCTGGGCACTGTAGTCCCCCAAGTCCCATTTCAATTATACAAATATTCTTACTTGGGACCCGTGACCAGAGACACATTAACTGGCTGAACAATACGATTTCTCCAGTAAAGGCACAGCTTTTTCCTCTACCCAGTAAATGAAATGCCTGGGAACAGAGCAAGAAACAGAAGAAAAAGAGAGTAAGAATGTATTTCACTACAGTTCCTTTCTCTCTCCAGGTCCCCAACACCTGAGTCAGGAAGAATAACCTTTATTATTTGAAGTATAATTAATTTATTTCTGTGGGGCTCTTCCCAGCCTGTCAGTGTACCCAAACTCTTCTCTTTTAGCATTTTTCAGATATTAACCCTTCTTTATTTTATTTATCCTTCAGTAGTATAGGACAAGAACTAATGATTTTAAATTAAGAAAGGGTATAATTTGACTAGATATAAGGAAGAAAGTTTTTACAATGAATATAGTGCAACACTGGAACAGGTTGCCCAGAGAGGTGATGGATGCCGCATCCCTGGAAATGTTTAAGGTCAGGCTGGATGGGGCTCTGAGAGACTTGACCTAGGTGAGAGACATCCCTGCTCAATGCAGCTGGGTAGGACTTGATGACCTCTAAGAAAACCCCTTCCAACCCAAACTATTCTATGATTCTGTTATTCTATAATTTGGAAGCAGACATTTAACACCTTTGAAGTTGTGAGCAACACAGCTTTTTAAACATTGTCTTTACATCTCCTTGTAATTATGGTGGTTTCTGTATTGCACCAAGTCTCTGGTGGTGACACAGGCGAGCAGAGAAGAGTCTGCTGAGGTCTGATTGTTTAGGCTGGTAGGCAGCCTATCCAAAGCAGCTGTGCAAATCCCCTAGGCATCTCTAAAGGCACTGGGGTTTCACAGCTCTAACAGATAAGAAGTTCTCACACAGTTCAGAAACTCTCCTTCAACATAACCCTACAGTTCCACACAGAAGGGGAAGAAAGGATTGAGCTCACCTTTGCTCCAGCTGACACAAGGAGAGGGATACATCATTTGTCAGTCACTACAGTTTTTTTATTAGCAGTGAGTTCCTAAAAATCCTTTGCTTTCTGAGTCCTTTTCTAAGTTTGCATCTCTCACAGGCACCATTTTCCTCCTCCGCCTCAAAGTATGAACACTTGGCCAACAAAGCCCTAGCTAAACATCCAAACAGTTGAGCACAGTCATTAGCCCTACCACCACCATCACCCGACCCCCAGGCCAGATGTTCCCTCAGATGAGGAATGTAATTCCCTTGGAGTACAAAACACAATGCAGAGCCATGAGCTACCTTGCAGACCAGAAAAATTAAAACCACTTCCCTATCTATACAGTATCATGTATATATTGCATTATCACAGTACTATACCCAGGTTAATAAACCCAAATCTGCGTTGGAGGCAATAAACCTGCTGGTTGGACTGGAGCCAGTCTCATATTGTAGCTAACCCAAAAGAGGTATCAAAGCTAGCTACTGACAGAACAGACTGACTAAGTATTTGGTTGCTTAGCGTCTATTGAACTCTATGCTGCTGGAGCTCCATTGTTTTCAACACCTGAGCTAGTGAGTTTAAATCTTACTCAGGTATGTATTACCAGCTACTTGGGGGGAATATTAATTGTGACCTGGTGCAAAGCAGGAGAGAATAAGATTCTTCTTTTTGCCTCCCAGAAGTGGAATCTTATATGAGACCATTTGTCTAAGCATATATGGTCTTGTTGTCAGGGCTTCCTGGCAGAGTGACTTTCTTCTTCCACACACAGCCCTAAATCATCAGTCCTGGGTTCATAGAACAAGGGTATTACAAACAGGGAGTGTCAATATTAATATCTCATTTCATTGTTTCTAATCAGCTAAAATTATTCAGTCAGGGCAAGTTCTGCTCTCTATTATCCTGGTGCAATTCATTGATTTCCACAATGGCCAAGTGTAATTGTGTGCAGAATTTGGCTATTAATGTAATTTTAATAAAAGTTTCTTCATGTATATTTCATAAATCTATTATTTTGCAGTGAGAACTTTCTAATCAGAGAGAAGGTATCTCTAGATATTGTTGCTCATTTGGTAATGTAGACTATAAGTAATAAATACCACTGCATTAGAAATGTAAGTGAAAGTGAAAACTGAAAGTTGCTTTAAGATGAGAGTAGATTAAATATAGTACATTTGCTTAAGTGTCTTTATAATGTAGCTTGACTTGATCATTGGTTAAAATTACTTTCTCTGGATTTAACTTTTTATACAAGAGGCTAGAACACCTCTGCACTATTGGAATAAACAAGACTGTTAAATTAAATGCATATTGTGCCAAAATCTTCCCTCAGCAATATCTGTGCATAAGAATTCATAACAGGATTTAAAATCAGAGCTGAAGGTCACCTCTCCTGTATCACAGGCCATTGCATTTCTTCCCCGTAAGGAAATCCAGTAATGTTACTCAAATTAAAACATTTCAGTTCCCTTGAGACCTAACTGTTAAGTGCTGCAGACAGAGATCAGCTGAAACAGAGCCACCACAAGTGCTCACGGCTTTTGCAATGCCAGATAACAGAGGTGCAGTACTCTTGTATAGCAGGAAAAAAAACAAGAGTCTGTGATGCTCTGAATCAGGGAGAAGCCACCTTTGCCTCTGAACATGTGAGCCTGGCATAGTGGGCAAGAACCAAACCAGAGGGTCATCTGTACCACATAGGAGCAGTGTCCAGTTCTTTCTGCCCTGGGTTAGAGTTTTCCTGATCTTGAAGACAAAAACATGTTTGCTTGTCAACTCTGTCTTAGTGTTAGTGGGAACACTTAGCTTCTTCTCCCTACTGTCTCAGCAAAGAACTGATTGGGGAACTTTTCTGTGCTTTGTGGTATTTGTCTAGCTTGATGTTCTCCCCCGGTGCTAGCAATCTGTGAAACTAGTGTTTCCCATGTGTAGTTAGAAATTGCCAGAATATTATTTAAAACTCATTACTACAAAGACACATTTTGTTATCTATGGATAACCTCTAACTTTGGCATTCATTGAATGCTTCATCTGGTGTGGGTCAACAAGTTGAAGCCCTTCTCTCTCTATCCCACACAGCTACAAGAACTCCTATTCTTAGAGAACTAAATTCAGTGAAAAGTAAATAAATTCAGTGACTGCCTCTCAACCACCTCTTCAGTAGGCAGAGGAGAGTAAGTTCTGATGTTATCCCTATAAGATTTTCCACATTGTCCTTGAGCTGAGCGTACCTTTTCATAGTATTCCTAACAATGCAGTGTACAGAAGAATGATCACTTCACTAGTTCTGCTCATTTATCCCTTTTATACACAGAAACCCCTCTTTTTATCCCAAAGCAACCCCTTATACCCATCTCTGATGACTCAGGCTCATGTACCCACAATGTAATTTATTTTTGAGGAGTCAGTGTTTCATCTGATAGGTTTTGCCAGCTTTCTGAAAGTCAGGAGTCTAAATCCAGATGTGAAAGTAGCAAGGAAAATGGCTTTGAGGACTGAAATCCTCAATGGCTTTGAGACTGAATCTTTGACTGAAGGATTGCAACTGCTTTCCCAGAGTTGCTGCAAACTGCAGGGATGGCCTTGTTTGAGAGAGGTTCCTCAGATCAGAAGAGTTTGTGTTCACTTCAGCTGCTTAGTGTTGCCAAAGGGTTACAAATAAGGCCTAAGGGATAAAAATACTGTTTAAATACACACAGTTGGAATGCTGAGATATTTAGGGCACTTGTAACATAGGTACTTCACATCATCCATATGATAGATATTCAGGACTGTTCTCAGGTATTATCTAGAAAAGCCTGTATTTTTATGTCCTAGGCAAATAGCAAGAGAGTTTACATTATCAAATTGTCATACAAATAGATCAATTAGAAAAAGAGAATTTGCATGTTTAGAAAGTGAAGGGTATGTAAGCATAAGAGAAACCTTGAAAATTGGACATTTGTACTGGATCTAGCAACATGACTAATCACAATTAGTACAGCAGAGTAGCATATATCATACAAAATGCTATACTGATAGCAAAAAATACTCAAATGTGTCATGTACCACACAAAAAGGGAGGAACCAAACTGTGAAGTGCTGTGAGATATAATGTTCAAGGTGAAATACATGATGAGCCAGAATAGAAAGAGATGACAGCAACCAGACAGCAGACCAAAATAAAATAAAATAAAAAATGACATGCTGCCTTTGATCCTGTTTACAAGAAGAAAGCAACTGCACAGTAAAACTTTCATAGTATCACAGAATCTGCAAGTGTAGGAGAGATTGCTTCTGAGAGAGGGCTTGAACCTGGAAGTTTGCATGCAGATCTGCCATTAACTTGAGCTGAAGCACAGTGCACAGGGCGCCAGAAAGATTACAATCGAGAAAACTCAGTAAGTGGCTTGAGAACAAGAAAGACATATGCAAAGAATAATACCATTGATCAATATCACCCTGCACTGTCCTTCTTTACACTGTATTAGTTCACAAGCTTTGGAGATAAAGTGCATTTTTAATGAAGCTTGAGAATTATGTAAGACTTTACCATCCTCCAAAAGTAGCCACGTACATGTGAAAGGGTTTTAGGATTATTAGGGAAGCATCAGTCCAGTCCTCTGCTAGAGCAGAGGAAGAGAAGCAATAATCTTGTACATGGAAAGCAAGTTTTAGAGGGATCAGCACTGCTACTTGCTTCTTGAAAGAGAAACTCTTTTTCAAAAACTGAGTGGTATTAAACAGCTCCATTAGCTCTCAAAGTCTTCTTACTAGTCAGAGACTTTATAGCACTTATACAGGCTGCAGGGCAAGGAAAAGAAGAACAAGCGTTAAAATATATGTTTTTTAATATTTTTCAGCCTCTTCTATAACTGAGCTAGCAACCCACATTTTTGCTAAAGCTGGTGTAAAAGAATAATTCTATCCAACTAATTTAAAAATAAAAAAAAGCAAGCATTGTACTGAAATGAATGTTATATATAAAGTTATATGTAAAGGTAAACCTCATACTCTGTTTAGCACCTGGCAAAGAAAGTCTCAATGTAACGTCATGTCAACCACCAGACATTCATAATTCAAGACAACAGCTGATTAACATGGAAGACTCCAGACAAAAATAAAAGTGAGCAGAGGTCTAAAAAGCACAGTCCAGCTGGAAATATGGGAAGAATGGGTTCCATTTTCTCACAGGACTAAAAGGCCACCATTTTCAAATATATAAAAGTTTGCTGCAAAAAAAGGAAAGGGATAAATTGATCTTTTTGTTTATTATAGTGTGCTGGTTTAAAGGTAAACTGGAAGGAGAAATGAGCCCAACACAAAAAGAGATTACAAATCAGAGTTACAATTTAATAAAAAGATTACAATAAATACAATGATACAGAGAAAAAATTGGGTTTAACCCACAAAACCCAGATGTATAACCCAGCACCTGGGACGTGTACAGATTGGTGCTCATTGGCCCCTGTGCTGAGCACCATGAGGTACCCCTGAGTACAAAGTAAAAGGAAAGGAAAGGAAAATCTGTTGGTGAGGATGATGGTCACAGTCTGGTCAAGAGTTGCAGTCACAGTCCTGTTGATGTTCTGGTCCTCCTCTGGATCCGACAAGTGGTACCACAAGTCCCAAAATCCCAAGGTTATGTATGCTCAGGTTTGGGTGGGAATGCCCACTACCTCCCCCAGGGTGGGAAGTTTCACAGTGGGTGATTTACTGTGTGAGTCATGGGATATTTTTGGAATCTTTGATGGCCCGTTAGCAGACATGACCCCTCAGGCTGGGTGTGAAGGTACTAAAGCCTCTCCTATCTCACAGGGTTCTTTAACACCCAGCTTGTAGCCTGATGTCTTATTAATGACCCATTATTAACTAGGACATATTGGTAGAGCTAGAGGTAAGTTTAAACTGTTTCATAGAAACCTTAGATGAGACAACAGGAAAACCTTCCTAATATTAAGAATTGATTGAGGTATATGGTCTTACCAGCAGGCTTTTTAAAAGGTATATGTGAAAGACAGAAATGTTTACTCATAGCTATTCTGTCTTCAGGCTGAGGATGGCTGAAATGGCTGACATGGCCTATCTAGATTTATGAGCCAAGCTGCTTCCTCTGAAATGAAATGCAACATATTTATTTTAAAATCACACTGCAAAATTAAGGAGAGAAATTTGACTTTAATTAAAATTGCAGGAGCAGCATAGACAGGAAACATATTTAGAGATTTGGCCTATGTTAAAATAACTTCTCTAGTTCAGCCTTCGAGGGGCATATTAATGTCTATCAGCCGTAAATAGTTTGGCCACTGTCTCTCTCCTGAATGTAGAAGATGCAGAAAGTCTTTTTCTCCTTGAGGCATTTATGGGGCACTGTTTCATTCCTGTTTACTGGACAGATGGCCATGTGTTGACTCTCTAGATGAAGTAGTTTATTGTGGTGTATTAGTTGATTAGCTTTGAAAAACAGTTCTTTGGAGAGAGGGGGAAAATTGTTCTAAAGCTTTTTCTCTTTTTAGAGGGACTTACTGTTCCAAATTGCTTGCAGCTTTTCTCTCCATATAATGATTATGGAGTTAAACATTAGTGAGTCTGTATAAGTAGAATAATGACAATAACTAGAGCAAGGAATGAAAATGTTAAACTAACAAATAAAGTGGTCAGTTACTGAAACAGATGAGGAAACAGAGGGCAAATTCTAATACCAAGACATAGCTGGCACAATGCTTAGACCACAGGCAAAGCTTACTGAGTTTGGATTCAGAATGCTAAAGCATCAACAGTGGGAAACAGAGGACTTGCAACAAAAAAAGAGCACAAAAAAATAACTGGAGGATATATATGAAAGCAGAAGGGAAAATGGTGCAAGTGAAAAATATTATGAGACAGTCTAAAAAGGACAAGTTTGCCTGAGGATGAGGAATTGGAGTGAATAGCTGCACTCCCACAGTGCGATGTGGTTCTTTCTAAGGCAGGGTACCTCTCAGCCCTTTCAGCTGGACCCTGCTGACCCTAGTCCCCAAAGCATAAGCATGGCAGCACTGCTGTGATTCCTCAAGTTGCCCAGCAAAATGAATCTCTGTGCGGTTACACTTTCTTCAGATAGGATGCCAATTTGCCTGCAGCATGCATGGTGTCTATAGGGCTTCGAGACCACTCTCTGACTTCATTTATAAGAAATCTGGGGTTCCTACCCCTTTCTAAGGCACAATCTCATACAGTCAGAAGAAAACTAGCTGCTGTTGATAATGACATGGCAAGGCTTATGTTGTGCAGGGTTGATTGATCTGAATTCAGGTGGTGATGGAGGGGAGCCTCACGGACTGAATCATTCCATGACTACAAGTGATCACTGAGTTGTGCTAGCAGCAATAAAGTGAAGTCCTTTGGTTTTATTTAGGTTAGAAAAAGCAAGGCAGAGAGTGACTGAAAGGCTTGAGTAGGAAGGCAAACCTTGTTAGTTTCTATTTATTTTTACCATCTAATATCTAGTGCTTCATAGCTCTTGTGACATTTCAGACACATGCGACGATTGCATGCACTAAAATCTAAGTCCATAGAAACAGGCCAATTTACAGCAACTGAGGAGCTCATTCTTCTATGGACTACTACTGAGACAAATCATTTTGATTTTTAGGCTTTCCTCCAGCAATCAATATTTTTATTGCTTTACTTGAGATAGAAAACAATCGTATAACAACAAAAGTTGTTGGGTTTTGCTTCAGAGTGTTTGTTTTTCTTTTTACTAGTTTATTTTGAGCACAGTGGGGTAGCCTCTTTTCAGAGAAAATATGAAAAAGGGTGAAAAAATTTATACTGCACTTTGAAAGGAAAGAAGGGAAAAGGCTTCAGTGCACTGCAGATAGGCTGAGGCTCATACTGACTGTTTGTTCAGCTTTCAGAGGCTGCATTCTCATCCATGCTGCTGTTTACATGTAAGGACTTGTAATGCCAGAGAGTCATATGCTGCTGCTGAGTCATTTCATTTTGTTTTCTATTTCTGGTCTTCATTCATCCCATATCAGAATTTGTATTTCAAATCAATTGCACTGAAATATCTATAGCTGAAAATTCATATAAGCTACCCAGCAGGAATAAAAATCAGGGTGGCACATTCACTGGAGTCAGGTGCCCAAACTGCCCTGTTCATAAATACATGGGTTTTTACTTCCTGTGTCGCAAGTGGATGAGAGATAGCAGCCAGGGGATATTGTATAAACATGGTGTTCTTATCTAGTGGCCACAGCCCAATTTTAATTTTTTTTATTCTGCTTTTTGTCACCAATCTAAAATTATTCTCTCTGTCAGACCTGTTCTTTGAGGAGATACTCAGTACGTCCTTAAGGTGGAAAATACTTCTTTCTCTGAATATAACTCATTTTGCTAGCATCACAGGCATCAATATCTGTTTCTCAGAATTTGAGAGAAGATTTAGTTCATTTACCAATTCCAGTATTGAATTCTTTGAAAGTGGACAGATCTTTGCACTTAGAAGCATAGAAAAATATTTCCAAGTATAGCTCCATTTGTTTTGCAATCTGTGACAAGAAAAGATTAGCACAAAAGAATGGATTAGTTGCTGGTTGGCAGCTTCTTCAACATTTATCTCTAACATTTAGCTAGTTAGCTAAACTAGATTTACCTACATTGCCCAATGTACAGTAAAACTGGTTTAAAATTCTGTGCAGTTAACTAATTGTAAACATAATTATTTGGATCTATTTCTGGTGTTCTTCCTTGTAACTTCAATTTACTAGTTCAATTTTTAAAAAAAAAAATTGAAATCTGAAGACATTACTGTAAATTTTGCAACAACTTTTTAAAGTCTGGAATGTGCCAATAATGGAGTCCTAGAGTAAAGCTCCCAGGCAGAAGCATCTATTCAGAATTATCAGAGGAGTAAAGTAGCACAAGACAATCAAAGAGAGCCCAGAACATCCCTGTGCTGTCAATTAAATGCAGGGTTTGTCAATCTCAGTTCTGCTTCAAACTCATTGCCTTACCCTGAGCATCTCTCTCCCTAACTATAAAATTATAAACTGCCAAGATTATCTATTGTATACAGAAGGCTAGTAGCTTACTGAGTGTTTACACAGTTTTCTGTCAGGGAAAAAAAAAATGAAATTATATTTGTGAAGCACTGGGGGGAAAGTAAGCATTGCAAACATTCTGTTGTTTTGTATTTATTTCTTATGAAATATTTCATCTGCTAAGATATTGCTGACAGCCTTAGTCATTTACCAGTTTGATGCCCCTTTGCAAGGACTGTGCTATTGACACAGAATCATTTCCCCCTTCATAATAATATTTTCATGCCTCATGTCATTCCCACCTGTGGCTTTTTAGTAATTAATGATGTTACAATGCAAATTCTAATCAAGCTGCATATGTATTTTGTTCATTTGTTTCCTTATGGGAAACATTTTAATTTCCCCTGGCCTTTATGCAGCAGCTGCATGTCCTTCTGATTATTTCTTCTGTTGAAAAGCGGTCGAAGTGTTGTTCAGGACAGAATTCAGTCCAGCTGTAAGTAGGTGAAACTCTTTTGGGCCAGAATGTCCTAATCCCCATGCTATCTAGTTTTATTAAAAGCTAGGCTAATCATAGAATCCATGATTCTATGGCGTGCAGTAGCCTAAAGACAGACAGAAAAATGAGAATTTTGGGACTACCAGAGCAGAATGCTGTAGTGAGTGTTTTGAAGATTGCAGCAGCTCTAATGCACAGAAAATAAACTTTCCTGCTACGCAATGCTGTCTGCTAAGAACACGCCTATAAATGTCATCTGCTTCTTGTTTATGTTTGTGAACCAGATTAAAGTATTCAATATAGAATTTTCTTATTAACATACAATTTAATGTATTTTGCAATGAATTCTAATGCATATATAGCAACTCGTCTATTATTTTAAACCTCTGTTTTGCTGCAGGCAAACATAAAGACAGCCATGCAGCTGAAGTGTAGGCCTGGGAGTGGGGTGGTGTACTAAGATCTGTCACGGCCTTCACATTTATTTTACTTCAGTCCTATGAATCTTTTGAGTGATGCCTTAAGATTTTTAGATATTTGTAGATTTTAATATAGCTGTATAGATTCTCACACTTAAGGTAGCAGCTGACAGTTTCTTAACCTCTTTCTCACGCTTTGTGGCACATTCTTGAAATTCTGTTCAATGGTCTTTTCAAGGAAAGAGATTTTAGTAAGGACATCTTGTTTGGGACACATGCACCTAGACCGGAATAATAAGATACATTGTAATCAAAACAAGATAGGGATCCCAGAACCCCTGGTAAGGCTCCAACAGGACAGTTCTAAGGGTGGTACCAAGGGCAAATGGTTTTTGGGTTGGAGGTAGCCACTAGATACAGTAATTAGTTAAAGTTATAAAATTGTGAGAATTCTATGCTGGGGTGTGTGCCTATATACTCTGTGCACCTGAAAGCTTTCATTAAAGAGCTGCTTTCTACCTTATCTATACTAATACTGTTTGGAAAGGGTTTTCCCCCTCCATTTTAGGCAGCATTAGGACTCCTTTTAATCTTCTGTAAAATGGAAACAACACCTCAAATGCATTGCAGGGGATCTGGAAGGTCTATTTCTTCAAAGGTCTGACAATCTCTGCTACAAAACACTGTAACTACGGTAACTATTCCTTTTACATATATCTTAGACTTCAAGGAGATCTGAAGTTGTATCTTCATTACACCTTAATAGCCGGCATTTTTGTTTTCTCTTGTAGCTGGAAGCAGAGTTATA
This sequence comes from Margarornis squamiger, assembly GCA_035222235.1. NCBI lineage: Eukaryota > Metazoa > Chordata > Aves > Passeriformes > Furnariidae > Margarornis > Margarornis squamiger. The sequence continues at coordinate 58,463,468 of JAWWTY010000001.1, read as the reverse complement.
AATTAAGTTCCAAACACTGGGGCGAAAAAAAAAATCATCCTCTTTGTTCTTCCTGAGTTGTCCATACTGCCTTTATCTGCTCTGTTAACTTCACACAGTTTCCACATGTGAGGTTTCAGCTGAAGGGTAAAAATACACCTGAACAGTTCTTGCAAACTAGTGACCTATCATGGGCTGTCATCTGTTTTGCAGACCTCTTGCATTTGGAAGATGGTAATGAAAGGAAATCCCTATAGCTGGGAAACCTCAGGTAGTAAATTTAACTGAATAGGGAGAGAGGATTTGTGAAATTCTTTCAAGTAGGCATTTGTTAATGAATAAATAAATATTTTGTAATACTGGTAACATATCATTTGATCCTATAGTTTTCACCCCGAAAAAAAGAAAAAAAAAATAAATTACTGCCTTCAGATCTTGACAGTCTTTTCAGTTTTGACTGCCATGCTGTCTTCTCCACTTCACTATGGTACTACACCGGGATCATTCCTGGGCGCTGAAATAGAAATACTGTAATTTCCTGACAACAAGAACTGCTCCCGACACCAAATTTTCCTTGCAGAGCTCCCTTAAATGCTCCTCCCAGTGAAGGCATCTAGATTCAGACCTATTCAGTGTTCACGGCCATCTGAGAGAGGAGACTCAACTGTGGAGGTCCTTGTCCCATTCTTCTGAAGGCAGTATGGGAGCTTGAACAGATTGAAAATTGAACAGGCACATCCAAGGATATACTGCTTCATAAACTGGTAAACACTTTGTTGCTTCTGCAGCCTAGATTTACTGTAGACACACTGAAGAGATTTCCTTCACCTTTCCAGAATGTTTCTGTGTGCTATTTACCCCTGTCCTTTGTTTTAGGGACTTGTCACAGTCCTCCTTCCTGTACATCAGCAATCTGCAATTCTTTCCTTCTAGTGAGTAATGGCTCTTTTCTGCTTCTATTTTCACGCTGTGCACCAAGATGCCTGATTTTCCTCCCATGTCTGCATTCACCTCCTCCATCTTCACCAATGCAAGTGTCTCTATGGCTCTCTTCATTACTCTGTTTCCAGTACATCAGAGATCACTGCCTCTTCTGCTTTCCATATGGGGGTTCATGTGCCTCCAATTTCCACCTAGGTCTTCATCTCTCATTATCCTTTCTCTGCCTATGAAGTTAGAAGAGTTTTGAAATTTGGTTGGGACTGATCTTGCTTTTATGTAAGAAGGTACTTTCTTTGTAATCTGGAGAGAACACCAAGTTTGATAACTGTGGGTGGATTTTCACAGCCAGGTGGAGGGTATGCCTCTCATAATGTTTTCCAGTTGTTTGTGATTGAAGTCAATTGAATTCTGTTCCAACTACTCCAGACAGCTCACCTCTAAATTTTGGCAGTCAGTGGGATAGAGCTCTCAAAGAGTGTCATGCTACCACCAAACAATAAAACAACATTAATCTGAAGGCAAGTCCTGATAATCTTGGCCACCTGTCCCATCTGTGTAAGTGCAGGACTAATCATGTTGCTCTACGAGCAGGCAATGATTTGGAGTACCAAGCACCTTGATAAATAAAACTTGTGAAGAATTCAGTGTGTAGCTAAGCTCTCCATAACAATATTAATGAACAATGACCTTGCTTTGAAAATATACACTGTGTGATTCGTCACTCCTTCTCCACAGTCTGCTGGGTTTTACTGTGTTCAGCATTCTTGGAAACTTTGGCCCTGCTGGGAGACCTGGAGGATTTAAACTCTAGTTTAGTTGCTCTAAACTTTAAAATGTGCACTCAGAGAGTCACACTTGCACTTACAGACACAAAGCCTCACATTCTAAAAGAGTTTTTATTCATTTTCCAGCAGAGGTCTGTCATCATAAATGATCACTAACACCTAAGAGCACCACTTGCTTTGTGTATGGATACACAGAAAAAGTCTTTGGGACAGAAAGACCAATTAAATTAAAATAATACAATGACATTTTTTGCAATAGTAACCTCTTCTTTAACTGAAAATAAGACTTTAAGAAAAGCATTTCATTTCTGTATCATCATTTCTCCCAGCTGTACAATGGGATAATAACATTGCTTTATCTCACTAGGATTCTGTGAAGAAAATTCATTATTCTTGTGAAAGCGTCTACTACCAGAGATAAAGGGTTGTGGGAAAGCCTCTCAAAAACTAGTTTTGTTTGGGCTTATCATTGGTTACAAGTAAAGTTTAATACATTCATATGCGCTTGCTGTCTTTGGACCAAGTTCAAGACAGGCACAATTAAGGCAAAAATATGAAGTTTGAAATTCTTAAAATGGAAAGTTAATGTTCCAATTCAAGAAATCAATAACTTTGAGGTTAAGAAACAGTGCCTACATTTTCAAAACCTGTCCCTTTCTCTTTCTGAGCATCAGAGTGGCATTTACTGGCATAAAGGTACAAAGCACATTCAGAAAAGCCAGTCTATGGCATTTTCATGGTGCTGTGAAGACTTATTAGCTTATTGTGTGGAATTTTGTTAGTGCTAGAGTGAGAAATTCTGTTCAGTGCTCTACTGCTTCATTTTGATACATACTGGCAAGGATACGTCCTGCCCCAGGCTGCTTCAGAGATACAGAGCCCTTCAATTGATGTTGCAGTTAAAGGATCAGTCTGAGCCTCTGGGAAGTATACGGTTACTTCTTCCTTTTCTTTCTTTTTTTTTTTTTTTTACATAAGTAGGGACAGTATCAGTGTTCTCCAGCAATCTTCATCACACAGCTTTTCACAGAAAGAAGAACAAAAGGTAGAACAAAAAAGTACAGGTTGTCAAAGATGCTGTCACTTGGAACATAGTTCTCCTGAGCTGTATCTTAAAGGGGAGATAAAAGAAAAGAAACTAAAATATTTTATGTGTGTTTGAGATGAGCTCAATGTGATTCCTGTTGTTTCTCTGCTAAAACACATCACTGACTAAAGCAACATAAAGCTCAAAATGCCGTCTTTGAAAATAGTTAGACAAACATTACTCAGAGGCTTGGTTGTTTGGTTGCTTTTTAACTTTGCTTTAGCCTGTCAAACTCAAGAACTGTCTCTCTCTGCCATTTGCAGACTCTCCCTCTGCCCTCTTGCCATTTGCAAGGGTTTAGACAGTTTTTGTGAGTCCCCTTCTACTTAAGTATTTCTGCTATAAATAACAAGGTGTGGAGCAATGAACGTCCACAAATGCCACTGTACCACAATGCAGTAGTGCATGAGGACTGCACGGCTTACAGAAAAATAGAGCCAGCCATCAAAAACTCATCATTACGTTGTGTCTATGCATCCAATGGGCATGTCACATGACAGTCACTCCTGCCCACCCCCGATCTCACCCAGGCCATATAGACTGTCTTTTATATGGATATGTTTATGTCTACTCATCGGCTAGCAGCAGGCAGTCTGATCTGAGAGCTGAAGTTCAATATTGTAATATTGAGAGGAACATTTGCCTGAGAGGAACATGGTGACTACCTCAAGAGACACTGCCGGTTACAAGCTGTGTTTTATGTCTGCAGACTACTTTAATTTGTGTCCTGCTCCACACCAAGCCTGCCATTACTGCCACACAGTAAAGGATTGTATTTTGAAAACAGTAAGGCGCAAATTCACTTCCAAACATTGATTCCCTTTTTAATCACAAGGAGAAAGAGAGCAGGAGTCCTCAAGGAGTTGGTTCTCACACTCCACAGGCACAAAACCATGCAGATAACAAGCAACCTATTCACCTCCTGAACTAGAAACATCTGGTCTGAGCTACTTGTCTGGCATCCACCTGTAGTCAGGACAGAATGAAAAACACTGAGGAGACTGATTTATCCAGTGCTAAAGCAGGTGTCTCAGAAAAGCAGCATGAATTGGCCTCTGGAGCTTATCTCCTCCTGTTAATTATAAGGGCAGCCTGGAAAACTGGTTTAGAGTAGATACTGGACTTCCAGGCAGCTTAAGTTAGATGAGATGACTTCCAGTACTGGTTGAAAGGAGACTACATCAGAATGCACTCCACTCCTCCTATTGCAGGTTTTCAGCTGTGCAGAAACAGCAGGCAAAGCCCTGGCTTAATTTAAGTCCTTGGCAACTCTCTAACCAGACTAGGATTTCCCCTGTCATACCTGCTTCTGATTCTTGCACTATCACAGCCTCACAAAACAACCAAGTGGGAATCACTGCAGTAAAACCCTTGTCCAAATATTTCACAGTGTAAGAAAAGGAGTCATGCATTTCTGAGAGATTCAAAAATTCTGTTTCAAAGCTTTTTACAACCTTGCCTTTATTTTGTAAAATGTTATTTTCTTACCACAAAATAATGCATTGATTGTTAAAGTGGCTCTTTTTTCACTAGAAGCCATAAAAAATCGAGGGAGTATTCACCAAAAACCCAAAGACTATTTATAATAGGCTGTGGCAGAAGTGGAGTGGCTCTGGGTTAATTCCCAAATACCAAGTTTAAACCCAGTTACTCTGTGGCTTACTGGAGAAAGGTGCTGTGTAAAATCAAAACAGAAATTGGGAAACAAGCAGGAAAGCCAAGAAGCAACCTCAGACAAGATACTTCTCAACAAACACGTGGGAGATTTACAAATGCAGGAAGAGGAGACGATAAAAGATTTCTGCAATAAAATACAACTCTTTATACAGAAGGGGGTAGGCTTTTCACAGGCAAGTAAAGGAGAGAGACAGGGAGAGGTTATAGCTCTAACCACAGCCATTAGGGCTGACAGTGAACAGGAAGCCTATTTAGTAGCTCTGTCAGCATTTGGCAGCAACCCAACTAAGATAGACATGCAAATTGGCTTTTGTTGTTTTAAAATCTTCTTTATCTTATCTTCTGTCTCTGCTGACTTACCTACACCTGGCAAGGGCTTACCCCAGCTGTGGCCCTGCTACCCATCATACACCTCTGCAGCATGGTGGGAGTTGCACCAGAGCTGTAGGTGGGATGCAAATCTCTAGAGGGACCTCCACCGGGCACTTGCCATCAGCATGTTGCAGTACAGTTCTCCGATCATCCAGATTTTGGCTGTCTCAAGGCATGAGTATTGACCCTCAATATGCTGTGCTGGGTATGCCTCAGAGAAAAAGGGATGAGAGATTCAGCTAACTACAAAGAAATTAATTGTAGATATACACGGGTATGTATAAATACATAAAATATACATATTGTGTAAATGTGTATCTGGAAGCATCAGAAAAAGATAAATTTACCCAAAATTTAATGAAGGGTAAGTAACAATATTTCCTTTTCTCTCAACACATACTTTCCCCACCAGTTTCAACCTGCCTCTGCCTTCCACCCCATTCATGGTAATCAAATACACTTCCAACATTAATGAGTTCAGTGCTCAAAACAGACTTGCCAAGGGCAAAATATCAGTCCTATCTTGTTATGGCAGAGATGAAGTCACACATGGGTTGTTGAGTTACCAAGACAAGCTGGAGGGTATCTAGTTTGAACCTCAGTCTGTTGTTTGCCCAAGCCTCTACAGCCAAAGTGCCCTCTATGCAGAAGGAAAGGTGCTACTCAGAATATTGTGACTAGGGCTTCATTGAGCTTTGAGCACACACCAGTCCAAGGCATGCTTTACTGCACTCTGCACAGCTAACCACAAATTATCTCTAGTACAGTTTCCAAGGAATAATACTGGCCAAAGAAAAACCCATGAAATTTTTAGCAGTCTCATGAATGCTTGTTTCTTTTACTTAACTTTATATTTCTGAGACCATAGGGTGCACTCGGATCAAGTTATCAAGGTTTTCTGAGGTACCACAAGAATTATAAATCTGTGCTTTTAAAAATAGACTATGAGATATGCCCCCAGAATCTGGGACTTCAAACAAAAAGAAACAAAAACAACAAATATCATGAGACTCCATTAAAATCAGAAACTGACAACACTGTGACCCAGAAGTGACATGGAAAAGTCAGCACTACTTCTATGTATGCTGAGACTCTCATTGTTAACTTTTGAAATGCCTTGTAGAACAATATGGGACCAAGTTAATTGCTGACATAAGTAATTTCACCTGAATAAGGTGAAAATTCACCTAGATAAGGAATTTTGCCAGGCTTGTCTGTGAAAAACTTTGGCACTTGGTGTTTTTTTTCTCTGTCCATTTGAGTAGAGCACAGGCAATTTTCATATCAGCAGGGTATCTTTTCTAAAAAAAAAAAAAAATAAAGAAGAAGAAGATAGATTTTGGAAACAAAATTATTACTTGCAACAGTGACAGATACCATGGTGACGCTTACAAGAATTTTTCCTATTAAGCTTTAGCAAGTTCTAGTGCCACAATAAATAACCTTTCATACAGGGAGACTTCAGAAGGAACAAATAAGGAATAATACAAGTAATTCTAGAAGTTTAAGAAAGAATTTTATTGCTTCAAACTTGAACCGATAATGTAATAGACAAAAAAAAAAAAAAAAAAAAAGAAAAAGGAGCTGAACTATATGGAATTATTTACCAGGGTATCCTCATTCCTAACCTATAATTTATGTGCACATTTATTTTATATTTCTGTAAATATACTTAGATGCACTTGGACTCCAAATGAAAAATATCAGATTATATATAAGGCAGCTCAGAAGTATCTGAGGTTATATAACACTCCCAATGAAATGCCTATGAATCTTTTTTCATACCTGGTAGTCAAGAAGGGATTTTCCTCCCAATTTCCCATTCTACTGAGGCTTCAACCCCTCTTTCCCTGAGAAATTTAGCTTCACATGGACAGAAACAAAGAATTTTGAAGGCGGAAAAAAGTATAAAGTTAAGTGTTTTCAGTACAGATGAAATGTGCAGCTAAGTTTACAGAAGGATTTCATTATAGCAAGACCTACAGAGATCAAATGTAATAATGAGTCTCTCAGAGTCTGTGGTGGCATGAAAGGATCGTGCATTAGGGAGAAAATTTACATTCTGTTTGTTGATGTCTTGTAGATTGAGCTATGCCAGAGGGATATAAATCAATGAAGATGCTGCTTTAGTATTTAAGTCCATTATTAATACAGTCCAATATGTTTTAATCAGAATATGGGGTTTTGGTTGTTGTTGTTCTCTTTTTTTTTTTTTTTTTAAAAAAAAAAGGAAAGAAAAACATATTTGGTTTTTCAAATTCTTAAGACAAGTTCTATTCCTTATTGTACACATGCATATATAATCTGAATGTTTTCCATTTTCAGCTGATCCTACTCAATCATAGACATATAAATAAACATGATAAATTTTTACTGGTGAATACATAGAAATCCTTTGTTAGGATGGCAACTGTGTAACCAGAATCTGTAACTATAGCTAGAATTTCCCTCTATAAGAACTCAGATTCCCTGTCCCTCAGTATCTCCCTGACAGTCCTTTAATCTCCCTTCTAAGCAGTTATCATTTCAATCTAAGCATTCAAGGTTGAGACAGAAAAACAAGGAGAAACCCTGTGGTCTTACGGTACAGGAAAATGTTCACTCTCTCAACAAGTTCCACAGTGAAGATACAAGTTAGGATACAAATAGAAAAGGAAAGCATAGTCAAAACATTTAAAAAGAAAAGTATAAAATATTCCTGGGCTAACATGCTAGGTCACTATATTTCTGGGGTATACCAATATAAGTACCAAAACAAATGTCTAAATCCTTTTGAAGTTAACTTCAGGACTCATGAAGCAGCTACCAAACTCAACAGCTAAGATTCCTCAGTCTACAGTAATGTTTACAGATAGAAAAGAAACAGGAGAAAAAAATAGATAAACCTGAAAATAGTGACTACTGGATGCGTGTATCCAACAGGGTAAAAAATGATTTCATGTAATAAAGCAGTATAAAGGTTTTCAGTTCAGAAAGGAGCAGTGGAGGATTTTAGTAAACAAGAGTTCAGTCGCACCAGCAGATCTTTAAGGGAAATTAAGGAGAACTTGACATCTATAAGGCTTACAAAAAAACAGAAGCTATCAGTAAAAACTGGAAGAAAGCTTTAAAATCCACCACATTTTCCAACTCCATTGTGATTAAGAGTCTCTAGACTTACACAGAAAAGCAGAAAAAATATGGAGAATAAAATGTCAGATGAGCAAACAATTACAGGAAGTTTAAAAAATTTATTACATAAAAGATGGGAAAGCAAAAAAAAACCCCAAAACATAGTCATTTAGTCTATTAATTATGTAGAACAAACAAACCAGACAAGTAAACCAGCAGGATTGATAAAAAAATATTTAAAAATACCTTTACAAATAAATTGGGTGAAAGAGGTCCACAAATCCAGAAGGCTGAATAAATGTGTAGGAACACACCAGAAGATATTTTGTTAGAGATTTAAATAAAAAGTTATTTTAATTATTAAAATTAATTCAAAGCTTTCTGAAGCATACACTGAACACCACTGCATTATATACAAAAGAGAGGTGGGAGTGCAGCAGGACTCAGATAATATCAGGAAGGATTCAGGCAGGCCAGGAGGGAAAACCAGTGCGATTTTCTACTCATATGGAGAAGCACAGGAGTAGACATGTGGAACGCAAAACACTATATTGCCTGCATCCTCTCTTGCTATTAAAAAAAAAAAAAATCAAAAAAACCCACAATAAAAGCCATGACTCTGTTAAAGTCAATGGAGCTGCAGCAATTTAAAACAACAGTCTTTCTCACTGTATAGCAGTGTGGTTGAAGAATTCCCTTATGTTGAAGGAAAACACATTTCTCCCTCATAGTCCATTGAAGAAACATTTCCAGCATAACCCATCTTTATAAAAATACCTCTATGAGAAGTGTAAAAACTTAGTTATCACCGATGAAAAGAGGTTCTCCCTTCAGGGGAATACCTGTGCATGCATGTGAATGAATTTCTCTTCCTCTCTTTTACTTTTAAGACATCTGTTTTTAGGTTTTTTGAGTGAGGCATAGGCATATCACAGGTAGGCCTGATCCTTGAGGCCTGGGCTTGAGCTTGGCTAACTGCAGAAAACTCTGTGAAGCACAAACTTTGCCAGATACATAAAGCAAGGATCAGTTACAAAAAGATAGGGGACCACAGATCTGATCAATATTTTTTTCCTGGATCCAGCTTGGCAGAGACAAACCATCAATTGTGCTGTGTAAATAACAGAAAAAATGTTCCATGAATGTGGCATAAAACTTCCACAGAAATAACTCAGTGAGTAAAAGTATTCCAAAATCGAATCTAATAATGCTGCATAGAAAAATCTATTCTACCAGTCTGGAATTCAAAGTATCATAAAGCTAGGGAACTGTGCAAGCAACATTAAACAAGACAAACAAAATGTAATCCAGAGCACTTGTAACAAAAGCATAGAAAAAGGAATGGGAGAATAAAAGTGTGAAGGCAGCCTAAAGCTTCCACAATTAATAGATCTACTTAAAAAAAAAAATCAATTCAGTGCAAAGTTAGAAAGATGTCAGAACAGAGCAATTATTCATGGCTAATTACTTTTTAGAGGATGATGACAATGGGTTAGTTTTCTCTGGTATTGATGAAGAAAAACCTCTGGGGAAATCATTTGCAAAGGTTACCAAGGATATGAATTATTCTCTGGTATGTATGAAGTACAAGAATATGAAAGAATGAGTAAAATACTAGTGTAGTGAAGGTCATCAAGACAACTCAGCTAATAGCATAAATTACCGCTTTAGAGATTCAAACATGCCATCAATATGTCTAATAATGAATGATCTCCTGGAAGGGATGATTTGTTATAAACCCTTCAGATACTCACCAGAAAGAAGACTTTAGAATAATTCACTTCAAGAGAATATAGAAAAGACAAAATTACATAATTCAGGCTGTAGTTGTCCCTGTGAATGAATTAAAGGAAAAAAAAAAAAAAAAACACACCAAAAAACAACGCCTTTACACAGGACTGTACTGAGGTTTCTCTTCCTGCAATGTGGGGTGAGGTAGTACATTCCCTTGTATTACAATCACTTCTCCATCCCTCTCCAGAACACCTACCACAGTCTTCTCCATTTTATCTTCTCTCTCTTTTGTGCACACTCTTACCCCTATTTGTGGCTTCATTATCAGTTTCCTGTTCAGTACATCCATTCACAACAATCTTGCCTATACTAGTCTCTCACATAGATGGCAACAGCTTTATCTCCTGGAAAATTAGCCTGTCTCACAGTCCCCCTATCCCAGTGGGCTCTCCAGCCTAATTTGCTCACAGCCCTTATTAGTTGTTCACATCCCTGCTCCAAGTGCCCTATAACATTTGAAAATCTGATTATAGAGTCTATAGCACTCATTATAAATTCTCCTTCTCATCCCCCTCTCCTGCCTTTAAGCTGCCACCTCACCACCTCTGCCATTTAGCCTGTCCATTATACTGCTCTGCACCCATTTCTGTGGAGCTCTCCCTTCATGTTTTCATTTGTTCCCATCTTGACTTTAGTAAGTAGGATAGCCACACATACTGCTGTCACATTTATATGCAACCTTTGTAGTAGCTGAGGGGCTCGACGTTAGCTCTATTAGCTACCAGTTCCTCTATAACTGCTTGCCTGATTATGCAATTAGGCAGCAGTTCCTAGACTCCAGGTAATGAACATACATGAAACCTGAATATGTTATGAGATGTTACCAGATTGTTGGCTCTTCTATTATAAAATGACAGAAAGTTGGGTTTTTTCAACCTCAGCATGGAATTATTTAAAAAACATCAGGCTTATTATCAACCATGTAGACTTCTGTTAAGACAGTGTGTAAAAATGCCCTGCCTGTACTTATAAAAGGAGTGAGCACGTGATACTCTTCTAAATGATGAGATTAATATTCAAATTATAAAGTACAAAACTAAACAAAAAGCCTAGACTGCCATTTTCATACATTTTGATCCTCAGAGCTATTTATCTTGCAATCAGCAAGTCCTCTAGACATGACTTGAATATGTCACCTGCTTCTTCCAAAACTTATTTTTTACAAGAGGGGGCCTCATCGCTCAGATGTTAAAAAAAAAAAAAAAAAAATTAAAAAAAAAATAAAAGAAAAATAAAAACAAAAAAAAACCACCACAAGATCATCTTGTGAGGAAAAAATAGGCCAGCAAGAAAGCCAGAAAAAAGCTCACCTACCTTTGAGAGCTATCACTACGGAGAAGTCTGAGGGGCAAGGAGGCTGCAACTGCCTGGAGGGGAGTGGAGGTAAAGGAAAGTGTTTCACAAACAGCTCACCTGCCTTGGCAGCTAATAAAATCAGTAGAGTTAAGCTGGCATAAAAGTAGCAAGGGGGAAGCCAGACATTTTAAGTAGAAATAAAAATGTGTTCAACCTGATACATTTCTTGTCACATAAAATTATGGCATCCTTTGGGATAAGGTGGGTACAAAGGGCAGGAAAGTTTTAACACAAGAATTTCCTCTACAAAAAAATCAGAATCAAACTCGGATGAGTGAAAAGGTTGATATTTGAGCTTTTCTAGCAATGGGGATTCAATACTGCATTTTCTTGCCTCGAATCTGGTCTGATCACTGATTCCTGGGCAAACAACTCTGTAATGATGCAAAGGGGAACCAGGCTTGCAGAGCAGTCATTATTCGAATACTTTTGAAAATATCTAGCATATAAGATAGTGAACACACAAAGAACTGGTAGGAAGATCAATAAGAAATCAGGCAGTAAGTACAGAAGTGATCCTTTTTTTATGCAATTACAGATTTTAAATAATCTCATTTGTATTTATTTTTTCATTTTCTCTGAGCCACTGACCTATTAGTCTCTAAAAATATTGTTTGTTCTCTTTTGACTGGCAGTTATTTAACAGAAAGAAAAGAAGGAAAGAGAGAGGGAGAAAAGGAGGGAGACAAAGAAAAAAGAAAGAAAATCCTCCTCATGTGTGTAAGTGCACGTTTGCAGAACCATTTGGACCTCATTAGATATGTTCACTAGGTTCATTAGGTGAAAGTGTCATACTCCTAAAAAGAAAATTAATAGATTTTAGCATATCCAGACCATCTATTAGAATGGTATCAAAAGTTATACATTCCAAAGTATAATGTTTGACAGTAAGCTGTCTTGAAAGCAATAGATTCATTATAAAAATGCTAGAAGTGCATACATCTCATTGACTGTTTATCATTAACTCCATGGAATGCTGATAGCAAATGTCTAGCTATAATTTATATTTCCGGTGATTCTCAAATCTATTACTCATCTTTCCCTAGTTTTAAGGCTCCTCTGGACAGAATAGAAATTGAACAGTCAGAGTAGGTTTTGGAGGGGAATTTTCTGCTGTTGCTGTTCTCTATTATCTCATCCCTTCAGCCTGAGCTGTCCCTGACATGTGATCCGACCCACACTGCCCAAGTGTTTCTCAGAAAATAAGACTTAAAAATAAAAAGGTAAAAGATATTTAACTCCACCTCCTTTTTAAATCTTACAGCCATTTGACTCTAACAAACACGCTATGGGTAAAATCCTAAAGGTGCACTCAGGTGTGGCACAAGGGAAAACTCTGTTAAGGATAGCATGAGTTTTAAGAGTAAAAAAACCAAGACAATAAATTTGTGAAATATTCAATAAACCAAATATTCATTTGTGCCAAGGTATGGGTTCAAGAAATCTGATCTTGTAAAGAACACCTTGCATGTGCAGAAACACCATAACAGAATCAAAGCTAAAACTGTCATATGAATCCATTCCTATTAACAGTTAGAGTTTAAAATTCATGTAATTGTGTACAGGGAACTATCTTTTCATTTTTATTCTTTTAAAGTCTTAAAGCTGTTAGATCAATTACCTACTCACTTCACTGAACTTACAAAAGGAAGGATTTATTCTGTTCCCTTTAAAACCACTATACAGGTTTGTACAGCTGAGCTATAGAAAGCTACTAGAGCAATGGAGCTTGTTAGCCCTCCTTCATGCAGCAGCCTCTAAGCCCAAGCTCTGGAAGCACAGGCTTGCTATGCAATTTTTCATGGCAGATTTTATTTCTTTTTTGTTGACTATACCTATTGCATTTCTTCCTTTTACAGCACATCCACAAATGTTAGAAAGAGGACAGGCAGTAATAGCAGAGCTTAGAGACATATTTTTCTTGTGAATACTGAGTTCTGATGTAGCAAAACTCTTCTAGAGAAATCTGCATTCTCTGTTTATTTCCAGAGGGAGAAAGGGGAAACAGTTCTTGTTTCAGACCCCCACATAATGTAATCTGAAAATTAATCCCTGAAAGAAAACCCAGCATGTTCATTACATGATCAACATTCAATAATGCATTTTTATACAAGCAGGGTATAAAAACAGTTCCCATAAAAACAATGTATGATGAAATCTTAGCAGGTATCTAATGCATGCCCCTTTTGTGTGAAGGACTAGGTGAGTGCAATTCTGCCTCTATGTAAGATTTGAGCTGCATCTTGAATATTTTAAGAAATGATAACTTATATAAATGTCTCATGGCAGATCTTACCCAGAGTACAGGATAAGATCTTGGAGATAAACAAGTCTAGCACTCAAGTTCACACTCATACACTCATTTTAAACAAAACTATCTATACAAAAAAATTTTCTCTTCTCCCTGCAATAAAATGATGTTTTCAAATCTAACAAAAGATCTAAGGTAATCAAGGAAATCTTTTTTACACAGTCACTAAAATCAGTCACTTTCTTGTACCTAATACCATTATCAAAAGATTTTTTTTTTTTTGTCAGGTAGCACTTTATCCTGAAAATCTTCTATCCATAACTGTGATCTGATGGATGGGAAAGAGGGATCAGGTGGTTAAGCAAGACATGTTATACAAATGCCCAAATAATGAAGATGCAAATGTTAAATTACACTATAACTTCCTACATCAAAGCTATTTTCTTTACAACATAAGATAGACTTAAGTGAATGTCAAATGTGAAAATTACTAGGCAGGAAAATTATTATTCAAAAATTGTGTGATGGCAGATTAAATCACATACCATAGTTAAGAAGAAATTAATTCCCTTTAGGTTGTGTCCAGGATGCCAGCGCTAACATTAAAGGTCTGAAAGCTGTGTTACATCTGGAGATGAGACATATAAAAGTGATATGAGTATTTTCCTGTCTCCTGTAACTTATGGACATTTGAAAACAGCCCTATTGTTTGTACTTCCAGAACATGTTGATTATACAATTTGTGTTGTTGTTTCCATCACAGCCTACTTGAAGGCCAATAAAGCCCATGAGACTTTAATCAAAGACCCACACACAAAAGAAAACTGTTATAGAATCATACCGTAAAATCATAGAATGGTTTGGATTGGAAGGGACCATAAAGATCATCCAGTTTCAGCCCCCCTTCCATGGGCAGGGACACCTTTCACTAGTCCAGGTTGCACAAAGCCCTGTCCAACTTGGCCTTGACTACCTCCAGGGATGGAAAATATTCACATCCACAGCTTCTCTGGGCAACCTGTGTCAGTGTCTCACCATCCTCACAGGGAAGGCTTTCTTCCTAATCTCTAACCTAAGCCTACCTTGTCTTATCACTACATGTCCATGTAAAAAGCCCACGTCCCAGCTGTCTTGCAGCCCCCTTTAGGTACTGGAAGGTACTGTAAGTTTTCCCCAGAGCCTCCTCCAGACTGAACAGCCCCAACTCTTTCAGCCTGTCTTCACAGGAGAGGTGCTCCGACCCTCAGCTCATCTTCGTGGCCCTTCTCTGTACTCACTTCAGCAGGTCCATATCTTTCTTATGCTGTGGACCCCAGAGATGGAAGCAGCACTCCAGGTGGGGTCACGTGAGCAGGCAGAATCACCTCCCTCGACCTCCTGGCCCCACTGTTTTGGATGCAGCCCAGGATATGGTTTGCTTAATGGGCTGCAAACACACATTGCTAGCTCATGTTGAGCTTCTCATCCACAAATACCCTGAAGTTCCTCTCCTCAGGGCTGCTCTCAATCCATTCTCTACCCAGCTTGTACTTGTGCTTGGGAGTGCCCTGACCCAGGGGCAGGAACTTTCACTTGACCTTGTAGATCTTCATGAAGTTCACATGGGCCCACCACTCAAGCCTGTCAAGGTCCCTCTGGATGGAATCCATTCCCTCCAGCACATTATTGCACCACACAACTCGGTGTCATTGGCAAACTTGCTGAGGGCTATCTTGATCTCACTATCCATGTCACCAACAAAGATGTTAAACAGATGTAAGACTACAAAAGAAGTAAAATGCAAAAGGCTTTCCAAGAAATTGTGTCAGAACTTTATGCAGCATGAAACAAAAGTGCCTAATATGCACAACTCTGAAAACGAAAATATACTATTTTTATGCCGAAATTTAAAAGAGGACACTAGCCATGCAAAGAGAGAGTGCTTCAGATTAGAAAAAGACTTAAAATAAATTGAAGTGAGGAAGGATGAAAACAGAAAAGGTGCAGGGCAAATGGACAAAAAGACCGATTCAGGTTCATAAGGGACTGTAATATCTGATAGGAAAAACTAATTATGTTGTGTCATTAGGCTGGACTGAAATAGAGGGGGAAAAAGAAGCTGCAAAGGAAGATGAAAATATTGGACTGTCCATCATGGTGAGGTGTTTTGCTGCAGACCAGAGCAGCACCTACAGAGCTTTGGGTACATAAAGAAATAGCAGTGCTTCAACCTGACAGGTCTGCTACTCCAAGAACTTCTCCAGCTGTGGGTAGGCTTGGGCAGAATTTTTTTAATTGAGGAACCTTGACCTTACTGGTTATTGTATCAACCTGTCAAAACCATACCCTAGCCACTAAGGGGTGTCCTGGTCAGGTGAGACACTACAAGAAGCACTAAGTTCCTGTTCAGCACCCTCACTTGGTCCAAAGAAACTGGTTGCATATATATGTGTCTTACCTATTTATTTCATGCCACTGCAGAGGATAAGGGATCAGTCTTGTTCTTTCTCATAAAAGATTTTGAAAAGTCTGATTTTCATTTTAATACAAAAAGAAAAGAGGGTTTTTTTCTGAACACTGACTTTTTTCACAAAACATGCAGGGAAGTATGCAGGGAATTTTTGTCAGCCTGGAGCCTCTGTGCTGAGGAGAAAGGTTGTGTTTATCAGGATTGCTGGGAAAAAAAAAAGAAGATGGCTTCAGGTGCAAGACAGAATTAGGTATCATTCCTGGAGGCCTGGCTTGAGTTTCATCTTGGGTAATTGGACATTTTCTGAGGAGGACATTTTTTTCTTTTCATCAAAACAGATCCTATTACAATGACACCCAGGAACAAAAAGAAAATCTGTCCAGGTCACTGCATTTTGCAGCACTAACTATTACAAATCACCACCACCCCTATATCCAGTCTGCGTATGAATACCTGCCACAAAATCCAGTGCAATGCCATTGTAAAATCACCTCCTTCACAAAACATAGTTTTCCTCTCTAACCTGGAGGGAAATAGCAGAATTGCCAGACAATCAAAATACATGTTTCTGAAAAGGTCAAAGGATTCCAGCAAAATATTACATTTCATGTAGCATACAAACCATGAAAATGTTGATATTTCATTATTGAGGAAAAAAATTGTAACAAAAACAAAATCTGACAACTTTTTTTTTTTTTTTTTTCAGATTTGGGACAAAGACCATGGCAAAAATAGAAACAGGCAGCCTGCTAACAACATCTGAATATGGCATTTTGTTTTATAGTCATTCTGTCTTATATAAAAGCCTTTAAACAACCTGAATCTTTAGTTAACCAGCAGAACTTATTTTGTTTCATGGCAGGGCTGCCCCATAAAGACAATACACATGAAAAAAAATGCAACTTGATGTCTCTGACCTCATTAAAGCACAAATGAACTCAATTAACTTTTTTTTATTTTTTTTTTAAATCATCTCCTTCCTATTCCTGGGGTACCAAGGCTACTAGACTCCTTTATTTTCATATAGCTCTCACCATAGCAGTAATGCGCACTTAAAGGCATCAAGCCTGTTAATCAGAAAAGCTTTCAGAGCCTCCTTAGTTGTAACAGTTTTACTGCAGATAAGTAAGCAGCTGAAACTGCATAAGTTCAGGAGCTGCAGTAACTAAAATAGCCAGTTTGGACTAGAAGAAAATTGAATGCACATTTCTCGGCAGCTTTGTCTCAATGGGGAGAATGGAATTATTCTTCAAGTATTACCATGTGCCAGAAGAAAGCACTACTTAGGACTGACTATCGACTGTCTAATTGCAGCACTGAACCGAATAATTTGAAATGATAGCTATCTAAAGCCAAATTGTAAAGTGAATAGTGAACAAAGCAATAAATAATAGAATTACATGAACTATATGCGATTGCTCACTGAATCAGATTGCCGGTAATAATAAAAGCCAAAAGTAACAATCAGCCTCATTATTTCATAAAAGAGGAAATGCCATTAACTATTTCTAACTCTTGTCATCAACATACATTAAGAAAGCAAACTGGTAAATCTCCATTTGATTATACTGGACCTAACCTTAACCTTACTCCTTTCTTATTCCTAAGGGTGGGATTTTTCATACTTTAAAGATGGCTTCAACGCTATGCAGACTGTGCTTTGGTCTCTCACAATACTGGCTGTTCTCACTCAGAAAACAAGCTGCAAAGTATACCCAAAAGGAAAAAAGAATGTTGCTTGGGTCAGGGAAGATGCTCTCAATTTGTTCTGGTAGATGTGACTTCATGTCTCAGGTGAGATTCTCCCCAGAGACTTGGATGAGCTGCAGATATTTGGCTGATATTTGCAATATTCATATGTGTCTCTCTATATATATATTATAAATGTGTGTGTGTGTGTGTGCACACGTGTGTGTGTATGTATGTGTGTATACATATAAGGAACCCAAATTCTCTCTCAGTTTGAGGGTTATCCTTCATTTGCATTGGGTTTGAAAATGCCCAATTCAAATACAACACAAAATAAATAGACTAGAGATACACTTTTCACTTTGCAGCATGTGCAAATGGAATGGAAGTTTATTTGAGTCTTTCCAGTACAGCAGCAGGGTTACTTGTAAGAGGATAATTTTGCATTTTGCTGTCTGAGAGTTTTTTTCTGTATAATTGTTAGTATGTGTGGCAACTGACATTCCAGGCACTGCAAGTCTATTCCTTTCCACTGTTACAAGCAATGTCAGAGGATGTTCATATGTACCTTTTCCTGTTCTCACTGCATTATTTATCAAACGAATATGAAATCAAAATGTTGATGCACAGAACAATATGTTAAACACTCTAATGTGCAATCCCAGCTTAAATTCGTTGACCTTCCACCATCGGTCAAAGGTCAGTTTCCTACTGTTTTAACCAGTATTTACCAGTCTTCTTTGCCCTATTCTTTTCTTTTTTTTAGCTTTTCCATTTTTTCCCTGCACTTTATTTTCAGTCAAAACAAAATAAATATCCACATAACTCCTTGGTGGTACATTTTATTTTATAGCTGATGACAACAATACCCAAGAGATTTCAGCATATACACCCTTGCTTCCCAACAAACCTAGAGGCAGGTTGAATCTATAATTTACTTCTAACCTTGCCTGAATGCTGTGTTTTTAATGAAGTGCTTTCTCTTACTCACTAATATTTATATATTTATTTTCTGACATATCTACTACAGATTTGGTTTCACATTCAGGTTACTTTCTGAGCAGGCCAGCACCAATTACCTGTCAGGACTAGGATAACCAGATAACAAGAACTTAATGGACACCTTAACTGAATAAACCACAGTTTCACTACACTAAGAATACCCTACGACCAGGTTCTCTTGTCATATACGTTTAAAAATCGCAATCTTGAAGAACAAGTCCAGTAACATAGATTTCTCTAGTGGTTGTTGTGCAATTCCTCTTCCTCATCAGACCCTGCTTTACCATCATGTACCATCAGTGATTCCTCTTATTATCAATATGGAAATTCATGAGGACTAGAACCTCATTGTTACAGGTCTTGAGGGAAAATAGAAAAAGGCATCACTGACCCAAAGACCACATTGCAGATGGCAGCTGCATTCAAAACCCCACAAGAGGGCTAGGAAAACATGTGAGAGAATTGATCGTCATTATAGGCAATGATTTCAGATGATTTGCCTAATAATGTGTGGTGGGTTGACTTGGCTGGATGCCAGGTGCCTACCAAGCTGCTTTATCACTCCTCCTTCCCAGCTGGACGGGGAGAGAAAATAAGATGGAAAACAACTCGTAGGCTGAGATAAGGCAGTTTACTAAAACAAAAGTGAAAGTTTGTACACGTTCAAGCAAAGGGAAAAAACAATCACTTTTTTCCCAACTTCCCATCAGTGAGCAATGTCTGGCCACTTCATAGGAAGAAGGGCTTCAGCACATGTGGCAGTTGCTCTGAAAGGCAAACATTGTAAATAATGAATGCCCTCCTTTTTCCTTCTTTCCTTAGGTTTTATATCTGAGCTGACATCATATGATATGAAACATCCCTTTGGCTAATTTGGATCAGCTGGCCTGGTCGTTTCCCTGCCCAGGACCTTGCTCACCCCCAGCCCCTTGATGGAGGAATGTTGAGAGACAGCACTGATGTTGTGCCAGCTCTGCTCAGCAGTAGCCAAAACACTGGTGTGTTATCAAGACCTTTCCAGCTACCAAAGCAAAGCACAGCACAGTGAGGGCTGCTATGGGGAAATGAACTCCATCTGAGCCAGACCCAATACACAATTCCAAGTGGTTTTGGGGGCTTCAAAGCAAATTAAGAATAAAGAGGATAAAAACCCACCCACCATATATTTCTCTGTAAAGTACCCACTCCCCATTGTACCTGTTAGTTTTAGTCCAAAGTTATTTCCCAAATAAAATTTCGTCCAAGTTCTTGTGTATAGACTTTCCCAAATTGCAGGGTTTGGGTTTGGTGGGGTTTTTTGGTTTGTTTGTTTTATTCCTATATAGAATGAATTAATTGCCACCACCATGTAATTTTTACCTTTAGCTTGCAGAGCTGAATTTGGGTAGTCTTGTTATGGCCCTTTCTAGGCTAATTGAAATAAGCAATCCTTTTTCTCTATATTGTTTGGAAACCAAAGATTACCTGATACTGTGTCATTGGCATTCCAACAATACTGGAAATTCAGATAATACTGCTGTTCACTACGTGAATGTATTCCTCTGTAAGTTCTAGGCATCAGTGAGGTCTAATTATTAATGGCATAAATTTTGCCTATGAAATCCCAAGATGCATGTCATTTAAAATTGCCAGTGCCACAAAAAGGCACTGACAAAAGGAAATTAGGATAAACCAATTAGAACTGAATGCTAGGTTACAAACTATTCGGGAGAAGGAACAAAGAAAGCTTTGATCCTGTATTGCTTTGAGAGGGACCTAAGGAGAATATGGGCTCATCCTGGACACATCAGCACTATGCCTGTGACTTTAATGGAGTTATGTTCACTGACAGCAGTTAATAGTCTGCTACTACATACTTCCTAACCTAAATTTTAGGTAGATTTGCATTTTAGATGCTTTTAAATGTGCTACTTCCTGTGTATGCTAAAGGCAGCCCTTTCATCATCTGACTACAGATAAAAACAAACAAATACAGGAAAAAAATAGCTATATACAAATGGCCTTAGAAAACATGGGTAGAAAAAAATCCAAGGGGAATTCAGTGCCCTAGCCAGGTTTCAAAATAATTCATTAAACAGCTACCACTTGTCCTGTCACTGACTATCAGTCTGGAAATTGATAATGTTCTAAATGTGTCTGCTTTCATCGCATATTCTCCCAGTATCACTGTTGGTAACATTAGCTATGCTCAGGAAGCATTTTGCAGTCTCCAGCTATTTTATCAATACCACCACAAAACTAAGGAAATAGATGGGGAAAAAATAATCACAACAGTCTATGGTTATAGTTGAAAGCATAATGCCTCTGTCTAGCAGACAAAAAAAAAAAAACAAAAAAAACCTTGCCCTATAATCCTACATGACTATGGAAAACAGAGCTTTAATTATCAAGTTGAGACATGCCAAGAGCATGAGAGGAAGCCTGTCATATTTGTTGTTAATGTTCTGAATAATCCTTAAAAACAGTAATCTGTTTATCATTTATCTTTTAATATAGCAGTATTATTTCAGGAAAGCGTGCAGAGGTTGAAATGGCCTTATTCCAACAATAACAACAAAATCAATCCCTTTCTACAAATTTGATATAGGCAGGCTGTGTACTATTTGAAAAAGTTCGCTGAACCATGAAGACTGGCATATGCACCATAAAATTCAACCTTTATGTGATGAAGTTATTGAACATTGCATTTACCTCAACTAAGGTTTAAAGCAATCATACATATTTTTACTGTCCTCTCAAGAAGGAAGCTTTGAATACGAAGCAAATCAGATTGCTACATCTGGAAATTTCAAAAGGATCTGAGGAGGGGCACAGAAAAGATCCATGTTGTTCAATTATGATAAAGTGTCAAAAAAAAGAAAAAAAGACATGAAAAAAGATAAAAAATACATAGTGCAATAATAACATGAAAGAATTTTGTTCTCTAGCTTTCTGATTAAAAGTGTATTTTCATGTCAGCTTTAGGAGAAATTATGTACAAAGCCTGTTTGCAACAGAGTCTGTTTTAATTTGTCAAGGGTTTACACTGTATAACTCGATCACATTAATTGCAAAGATTGCCTCCTCTGTTACTTCACTCTTAAAGACAAACAAGGAGAATCCAGCTCCTGTAGTACCACCAGGTGTTACCAGTTGTTTTCTTTACACCAACACCTGGTCATCACAACCGGGTGGTAACTAGTCTAAATGTGAGCCTGGTAGAGTCCAATGTTTTATTATTGTTAGTGCCAGTCAAAACATTGGAGGCATCAGTTTAGGGACCAAACTCAGAAGCTCAGGAGATGCATCTTCCTCTTGTGACCACTTGACATTGACACCAATCTGAGAGAGCAGATGAGTGATTTAGAGATGATATTCCCCTGCATCAGAGTGTTACATAAAAAACTCATCTCTCAGATGGTTACAAAATAAGCTTATATTAATTGAGTCTTGCATAGGTTTAGATTCAACACAGTACATACAACAGGGCACAACAAGGTCAATGTGCCTTCCAACACCCTGCTCAATAGCAAATTAAGCATATTTAGAAAGAATATACCTAACACTCTCTGATAGCCCTGAACAAACATTGTCAGTTCTGTGACAATCTTTCCTCCCATAATCTGGTCATTTTAGCAATTGCACAAGAGCCTAGTTTTAATTTGCTACTCTGCCAGAGGAGATTCTGAGTCACCTCTTCCTTCTACCTTCTACAAGAGTATCCAAACCACCAAGTGACACAGCAGGCTGAAAAGGGTGGGCACCACTTGCCTTTAACCTTGCTCAAGACAATCTGCCATAAAGCTAATAAGAACTACAGAGATCTAAATAGAGTAAAACGTAGGAGATTGAAACTCTCTAGTATAGATGTCAGAGACAATTTATAGCTAGGAACTCCTTGTGTCTGCTTTCTCTAACGTTCCATACTAAAAAAAAAGTTGGATTTTTCATCAGAGCCTAGAACTCAGGATTCCCCCTCTGTATTCAAAACACTTACATAAGCATTTGAGTGCTAGCAAGATCCCAGAATCCCAGTTAATAATTCCGCCTCTGGGAATTATGACAGTATCACAGCAATAATATATCATTGCATAGCAATGCATTTTACTTTTGAGGGTGAGAGAAACTTTGAAGTGATTTTTATGAACAGAGAAGGTAAGGAGGAAGGGAGGATTTTGGCAATATAGTAGTTTCCAACATGAAGAGTTCACTAGAAGCCATTGTGGTTCTGAAATGACTTTCACAGACAATATATTTTCATGGTACAGACTCCAGCAGGCAGACAGAAACATCACTGTCACTCAGAGGCTTTGTCCACTCTGCTGAGAAAAAGAGGATTGAGCATGAGTGTCCACCTAATTGTCCACATGACTTAGATGTTAGTCACTCCTTAGCGCTACATGGTGACAACTAATTCCAAGAATTTTCTAGTAAGAGGATTGTTCTAAGTAGTGTTGATAGGAACTGGTCAGTAACACTTGAATTGTAGGCCAGAAGTCAGCCCCTGACTGTCTTTTGTGCACTCAGGAAGTACCCATCAGTGATTGTGAGAGCAGAGTCCTTCACCCCTAGAGTAGTGTAGCAATGGGAACTTTCTGAGTTAGGGAGTGTGAATGAGTGGACTCCAGAAAATTAACAAGAACAAATTAGATGGCAGAAGATGGTTCAATACAAAAATCAGTAAGTAAATAAATGGAGCTGCCTGGAAACAAAGTCGTATACCTGATGGCCTACGTACCCGATGGTCTACATTGTAAAGCACCAAACCTGTCCACCCTCCCCCAGATCCAATACACTGAATAAAGTGTTCCTTCTAGCTCAAATGACTGATTTATTCAGCTGACAGGAGTAAGCAAAAACAGATACAGCTCATGAACACATGTACATTGAGACTCTGAGATGATTTTCTGTCCTGAAAGATTACAGAACATGGTAATGTCCAGAAAAAAAAAAAAAAAAAAGTTTGTTTTCTGACTGTAGCCAGTTGGAGAAACAGTGCTTTGATGTTGCTGTCCCATCATGAATTTAAAGGATATGGATAATTTACAACCTTGATTAACGATCTCAGAGCTGCAATAGCTCATCCTCTTCACATCCCATCCTTTTTATTGAATGTGCTTAAGTATTCATGAACACATGATGGTAATCTTGTTAACACTATGAAAAGCAATGACATCCTCATTATAAGCTGCTTGAAAATGCTCATGATCCTTTCACCAGAATTAGCTTTGTACAATTAGAAGCCTGAAAAAGTCACAGGTGCACAACACAGGGTGATAAAATTGTAATTGGAAGATACAGTAGCATTGTAATGTCCAAGATAGTAGATTTTGCAGCTACAGACAGAAGGCAGGACACACCAATGCTCCTTATAATACTAATTTCTCTTTGGTGCTGTGCTACTGCATTTTCCTTGTGCTTTCAGGCTGAAATAATTGCAGATTCAGGAGCAGGTAGGTTATTCCACCCAAATACGATAGATGGGAGTTATTTAAAGCTCCTTGCCTTTCTCATCATGGTGATAAAAGGTTTGTTTTCCAGGATCAAAAATGTCCTTAAGATGGCAGACCATGATCTCTCTTGGTTTTCCAGAAACATATTGTAACATTTGTTCTTGTCATCTTTTCTAGCAGGTTAACAATTTGCTATGGAAATGGGTATGGTGGGGTTTTAGTTATGGAAATGGCTTTTGGGCTATGTTCAACTGGAGGTTCAAGTGGAGCTGACATCCTGTCAGTCCTTCTACATACCTCTTGTACAGTTGTTCTGGAATTTCAAAATATCTTCCTTTTCCTTCCTTTCATTTTCTTACCATCATGCATTAGATCTCTGAATTGTGGATATTGATGAATAGAAGAGGCTGAGGACACATATTAAAATCTCCCACATTCCTTGGTTCCTACAACTCAAGAACGAGAGGCTGGCCTTAAAAACACAGATGTATGTTGTCAAATGCACCTACACAGACACATAGGAAGATAGAGATGGCAGGCATGGAGTAGATTTTAACAAACACTGAAGCCAGGTAGTAGTTGGTTTGACATTTTGTGATGCAGGTGAGTCTCTGAGATCTGAATCTCATTTATCATTTTGGCGTTTCAAGAACCGATAGAAAAAGAGAGAATTTCAGCTACAGTTCAGCATTTCCACTTAGTCAGTTAATCAAGCCACCACTAAGTGGGATAAGCGGCAATGAAGGAAGAAAAGGTGTAGCAGATGTGTCACACTCAGCCTGGAAGAATCATATTTGACTTAAATACCTTCGCTGCCCTGACATGAAAAGGGACAGTGAGCAAAAGATTCCATTTACCTCACTGGAGACTCTGTTTAACAATTTTTGCAGGCAAATCAAATGAGACAGTGTCGTATTAAAAGAATGTGATCTTTCAGAAAACTGGACCTGCTTCTCTGCTGTCAAAGAAACTGCATAAGCATAAACATTTCTGGAAATAGGTGGGGATGTAGCAAACACTTCTGCAAATGTGTTGCATATTGCATTTTTTTGGCACTTAGCCTGCCCGGATGTACATGAGCATATAAAGCAGCTCAGAATTCGGCCCTGCACTTCCAGTAACAAGAATGTACTTTGCGTTCAGGAAAGCTTTTAAGTGCACTTTTAAGGTTAAGTGGGGGATTCATCACTCTTCTTCAGCCTGGAAGTCATTTCTAGCAACATTTGGGTGCATCCCTGCCAATATAATCTGCCAGAGCTGGGCACATTTTTCTTCCAGTGAATGAACTATTCATATCCCCAAAAAGCAATTTCATCCATTCCAAAACAATTTTATGAATTCAACATTAATTTGACAAATAGTTTCAGCTGGGAAGGCTTTCTCAAACTTAGGTTGGCATTAAAAAAATACCTGAAAGAACCACTTCTTTCCTCCAGTTGTCACCAAACTAGATACAGAAAACCCGGAACTCTTCTTAAAATGGACTCAGACTCCTATCTTCTACATCTAAAGAAAGGTTCCTACATGGCACAGGGCACATTATCTAAAACTATGGTCTCAATATCTCTTCTTCATACTGTTCAGCTTTGCATAAACTGCTTATGAAATTCTCTGGAACGGGGGCTGGAAGCCAGGTGTCAGATCGGTTAGCTGGCTCAAAGATGTTGCCAAGTGGTCTACTGAAAATCAACATCCAAAGAAGGAAATTAAAAAAGAAGAATGAATGCTTCAGTGTACCTCCACCCTCATTCCTAAAATTGGCCTCCCTAGATATGTAGATGTTTCACGCCTTCTGTCAGGACCATCTCCAAACAGCATGATTGAATTCTGTTATCTCCTTTGTTTCTCACATCTGTCTTCTTATTATTATTCAGTCATTTATTTATATTCACTTTATCCAAGCTGGTAAGCTTGGATTCTAAAGCAAACTCTGATGTCACTGACCCTTGAGAGGGGGATCCATTTAATCAAACAGAACTAAACATAGATAATGCATGAAGTTGTTATTAGCCATTAAATGACTGCCTACTTCACTCCTGAGGTACTTGCCCTAAGAGTCACTAATTCTTTTACATACCTAAGGTCTTTCCAGAGGGATCATCTAGATTTATTTTCCTCAGTTGTTAAATACAGATGTGGAGTGATTTCATTAGGAAACCATTTTGAGTGTGGAGCTGAAATGCAATGTGTAATAATTACAGCTAGTCACAAGGGACAAAATTTGTATTTAACATGTCTACTTGAAAAGAAGATACTAATGTATTTGAGTATCTGTTTTTAAAGGAAGTCCTCCTAGGAGACTGCTCTGTCGGTTGGTTTTGGGACTTGGAGTTGTTTTTGGAGTTTTATTCACAAATTTTAACTTAGCCTGAAAGCACTGAGGCTTCCGGAGACAAATGAATTGAAGACAGGAAAATGTCTCTCTGACAAGTAGGAGAGAGGGAAATATCTCCTCTGAGCTAATTCAGGGTCACATTATGCCAAGCACTCACAGCAGCTGCTGTGGAGAAAACCCCCTGTTAACAGAAGGTGCATGTCCAGAGCAGAACCTTTTCTAATCACCTCTTAGCATTTGCCCTAAGATCTTTTGCAGAAGCCACACCCCACCTCAGGCTGAAAGTCAAATTGCATAGGATGATTCATTCACTGAAAGTCTGTTAAAAAGAAAGTGTGACTTTATAAATGTCTGTCCACTGACTTTTTTCTTTTCCTCTTTAAATCAAGCACCGTATTCTATGCAAATTTGGAGTCGAAGGCAAGATGGATTTCAGATACAATAAAGCCAGCAGGCCCAGGATCAAGAAGTTTCTCAGGTGAAGAAACCAAATCTGCTTATACAAAGAAAAAAAGTCTTATCCTGCAGTGTGAGAGTAATATATTCTTCAAGTCCTGACCATTATGCATTCCATTTATACCACTTCTTTAATCAAAGCTGAACCTGGTGAATTGCAAATAAGAACGAAAACATTAAATGTGAAAGGCCAACTTGCTCATCTATATTTTTTGTCAAAATGACAGTTTTAAAATTACATAGGTAAAATACTTCACTAAATAGGGTTATAAATGCGTAATTCATCATGGCAGAACATTTTTATGTGGTTTAAAACTACTCTTTTATTTTAAGAGGTGAGGACACAAAATGGTAGGCTCATTCTTCATGTTTTCATTTTGCAGTTTATTTCTGACATAGGAAAGATGTAGCACGGTTGGAAAAGCACTTGGAATGGTATTTGTACCCTTCTCTTTCTAAGTTGTTGCTTACCAGAGAGCATATTTCAAAGGTAAGTTCCCACCCTGGTTAGTGTATGTACATACACACCTCAAGCTTGTTACTAGATAAAACTCTCACTGCTTCACAAAGCCCTTATGCTGGCAAAACAGGGACGTTATTTTATACACTGGGCCCTCTACCCACCCCACATCCCCCCTCACCTGCTGCATCTCCTTCCCCAATCCTCCAGTAAGGTACTGTGTTGCTGAAGCAGGAGAATCAGATTTCTTACCCCACAGTTTAAGAGGATTCCCCAGTAATCATTTTTCAGCATAGCGTTGGGTGTACAGTTCCCCAGTGGCAATGGATTTGTTACCCCTTTAAACACAAATCACTGCAAAAACTTAGAGGAAAAGGTAAGCATTAAAGCTGAAGAAATAAGGCAAATGCTTTACTAACAACTCTCATTCTTTTGCTGTTATTTACCTGGAATCCTTGTTCTTCATTGCAAGTGTGAATTCACATGCTGAGATTGCAACAAAGGATTAAGGTAAAACTCCTGGATTGGAGTAGGGGAAGAAAAACATCGTTGCAAGGTCATATAGAGAAGAAGCTCACTGCATCCAGGTAGTCTGCTGCATATGATGTTTTTGAGAGGCTGGCAAGTACTGAGCTTGAGGCAGGAGGAGGAACTGTCACAGAGAGAAAGAAAGAAGAAAGGAAAATGTGATCTGACTCCTGTTACATCCCAGGGAGATTGTCTCCAAATTCCACACCGGTACTGGGTCCACAACAAAGACAGTGACCCAGAATAATGTACCTCAAGTCTAACATTAACCCCAGTGCCTCATGGGTTGTGGTTTAGAGCATTTCACCCGTGTGATTGTGAACACCTGTCAAGGATCTAATTTCTTCCTCCCATTAAGTTCCACCATGGAGACCTGAGCAATAAAGTTAACCAACAGCTGCACTTTGATTTCAACAGTTTTCAGTTGCATATTCAGTCTCTATATGATTCCAGCCCCAGAGGGCATTCACCAAAAAATCCCAGGTACAAGAAGACTGTAAATCACTGCACCCTTTGACACACAGAGGAAGATGATCTCAGTGCTGCTGCTTTGAACCCTCTACAGAAAGGCATGATGGCCAGGTCTTTGAGAAACATATTGCCATTCCAAAGTTATCCAGTATTCACCCAGTAGTTTGCTGCTGACCACATTTCTTGCCTCAGTTTCCCCTTAGGATTTAATCACAAGAGTGGTGTCCATTTCCCTGTGGAAGCATCCTTAGGCTGGACAGGCAATCTCAGGTGGACAGGATTTTCATTGTAGGTAGCAAGAGCTTTCAAAGTAAATAGTTTGACATCAAATGTTTTATTATGAAAGGAAAACAAAAATATTTTTTGTGTGTTTTCTGATGCTTTTTTACTTACCTCTGGTAAAAAAGCAAAACAAGCTGTGATGAGGGAGTTGCATAAACCCATAATTTGGCAGCCAATTAGTCTTTGATTTAGACAGTTGCTTTTTGAATATACTTTTTTCTTTTTTAGTGTGATTCCTTGCAGCTGAGAAATTTACATTTTAAAAAGTGCTTAATGCCAAGGCAGTAGTGGAATCCCACATTTGTCAAATAAGTAAACCGAGACGAAATCCAGTCCTTGTTAACATCCTAGGCTGGGACTGTTCTAACAGCAAATGAAAGAGAGGAGA
Source organism: Margarornis squamiger (assembly GCA_035222235.1). Taxonomy (NCBI): domain Eukaryota; kingdom Metazoa; phylum Chordata; class Aves; order Passeriformes; family Furnariidae; genus Margarornis; species Margarornis squamiger. The sequence continues at coordinate 58,434,622 of JAWWTY010000001.1, read as the reverse complement.
GGAAGAATTTTTATCTCTGATGATACTGGGCTTGTGGAGACAAGCAGGGGAGCTGGATTCCTTGTTGCCTTTTCACCCCAGCTAGGATGGGACATACACAGACAGGCACAGCAGGCAGAAATACCCCCAACACAGCTCGGAGATACTGTGCAAATTTGTTACCAAAGGTGTAGATTGGATGGTCTAGAGCAGAACACAAAGGAGGACAGTGTGACTGTGACCTCCTCCTCGTGACTGTCCAGAGAGGCTGCAGACACAGGTGTGACACTTGAGCTGTCTTTACCATCCCCAGAAAAAAAACCAAATGAGCCTCTAAATTTAAACAATGCCAGTGCAGGTATCTCGTTTGCAGTCGGGTTACAGTCAGCTCTTTAGGCTGTGTATAGATCTAGCGGCAAGAACAAACTGCAGCTTCTTTCATAAATGCAGATGCTAGGGCTTGCTTCATTTTAAACTCAGTCATGTCAGAACCACACTGCTTTGTACTGAATACAAAAGGAGAGAAAAAATACTCCTGTTCACTCTAATGAGACCAGTTGCTGGAAGAAACACTAGCCTTGCTGAAACACAGGAGAAACATCATGAGTGTTGAACCCTGTTAGAAATAACACTCTCTGAGTATGCAAAGCTATCCAGAGATAAACAAAGAATTTGGCAGCTTTTATATGGGTGTACAGTTTGGTGAAGAATGTAGTTAGAAGTCAGACAAATTATAGTGGACATGGATTAGGATTGATATCCCCTGAAAATCTCTCAAGGCACATTTCTATCTTCTTGTTTAGTTTCTTAAGTGGAGGCCTGAAACTAGAACACTCCCAAAGCTTACTCTTGATAAAGGCCAAAGTCTTGGTTCCATAAACTGGGACATATAGCACAGGAAAAACATCTGGTCTTGTTTTCCATGTTTGAAAATTTTGGGGAGAAAAACTAGAAATCTTACAGACAGAGAGGTACTTATCTTAATAATTAGTCTGTTAGCTGCTGTTCCTGCACTGCTCCTCTGTGGAGACCAAGCAGGAGATCTGTGGTCCTTACAGCAGCCTGGACTGGGTTATGGGGACTCCAGCTACTCTTGGTCTATGTGAGAGGTATCTTGCAGGCTGGGCATGGGAACTACTAACCAACTCCCACTGGTACAGCAAGCTCAGCAAAGGCAGCCATGATGGTTGGGGCTAGAGTACTTCACCTGTGAAGACAGGCCAAGTGAGCAGGGCTTGTTCAGCCTGAGGAAGACACAGCATCAGAGGGACCATACAGCAGACCCCAGCACCTTTGAGGAGGTGATCGAGAAGCAGTTCACAGCAGTACATGGTAGGACAGCAAGAATTTCTGAGAAGGTATGATGAAAGCATTCCTTATTCTCAGGCAAATTAAGCAGTGGAACAGGTTGTCCACTGCAGGTTTTCCAGATCTAGCTAGATAAAATCCTGTGCAACCTAGTCTTACCCACAGCTGGTCCTAAATTGAGCACTGTCTTTAACTAGAGACCTTCTGAAGTCTATCCCAATCTGAAAGGTTTTATAACCTACATAAGAAATTCTAGAAGGATTCTCTCTTGTAATTTGTGAAGGAGTGGGCAGCACCTTAGAAGTGCCAGTATCCCTGGAGTAGAGCTATCAGCTAAGGGATTTATTTTTTTTTTCAAATTCCTTCACATACACAGTATGGGATTCACCTCAACTAGCAGTGAGACCCTTAAAGTAAAAATTGTCTCAGCCAGCTCTGTGAGCCCCCTTCATAATCAAGTGGAAGAAAGGGAAATATTGTCATAAGACAGGGTCTGAAGTAAGAAACTAGCTGAGCACCATCACTTTGGAAGGGACAATATCTCTTGTCTAGAGAGAGGATGCTCTTGAGCACGTACCTCTTACACAGCTAAAGCTGAAAGAAACGAGCCCGGTTCTAAATCAGAGGGAGATGCTGGCTAATCTCATGCTTGGATTTGGTCAGGGTACTGAGCTGGCTTTGACAGGAATTGCAGTAGCTCTGAGACATTCTGAGACAGGGACAGCGTGTGCTAGAAGTCTGAAAAGCAGAACATGTGAGGGCGTGACTCCTGCTGTGATCCCCTCCAGCAACTGTGTGCAGAGTGACATTCTGGTTAAGCTCCCAGAATTAGGCACGGGAATATCTACACAATAAGGGAAGGGAGAGCCAGAGAATGCAATTTCAGTGAATTGGCTGGGATGGGATTTGTCAGATTAGCACAGCACGTATAACTAATTGTGTTTATCCTGCCCAAGCAGCAGGCATCAGTGTAATGTGCCTGGAGTTGTTATGCACTATATGTTTCTCATCCAGGTTTCCCTAATCCGTCCTACACACACATCCCTTAGGGAATCTGTCTGCTCTAGGTGTAATACGCTAGTTTAATCTCTGCTATCCTTCTGCCAGACCATGCAACTCAAGCCCCTCTGGAGTCTCCTGTATCTTCATGAGCTTCCGGGTGTATAGGAGGGAAAGAAGTATGTCTGCTCAGTTCTGGTTAAGCATATGCATCAATTTCTTCTGAGTCCTTATGCTGACCATTTAGGACTGATCCAAAAGAGAGCTGTTAGATGTCTGCAAGAATCAGCACGTGGACCACAGGGTGCAAAGACAAACTCCTTCTTCAGTGTCTCCTGGATTCTCCTTGTTGCAAAAGTACCCACATACTTTTTTATATCAAACCACCCTCGGTGCCTAAAGATCTTCTGGGTGTGCGCAGACAAACCTCCAGTTCTGACAGCACCAATGAGCTCCATCTCACACCCAAGATCAATTAGCATTCAGAAACCCACTCTAACTCCCCTTCAGTTTCATGATTTTCACCTAACACACCTACACAATTAGGGCCTTTATCAAACACTGTTGTTTCCACAGCTTGCTTTTTGAAAAGGCACCCAGAAGAGGAGGTTTCTGTTCTTGCCTTTGCGCAGTACTCACAGCAGGTCTGGATCACAGAGGGGACCTGCATTCAATCCCCAGTGTTGCCTGAGGGCGTTCAAGACTAAAACAACATCCCAAAGGAGGCTCTGAAAAACAAGACAATACTTGGGTAGTTGGCTGCTTAGAGTCCTCAGCCTTAAGATTTTCCACTACACAGGAAATAGTTAACTTCATAGGTGCTAGAAGCAAAGGAAAGACTGGCATGCACCCACTTAGCAGAGCACCAGAACGCACATCCCTCAGGGAATGTGCTCATGTTCCTGCTTTGACCCCAGTGCACCATCCACAGAACAAGCGAAAGAAAGTTTCCACACTCAAGCACCCTGCAGTCAGGTGTTCACAGTACCTCCAAAGAGCAGTGAGACATGAATTGCAGTCTCCCCAAGGAAACGTGGGAGATGAGTGTGGGCTGTTCCTTCTTGGGTGACTGCACTGGGCTGTTACATAAGAAGGTGACACAGTTTCAACAGCATATCTGGATCTGAAAAAAATAAAATTTAAAAAAAGTGTGAGACCTGTATATCACTTTGGAAAATAAAGGTAAAAACATTCTGAGACTAAAGTAACAAGTTGGGGGGTCCAAGTGGCTGAAGGCATCTGATGCCAGAGTAGTATATTAGAGGAGACAAGACTGATTCCTGTCCTCAGATTGTCTCTGTTGGCTGGCTCGAGGTGCACTGCTTGCAGACATAATAGCTCAGGTCTTGGGAGCAACTTCACCACCCAACCCTTTAAAAGCTAATTTACCCAGACAAAGCATCACATGAACTGTGTCCGCTGTGCTATTTCTTCAGAGCTAACCCAGCTGTCTCTAGCTGGAACTTTACCTGCTCCAGGTAGACACACTCCTTCCTGGCAAATAAGTTTTGGATGTGATTGTTAGAACCCTCAAGACAGCTAGCCTAAAAAACGTTGCTCCATGAAAAACACTTCTTTTATTGATTTCAGGGAAGCCAAGCCTACTTTCCTGATTTCTTGCTCTAGACAGAGCACAAGCATCCAAAAATGAAATCAGTGTTATGAGACAAGAATTTGCTTTGCACCCCTTATTACTTACCTCTGTAAAGGTATTTAAAAGGGTTCATAGAGAAGGAAAAAAAAAAAAAAAGGCATTTTTGGTTTCAGACTGAAAGCAGCAGAGAAGTGAAAAGTATCTTTGCCATATATTTTTAAATCAAGATATATCTCTTTCTTTTTGCCTTTTAAGTATTCTTATATGTTAGAATATTTTTTTATTGTCATTACCTGGAAATTGTTTTTAGAAATGTGTTCTTGCTCATTTATGTTTTGATTCCTTTTGTATTGATGGCTTTAATAGACTGACTTTCTTGTATGTTTCTGCTTGTAATTTGAAAAGATGAAACAAATGCTTTAAAGTGCTTTTTTTCAGACTGTAATTTTTATTTTTCAATAATATTTTAACATAGAAGGCTTAAGAAAAAAATGAAAATACTTTTGCAAGAAAGAACACAGAACATTAAAGCCTTTTTGTTTTCAATAAATAGCCCAAATCTGCCACCTACTGATATAACGTAGAATTTAATGGAACCAGCCATTTCGATTTTAGTCTGGAAAGAGCTTGCTTACTTTCCAGCTATGCAAAACCAGTGCCATCTAGTGGCTAGTTCTACGACTGCTCAGGCAAAAACATTTATCAAAATATCTATTGCTGCTGGCTGCACAACAAGCTACTTAGCCATTTTGGAATGGATTCAATAGGCTTACTGTCCTGCGACTCCATACAAATCTTTGCAGCTATCCTCTCAGGTGACATATAAACCTCTATGTTCATTTGTACTTTATTTTAACAGCAACAAAGCGAAAGACACTGTGCAAATCGCTTTTCAGGTTAAATGCACCCTTTATTCTTGCTTATTTTGTACTTACGGTTTTTTGCTACTTTTATATTCCTCTTATTGGATCATCTAAACTTTCAGGAATTTTGGAAGGATAAAAAAATATTGATTGTTTTTAAGCTTGCTTTAAAAAGAGAGATACCTAGCTCTTTTTTTTACAAAAGCAAATATATTTTGAGAAGTCAAATGATCCGTGCTTTGTAGTATGCCACAATAACAAACAAAAGACAAAAAAAAAAAATCTACAGTTTTTCTGTTTCATATTTCTTCCACCATTTGCTGAGTACTGCTTCCAAATCACAAATGCATCCTGTTGAGCTCAGTAAACACGAAGAGAGTAATTTTCATTTATACACAAGTCCCATGCTTTGAAACACATTGTTTAAAACAGGGAAAAGAGGCATTGCCACAGACAAGGACTGCCCCTGGGACTCGATGCCTAAGGACCTGAAGAATCTACTAGTCTGTCACTGGGATTTTCAAATACTTACCTTCAAAATTGCTTTTAACATTTAGGCCATCTTGCTTAAGGGCAAACAAATTCAGATTCAGGTCTGATTACACAGATCTTTTAAATGTACTTTGGTAATGATTCCTCATGGAATCATACGTGCAGGCAGCCTTCTATACATGTGTTGATTTAGAGGCATATGAAGATTTCACATTACTCCCTAGCGTGCCTCTGATCAGAAAGAGAGGCTCACTGCTCACAAAAGAGTGTGTGACCTTCATTCTACATGCAAAATAAGAAAAGACCGTTCTTCCCTGCGTTCATTTTCCTTAGCTTCAAGCTTGCAAAGGGCCAGATGCTCACATCTGATCCAATTGCCCAAGGGTTTTTCTAATAGTTTAGAAAATAAACTGGTATTTTGAGGCATTTTTCTTCTAGAATTTAGATACCTTCTCCTTCTTGTCGAAGTGAATTGAGCCACAAAGGCACTTAATACATCCTATCAACTACAAAAGGGTGTTCAAGCAGTACTCAGAGATAAACAGTTCTAGACAATCACAATTGATCAAGTAAAATTCTGTTTCTGATAGACAGAGGTGAGCATAGACCTAATGGTTGTCAGGAAATAATGATCTTAACAAGTTCTCATAATTAGCCTGGGCTAATTCCACTGCCTTCCAAAATCTTTCAGTGTTGTACATAGGGGACACTCCAGTTAGACACTAGACAGAAAATCTGGAGTATTTATTTCTGTAATCAGTTTATCTGGATACTGAAAGCATAGAACATGATAGATCACTCAGTAGGAATCACCCAACATGTTGATTGTCTCTCGGAGCTTAATGGGAAAGTCAAAAAGGAATAAAATTAAAAAAAAAAAAGGCATTTTATCTTATCATTAAAAATAACCTTCATGCATCATGAAGCAAAAGAACATCTAATTCCACTATCAAAAAGACTTACAGGAATTGATAAAACTGTGTTTCATTTAAACAAGTGTGATACCTCAGTAACACAGAGAGGGGTATGTGGGGCAAGAGATTATGTGGCTATGTGCCTTCACTCCTATGGAAAGCCTATCAGCATTTGCAGAATCCAAGCTCTGTTTGCAAAGGAGGTAGTTTGCTATGTCTCAAGGCAACCAAGAAAACCTTCCAAAGATGACCTTGGCAAGAAAACAATTCTGCACTGAGTTCACACCAGGCAGGCAGACTAATACAGCTGCAATATGGGGATAAGGACTCTTCATCCATCCCACAAGTCCCATCCTAGGAAATACTTTCACTCTGAGCAAGAGACACTCAACTTGGAATTTGTGATGCATTTGCTAACAATGGTGACAACACTGTCAAAGACATTTAAAATGTGGTCTCAAAAAGGCACAGCCCATGGGCAAGAGTATTCAGAAGAAAGTAGTGGAACATACTGGTCAAGAAATAGGAGAGGTGAACTGCATCAGCAGTCAATAGTTTGAGGAAGAGGTATGTTTGTACATGTAATAGTAATACTAAAAATGTGAAGAAAAAAAGACATTTGTGGTCTGCACACTCTGAGTACTCACACGATGTCCCATCAGGAGGTTGTGGTCCAGAACACATGCCACTAAGCTAGACACTGGAGTGAGTTATGGCTGTTACATGCTCAGCCTGGACATATAAGAAAGATCTGACTGGAGCTCCAGCCCTTCCAAAATGCTTGCCTGCTGCTGTGAACAGTGCAGCAAGACACCCTTCAGAAGATCTTACAAGGCAGCCAAGGCAATGCAGCTACTTTCCAGCCTCTCTTCAGTGACCCTCTAGGATCAATGGGCCAACAGAAGGAGCTGTCTGCACAATTTTAGAGGGGAAACAGCCTCTGCCTGGGGGGATCTTAAGTCCTACGTCCTTGGAAGGCATTTCAGACATTGTGGAGTGCCCAAAGGTGAGCACAAGGGACTGGCCTCCCTCATTGTTGGAGTTGCAACACCAGTTGGGTAAGAAGGCAAGTCTTTGGACCAGAAACTGGACAAGCAATAAAGACCTGTATATCATTTGACAGGAGGCATAATCTGAGTAAAACAGTGCTTTTCATACCTTACTTTCTTTCTTGCCTGCCACCACCATCATTCTACCTTGTCTGAGCTCAGTCTCAGAGCCACAGTTCTGCTGCATTTTCAAGAAACATCTGTCACGCTTTCACCTGTACCTCCACCATAACTGTGAAATGATGCCCATAAACTTTAGGAAGACCTCTTTTCAGTTCATTTTCAAGATCCCCTCAGTCTTATCTTATTGTCCCTTTGTACTTTCCACTTGTCTTTAACAACCTCTTTTTGTCTTTTTCTCTCTTTCTGTTTGGGAGAGGTCTGTCTTTCTTCTCTGTGCTTGTATTGCAGGCAGCATTGTCTGAATCCAAGTTCCTGAGCAGAGCTCCCAGAAGGGGAGTATTTGATGAATCAATAGATACAAAATTGTCATTTTGGACATTATGGAAACATCAAGTTCATCCATATCTGTTGGATACTCTGAGAAGAAAAGAAAGTTGGCAAAGAACCAAAGATAGTCTTCTTTCAAAATCTGGTGTTATTATCTCTTGTTTTCAGAGCACTTCTGCATGAGATAGAGAGGATCAGCAACAGACTCCATAAAATTTTGTTTGGGGCCAGCCTGCAAAATAAAAAGGTGAAGCATTACAAAGCTGAGCAAGTTGGAGTAAAGACAAATCATTCCTGTGGTGAGTAGCTCCTTGCAGAATCAAAATTCATTTGGAAGCATCTTAGCATTGAGTTTTCAGGGCCCTGTATTGACAAATGAGACTACCACCAGCAGACCCAGGGCAGGAGTTTTATAAATGTTCACTGTTTATTGAAGCTTTGCTCATGCATCTAAATGACAGAACTAGAACTTGCTTGCCATTTTAGGACATTGCTGCCTGTATTTCAAAAAATGCTTCTACGGTGACCTTGATCAATCAGTTTGTCACTACTCAGTGCTTTTATCTAATGATAAGTATCACCAAGGAAATGTAATGGTACTGAATCAGTGACAAAACTACCATTGCCCTGCAGTGACTTTGGATTTTTTTTTGCACGCATCTGCTAAAATTACCAGGAAAAGTAATATTGGCAAAGAGAAGGGACTCTCATTAATTCAGTCAGACCCAATCTTTTGTTTTCCAGTGTCAACATGTTGCACTGTTGCTACTTTGCCAGTGTAACTAAAAACACCTCCTTTTCCAGCTTCCTTACCTGAAAAACATATTAGCGCATAAGAGAATACTTGAATGATGCACGCACGAAATGTGTTAAATGTAAAATAAATGCAGTTGGTAGTTTTGAAAGAAATTTGGCATGTCAAATATTTTTAACTGATTATTTTCTTCCCCTAGTGTAATGAGTTAGGTGTTGCACCATTCATCACTTTCCATGATTCACTGAGCTTATATAATATCCATTTGCCTAGCACTGCTTATTTGAATACCAGTTCCACCCCTGCAACAAAACCTGCAAACTTCAAAAATATTTGTTGCCACACTCATTTTTCATCAAAGAAATCTGAAGTAAGTAGGACTGTATGAAGACTGTGGCAGCCTAACAGAAATATTTATAAGAACTAGTGATCACAAAATAATAGTTTAAGGCGTGTTGAATTTTAACTTTGCCAAATCTTACAGTAAGCAAAGATATAGAGTGGATCCTACTTCAAAAGTTTTAATTCTAGACGTATTTTTCACCAAAATAGAAGTATGAAACTTAGTTCCTCTGCTTTCTCTGCCAAAAAAAAAAAAAAACAAAAAAAAACAACCACTGAAAGTCTTTTTCAAACCTTTCTCAATTAAAAGAGTGTCTCTTACATTTTCAGCATAGTCTAAGTGTGATTCCTTTATATTTGGACTATCTGATACAGTTCATAAAAAAAATATCGAATTCCTGTCATATTTTTAGATCTCAGTGTAAAATTACTAGTGAAGATACTGAAGAATCTCTGTTACACCAGAAGCTCAGACAATGGACTTGGACATGCTTTTATTAGGCATCTTCATCCAGCTTCTCTGTCATCTTCAGAAGAGGTAACTGCAATTGTGAAATTGCCTTCTCACATGTTGCTGGTGCAGGTGTGGCCCAGTGAGCAGATGATGGGAGCCCCAAACAGAAAGCCAGTGCTTTCAGCTGCCACTGACTGATTTCTGCTAGTTGATATGGTACATGAAACTGAAAGCCCAGACAGACTATCAACCCTGAGCAGGATGTATGTTTTCTGAGTCTTAAGCATGTACCTCTGTCCGGCACTGATTCCCCGTCTCCAGGTACCCCAGGCCATTTGAACTTATCCTGGAGATCTCTACTTCTAACCTTCTTTTATATCTCCCTTATCCAGTGCTAAAACTGGGGAGAAAACTGGAAAGCCTCATGAAGAATTTGGACAATTCTGTCTATATTAAGAAATTGCTGGGGATATCCTATAGGATCTTACACAGCTCAAACACTTCTCCCTGGCAGGGTCCCTGCACACCACTTTGCCAGGATAAATAGGCCATTCCTACCAGTGCCTGTAAGAATCCTTGCTCCAGCGGAATTTGGTAGGATCTCTAAATTATGTCTGTAATAACAAGGCAAAAAGGAACAGGAAGGACTCCTGGCCCCAAGATAAGGATTAAGTTCACAGTGCTTTTGACTAGCCTCTTGCAGGTCAGAAATGACTGGAGCAATCCAAGACAGAGCCAGAAACTAAGCTAATAAACGTGGATAGTCAAGGTTCACTTCCTTATTTTGGTTTTAGGCACTCTTTTTTGTACCAATTTAGACCCACCCCTAAAAGCTGTTCTTGTGCTTTTGTCAAGGAAATATGGAAAAAGGACAAGCATCTTACCCAAATTAATATCAGGATCGAGTTGTATTCCCACTGACTCAATTAGAATAAGCACACCAGAAGTGCACATGTTTGTTCATATGTAGGACCATGTTTAGTAGTGTTTTGAAGCAGTCACAAGAACAGGCTTCAAGTGTGAGATTAGCAAAAATCTGCCTCCTTGCAGGTCCCGCCAGGGTCATGGCATGTAGTATGTGCTGAGACATCCAGAGCTGTCAAGACTTGAGTACTTCCACAGATGCCCAAAAGCAAAAATTGACACAATACCAGATTTAGGCAGAAGAAGAAAATATCTAAACTATAGATTTGAGTACACACATCATCTCTGTGATCTGTCCCTCTGCTTTCATATTGCAAGTACTGTAACCTTCTTCCTGCTCTGCCTATTAAGATCCCTAATTATATTAAAGCCTATCATCACTTATTCAGGAAAGCATCCCTTTAGCACATCCAAAGTGGCTGATCCCCAAGGTTAGAGTTACAATGACAGAGAGGAACGTGTGTGTTTTCACAGAAGCACTCTTTAAATGAGTTTTCTTTTCTAACTTTTTCAGTGAGCAAGGTCAATTTTATTGGTTTTGTTCAGCTGGAACTCTTTAACAGTAGAAAATTAGATTGTGTAATGTATATACTTTGCCACCTGATCTCCAACCTGAGTATGCTACCTAGCTCTACTGATTTTCTTTAATGAGGTGGAAAGATATATAACAGTTTTAAATATGCAGGCTAACATTTTCCTCCATCTATAATTATGCAAATGATTATATAGTTGTCTCTTCATGACAGAAGTAATAACATCTTATAGAGACCCTGTTAAAACTCACTGAAATTATCTACACAGATGGATATGATTTTACAGCAAATACAACACAGACTCATTAATTAGTTACAAACCACCACCACAATCTCCTAAAAAGCTATGTGACACAGACAAAGGCATGTATTGTGTAATTATATGATTTTGTGTTTGCACTAGATGACTGAAACAGTCTTTACAATAAGATCAAAAGTAACAAGAAAAGTCACAGGCTGTTATTATTTTTCAAGATGTAGAGAAAATACCATCTATTTTTCACATATACTTTTGATTTTAAAACAAGCAGTACCATAGCCATCATTTAGCATCTTATGGGATGTTTTCTCCCTTCCTTTCCCCGCTCTCTTTCATGCATCAGCAGTGGTGGGGTTTGTCAGTTCATTCCCATTTTGCACCCATCCATAACTTCTCAACTGATGACTGTTTATCTGGGACTTAGGCACAGTGTCCTATTCAAGCACTGTGTTTGGCTGGGGCTATTTATAATTTCCAAGAGAAATACTTTACCAGAGGATGCATTTTTGGTACCTCTATTTCTACCTGCATGTTTTGAGGGTCTTTTAATATAAGCAGGAAACATCCCAAGCTCTCATGCACATAATATACTCATTAAAATAAAAAGTCATGAATCTGTTTTAAAAAATCAACTTCATTTAAGCTTAATGGCAACATTTTAGAAGGAATTTCATTGATATAAACATTTTTATAAACATTTGCATTCAAAAAAGTACCATTCAGAATTACTAAATAGGTCCCATGAGCTCCATTTAGAGCTCACATGAGATACGAGTTGGCACCTCACACCTCTTCTTTTAATTCTTGTTTAATTTTTCTCCACGAAACAACTCATGGTCCTTCACAGGCTTTAGAAAAGTCCTGATGCAAAGTTACTTGATGCCAGTATGAAGGAAGAAGAGACCTGCAATGGCCCTTTTCTGGCAATGGAAGAAACAGCATCTTACAAGAAGCAGAGACTTTTGCTGAAAGCAGAAAAACTAGACACAGGAGAACCTTCTGAGTAAGCCCTCAGTAATTATATTTTCCACTTTACTCTTTTTGGACATGTTGGTCACCTTTTCCTGTGAGGGGAACATACAATCGCAATGGTTTCTGGAGGAGAGACTGACCTATGATTCACACCTTCCTGTGACTCCATGTCTTATCTGTGCACTCTCTCACCTGGGGAGGCCACAAATAGAAGGTGTAACTTCTTCTTTACTAGGACCTTCAACTCATTTCTGTTACAAGAAGAGAAATTCAGAGATTCTTTCATCCTACCCCTTGGCCCCTTGACACCCTGGCTCCCTTGCCCTTCATAAAGTTCACAAGCTTTATTCATTACCATACAACCCTACATGTTTTAGAAACCTGTTCCACCACATTTTCCCTTTTTTCCTGTCCTGGTTCTGGCCAGCACATGGTTAATTTTTGCAGTAGCTGGGAGGGGGCATGTCTAAGACATGGAGGTTATTCTATAACACCTCATGTCACTGCTGGGGGCAGGGGAAAGGGACTCTTTTCCAGGGAGAAGGGGTTCTTTCTGGTTGAGCAAGCATGGTGGACATATTGGTTGGGGTGGGGTAGCACTGGCTGTGGTCTCCTCAGGTCAGGCTTGGTGAGCATTCCTCATGTGAATCACTCTCTCTTGTACACTTTTGTTGCTAATATTGTTGCTGTTAATGTTCATTTTTCTTCTCCCATTGCTGTTTCCCATAAATTGTTCTTATCTCAACCAATGATCTTTTCCTTTTGTGCCTCCAGTTGGAGAGGCAAGGGGAAGTGGCATGTAGTTTTAGGAGTACTAAATGGGAGAGTACCATTCCTAAACCATGACAATCCCATTGCAGGTTCTCTTTTTCCTGCACACATCTCCTCTAGCCCATCCCTAGCCCATCTGGTGAACTCTAAGGGCCCTTAATTTCACAGCTACCTTCAAAAAAAGTGCTATTTAAATGAACATGACATGCCTATCCATGCGACAAACATTCGCACAAGCACAAATAGACATCAAGCATGTAAATGCCCTCAAAATGCATGCAAATAATTTCTACATTGACTAAATTTTATCTGCACATTCAGAGCCATTCAGCAAGCTCCAGGCTGTGAGGAAATCTGCACGCTTGGAAGAAGGGATGTGTTCCTTGTACGCCCACCAATTCAAGAGGAAATATGGGCAGAGGAGAGAGGTAGGACACTAATCTCAGGGGACAGGCTGTTTCCGAGGAAGAGATGCAAAAAATCACAGGAAAAGGAGAGAGTCTGCACAGGGAGCACTTATCTTGTTCTCCATACCACGTAACAGTGCCCAAATAATCAATGGATGAGAGTCTTGAACCTGAGTCACCCCGACCCCTAAATTAACCTGGCAACTGAAACCACTTCTCTGGCCTTTTTAGGAGCACTTTCCGTGGAGAAACAAAAAAGAGAAATGCCTATGTCACATAGATATATATATATATATATACATATATACACACACATATCTATACATATCAAAAAAATGTGCAGATATTTATCTCCAAATCACCTAATAGTCTCATGGTGCAGTCACACAGCTGGGATGTGAAAAACCTCACATATTAAATAAAAATAAAAAAATTTCACTGTGGAAAGAAAAGAGAGTTCTGTTTGGGTTTAAGGCACAAAATTTCATGGGACAGAAAAATTGCTTCTCACAAAGATGTATTAAAGCTGCCCTTTGTGGAGGAAAGAAAAACCCCAGAGGTCAAGTGGAAGAGAATGTGCCTCCAGCTTCAAGAAAAAGAACACGAACTTAATGGAGATCTATTGGAGGACAGTGGAGCCTGCTTCAGAGAAACAAAGGCTACAAAGAAAGAGCAGTCTTTATAATGAGGAACCTCTGCTCGTTCTCTTAGTGTCAAGGACTTTGCCATTGACATGCTATTCCTCTTCCTTCTCCTACTCATTCAGGTCAAGTCCATTGTGCTGCTATTTGTAGCTCTAATAGCTATCTGCTTTGGACATCATTAAAATTGAGGCAATAATAAGTCTCTGATCTGTTTATTAATGACAGGAATCCATAAACAAATATGTTGCATCTTGCCTGGAGACTTGTGGTGTCTTAAAAATACATTTGAGGACGATCTCTGCTTTAAGTTTCTGATTGTGCTGAGTCCTACTAAGTCACAGGAAAATGTAACTTGCACATTGCAGTGGTTATTCAGTGGTTAATGGGTCCCCACTGTCCATGAAAAGTCTCTCTGTAAGTTCCCTCTTCACTGTAAAACTTACTTAGCTCCAAAGCTACTGATGCAGCCAGCCAGAGTAAAAGGATCCTCAAAAGTGACAGATTTAAAGGAAAAAATACTGAGTGGTTTGCTAGAGGCAAGTTATTTTAATATAATGCAGCAATGACAGCTCCCTGCGTTTAATCATCAAGCTCCTGATTTTCTCCCCAGCACTTGAATTTCACACAATTTAGGAATTTGGGTAGATGCTATTTTACATTCCCCCTCCTGGCTGTTGAGCATACCTGCCAGGTTCATGTTGGGAGCTGTGTTTATAACTTTCCCAGCAATTTTAAACAAAACCCTAAATAATTGCATGCATGAAAGACAGGCCTCAAAAGAGTAGCTGATACAGGTTTTCCAGGACATTTGACTGCTCTGGCATTTTCAGCATGGCTGAGACACACTGATTGCACATTTTTATCCTTGCCTGTTCAGTAAAGCGTTTTAACTCTTTTAAATATTTCTGTGATGCCTCTCAAGTATAAGCACAGCTATTTACCTAACTAACAGCTATTATGAGCAAAGGGACATAAGAGTCTGGGGCTTCTGTTCTTGAGTTTCATAAGATCTATACTGGACTTTATCACGATTTGTTATGCCAAGAAGAATACAAGAATACCTTGGCTTATGTACCAGTGTACATATGCTTGTGAATTCTGGAAGAAGGACACATATAAAGCCATGAAAAAAACTTAAAAATTTCCCCTACATTTGAGTGGCTAATCAGAAAGAAAACAAAGTGTATTAAAAATATAAATCACTGTCACTCCTCCCCCTGCAGCTCCTAGAACTAATTTTTGATAAGTGAGAATATCTTACTGCTTTCTGAATTGTTTTATCTCAGGCTTCAGGTAGGTCAGCTGAAGAGGCCAAGAGCCCTAATTAACATAGAAGCAAAAAATACAGTACTTCAAAAATTTCACACGAACCTATCTGAAAACCGAAATTCATGACTTTGTGTCTTTGAGGCAGATGAGTAAGCAAACCACTCAAGCCAGAACAGTGGCAGTCTGCTTCTCATCTACAGACTCCTGGTGCCCATGGACCAGATCTCTGCAGGGACCAGTTCTCAATGGGAACTAGTTCTCAGCAGGAACCAAACATTCAGTATGACATATCCACTTACCTTGTTGATTGATCATGCTCTGAGACAAGGAAATTTCTTATTTCCTTCAGGTTGATTCTATCAGCTCTGAGACATAGCACTTCCAGACAAATCACGAAGCTCTCTGTTCTCAGCCAACTTCAGACTACCATGTGTATTTTCTACCTGACTCTGGCTTCAAGGGAGCCAGTCCTTTGTCTCCATATCAGTTCAAAACTTTCATTTAACCCATTCTTTTCCTTAGAAGAATCATCAGATCTTTATTGATTCATCCTCTCATCTCTCTTATAAAAAAATGAAGTAGTCTGATAATTCCTGGTGTTTTAGCTCTACATGCAATGCCAAAATAGAGAAACAAATGACTGAGAGGCCCTACAAGTTTATCAGAAATTGGTATTTTTTAATTGCCGTTAAACAGTGCTACTGTAGCGAGCTGTGCAAACCTCCTGCCAGGAGACTGAGGACAAGGCTGATGAGAGGAGGCCATAGCCCACAAACTTAGACTTGTGGAGGCCCGTGGGCAAGTCTCTGGGGGTGTGATGCCTATCTAAAGAAGACCAGTAGCCCCTCTCTGGGTGTGTGATGCTTATCTCCTATGAGCCACGCCATGACAAAGGGGGCCCTCTGTGCACACACTCACCACTACCCCAGAGAAGGTCTCACTCTTGGCAGGGGTGCCTCTGAAGCACACTGCCCCCCTAGCCTAAATTGAAGGTGCAAAAATCAGCATCTGCAGCCTCTGACTCATTCTGCAAAAACAGCATGACTGTGCAAAAGTGGCACCCACCACACACACATGGGGAAGGTACCAGGAGTCCTTCTGAGGGTATATAAACCCATTGCACCTTATGTTTCATTGGCTTCTTTCTCCCACCACTCCCCAATGAACCAACACACCAGCAAAAACAACCAAGTTTGTCAGAGACCTGTGGGTGATGAATATAATCTCTTTCTTCTCTCTTTACACTTATAACTCTTACTCTTTTTCTCTTTTCTCTCACACATTTTCTTGAGTATTAAAAGCATAAAAGCATATATTTATGCTTTTATAGTGCTATATTACTATAGATAATAATAACCAAGACAGCTACATACCTGCTTTCCTTTGAAACCAAGTTGTTCTAAAATAAACCACATATCTGAAAGCACTGATCATCCCATTCTATTTACTTCAATTCACCTCAAGGGATTTATTAGCAACAATCAAAAGTTACTTCTGCCTTGAGAGGCAGGCCATAACAAAGTTACAAATGTGGAGTCCATATTGCCTTTCCGTGGATTTCTGCTGCCCTTCTGAGCCTGTGACTCTGGGCTTTCTTAGTAAACAATTGCAAGAAAACTTTTTTTGCAAGACAAGATTCATCTGACTAATTTTTTTTTTCTACCAACTTTAAGACAAGATGAAGTTTGTATTTCTCTCCATTTTTTTTAAAGGCCATAGATGCTGACTAGCTCCAGTACCCACATGTACATTTTGGAAGTCTAGATTTGGTTAGACAAATCACAGACTAGATGATCAAAACATCCAGGGTAAAATGTGGGGCTTCAAATGAGAGTACAACTCTGGGAACACAATGAATTCACTGTTAGGGAGATAAGAGAATGGTGGGGTTGAACAAAGTGTATATCTGGGCATGTGATTCCCAATAGTTAGGGATAGTTAGTGTCAGGCAGAGGATGTAAGGACAGAAACAGTATGACAGAGAAATGAATGTGAGCATGAGAGAGTAAGTAAACTCAGATTTGAAGCTGGAGATTGACTTTTGTCCAGAAATTTAGAAGACTGGATGATATTCTTTCTCTAAGAATAAAAAACAAATAAGTCAATACAATATCATAATAGAATGCAACAAAATACATTAAGAATAAAATGAAAGGCTATTATCTTAACAAATTCCTGTGGCTTTTGAAGTCTGACTTGCAAATTATTCTTTTTAATTTTTTTGAGGCTGGTAATACTGACAGCTCTAATAGCAAACTATTCATTTAAATAAAACAATATGTTATTTCCAGTTTTGAGAAACAGGAAGAAAAAAAATAAAACTAAAGGCAAACAGAAAAAAATCCACATGCTGAGAAGGAAGCAATGCAAAACATTGCTTGGCTGTCACTGAGCTCAGATTGCAAAATATCAATGAGAAAAAAGGTCTAAGCTCTCTCTGCTTCTGGGCCTCTGTGTTCCATCATTTAACAGAGAAAGCTGTCCACATCTCAGCAGGGGACTCAGCAAATTTGACACAAGATCATGTAAGCTTGTAAGCTTCTATCTTGACTTCCATCTCAGATGAAATATTCCCTTGCACTGGTGCTGTAAAAATAGCGAAAGCACACAGATTACCATTTCCAGTCACCACAGCCTTTTTTAGCACCTTTCAGGCTTGTATCTCTGGTGCCAAATCCATTCTAAGGAATAGAATAGGAGGAGAATGTAGTCTGCAATTTTAAGACATTGTTTTGTCTCTCATCTCTTGCTGCTAAAACCTGATGACAAGGAAAATAATATTCTTCCATTTAGCCCTGCATTCCAACATCTTAAAACTAAGCTGCCTGACTACTCTTTGCCTTGCTGCTGTGTGAGAATAATGGCAATTAATTTTGAATAGTATGGGTTAACATCAAGTCATCATGTGAATCTAATTGTCAAATTAATACCCAGCAGAACAGCAGTCTCCAAAAAGCTTTCATACTCTGAACAAGAAATAGATGTTTATGTATCAGACCCTAAATAATCAAACACCATCAACCTTAATGTCAGTAATTTTTTTTTTATTATTTAACATGATTCCTTTCCAGCCAAACAGGCTGACACCAAAAGTGTCCATTTCTTTATGCTACTGAAGGTTAAAATCACGCATGCAACTCACTTCACCTGTCTTTGTCTATCTAAAAGTTAGGCAACAAATCTCAGCTGCCTAAATTTCATTAGCTGAGGATCTGGAAGAATCATCTAATCTGTCTTCAATATTTATGTAATGTTTTATTGAAGAATCACTACTGCCTTGAGAAGGAACATGAATGACTATCTAAAATTAAGCTAATCATAAGGGGGCTAATGTTACCTGAGATTAATCCCTCTATACTTAGAACAATTAGTCCAATACCCATCAAATTCTCTCATATTCAGTTTCTCCTTTCAAACATAGTGCAGCATGGCACATTTCAGCCTCACCAACCACAGGATGTTGAACTAGCAATGTTGTGAGGTCCCTCCCAAGCTGAATTATCCTGTGAATCTGAATTATCCTGTGAATCTGAATTATCCTGTGAATCTATGCTTTCATGACACTGGCAAATTCTGAACTCTTGACCTAAGACCAGAGACAATACCACATTTTGGAAAATCACATGTCTTTGACCCCTATCCTTTTTTGGTTCTATGTCTACCAGTCAAAGGAATGCTTTAAAATTCATCTACTTGTCAATATAGAGAGAGACATTAAGAATTAGTAAACCTTGCAAAAGTCAGACTATGTATTTAAAACTTTCACAGCCACGACCAACTGTTCACATTCACTATATTGCAGTTCAATATACAACCAGGAGACTCCTTCACCAAATGAACAATTGTGAGAAGTAATAACACATTTGAAGCTTCCACATGCTTCCAAGTTATTTAACAGAGTTGCCTTTGTAATTTTGATGCATTTGGAAAAGTCATTGTTCAATAGAACTCAGACTCTTGCCTTCACCTGCGGAGAAATGTGGCCAGCTGCCAATTTCCATCTGCTGCCTGTTGAATGATACAGAAAGACTGGCTGACTTAGAATCTTTTTCTTTTACTTATCCTTTTCTCCTTTATGTAGCTAAATGCTTTCTTTAATTGTTCCTTTCATTTGAAAATAAAGACAGAAAGGAAACTCACAAAGGTTCTCTACATGGCTAACTTTGCAAGAAAGCACTGGGGCACATTTGTGGATTGCTTTAAATGAATTCATATAGTCTGGCTGTGCTTTCAACTCAACGAGGATTGGATTAATGCTATTTATTCATATGCTGTAGTGTCTCCCTGGAATTCTGAAACGTTATTTAAATGTATATTGCTAAGTAGATGAGGTTGGTAAGTTTTCAGCTAAAGCTGTGTAATACACATTAATTATGCAATTACTGTCTTGGGTCTGAATTTATATAAGCAATCAATTTACTTAGTTCTTTCTGCACTATTATTGACCAGTACACCACAGACGTACATTTTACATGCATGCAAAATAGTATTGTAGACATGGAGGCAGATCTTGCAGCATTACCTATTTTGTTTGCACAACACTTTCTAACATTAAAATTTGCTTTATTCAACTTGGAAAAATTTTGTTTCAAATTTTCTCTACTGTTTTAGCATCAAATAATCCATAAAATCTGACCAAAAAAAAAAAATCAGTTTAGAATAAAAACAGAGGAAAGTGCGGAAGATTTCTGTAGTCCCAGGACAGACTTAGTCTTCTAACAAGAGCCACTAGGACTAGTGACTATGCTATTTTAATCCTAATTTATACACAAGATATTGAAATTTCTCTCACTTTCCTTCTCAAGCCATAACCCTTTAAATGTAAACAACCTCAATGCTATGACAAAAGTACATACAGACCTCAGTAACAGCCAGTGCTCCTCAGTGCATTACATCCAAGTCTCTGCCCTGTGAAGTGGAAGAGTGGAATTTCTCACTCCTGCTTTGTAGAATGAACACACTGGGACATGTCCTCTGTCAAGTACTACACACAAGTGATGCCCTATATGTGCCTTTTATTCCAAGCAAAAATCTGATCAGCTCACTCCTGAGATCACTGAGACTAGACATTATCTCTCTTATCCCCTTTTATTGAAAAATTAATGCTTTTTTAACGATTATTAAATGCTTAAATGTTTGGGATTTTGCTTGAATTAGAAGCATCTTGCTGGGTGGTGGAATATGTGAATTCAATTTCTTCCTACCAGAGAAGCTGCTGAACTCACAGGCAACCAATGCTCATCCTATGCTCATCTGTTGCTTAGGCAACTGAGGAACACCACAGGATTAAGCTCTGGCCAGAAGCAAGAGGACAGGATGAGAAAAACTCATCATCAATACCAAGACTGCAATACTCATAAGCAATCCCATAGATTCAGGCCCAGCTGAAGTGGTAGCTGGAAACCAGAGCACCTAACCTGCCTGAAGTAGCATTACACACCATTGTTCATGCAGGTGGATCAACCCATGAGTCCTCCACCAAGGTATCTACAAGCATGATAAGTGTGTAAGCTTCTGTTAAATATCTGGTTAATAGACTTACTGCCATAAAGTCAAATGCCTGCGATCACTATAGGCAAGAGGGCCTGTTATCTGAGAGAAGACCGTTTCTCACTGATGCTGCTTGGAATGGGAATCGTCTGCATGCCTACAGCCTACAATCTTCCTTCAGTCTTACAATCTGCTCCCTTCCCTCTTTGGTACCTTCTTTTCAGAGACATGAGCATAACAGGAACCAGCAGCATTCTGGAAAACCTGTTGTAGAAAAGCTGGGAGCACAACTCATTCTAAAGGATGGAATAAGGGCATGGTGGTAGAAGAGCATTTTTCTTCAGACATGGCTACTGGGATTGAATTTCATGTAAATAAAACATGACCTACAGATGGGATGGTTTAGGACTGAAGCCCTGGATGTTTTTGCATCTACAGAAAAACTCTGGCAGAAAGATAAATTCCAGGCTTGACACCAACCCAAGTGTTCCCAGAGGGTCATAGAATCATAGAATTATAGAATATCTCATGTTGGAAGGGACCCATAAGGATGGAATCCAACTCCCTCCTCCTCACAGGACTACCTAAAACTACACCATATAATTAAGAGTGTCATCTTTATGCCCCTTCAACTCTGACAGGCTTGGTGCCATGAGTCCTAGCTCTGGCTTTAAATTTTAACTGAGCAAAGGACCCTGGGGGTTGAGGCATGGGAACATTGATTAAACCTTTTTAAGGAACTTTTTTAGAGTTCAGTAATGATTTAAGCTGCCAACACAGATGTAGCCCTGAGAGAAGGGAAGAGAAACAGAGAAAAAGAGAATGAATATATTTGCAAATAAAACTCATGTTTTAGCCATTCCATTATGGCCAAATTTCTTCTCTTTTTTAATAAAAGTAGAAAGGGACAGGACAGGCAAGGATATAAAAAAAAATTACAACTTCCAGCATAAATAAAAATGCTAGTATAGTTTGCATCATATTGGGATAACAATCAGGATCTGAATATCTAAGACTCATTAAAGAAATTCTCTGCTAGAGAAGACCTTTGCCTTCTATTCAGCACATGGCATAATGAGGACCTTGCTTACAGAGCTACACTTTCTAAAACTAGATTACTTGTAAAATCCATTGCTCCCGCAGGTAAGGGAAATGTTAAAGCTTTTCAAGTGGCAGAATTAGCAAGGCTATTTGGTAGTGTTTCTCCTCCTAGGAGACTTTTCTTCTCAGCTGTTGCTTCAGCCTCACAGCCCATATGAAAGAACAGCCTAGGACAGAACAGATGAGGGACTCTGCGGGCAGAGGTAAAAGGATCATTTTCACACCATTCACAAGAATTGGATCCCTCTGCTGCACAGGGAGTTAAAATTAGCCTTCTCTATAGGCCTTCAACTTCTCAAGCATTTCTAACAGCTCACAGAATAGAGCCATGCTTCACAGAGCTGTAAGAATCACCCCTACTGAAATTCTACTTGCATTGCTGAAGAAATAAGTAGAAGGGTGTTAGGATGCTAGCTTTCACTCTGCTTTTTTTCTTTTTCCCACTAGCTCCTTGCAGAAGTTCCCTCACAGCAAGGTAAAGCTTTGATTTTTCCCTCCCTCCCTACTTCTTATTGTCCTGACTCACTGTCTCTCTCTCTCCAAGTGAGATATTGAAAAATCATGAACATTTGTTGGTGTAAGTTGTGATCAAACAATCACATTTCAGATCTCATCAAAAGATGAACTGAAGGCCCTGTTCAAAAGGACATTTGCCCAGTCTTAAAAGAACCTTAATAAGAAGTCTATTAATCAACAATTAATGAACATTATCATAAATATTTTTGACAAAATGGCATGCATGAAAGTTCATCTGTTCTAGCAGCAAAAGAAAAATCAGATTAAAATCTTAATTAAAATATGAAGAAGAGGCTTGTCATGATCTTCAACACACTGGAAGATTCCTTTTTTGAAAATCAAGCTCTCTCTTGCTGTCACATTACACTATGTTGTTAATGAGCCCTTTCATTTCTGCATGCATAGCAATAGATTTAATCTTAGCCACATATTTTCAATGATTGATGTTCCCCTAATTACATTTTATGATATATTGTGCTGTGCCACCTCTAATGAGTAGCAAACATGGCATTACCTCACTAGTACTCAACCACAGAAATCAATAACAGACATTTATTCAATGAACTGCAAATTGTGATTCACAAGCTTCTCTGTGTGTTGAGTAAATTCAAAGTGTAATTAATTTTCACGCATATCACAAATAGCAAATGAGTGTATGGGCTAACTTTAAAAGTGATTTGCTTCTTCCCTGCCTAATTACAGCACAGAAAAAAAACTCTCAAGACATAATTCAAAGGGCTGAGAAAAATCAATGGCTTAAGAGAAGCCATCTCTATAGATGGAAAGAGCACAGTCATGGGTTACGCTTTTGAAAACACTTAAAAGTCATTTCCTAAGACATATCTTATTGAATGAAGATGGCACCATTTGCAAACAATCTTGCCTATATATATTTGCTTGTACACAATAGTGAGAAAGAAATTCCTTGGTAGCTTTCCTGCCAGGAAACAAGTATCCAACTGTAAGAAATAGGTAAGTGCCTTTTTCAAAAGAAAAACATTGTCAGGTGTCATCCAGAACTTGTAACAAGAGAGCTGACTCACTGCTCTTCATAGGTGATGGTTTTGCTTGGAGTCAACATAAAAGTTTATAAAATGAGTAGTTATTGAGCCTTTTAAAACTTCTACCTGTGGCTTTAGTTAGCTTGCAATTTCTTTACTGAAAATGTCCACTCAAATCAGAGGAGAGAACCAAAGGACTTTGCAGCTCTGTTGGCACACCGGTTCAGGAACAGAGGCATACAGATTGGAGAAGCATTAAAGCTGAAGGCTCTGAAATTCATAGCAAAAGATTGTGGGTCACTTTAGGATCAGTGCAGTTCTTTGCACTAAAGCAGAGCCCTTTTTACATGGGCTTGTAGTGATAGGATAAGGGGGAATGGCTTTAAACTGAAATAGGATAGTTTTAGATTGGATATTAGGAAGAAATTCTTCACTGTGAGGATAGTGAGGCACTGGAAAAGGTTGCTCAGAGAAGCTGTGGATGCTCCATCCTTGGAAGTGTTCAAGGCCAGGTTGGATGGTACTTTCAGCAACCTGGTTTAGTGGAAGGTGTCCCTGACCATGGCAGGGCAGTTGGATCTAGATGGTATTTAAGTCCCTTCCAACCCAAACCATTCTATGACTCCATGATCTTTTCAGGGATAGTTGTACAGTTCAGGATCTAAACCTTCAGTTCCCAAGAGGCTGTGCCAGTCTCAATAAACCAAAAACATCTGGGACTGATCTCAGGCACTGAGGCCAGCTGGTATGGAAGGGCCTGTGTCCGTATGGAGCTCAGCTCTCTTGTTCTTCAAAATGGGCTGATCAGAGGGAGTGTGCCTCTTGGAAATACCCGTGACCTATGTTAATTCCCAAAGAGTGCCTACCAATTATGTGAGAGGTTGTTGCAGGGTCTGGGCCAAAAATTTCCCAGTGACTACACTGAAAATACAAGATGGTCAAGCGCGAAACCCAGGAAAACACTCTGACACCACTTAATTCACCAGTAAAGATGTAGCCAGTATTTCCCTTCTACAACACAGCAGGTGTCAGCTTTTTTCCTAAATATCTACTCTTCATCTTTAAAGGCATCTATCTTAAACTTCTGAGGTCAGCTTTCTGTGGCATCTACCATCTGCTGTTATATCCTTAGCAGTGTTACTTATGCTGGACTTATTGAGGTGTTTTAATGCAGGATGAAAAGGTGCAATAGAATATGCTATATTAGAATACATAAATCCCAATTTATCTTCAATAATTACTGCCAGTGTTATTCTGGTGTCACAAAAGATGACTGCAGGCAGATGATACATGATGAGAACTAACTCTAACATCTTATTTGCACCTAAGTTCCAGGTGCTTAGAGAAGTGCTCCTGAAGCAGATGTCAGAGTTGCCCACATAGTCACCAAGGACTGGCAGGTACATTAGAAGGCCTGCTTGCCTGATTGAGATGTCAAAAAATAAACAGGCAAGATCTTTCTCAAAAGCCTCTAAAGTAAAACTGTCACCTTCCATGAGATAAAAACTTAGAACACCTGATTTTTGAGGCAACCAAAATGAATGTGTGCATTCAGCAGCTGAGGCAGAGATTCCATTCTGCCCTAAAGAGACACCGAATTTGCACCTGCTCTGGTTGTCAAGCTTGACTCTTCACCACCTAGTTCTGTGCAAAGCAAGAACAAAGACAGTAAAAATCACATCTAGTCAAAGAGTTCTTTCTAAAGGGGAAAAATTATGTGTATATCCAAGTTTCATTTTAACTTTATTTTAATGGTCAGTTGCAACAAAAAATATGTTGATTTATTTTTCAATTAACAAAAAAAAATCCAAACACCATTTATATAATGAATTGACCACTGCTCACTTCTCAGACTTGCATCAAGTCCAGTGATTTAGAGAAGGCTTCAGCCTCTGGTCTGTATCTGCAAATAAAACAGAATTTTCTTAGCCCATATACAGCACAGAGTTATTCTTACCTTCAAGAAAGATACTCCTGGTTCCTCTTGGCATTCTTTGGGAGGAAAGGAATCAAGATAGACAGGTGGAGAGGTCTAATTAACAGTGAAGTAGAGTTATCACCATGATTTTAAATTAACTGGTTGGAGTTTTTTTTCAACCTTGCCTCCAAGATTATCTTCTTTTATAAGTGTCTCAAAGAGAAGGATGGCTCAGGTTTGGCTCTAGACTAATTGTGAGAACCCAATTTTCAATTTGAGAAATGGCAGAAGAACAATCATCTTAGACATGTTTCCATACTGTTGTGGGACTTACCACCAATATTTAACGCAGACGGACAAAAGAGCAAAACTACCAAACCACAATTTACATTCCTGATTTCGTTCTAGAGAAAAATCCACTTTGATGTCAGTTTTGACACACTAATTAAGCCACAGTAAAACCCCTTCCTGGCCTTCTAAAACTTGGCTGAGCTGTGATAGAAGAAAATTACAGAAATGTATTTACAAAGATCCTCCCGTTTCTATAAAATATAAAAATAATGTGAACGTATGGAGTTAATTTAACCTACCCTGAAAAAATGCAACCTCTGTCAGTCTTGAATGGTCAATCCATAGACAAGCCTGCTAATGATTCTGGTGTTCTGCTGAGGTTAATGAGCCCTTGAGCACCCAGTAAAGGCACAGACACTTAGCAATTAATGTCTTTTATTCAAACCAGCTGACAGGCTAGACAGCAGCTGATTCTCCATTTATACTATATTGTTGCCAGAGTACCTAGCATGCCAACTCTGAGCCTGCATGAGCTGGTTATATTTGTTAAGAATGGATTCCCTCACCTGTATGCTGAGCCCAGTGATATGGCCTTTATGGATTGGATTTAAACCAAAAAGTCTTCTTTCAAGTCTTTAGGGCTTCTATGCATGGTCCACAAATCTCAGAAATGAACTCTTCCTCAAGAGAGCTCAATTCAACCATCAAAGGTCAAGCAGGATAGCTAGTGTATCAATACAATAGGCTCTAGAAAATTATTTTCTATTCCCCATTAGCAATACCAAAATAGCCAAAGACATGCATACTACAATAGTATTTCTTCCCAGCATTCATTTCTCACTGGATACTCCCAAAACAAAAAGTACAAATGGGAAATGGAGGATTTTAAATTGCCTTTGTGCTGCTGCAGGAAGTTGTACCTGAAAAACAATTAATTTGTAATGAAAGAGTAGGGAGCGAGGAGAAAAGTAAAGAAATACTATTTTCTCCCTTAATAGATGAAGAAAATGAGGTTCAGAAAGAGCTATCCATTTTCAGCTACTTTACCATCTAACTTGCATGCTCTGAATTGCCCCCTGGAGGATCCTACTTCTTGTCAGTGGCTGTACATGGAAATTGCCTGCCTTAATACCTTTGAACTCAAAACTGTAGCTAAGATAAATCAGCACAGCAGACTAAAATAAGTGATTTTATATATATATATATATATATATATATATATATTCACACACACACACACATATATATATACGCTTCAAACAAGCCAAGAGTTCTGTTCCAGAGTGACAGCTGCTTCCCCTGGGATGAATCTACTGACACTTAGTCCTAGTTATTCATCCCATCCTTCTCTCAACATATAAATGTCTCAGCTGGGACATCGCAACTGCAAATGAGGCAGCAACTATACTGTCATACTTCACCGGCTTGTTCAGGTAAATTGGCTTCCCTTACTAAACGAGGCTGGCACCTGTGACAATCAAGTCTTATTTAATAATGATATTGTGGTAGAACACATGCATCAACCAAACCACATTATTGTTGCCCTGGTCTCTGTTGTACCATACAGGTTGCTAGTATTCACAACCTATCAAAGAGGTTCATATATACACACTTGGAAAAAGACTGAAAACACTAAAAAAAAATCCCATTTAACAGCAATCTAATTTTGACTGTGACTTAGAAAACTATGTTTAGTGGAGGACATGAATTAAACTTCTGACTCTAGACTAAGATTCAGGTAGGTATATATTTTCCCTGAGATACTTCAAACTGCCTTGTTGTTTGAAGAAGTTTTTGTTAGGAAATGACTCTCAGAATTTCTGAGCTGTGTATCACCCTTCTAAGTACATCTGAAGTTAAGAACCAGCCTTTAACTTGGTGGTTTTAATTCAAGAATCATTTTAGTTTTCAAAAAAATCAAATCTAAAGTGCCTAAGTACACGATGTAACTAAAAGCTAAAAAAGACTATCATTTAGAACAATATGCAGCCAAAATGTAGCTACCTCCTGGAGTGCTTTAAGCTATACAAGTAGTGTGTAAAGAGAATTCTAATTCATCCACTAAAGTAGCTTAGTGGTCCTAGATCACTGATCATTTATACTATACTTCAGATTTTTTTTTCTCTTCTTTGATGTTGTGAAGTGCTCAAATTACGTCTTTTTGCTGTGAAAAGCAACTCCTTATAAAATGATCCAGGAAGCTACCAGGATAAAGTGTGCATTTCCAAACAGAAAATCTTTGCTCTATTCTTTCCTCTATTCCTTCTTCATTCAGTTTGAGTGTAGAGATCCCCAAGCTTGTCCTCACATTGTCTTCATCTGGGTCAATTGGCCTAGTAACAGCAGTTTGTTGTCCAGTAGCTAATTTTAATTAATCTTCTTTAACTAAAATCATTATTAAACAGCTCTCAAATTTTGTTTATGATTGAAAATTGAGTTAGCCTTATCTGAAATGACCAGAAACAGGTACCAAATTAGTTCTTCAGGAAGCATTTTTAGTTGGAATTGATATTATATGGTATAGAATATACCTTTGGGAATTCCCCCTGCAGAGTTCCAATCAGCTGTCCTGGCTATGTCCCCTCCCAACTTCTTGCATGCCACTGTCTTAAACACTGTGGGGATTGTTGCAAAAAAAGAGAAAGCTTTGAGGGTGTGCAAGGATTGTTCATTAATAGACAAAGCATTGCTGTATTATCAACAATAATAAATTGCTTCTTTATCCACGAAGCCAAAACATAGAACCATAAGGACTTCTATGTAGAATTTCAACCCCATCCCAGCCAGACCCCCTACAATCATAAAAGTAATACTGAAGGATTTATCTTTATGCATACAGAGAGATGTATATAATTATATCTACGTCCAATAGTTTCCTAAGTAACCTACATTCCTCATCCCTCCAGCACAGCTATTTTTATTATTTTCTTAGAGATCTAATGCGGGAGTTTTGGCTCATACATTAGCACAGAACTCACCCAGCCATGTGGGCATAAAAGTCTACCTGCACTGTTAAAGATGCAGACCTGAGGCAAATTTGATGCTATTTTTAAATAGCAAAAATTATAAATAGGTCATCTGATATATTGCACAATAAGTACTTCAGAACATGTTTGACTGTAGATGTACACTTAGATCTTTTTATTTACTTACATAATCATTTCAGAATAAAGACATGGCTTGGTTAGTTTACTTTTTAATTCCTAGCAGCAGTAATTGCATGCTTTCAGATGGTTTTCAGATTCATCAAAAAAATATAGAAGATGATTTTAAAAAGACAATTTGTCTAGACTGATTGATTTTGCCATAATTTAAAATAATGTTTTTATCTTGCTGGGATTTTATTTACACATCTCAGTTGGCAACGCTTTCTCATAAACACAGACAAAAGTACCCAGTACATCTTTATGATACTTTGTGATATCATTCTATTGCTCTTTCAGAATGACGTTCCTATTTCAGAGGCACTTAGGGGTAAAGTGTTCTGTGAAGGGTGATTTAATCCTCTCTGCTGCCTTGACAGGCGAGTACCTGAGCTGGTCTGCCTATCATTTAGAAATATTTCAGATACACTCTGCCATCTTTTGGGTTTAGGGATATTCATTTGATAATAACATTCTTTCAGCTTTGGCTGTTGGGAATGAAAATGAGGCTTTCCAAACTGAGGTATGTGCTGATAAACTGGCATTGTAGAATATGTGATTGTGTGACCATTTTCATAAGGTGGAGAAAGTGTTTTTCTTGTTTTCAGCTGTTGGATGTAAGAACTGTGATAGCTCTTTGTGTCCTTGTAGGTGTTTTCTTTTGCAGAGGATATAGTATCTGGAAAGGAAGCTATATTTTGAAGTCCTTTAAATTAATATGAGATATTTTTCTAGAATTCAACAATCTAACACGTTTTACTAAATCACAAACAATATGTTCTTATGTATCAGCAATAACTGATTTTAGCAACCTTATGCTTGGGACAGCAATATCACACTTACAAAAGGAAAATCTTAGGCGTTTTTATGCTATCAAAAAAGCTATTTATTATAGTTACAAATAAGTATATTTACATTTCTTTGTGCTGATTTTGCTGGAGATAAGATATCCTAAAATTATGCTAGGTTACTAGATATTATGTTGGGATCCTAGAAGCACCTGTATGAAGTAAACTGTAATAAATACATACCTTTGTAATAGATGTGTTTTAACACTCATCAGTTCAATTGCTTATATATCTCATTCATTTTTTTACAGTGCACGTACATGGCATGTACTTTGCAACACACATGGACAGATAGGGACCAAACATTTCATGAGTACCTCATGATTTTAATATTTTTGGTTTTCTACTGCTACTCAGCTTCAAGAAGGCTTAACAAAGTAATGCTTGGCAGTTGCTCACTCTCAAGGCTCTCTACAGTGTGCCAAACTGAATACCCAAAAAAGAAGTCAGTCACTTTGGGGTTTGACGGTGTTTATCATGGGACTCTGTGATTACCTCATGTCTGTAACATCACTGAGATGTTTCACTGGTGAGTCAGGGTCACTGATGTCTAGGGGGTCAGACATCTCTGCTTTTCAATCTATCCCTGCCTTTCTTCATCCAGGGCCTTTGTAAAGGAGAATTACAAGGTTTGTTTCAGTTCATTGCCTACATTTGTGTCTTGCACTCCAAAATTGAGATGTTAAATGTTATACTTTCCAACCTGATTTTCCATCATCTCTGAAGGTGGCTTCTTTAGCCTTTCTCCCCTGATAACAGAATGACTGTCATTAAATTCACTGTCTCCTCTTCTGCTGTCCTTCATGCTCAATTGATCTGGAGCTGTCTGGGCACTAAAAACAAAAGGAAAACATTAAAACTTTCTTTTCCAAGCACCACAAGAAAATTAAGTACAGTATTTCCCAAAGTTAATTTGGCAAAATATACAAACTTACTTTAAATTGGAAGTAGACTTTTCCTCCCATTAAAGAGATGAAGGGTGAAAATAAGAACTTGACTCTCCTAGAGGAAAAAATATCTTTGCTTATTTCTTTGCATAGATTTAAATATCAACATGGCACAAACGTTTCAGATTAAAAAAGACTGAAGTGCAAGAACTAAAGAAAAGTTCATTAGTAATGTAAGTACAGCACAAACTTCTGCATAACAGTTAGCTGCAGTATAACCTGCATATTTACAGATGAACAAATCTGTTTTTCTCTCTTTACATATAAAGAAGCTGAAGCACAGAGGAATCAGTCATTTGGGCACTTGGTAACTCTGTCTTTGGGGACCTTCTCAGAGTTGGAAGCATTCAGGTCAAGCAGCAGGGAGAGGAGTTTTCATGGAAAGTGCACGAAAAACTGCAGAGAAGCTTCAGTCTACTCTGATTTCAGAGAGGAGTCTCCTGCTTGTTCTGAAACATAAATGACCAATGACCAATGGGACTGAAGAGATTGGTCACAGCTAGAAAGTGGCAGAAACTTAGTTTTATGAAGTGATACTAAAAGGAAATGTGCAGCCCTTTTTGTGTTTGTCTAGCTATTTCTGAGTTAGCCTGATTTTATGCAGTAGTGCACAAACTGGGAAGCAGTTACTCTGCTCTGCTTGTTGGCCTCTGATCCTAGCAACAATGGCAAAATTATTTTTGAACAAGGCCTTTTTATAGGAATCATGACTATTTCTTTATTGTATAAGCTCTATACAGAAAATCTCCCATCTGTGAATGATTTGATTTTCCAATATGTCTTTTTTACTTGATAAAGGCAGGAGACTTCTTTTAGCCCACCAGGCCTGACAACTACTGTTGCATTTCAAGATACGCTTTTGACAATGATGTTTTAGCAATTAGGGGCCAACAGTGCATGACTTATCTCTTGGTCTTACTTTTTCATAATCAAGCCTGAGGTGGCAGTGTTTTCTGTTAGCTCTTCTGGGACTTTCTTTGATTCTCTCTAGGATCACACTGGCTCTGGGCACCACATCCCTGCAGGTTGACTGCCATGGGTGCACAGTCATCCTCTTATTTTCCTGCATGTGCTGTGGCCAACCATTTCCAGGCAAAGCTGTGTGTGCTAATGAAGGACATCTTCAGTTTAAAGAAAGGTATTTTCTGAGGCATGATCAGCTCCACACCCATGAAGTGACTGGCAGGTTAGAGCAGACACTGTAGATGTGTGTCCCCTGGGGCATCAGGCATTGACCTGACGTGGATCACACGCTCTACAGCTTAATCACAGAATCATAGAATACTTTGGGTCAGAAGGGACCTTTAAATGTCATCTAGAGCAATCCCCCTGCAATGATCACAGACATCTTCCACTAGATCAGGTTGCTCAGAGTCCCATTCAACCTGACCTTGAATATTTCTAGGAATGGGGCATCCACTACCTCTTTGGGGAACTGTGCCAGTGTTTTAACATCCTCATTGTAAAAAATGCCTTCCTTATATGTAGTCTGAATCAACGCTCTTTGTGTTTAAAACCATTATCCCTTGACCTATGTCCTGGTAAAAAGTCTGCCTCCATTTTTCTTATAACCTCCCTTTAGGTACTGGAAGTCTGCTGTATAAGGTCTCCCCAGATCCTTCTCGTCTCCAGGGTGAACAACCCCAACTCTCAGACTGTCATCACAGCAGAGGTGCTTCAGCCCCCTGATCATCTTCATGGCCCTCCTCAGGGTTTGCTCCAACAGGTCCATGTCTTTCCTGTGCTGAAGACTCAGCGGGCCTGCTTTAGTGCCTGTGGCAGATCTCCCCATCGCAGTCCTGGAGAAGACTGACCTACTCCCTCCCCACGCTGGTGCAGGGAAGCCCCCAAAACCCCTTGCCCCAGCCCCCAGCCTGTTGATTGCGTTGCCATGTGCACGCACGCACGCACAAACGACTCGCCCTCTTGTTTTTTGGGGGTTTTTTTTAGGACGAAGCAGCTCCTGGAGGTATATAGAATTCCCTAATTGAACTACAGAGGGAGCCCGGGGCTCTGTTTTGGAGCTCGGAGGGCCGGCGGGGGCTCGGCGTCCGCGCCCACGGCGGGGCAGCGCAGCCGCCAGCGGTAACACCGCAGCCCAGGTGCGACCCCAGCATGCTTTTCCCTCCTCCCTGTGAAAAAAGAGTGGGACAACTCCCCCAGGCAGACCCTGCCACGGGGAGGAGGGAGCTGTGATATGCAGAGTTATACACCGCCGGTTTAGTTGCCCTCTCGAGTCTAATCCCAGTCTCATTCTGCACATTTCATATTCGCTAGCTCTAATCATGAAACTGTCATTAGCATGTTTTGCGAACAAATGAAACCGCGGGGAGGCTGCTCCAAGCTTCCCAAATGTAACACAGCGAGCGGTGAGATGGCTGGTCTTAATGAAAGCATAAACTTCTGCAATACCTTGGAAACTTCTGCTCTTTTTCTTCTTTGTTTTCCCTGTGAGATAAACAATTTCTCTCTGATTTTATCCCTCGTACAGATTCCTGTAAAACCTGAATACAATTTGCATTGCTCATCTGTCTGCACATTTTGTAGATTTTATGGCAGTATGCTGTCATGTGCAATAGCTTCAAGATTTAAACACCAGGAATGGAAACTATAAGAAGAAACTAGTATGTCTGAGAAATAAATCTGAAGGACAGAGTTTGTAGGCTTCTGTTTTAATTTTATAATCATTCCTTGAAATAGAACCAGGGTTAATAATCTAAACCAAAAGCATACAAATGAGGTATGTCTCAATGTCATATTATCTCATATTCTTATTAAAGTCTTTGATATTACATTCCTTTTTGACTAGGACTAGAGGGTTCAGCCTGCTAAAAAGAAAGATATCAGTAAAAATACTCATCTCTTTAATAAAGTATATTCCAAGAAGATAATTCAGGTTCACACAGAGCTAAATATGCCTTATATTCAGTACCATCATGTTGAAATACAGTTGATATTACTAAAGCACAGCAGAGTAGGAGAAAATCATCTTTATCAATTCAAAGCCATCTTTTCTTTAACTTGCTGTAAATTAAGGAAGAATCAGAATTAATTGTTATCTGGACTAGATGCAGAAGACGATTTCTTGAATTACATCACCTTCATCTTATCTCTAATCTTTTAAGCCTTTTTTACCCAAAGGGCCCTTTCAGGCACATGCTAAACTGGCAGCATTATAAGGCTGCAGCAGGACAATATTGCTATTCTAACAATTGATAAGCAAATACTTTACTTATTAGCAAGGGCTAATACTGAATCCATCAGTCTGGACACAAGAAAATTAGCCATTAACTTTCTGACACCTAGCGTAAAACAACCAGTTAGGTCTGGCCATCTAAGCAATTAATTTAGGTTTTCTTCATGGACACCATGGGGATTTTAAAGAGGTCTGAATCTACTTGTGTGTCTCAGTTGACTAATTTATATTAAATGCCTATTATTTAGATTACTGAAGCTAGGGAAAATTAACTCCCCTATCTCAGCTGTAGTAAGAGCCAGCTTCACACAGGTACAAAGATGTCTGCTCCTACTAGTTTCAATGGGACATACTTCAAGGTCTAGGCCTAGGCAGCTCCTAGATAACACTTTTCATCTTTAGATCATAAATTATTTCACAGAGGAAAGCAAGGACTTTATTACTAATTATTATATGGGAAACTAAGGCACAAAAAAATTAATTCTGTCAAATCCTGTGAAAATGAAGGGAAATTAATTGATCACTCTCCTTTCCAAGACTCAAGAGCATCCAGGGGAATTGGCATACAAGAGGTCCAAAATGGGAGTGAGAGCTGCCCCTTGGTGAGTGGGACATTGCCAGGGCACAGTCAGGACTGCTCCACACCAGTAGGGAGCTGGAAGTGGAGGGTGACAGCAAGACAGGCAGAGGCACGGTCTCCTCACTGGCAGAGACACAGACCTTTGGTACCTAAGCAGAGCAGGTCTTGGGAAACAAGAGTCATCTGAGAGCCCATCAACTACCAGACAGGTTTGCAGCAATTAAGGAGGTCTAAGGGAATTCAAGGCAGCAAGCCAGGCCCACTGAACAAGTATTGGGGTTGCACTGACATATATTCCTTTGCACTGTATGTAGGTAAACTGAGGAACTCTCTGTCACTTGATAGTACAGATGCTGAAAGTTTAGCTAGCTTAAAAAACCGACAGGCAAAATCCATGGGAAAAAAAATTACCAAGAGCTGTTAAATACAGCACTCCCATCTTCAGTGGAGGAAGTCCTGGCGCTTTGGCTTGTTGGAACCTGAGTGAATTAATTCAGGAATATCAGTTACACACTTATCCCAATCTTACAAACTTCCCTAGGCTCCTGCCATTAGCTACTCTCACAAGTACAAATGGTGCTCTTTCTACCCTTACCAGTCCTTTCCAAATACATTCACCAGTTACAACTACATCTAAAAGTCAAGAAGAAATCCCAAAACATTGCATTTTTACAATAAATAGGGACTGGGAAAGGCTGCAGTGCCAGTTGTTCCACTGCTTTTCTGATGGCTCCATATTCTTCTGAATTTTTTTCATCTACTAAGAGTAAACAGGTTGGATTTTTTTCATAACTTGGCTGATCACAGGAGATGATACGTCTGCAAAGGCAGATTGTAGAGACTGTAAATAGGTATTCTGCTTCACTTTCCCTCCAACTAATTTGAAAAAAGGTAAAAGCTATCTTCATCAAGAGAGACATCATTTACAGAAATATTGCAGATTTAAGTGTTTTATTGTTTCTTTCCCAAATCAAAAGAAGAGATGGTAAAAGATACTCTTAGTACTCTCATCCATTTTGCTGCCAGGGCAAGTTTATTTCTACCACATATTTACTAGTGCAGTGGTACTCAAATAACAGTGCTTGGAGCTGCTCCTGTCACAACTGTGAAGCATCACT
This sequence comes from Margarornis squamiger, assembly GCA_035222235.1. NCBI lineage: Eukaryota > Metazoa > Chordata > Aves > Passeriformes > Furnariidae > Margarornis > Margarornis squamiger. The sequence goes on along the minus strand of JAWWTY010000001.1, from coordinate 58,399,496 downwards.
CACTCTTTCAGAGGTGACACCTTCTACTTCTTATAGCCCAGAACAAGATTCTTCCAGGGTTCCCAGTAGATAGTTCAACCAAATAAATTCAAAATAACAAATATTTTTCTGCAGCCCACACAGCTGCTTCTTGTCTTTTTTTGTTGATTTTTTTTGTCTTTTTTTGGGATAGCTCCAGCAAGGATCAAAACTGGGGATTACCACATATTGTGCAGAACCAGACTTACTAGGATGGCCTTAAAAGAGTACATCTAAGACTACTGCAGACCACAGGAGTAAATACAATGCTAGTAAAATCCTTCACCTGGAAAGCAAGCAAATACAACACGGCTCAACAAAGTACATCATTACTATCCTTAAATTACTTTTGCATGTAGCAATGGCAGCATGAATTTTTAGGAATAAAACTTGGAGGAGATGCACATTTCATCAGCGAACTTACTAAGTTAGTCATGTTCATGCTCATAGGAAACTAGTATTGGTTGCCTTTGTATCTTCAAATGCTCGTTGGTTTACTTAAAAATGTTTGTGAGTCCTGAACTTCACATTATTCTTGATTCTCATTATCAGTTAATTGCCATCATTAATCATTGTTTTCTTGATTAAAAAGTAACAGTCAGTTCAATACCATGTGATATGGATGACTAATCACAACTCAGGAGTAATAAAGAGTTGAAATAAGTGTTCATGAACAAGTTGTCATCTGTAATTTGTCCTCATAAACTAGTTGGCAAATATTTATGTGCAGTGAATACTTCCATACAAATTAAGATAAGCTTGAAAATTATTTATAAACAGGGAAAAATACTTGAATTCATCTCATATTTCATTTGCAATAAGTAATTTGGACAAATACAGTTATCAGAGGGGGGAGCAGAAGGCCTTTATGGAAAGTATCTACAATGCAAATGAGTTGAAAATCACTTTTGTTATTGCCTTATGCTATCAAATTTTTAAAGTGCCAGGTGCTGATGTAATTTCTCTAGCAAGATTGTTTCATAATCCTAATAGCATTTCATCTTCAGAAAGTTCTGTCAAAATTTTTTCTTTCTTAATTATTTTAATTGCTGCTTTTACCACTTCATCTTTCTCTTGTAGTCATAGGGGGTTAGATGGACTCCTTCATGCAGACTGTCCTGCCTATTGCTTCAGTACACTTGGTCCCAGCAGTATTAAATACATTTTGAGTATGATTCAGTTATCTCTATTAAGCCATCATCCATGGAAATTGAGATGCCATAAGATACCCGAAATTCTCAGAAGGGGGTAGCATATGAGATGCAGAACCTGTGGAGAACCCACTGCCTCTTGGAGAGAAGCTGGAGAGGAAGCACAGTAACTTGGGCTTCTCAAGTGGTCATAGACACCTGCACAGGGGCAATTGATTAGAAGAAGAAATCTTCATTGCCTGTAATGAATCTCAGGCAACCTCATCTGTGTGTGGAAGGCATACTTACAAACCTAATCCTAAATGGCTTAATCTGGAGCAGTACTGAGACCCCATAATTAGGTGATATGAAATTTACCCAGAGAGACTGCCACCTCCATGCCATACTCCTATATTTTTACATGCCACTTAAAAAAAAATATTTCACCTCTGTATTTTCAGGTATTTTCAAAATTATCCAATTTTTTGCATTCATTCACGCTTAAGTTAGACACCTTAAGGCATTGACTGCATAGGGGGTATTTTTTTATTTTTCCCCAAATTAATCACTCTTTTTTTCATTCTATCTTTTTCTTGACTATTTGCCTGCACTCTCAGAGGCATTTTTATTCCTCTATCTACATGCAGCTTCAGCACACTTCCCTTCCCATGATGGCATAACAAGGTACTGTGGAAACAAGCTGTCTGTGTAGTCTCTTGGAAAACTAATTAAGCTATTAGATAAGATCATGGATAATGATGAACTGGATGATACATGGTGCACATCTCTGAATTAGAACAGGATTCTCCCAAAAGCTTCCACAATCTCATTGGGCAAAAGTAAATACTTTTGCTTGTATGGATCCACAGAATAGTCAAAGGTCTGGAGCAAGTCAAGAACTCACCTTAGTATTTTGATTTTCAACAAAAGAGTAATCTAATCCGGCTAACTTGGATGCCTCCCTCATGTCCACATTTAAATTGCCAGGTGAAGCAGTTTTCTAGAGGAAGTTTCTTTGTTCTCTGGAGAGATGTAGATGCCAGTTAAGATCTTTTGAGGAGAAAAACTACTTTCCTAGGAGCAGGCAGCTTGGTTTGCTAGAACAGTTCCACCCCTGAAACGGTCGGCGTCATCTACCTCTGCCTTGTGAGTACACAATACTCTTTGGGAACACACTGAAGCACAAATGACCTGATAACCCAAAGAGTCCATATCAATCAGTGCCTGAAACAGCCAAGCTGTGTCCCACCTTTCAGGTGTGTCCAACACAGCTTATTCTTATACGGAGGGGGCTGTTACCATCTAGGTAGCTAGTGTTTAAGTTCTCTTAATACATTGGTCCAATTATTTTCATCATGGAAGCAGCAGTTAGATTCTAACAGCAACAGTTACCAGACCTGTTATTCTTTTTTTCTTCTTTTTGAGCACCATCACATTTACTTTCATACATTTACTGTTGCAAAAGTGAAAAAGTGATGCGATACCTTGATATTCAGGCATTTAAAAACCATTCCTTGCTCTGGCATGTTTTTTTTCTAAGAGTTCAAATTATTATCACAAAAATTTGATTTTCCAGTATGAGCTTTATGGGAGGAAAAGTGTGTGAGTGAGTGTGGGCACAAGTGAGAACCCCTAAGCATGTGTGTGTAATTTTTCTAGTTCCAGATATCCTGTTCAAAGCTAACCGCAGCACAGAGATTAGTAATACTGTCCAAAGCATAAATCAAGAGATACAAATAGAAAGAAACCATCTTGCCCTCTTTGAATAGCTGCTGTAGAAGATCTTTTTGTTGGACTACAAATTACTCAAGTGTCTCTAAGGGGATGAGATACATCATCTTTTACTATTAGCTATTATCGTTACATGCCTGAAGGGATGGAATAGTGTGTTTCTGTTTCAATTACTCAGGCTACTTTACTGGATAAGTATTGAGCTGATTTTACCCTATAAGAACAAATGCTGTTATTACATTTAATGATCAAAATCCTGTTTGTACTCAGCTGAAATATAAATTAGCAGTTTGGAAGAACAGGCTTCAAGCTAAACAAAATTGCTTTGGGAGACCAAATAATTCAGGGAATAACCAATGGGCTATTCAGGCTTTCACCTCTATAGCAGGTCACTAATTGGATTTAGACCAGGTTCATAGTGGTGACGTGAATTTGGAACCAAAACTCTTATGTCTGCTGGGCAGCCTTCATTGCCTAGTGGTCTCCATCCAGTTCCTAGAAAGTAACTGTACTGGGATGGGCACGACAGGGAATGACTCACCGAGCCATCTTAGTTAGCATAGTATGAGATATGTCATATTTTAGAGATGTCTACTTGTCTCCATTAAACAGAGGAAGTATCTATATTACTAGCCCAGAGTTAGACTTTTTATTTTCAGATGTCTGAATTTAGAAAAATGTATAGAGTAACTATTTGATGACAGAAATTTTGTCATATGCAGAATTTGGATAAATATATTTTTCCTGAATTTCTAGAGCTTGAAATTCATAAACTCTTTTCATACTATAAAGGGCGGGGGAAGTATGTACAAAAAACCAGTAATGCTGATATTTTCCTTGTCTCACTGTGAAATACTGGATACTAGTAGGATGCTAATAATCTCAGACATAGCCTTTGGTTTTCATTTTACTTTCAGGCTAAATTTCAAAAATCCACAGTGATTCAGGGTGGAGATGAGGGCAGAATACGCCCCTTCAATAAGAGAAACACATTTACAGCAGGAGACGGGTTGGTCCATAATACTAAGAATTTATAACTTCTTTATCTGTTTTATCAGCTGATATGTCCTATTTTCCTCCTTCAATTCAGTACAGACTCATGAATCAGGAAGGGCCCTGCAGGACTGTTTTATCCCAGGGGAATGCCAGTATTTCATATCATATCTCTTCAAGCTCCTTTTGATTATAATCGCTTTGTGATTTCATGAAAAACTTCAGCTATAGTCTGTATTGTTTATCATATGAAGCTTTACTGGAGCTATCCAGCTGGTTTGCTGTAGGTTTTGGTGGGTTTTGTTCAGTTATTTGCTTCTATGCTTGAAAGCTTACATCTTGCATAGACACACATTTCATACTGGGGCACAGTGGTTCACTGGGTAATCTGAGCTCTCAAGGTGAGAAAGGGGCAAATATCCATTGAGTGGGGCACATTTGGTCAATGTCTCGTTTCCTCTCCACTGTCTGAGTCCTCTACTTTTCCCTGCCAGATGGTGTGTGAGAATTATTTCTGAGCTTCCAGATAGGGATGAAGCATCTGAGCTGCTTTGAGGCCACATCTCTTCTCCAAAACACTTCTAAACAAGGATTTCAGAAGTCTCTGTTGTAACGATTGAAGTGGAAGTCTTTTAGAATTCCACTTGCTCCATGTACACAGAGGAGTTTTTCAGTTGTCTTCCCAACCAAAGCAGTTTAAAGGAGCAAAACCAAAAAAATATATTGCACACTACAAGCAAGCACACATGAACATATTCAAAACTCAGTAGCTGGATTGTAGGCAGACGTTCACTGGTGATTGAAGCGGTCCAGCTGTAAACAGCATCCTATTCTAAATAAATACAGCAAGACAATGCAGCTCTGAGCAAACATGCCAAACTTTCCCCAGGACTTATGACAGCAGGCAGCCAATTACTTTGAAAAGAATGGGTTCTGTCTTATGACTGCTGCAACAACACAAATGCATCTCCCTTGATCCCAACATCAAGGTAGAGCTTTGCATTTCCAATATTTTAGTTCAATACAAAGCAAAGGTTTCAATGTTACTTTTTTTTTTTTTATCATGAGTGGCAGCTTGGGTTTTTCTGCAATCAGATGTAACAGCAGCAGGGTTAAAAGAGTTATGTAAATAATAGATGGCTTCTCTCTCCTAAAGAGGGATCTGCCAATTCTTGCCCTCCTTTTAATTTTAGGAAGTGAATATAATTTAAAAGATGACAGATTTTTTCCCATCAAATCAGAGAAGAAGGAGGCCTCCAGAAGAACAATGGCTGATGGCATAGCATGACTATCTGACAAGCTTGAAAAGCAACTGTAAAGTTGCCAACACAACAAGCCTTTTATCTTTGATGATAGTATTTGAAGCGTGTGAATTTCATCCAAGGAATAGGAGGAGGTATATGATGTCCTCTCACCATCTCTTTTCTTACTGTTTTAATTTTCATTATTTCATTATTTTTAAAAAAGATATAAATATTCACAAAATAGACAGCTTTTTTTTTTTTTTAGTTCTTTTAAGTGAGTTACAGGAATATCATCACTACAAGTGCTGAACTTGGCTTTATTCCTGACATAAATATATATATGACTTTTTTTCAGATTTCTTTGCTTTTATGCCTATTTTCTGTGTAAATGGTTAGCCTTGCATGCAATTACATTTTTTGGAAGCTTAATAAGAGGTCTATTGATTAAATGGGAAGGCTTGCCCCATGTACTAATCCAGCCAAGGCCTTCTTTCTATGTGAGTGACCATTACAGGGCTTTCCTAAGCGGGCTGTAGCCTTCAGCATGCAAGGGAACACACTCAACACCTGATTACAGCCTGGATTTGTGTTACAGTAACTGGTACGTGGTTAATTAGAAGTTTTACCCTCCTCCTGTGTGAGCATCCAGCCGGTGTTGGCAGACTGCCTCTGCGCACACTGGGCTCAGGCAGTTTGGCTGCGGCACTCGCCAGGGTGCCTCACTCCACTCAGATGTGTCAGCTGCTGAGGCTCCCTTTGAGTAAAACACAATGATTTGGTTCCTACACTGCAGCCACAAAGGCGAAGAAGAGGGTGCATCTGAAACAATGTCCCTTGCTAAGACTAGAGCATTTATATCTGACACAGCTGTCGGCACGCAATTCAGAGAGGGAAACCTGATACTAGCTTAGGCTTTTGGATTTCCCTTGAGGAGTAGACCTCTGGAACAGCTCTCTTCTGCATAACATATTATCCAGGAAATTATAAAGCTGAGTTCAGTGTCTTCCTCATAGTAACAGGGTTTGAATTTATACCTCCCAGAAGTACTGGAGGGTGCATGATTGACCATCTGTAGGCTCACCTGAGTAGAAAGATGCCTCCACATCTGTTCAAGCTGAATTTTTGTGCAGCCAGGCATGCGGAATTCATGGCCCTCAATGGAAGAACAGCAGAAGAGCCTGATTCAGTACCTGGAAATAAGGACAACTGTGTATCTGGATGCAGTTACAGGATGCTGTGTGCACATCCTACCCTACTACAGCAGTGGAAGGAAAAAAATCATCCAAGAAAAAGAGAAAGGATTTTTCCTTCCTCTGATGAGGCACCAAATGTCTAAGCTGCAAATATACTGTGTCTCTCCTCTTCTGACCCTGTAAATTTTTTACTCCTTCTTTAAAGAGGAAGGATGTAAGGGATCTTGTTAAGAGTATGTCTGACTTATAGCAAGGATATCCTTCTCAGCAGTACAATCCTACATTTTAATCTGAACAATGTGAACATTAATTTAAATCCTTGGTTTTCTACTTCCTGACCAAATGGCCCACATTTGGTGGAGTTACTGATCGTTTATACAATAAACTACACAAGTCCTTAACTGAGGTCAGTGTTATCCAAACAACTTCATCTTGGACCAAGCAAACATAGCAATTAGATCTTATGTGAGGGGAATATACATGGTTCCACAAGTGGTCTACTTGCTCTCAAAATAGTGATTTCAGCCTGTGCCCCACATTTCTGCTCATTAGCATGCAGGTAGCCATAGGTTATCATCTTGATGATCGAGATGACTGTGCAGCCACAGAAATGTCTGTGCTTGCACAAGGAAGTCATGTGTCCACGTGCCAATGATAGGAGGGGGAACAAGTAGGAACAGACTTCCTCTTGTGGCACTCAGACTTAAACTGTGTGTGTCCCATCATTTAATGTAAATCAGCAATTATAACTGTTGGACCTCCATCATAAGACATAGGCAAGGGAGTTTGCTCTAAAATATCAGTGGCATACTGGGACATAAGCAGGAACTTTTCAATCAAGCCCAAGAGGCTTAGAATGGGTTTTCTGTGATCACTGTCCTTTTTTTGGCCTTCCTAAATGATATTTTAAGTGCCTAGAGCTATTATCTTGAATTTGAATCCTCTGTGGAATAAGGAGAGTTAAATGGGATTATTGGCACACTTCATGCATGGCAGCAGTATGCTGAGCTATTGAGGCAATAGGAAAAATATGTGAAATATTCCCTTTCCAGCTTTAAAAGTAACAGTTCTCAGGATTACCTGTGATTTCCTTTACAAGGGCATAAGAAGACCATCACTGAGTTAGACCAAAGGCATGTTTAACCTAGTTCTTGTTTCTGACAGCAACCAATAGCAGAGGCATCAAGAAAGACATTAGGAAAGAAAGAAAAAGCAGATCAATAACTAACCTTCCCTGTTTCTCTCTGTCAGCAGCTTAGGGTCTTCCTTAGCCACAGGTTATATCAGATCTTTATATACATTCTACTACAGCTTGAGTAGGCTGCAAGAAAGATTTTCCATACAATTCTGCCCCTCGCCCATTAGTGTTTAACTCTAGGCTCTCCCAGTATCTCATGACAATGAGTTCCATAATTTAATGATGTGAAAAATACTGAATTTGTTTGTTATAAGTTTCTCTGGCAACTTAACTGAATACTACACTAAATAATTATTGTATGTTCACTTTTTCCACATAGTTCACTTTTTTGTATACTGTCTTTCTAAGTTAGTCCCTACAAAATACTTGGACCAGAGTTTTGGCTACCACCAATTCTCCTGTGAATATTTTTTATTTTCTTTTTGTCATTGGGGGGTCATGAGTAACATTATTCATGAGGAACAAGAACTGCAAAGGATCTGTAACTGGATTCTCACAATCAAGAGCCCTACCCATTCCGCTGAAAACTTAGGCTCTCTTTCTGCTTCTTTTCTAGTCCTGTAGCTCTTAAACACAAATGCTACTATGTGTGCCAACAGATTTAGTTCTTCATTTTATAAATGCCAACAGATTTACCTCTTCATTTCTCTCCAACACCTGTCTGTTTACTTACAGTTTAGCTTAGGATCCTCCTTTGGCGTGAAACAACTTACTTGCTGCTAAATTTGTTTCTTCCTACTCTTAAACCTCCTGGCTAAGACCTCAGCAGTGGCATAGGTGAAACTGCATGAAGTTCAGTCTTCCACTGCTGTTTTAGATAGCACCAGCTATCTCCAGTTCTTTATTTTAGATACTTGAAATACTAGGGTTACAATGAGACCAGAAGAGCCCGAAGGCCAGCGTAAAAGGGCTTGGCACTGAACAATAAGAGTGCAGCACATTGGCTTTGACTTCATGCACTCCTGTATGTGGTGGTGCTGTGGTCTCAGTTCAGGAGCAGAAAGAGCCCTCCAGGAGTGCTTGCTACTGCTTTTTTTCTGTGGGGCAACCTAGATGTGAGTCTCTGAGACTGAAGGTTGAATCCAAGTCTAGTGATTCTGAGGTTAGTGCTCCAGTCTCAAGGTTATTTCTACTTCTCTGAGCTCTGTATTTTGTGCAAAGTCCATCCTGCCAGGTGGGTGGCTCGGATCATGCCTGCCAGACCTGACACAGGGATGTAAATTCATTTACAAATAGACTGAGACCCAGCACCCTTGGTCATCTGCACAAGCAAAATTTAAACCACTGAGGAAAACAGGGAAGCCTGAAGCTTCTAAGAGAGCTAAACAAAGTTGGAGGAGTTTGGTTGGAGGGGGAGTCAGACACCCCAGAGACTGAAGGTCAGACTTGAGGGACTCTTGAATCCCTCTGTTAAGAGCTTAGTCCTTAAAGTTCAAGTGGCAAGTGGTGTCTAACTATTATTTAATTCTTTTTCTAAAAACTCATTGATTTAGGATTGTACTTATATAAAGGGAAGAGAGGTATGTCTGCATATGTGTACCCAATTACTGTGCACATAAACCTATTAAATATACATTTTATATTTGTGTGCATGTGATATATATACAAGTATAAGTATATATGTGTATGCATATACACGTGTGGTTTATGTGCATATATACATTAATATATATGTACACAAATAGAATACTCTCTCACTTGGTATCTAAGGCAAGATTTTTTGAAAGAAAATTGGTGCCAAAACCTCATTTAGTTGTCTGTCTTACTCCTTTTGACTTCTCTTAAAACTCAAGGCTCAGCCAAAAAATATGGTCAAAAATCCTCTATATTCCATTCACAGAACCTCCAGTCATATCTTCCTGAAGTCTTCATCTGCACTTTTTCATTTTTCTTTTATTTCTTTGCCCCACTTTTTCTTGAATTTCTCTGCAAATATTTTAGTGAGTTATTATTAGACCTCATTTTTTATCCAGGCTATTCTTCATATCTTTTCCAGAATATTTGCATTTGTAGTTCTTATTTCCACCCAGCAATTTGGCAATTTGGGTATAAACACTGAAAGAACTATCAAAGACAGGGAAAAACAATTGCACAGGTGAGAGGAGATACTACATCATCTTGTCTGGGTCTCTCATTCCAGTTTTGTAAGCTATGGACTTTACCTCCTCATGCCCTGGAGTCAGAGGAAAGAATTAAACCTTTTCCTGAGGGAATTCAGGACATTATCTCTGGAAGTGCCTATCTATTTTCCCTATGTACAGTACCTGCAGAGCTGTGCCACTTCACTTAGACACCTACAGTGGGATGCATAAAGCAGAGCTTGACATTTTTCAGCTGTCTTGATGACGGTAACTTTTATTCTGAACTGAAATCCAAGACTGAAAACAGGTTTAATTAAAACAGTGCAAGCTTGTGTGTAAACTAGCCCTTAGGCACCTTCATAGAGTCATATAAATCAGAGCCATACAAGACATGTTATGTTCCTGAATGCATCTGCCTGTCAGAGTGAGCCCACCCATGCAGGATATCTTGTAGCATTTTATTCAGCCTAGTTTAAAAAGCCCAAATCATTCCGCCATTTATTCCATCTTGCACAATACACTCAGAGCAAATGCCCTGACTGCTTAAGGTCATTTAAAAACCCTACAACACTGTACATAAAATTTGCTACCAGCAGTGTCCTGCTCAATTTACAAATAAGATAATTGAAACACTATTTAAATTCTCTTTCAGCTGTTTGCAGTACCTTTATTTATTATGATTGTTAGGATTTTATAATAACACTTTGATTTTAGTTATGGCTATTTGTCACAGAAGTCTATATATATTGCACAGGGAAGTAGGTAATATCATTCCTTTGTTAAGGACTGGGGCACTGCTGTCATGGCAGCACAGAGCTAGAAATGAATACCAAGACAGCAGCACAGTTAGGAATTATATTTGCTCTACCTGGACTTCAAGACTCAGCCTATGCCACGTTGATGTGAAAAGAGCTGTTTCCAGAAATCATGAGTGCCTCTGCCATTTATCAACTTCTCTGTCTTCCTCTCTTTCAAGAATTAGGTGCCCAAATAGATTTGCTCATGCGTTCAGATTCCATGTTTCTTTTCAAAATGCTCATCATCTCACACACACACACACACACACACACACACAATAAAAAAAAGAGAGAGATAAGAAATCACATCTAGATTTTAGCAAGACACTCACAAAAGGGTTTTCTTTGATAATCAGAAAGGGTATGCTGAAAGGGGTAATTTAAAAAAAAAAATAAAAAAGTTAGAATGTTCTTCACAGTAGGGTTCCCAATAAAAACCCAATTTTACAAAACCCAAAAGGAAAGAGCAGTTGTCATTTTAGTGTGTCCTACAGCACTGAACTAGCACAGAAGCCGTTTTCCTTGCAGATGCTCAGAGAGGAAATTATTTTTGCAAATAAACAGTCTCCGAGCCATGACTTAAGACAGTGTGTAAGAGTGCATATGTTAGAGTACAGTCACTCCAGATTTTGCTTTATTTGCATTAGCATATTGTGACCTACATTAAATGGTTTCCATGTACTGACCACAGAACAAGCAGGCTCCAATGAGAGAGCCCAGCATGCAGACATCTCCATTTCACTAAGAAAGCAGTGCAGAGTGCATGCTACAGCTTTGCTGTTTGCTATTTCAGAACAGCGATATACATCTGCCGCAGTACAGACACCCACAGGCAATATTATCTGGGTACTGCAGAACTGTGAGGGGGGTTACAGCTCTGTGCTCATGCCCAAAGTCCCCATCTCACCTAACTGCTGTCCCAAGGATGATGCTACACCTTGTGGTGCTGTGTGGCATCTCAGATACTAGTACCCATCTCATGTGTCTCTGTTTTCTGCTTCTGTTTTCCATGGAAAGCTTACCAGTGGAGGGCAAATACTGGAGGACACATGGGGCCTTCCATGTAGTATAGTCACACATATACAGTACTGTACATGAGGCAATAAACTTCTGCACCCAAGCTGGCTTCCATGGTCCCAGCTCAAACATGTATGGGGGAAAAAACAATTAACCCCTTCAACAGATAAAAGGGAGTACATAACAATAATGTCCAGGTCCTAGTCAACTTGCCTTTTCCATGAGAGGACCACAAAGAATTGTAAATCCCAGCTTTACAGAAAAGAAACTGAGATGGCTAAAGCTAATTGATTTTCCTGCACTGTAGCATGGATATACTAAAAATTAATTATAGTCCTTAATATGATTTTTTATAATGGAAATTTTTTAAAAAGTTGATGTGAACATGAATATTTACAGAATAAAGTGCATATGTATCTCACAGACAGACACAAACAAATGAGTAGAAAATAAGCCTGTATAAGAAGAAATGACTGTGTAAATTTAGAAAATGCCAGCTCTAAAATTCCTCCTCTGACCTTCTAGCACTTTGAGGTTGCAGTTGTTCATTGCAACAGAAAATGCTAGATTTTTCTTAGATGTTAATAATGACTGTAACTAGGAGTAAATACAGCTATAAATACTAGATATATGCAAAGGGTCAGAAGTGATATTACATGAATAAGTTTAATAATAACTCTATTTATTCCTAACTACTGACTTTGCAGTCGTTGTTCATTAAATGCGTATGTTAAATGCAAACAGGATCACTTTCTGTATTTACACAAATGTACTTACCGCTTTTCTAGAATAAGTACCTTTTGGGACAGATTGGAAATACAAAGTCACTACATATGTGATACACAGCTGTTCAGCTGTGTTATTTATCTCTGTATAGATCCAAAGCCTCCTAAGTGTGGTTTGTGGGAGAGTTTGGGTCACTTTCTTTGTCCAAATGGTCGATCTGACATGTCCCTCATCACACAGGGTACCGTATGCTGGGTATGCTCTGAGGGCTGGGATCAGATGTTATCAAGCCCTTGTGTTCAGTTTGCTTCTTCAAGGTGAAACAAACCCCAGCATGTCCATTTGGACTCAGCTGTGGTATTTCTATTTACCACATCAACTCTAGGCAGCCATCATAATTAGCAACCTCATGAAACTTATGCAGCATTTGGTTTCCTCCTGCCTGTTTGACTCTGAGCAAATGGAAGGGCATTTGGTGCAAGTGGAGCAGACGGGGAGCAGCTGCAAGAGGTGTCTGCATTAACACCTTCATACAAAGGCTCAAAGCTGCCTTTCTCCACCCCACCATCTCATGATGACATGATTTACATGATGACACTGAACCAGATACAGGGCATCTCTGTGAATATGTCAGTCATAACCAGCTCCTCTCTCTAGTATCCAGTCTCCCACACTACCACTCTCTGGACACTGTCTGCAATGCCAGACATTTGATCTTACAACTTTGCCATTTCTGACTCTCAAAAAAAAAAAAAAAAATTGGTCTGGGCTCACTTTAAATCTAGGAAAACTCCGTCTCCTTTGCTGAGGCTTTTTGCCAGCCACTGTAGATGGACAGCAGATATCTGCGATTTGCACATTGTTTTCTTCCAAGCAAGGAAAGTGAGAAAGGTGCCAGCAAGCCCTACACAATCAAAACCTCTGGAGGCAGACTCTTCCAGTGGTTCAGGCTTCCTACTGCTCATTATAGTGATTAACTGTGGTCCTTGTTCACTGAGGAGAAAATAAAAAGAAAGACTGTTAATTTGTGGCAAACACTATTTAATTTTGCATTTAAGAAAGCCTTGAAAATGAGAGAGTAGTCATACATCAGAGTTTGCTGCAAGGGGCAGTTTTCAAATCTATGATTTATAACAGCTGAGCAATGGAGGGTTTGTAACAATTGAGTAGACAATGCTCTGTCACCAAAAGTTTAGGTACATCTGACCCTGCCTTACTTCATATGGTGGCAATAAGCAATCTTTTGGAGACCTTTGCAGTCAAACATTTCTATTATTTTATCATCTTTCTATCAGTGAGCTTTGCCTGTTTAGCTGATCCTGATGAATTCAGCAGAACATTTCAGCTGTGACACCACCCACCCCTTGTTCCACAGTACACTTGAAAACAGAATGCCACCCAATTCAAAGTCATCACTAAAATAATGCATCTATCTCCTACGCAACGTCAATGTGAGGAGGAGAAATTCCTAATGAATGTCTCCAAATCCTCAGAGGGTGACAGAAACAACCCGTAGCCCATTTTCCTTCCAAGTCCACATAAAACTGAGAGTCTGTGGCTCTGCAGTGAAGTGGGGTGGATATATCTGTTTAACAAGGATAAGCAGACAGTAGAAGGTAGAAAGTAAGGAACAAGATAAGCTTTCAGCAGTGTAATTTGTGAGAAGTCTGCGTTGTCAGGAACTTGAAGAACAACATATGGGGACAGCTTCTCCATGATGCTCTGAGAACAGTATTAATCAGAAGACTACTTGCAGCTTGTCAGCTAATCACTGAGCATTGCATGTATGAGAGTTTGGGACGGTTTTTTCTGATTACAAAATCCACTGTTAACTTTTACCAGATAATTTTACAGCAGCATTCCAAATACCACACAAAGCAAGTCCAGCACAGCCATATTTTGCCGCATGAAAAGCCTCCATCTCCCTCATAAATTTCTTTCTACCATGACCCACAACTTGCAACTCCTGATTCTAGAGGAATGTAGAAGAAATTACAATCAACAAACTGTGGATGTTCATGGTCTTGTTTGGCATGGCATACTCGAGGATGAGCATTCTTGCTAGGATGCTGACCTTGAACAGCAGAAAAAAATTCATATTTTCATATTTACATAGATATATACTTGCTGGCTAAGGTGAGAAGAACACTGAGACTATATGCCTTCTGTCTCTAGCAGTAATATGAGAATCTGGATAATCATGCAACACATCTTCAAGGTGTACAATGGAGTTAACCATTAATTGCTGTACATCATTTTTTCACATAAACCACAGAGTAAACAGACTAGATCTTTTCCCCTTTCTATCTTAAAAGCAAAACTACTTCCCCACACTTATCCTACCACTTATAACTACACCTTTCTTACAAATCCTATATGTCCTTTAGCTTCTTATTCTCTCATCCCACTACGTGATTCCTCAGGAATGCCTTTCCTTATATTTCTTCAACAGTGCCCCCGGGTAGACAAATTATTTTCCCTCAAAGCAGATAAAGATATTATATCCAGAAGTAATGCTGCAATTTCTTTATGGTTTCCAGGATGCTAATAATAAAATATATGCTTCTACTGCAACCATTATGCCACTGCCTCTTGCCTGTGCTTCAGCCCACTGTGATGACAGGCTGATTTAGATGTTATGAAAGTGCAAGGAGAAGTTGTGAAATGTAGGCATAAAATTTGAAATCTCAGAAATCTTTGTGATGAGAGTAAATTCTTGCACACTAAGAAAGAGTAAGGTTTCTAGCAGCTGGGATTACCAGGCAGAGGTGGGTTGGCAGCAGTAGTCAATTACACCACAAGTTTGTTGGTCATTGCACATCAAGACCATAACATTGAAGCCAAGGTCAAGCCAGGAAATCAAGTCAGCAAAGCAAGGTCAGGATCAGCAAAATTAGGAACTACAGTTTGGGTAATGCAAGGATACAGGACAAGGACTGAATTTAAATCATAGGATCACAGGATACTTCTGTTTGGGAGTGATCTCAGGAGCTTGTTAGTCCAACCTCCTTGCTCCAAGCAGAATCAGCTATGGTCTCAGAGAAGGTTGCTTGGGCTTTATGCAGTCATATCTTGAAAATTTCTGTGGATGAAAACTGTACAATCTCCCAGGAAACTTCTTCCACTGCTGGATTGTCATTTTGGTCTCACTTTATACTCACTCTAAATCCATGTTGTTTCACCACAAGCCTGATGTCTCTGATCCTACACACACACACCCCCCCCACCACTATGAAGAGCTTGGCTCTGTCTTATCAGTGTTTCTCGTGGGGGCTGGGGGCTGCTGTGAGGTCCCCCCATGTCCAACTCATCTCCAGGCTGAACAAGTCCTGCTCCCTCAGCCTCTCCTCACAGGGTAAGCACTTCAACACCTGACCATCATGGTGGCCCTGCTGAACTTGCTCCAGTTTGTTAATTACTTTCTTATACTGGGATCCCAAAACAGGTTGCTGTATGTAAATGTGGTCTAATGAGTGCTAAGTAGGGAGAAATGGTAACTTCCTTCAGTTTACTTACTGGCTGCACTCCTGTTCATACAGTCAAGGAGGATTTTGCTCTTCTGTGCTGCAGGGCAGCCTGCAGTGTGCAGTCTGCTGTCTATAAAGTCCTCATTTAATAATCACAGAATATCTGCGATTTGCACATTGTTTTCTTCCAAGCAAGGAAAGTGAGAAAGGTGCCAGCAAGCCCTACACAATCAAAACCTCTGGAGGCAGACTCTTCCAGTGGTTCAGGCTTCCTACTGCTCATTATAGTGATTAACTGTGGTCCTTGTTCACTGAGGAGAAAATAAAGAGAAAGACTGTTAATTTGTGGCAAACACTATTTAATTTTGCATTTAAGAATCATAGAACATGCCAAGTTGGAAGGGACCCACAAGGATCATTGAGTCCAACACTCAGCTCTGCACAGAACCATCCACAAGAGTCACACCATGCACCTGAGAGTAACATCCAAAGGCTTCTTGAGCTCTGTCAGCCTTGGTATTGTGACCACTTCCTGGGGAGCCTGTTCCAGTGCCCAACCACCCTCCGAGTGAAGAACCTTTTTCTAATATCCAACCTAAACCTTCCCTGACACAACTCCAGGCCATTCCCTCGGGTCCTGTCACTGGTCACCACAGAGAAGACATCAGTGCCTGCCCCTCCTCTTCCCCTCACAAGGAAGTTGTAACTGCAATGGGGTCTTCCCTCATTCTCCTCTTCTCCAGGCTGAACAGACCAAGTGCCCTCAGCTGCTCCTCATATGGCTTCCTTTCAAGGCCCTTCACCATCTTTGTTGCTCTCCTTTGAACACTTTCTAAGAGCTTAACTTATTTCTTATGTTGTGGTGACCAAAACTGCACACAATATTCAAGGTGAGTCTCTATATAAGGTTCCTGTCAGCCCATTCCTTCATCCTGTCTTGGTCTATCTGTCTGGGAGCTCTGCCCTTGAGTATATTGACAGGTGCTTCCCAGTCTGGTGTCATCTGCAGGCTTGATGAGTCCATCACCTTCTCTAGGTCACTGATAAACATGTTACACTCATCAGGTGTCTGGACAGAGCACTGATAAACCTCAATGCAGAGGGGGTGGTACAAAGAAAAGCCACACAGATCAAGGAACTCTGAGCATTTCCTGTAGATGATCCACAACTTGGAGAATTGAGGAACTGACTGAAAACCAAATGACAAGCAAAGAAGAAAAACAGGGGGAAAGCAAGACAGGAAAAGGAAGAGGCAGAGAGGGAACCACAGCCAAACCTTTGAGCAAAGAGGTCAGAAATAAAGTAGTAAACCATGTACTTGAAGAGATAGTCGGCCATAACAAATAGAAACCCACCCACCAGGCCCAGAGAGTTTTGTACCATACCTGATTCAGCTAGCATTAATTCAGTGCATATTTTGACAGTCTCCATGGCTTAAGTATAGATGCTATTGCCAAGTAGATTTTATCACATTTTCCTGAAAAACGTGACAACTTTCATGTGAAGGTCACCATTTGAATATTTCAAAAGCAACATAACAGTAAAGGCTTATAAACATAAAAATAATGGTCTTGTTTATACAACTGCATGTATTCATATAGAGGCTGACAGAACATTCTATCTTGAAAAGCAGGAGCAAATCCTCCACTGGTCTCAGGTCCATATAAGCCATTTTTATTTCATTGACTTTATAAATGTCGAAGTTTGGGTGAGCTCATAACTTGAGACTTCTTTTATAGTCAGTAGACAGAAATGAGCACATCCAGAGAGTGATTTATTAGAGCAGTCTTAAATGCAAATCTCCTCTGGAGACTTCAATTTCTCTCTTCAATTTCAGTGAAAGGAAGGTCATGTGTCTAGCTCAGACTTGGCTGACTAACTCAGAGCAGAAAGCAAGAATCCTTCCTTCTGTAATTACACAGACCATTGGGGATCCCACTTGAACCTTGCTCAGAACAGATGATCCTTGTGGGAACAAGATTTTTATTGCATAAGAGTATAGTAAGATCTAAATTCTCCTGTCTGATTTTTTTTCATTGCTTTTGGTTGACAGACACTCTTTTAAAATATGAAGTCTTAGAGATAGTGGAGAAAAGCTTGAGGAGAGATATTGTTGTGCAAGCAGCAGGTTTAGAAAATTAATACCACAGATCTCACTATGGCAAAAAGAAATATATCCCTGGCTCTTCGTATCATAGCACCAACTTGCATTGGTCATAAGCTGCATTCTTTGGTTGTAGAGCATGTAGAAAGGCATAGGCTTTGAAATCACTTCCACTTCAACATGGTTTTCAATCATTTTTGATTCTGTGTCAGAAACACCAGTGCAGAGTACTTTATATCATGCAGGTACTTTAGAGAAACAATGTACTGCCACCTTGGGAAAAGTAGGAATCCCAGGTGTCTTTGAGATGCAAGTACCTAAAAAAACCACAAATGGAGTTCACTTGACCACATCTAGAGGTCTACCACAAATGTCTCAACATCTGAACTAGGCTTCTTTTGTAGTTAGTGGAGAGAAAGAGTATTTTCAGGGGAACTTCTGAGCGCGCAAAAAACCAGATATCTAATGTTCAAGTGAAATGCGCATATACATGTATCTCATGCCATTTCAGGTGTCCTAGATGGAGTGTAGTATCTACATGGGGTTGACAGGTATGGCAAAGGACCTATGTCCTCCTGGAAGAGTAGATAGTAGCCAAATGAAGTATCTTAAATCACAGTAGGTGCCACAATAATACAGGAACATTGAATTAGACTTTTACATAGCAGCGATGGAATTCAGGTCCAGAATATAGATGCATATTAGACATTCATAATCAGCTGGTCACATGCACTGTTTCTTTTAGACTGAGACTATTAGCTGTCTAGACTGTACTGGATCTTCATCCCCTGTAATGGAGGTTTAGACCACTCACTTGCATGTGAACACATAAATTTCAATATCTCAATGTGTCATTACATACCACTCTCAACGTGACACTGAGATGTTTAAATGCCATAAAAGATACCACAGGACCTCCAGCCACTCCAGAAGAACTTGTACCTTTCATAAAAGCCTCATATAGCTGCCTGAGATTCCTTCAGGCACCTCAGATTGAATTAGCCACCACTGTTTTAACAACCAAATTGAACTCGATGCAAGTTAATGGGATGATTTCCAACTCCAGGGTTCACAGCAGGAGAATACCAATACATCCCTCTGCAGGTGATGCACCTGTACTACATGAACAGCCTGGCACCTCTTCCCATGCATGCACAAAGCTGAGACATTGCTGTGGTGAGGTGCTACAGCACCAATGGTTGTACAATGGCAAGAGCACCTTAAGTACACTGCTCTAGGTCCTCTTCACCCTTCCACATGCCAGGCAATGTGGAAGAAGGAGGATTTGTCTGATCCCATTTCAGAAAACACCAGTACAGGTATGAACTGGGCACTGGAGAGAAGTGGATACTATTCGGGCACAGTTTGCCTGACCTGTATTGAATTTCTTCTCTGAAATAGCATCATTGTTGCTCTGTAAGTGCCAGCTTCCCTTGCCTGACTGCCAAAGCAGACTGCATGACTAGTTCAAATGCAGATGTCTGCACAGTGAACATCAAGATATGGTCACATCCCACACTGCAGGACACAAGAATCTCAACAGCAAGGTTGCCTAATGCATTGGCAATCTCCTGTGGAAATGTATAAACTGCCTCAAATAAACTGTTTGGAAAGTCTCCAGTAGATGATCTTGCCTACACTTCTGCCACAGCTGGACTGCCCCATGAAGAAGATCTGTCTGCCTCTGCCTCTCATTGAAGTGCTTTTCCTTCAGGTTTTTCAAGAAATGCTACATGAGGATGTCAGTTTTTGAGGAAGGACTAAGAGACAGAAATATATACTTTGAATGTGTCTGTGTGTATTTATAAGGTTTTCTCCCACCACTTAGGTGGATATAAAGATTCTGCCCAATCCTTTTCAATGGTTCAAAGTAACAGGACTTACTTTCATTGTTTCCACAGGAAAACTATTCTAACATTTAATACTTTAAAAGTTCACTCGGTAGTTACTCTGTGCCTAGCCTATATTTTATTTCTGTGAGAAGTGAAAATGTATCAAAACCCAACAGTAAAAAAGAAGAAGAAAAAAGGGGGAAACTGTATAGAGGCATGCAAGAAAGAGCTTGTGGCATATGCATGAGCTTAAAACTTCAAGAAAAAGTTAAATTAATGAAGGTAGTTCACAGTTTAAAATTAATTATTTTTGCATTTCTTTTTCTCAGAGGTTCCTCTTCAATATTCCAAATATAAATGGTGGTGGGATTATTTAGAAACCGAGTACATTATAACTAAGGCCTATAGCAACCTCACTCAGCAGTGAAATTTGTTGTCTCCCTCTGATCCTCAGATTATGGAGATGAGGGGATGAATGTACATCAGTAAGATTCCCTACCGAGATAGCTTTTCACTCTTTTCAGTAAGAAAAAGATCAAAGGGAAAATAGTTAATTAACATACCAAAGGAGACAAAACCCCTAGAGCTTTATCGTTGTTGCAATCCAATAATAAACAGCCAAGTACAAAAAAGATTATTTGATAGTGACACACAGAATTGAAAGCCTTTGAAATGTCAGCTTCTCAAAAAAAATATTTTTGGAAGGAAGAAAATATCCATAATTATACAGAATAATGCTTAAACATTGGGGAGTAACTCTTCATTCCTATGAGAACTTGCTCGTAAAACTACTGTGCTTAAGAACAACAGTTTGGATTGCCTTTATCTAAAATAAAATAAATTTTTAAAAAAGATACCACATAAAAAACTTCAAATCCCTTCCTGAGCAAACAGTCAATTCTTTTATAAATTAAAAATTAAGTACAGTTGTTCTTGTTCTATTGAAAAATATCATCAATCTCCATCCCCCAGACCAGCTCCCAGGTTTTATAGACTTGGGGCAGTGAAACACCAAGGTTTCAAATTATGGCTGTCTGGGCTGGTGAACTGCTATGCCATGCTGTAAGTTCTAGGAACTTTAGAAAGCCAGAGGCAAAATAGACAAGTTCATGCTGCAGCAAATCACGTGCAACTCTTCCCTGGGGAAAGCAACTACTCCAACTATATGGATACATCAATATCAGTAAAAGAAAGAGGAGCAGGGCATGGGCCCAAGCATATTAATTTGCACGTGGTTTCTCTGGCACACTTTTGGCTCAGAGCAGCTTTTCTTTCATAGCACTGTTAAGAAATTAGCACCACTCTGAGGCCATTCACAACAGATACCTGGGCACAGACAGCCTGACTTTGGGGATAATTTTAGCTGCCTGAATGGGAATAGTCATGTTTGCAGGCCCAAAGGATGATCACCTCCCTGCCCCATTTACAGATGCAGATGCAACAAATCAGTCTGTGTGAGAGAAATACTTACTTCTGGGACGTCAGTTTTTAGAATAAGGGAAGCTGGGAATCACTCTGGTGAAGGGCTGTTCAGTAACCAGCACAAAACACTCCACTTTTAGCCTACCAAAGTCATGTTTGCATGTTTGAAAATCTTCCCAATGGATGTAATTGACATGATTTAAAAGAAAGGTTAGCCCCTGCATGGATGCTATCAAAGAATATTCAGGAATCTGCTTAAAAGGTTCCCATGGGATAAGGCCCTGAAGGGAAAAGAAGACTGATTGATAGTCAAGAATTGCCTCCACCAATATCAAGAGCAATCCATTCTCATTAAGTCCTCCATGGATGACAAGGGAATGCCTGACAAAAAGTAAACACAAAAATTAAGTATACGCAAGGTGGAACCAGGGACAAGTAACCCCAGGAACAACACACAGAGACACCCTGAGCATGCAGAGATGCAGTTAGGAAAGCCAAAGATCAAGTGTAATTGAATCTGGACAAGGATGTCAATGACAACAATAAGAATTTGTATAAGTACATTAAGTAGGAAAAGTACCAGGGAAAATGTGGGCTCACTGATGAATGGGGCAGGGACCCAAGTGACACAGGACACGGAAAAAGCTGAGGCAGTGAATGGCTTCTTTGCTTCACTCTTTACTAGCCAGACCAGTCACCACGACTCCCAGTTCCCAGAAACCAAGGAAAAGGCTGGAACAAGGGAAACATACCCTTAGCGAAAGAGGATCAGGTTAGAAAATACCTAAACAAACTGGACAAACCTAAGTCCCTAGGCCTTGATAGGATGTACCTCCAGGTGTGGAGGGATCTGGCCAATGTCATTTCCCTCAATTACCTTTGAATGATCATGGCAATGAGTAGAGGTACCTGAAGAAGGACGGAAAGTCAACATCATTCCTGTCTTCAAGAAGAGCAAGACAGAGGATCCAGGGAACTATAACCCAAACACCTTGATCCCTGGGAAGGTGATGGAGTCACTAATCCTAGAAACTGCATCCAGGCTCAGTAAGGACAAGAAAAACATCAGGAGTAGTCAGCATGGATCCACCAAAAGGAAGTCATGCTTGACCAACCTGTTAGGCTTCTATGATGAAATAACTGGCCTGGTAGATGAGACAAAAGCAGTGGATATCATCTACCTAACTTCAGTAAGACTTTTAACAGTGTTTCTCACAAGATTCTCTTAGGGAAGCTGATGAAGACACTGAATGAGGAGAGATGAGTTGAAAATTGGTTGAATGGCTGGGCCCAGAGGGTGGTGATCAGTGGCACAAAGTCTAGTCAGTCCAGGAGTTAATTAGTGGTATACTGCAGGGGCCAGCACTGGCTCTGGTCCTGTTTGACATCATCATCAATGATTGAGGATGATGGGGCAAGGGTGTGCTCTCAGAAGGTTTGCTGACAACACAAAACTAGTAGTGGCTGATACACCAGAGGGTCATGTTGCCATCCAGAGGAATTTCAGCAAGCTGGAGAAGTGGATTGACAGGAACCTCATGAAGTTCAACAAGAAGTGCAAAATCTTTCATCTGGGGAGGAGCAATTCCAGGCAGGAACATGTCCTGGGAGCCACTTAGCTGGAAAGCAGATTTGCATAAAAGGCCCTGGCAATCCTGGTGGACACCAGGTTGAACATGATTCTGCAATGTGTCCTGGTTGCAAAAAAGGCCAGTGGTATCCTGGACCACATTAAATAAAATATTGTCCCCAGGTGGAGGGAGCTGGTCCTTACTCTCTGTCCAGCACTGGTGAGTCCATACCTGGTGTACGGTGTCCAGCTCTGGGCTCTCCAGTGTGAGAGAGACATACTGGTGAGTAGAGTCCAACAAGGGGCCACAGAGATCATTAAGCACCTGGAGCACCTCACGTACAAGGAGAGGATGAGTCTGTTTAGGCTGAGACTGTTTAGCCTGGAGAAGAGAAGGCTCAGGGGGATTTTATCAAGGAATATTAATACCTAAAGGGAGGGTGCAAAAAGAATGGGGCCAGGTTCTTCTCAGTGATGCCCAGTGACAGAACAAGAGGTAACATGGACAAACTGAAGTACAGGAGGGTCCTTGCAAAAGTCAGGAAACACTTTTTCACTGTGATGGTGACTGAGCCCCAGCACAGGTTGCCCATGGAGGTTGTGGAGTCTCCATGGAGGTATTCAAAGCCATCTGGCTTGTCCTGAACAACTGGATTTGGGTGGTCCTACTTGAGCAGGAAGTTGGACCCAATAACCTCTAGAGGTCCCTTCCAACCTCAGCCACTTTGTGTTCCTGCAATATATTCTTACATCAAAGGTATTCTCCCTTTGTTAGGGCTGACATTATTGTAGGAGAAAATAGAATTTCCTTTGCTTTTATACTACCTACTCTCCGAATAAACGTAAGTTTCAGTTTCTACTGTAATCAGTCATCACAATAAAAATTATTCTTCATTTCACACTTCAGTTCATTAATTTATTCAGCATATTCCTGACTCAGTACTGAAGTGCCAATCTACACTCCTCACGGACAACAAAAAAACAGGTCCATTTCTTTTTATTTAAGGCAGGGATGCAAAGGAGACGAGACAACACTCAAAACTTCCTGCCTGACTCAACCTTTGCAAGCAGAATCTATAGGAGTTAATATATAGTGTATACTATGTTTTACCTTTTAGGACCTCAAAGAGGCACATCCATACCACTGGTACTAGAGGATCAGGAAGCAAGAATGAGGGAAGGACCTTGGCTTTTCAGTAGAGCCTGGCACAGACTAGGCTATTTCAAAATCAAATCTCATAGAGGGGGGTTAGCCCTCACCTCATGTGAACACAAGCCACTTTGTGTTACAGAAATCTTGAACCATGGATTGAGCTCTGGCTGCATTTATGCAGGAAGGTGGCAAGGTGGACACAGTTGTAAATTACTCCCTTGGGTAAAAAAAATACATCTGTATTCCCAGTTAAAACACAACAGCCACCAACTTGATTCAGAGAATATTCTAAATTAAACAAGCTGGATTCAAAACTGAACCAAAAGACCACTTTCAGATGGCCAGCCTCCCACTTCAGCTGTGACAAGCTTAACATTTCAGCTATTATATATGTATAGAAATAACTTTCCATTGAAAAGATGCAATTATGGCAAATAAATCCCTGAAATATGCTTAGGATATGACATTTTAGAGGCTAGATGTGACTACATTGAGTATTAGTAATATGCATTGGTTCCTAAGTGAAGTGCACACCAGCCCGAAAAACCCTCAATAACCACCTGCAGATGCAGTTGACAAGATTGCCACCGTAACTATTCAGATACACAGGTCAAAAGCATCCAAAGTCCACACCTCTGAGTCTGTCCTGATAGTCTGGCAGCAGAGGTCTGCCTTTTACCTTGCTAGTGGTAAACCCAAGCATGTAGCATAAGTTGGCCTGAAATTCCAAAATTACTAAAAACTCATTCTACTCTTCAATGAGGAAAACATCCTCATGTAGCCAGCATGACTGCTAAACCCAAACTTATCTGTAACTGTGCAAAGTGGGTTTCAATAACTCCCTGCTACTTGTGACTGAGTGGCAACCCCCATTATAAAGTCAGTCTAGGAAGAAATGAGGAGAAACTTAGCACTCAGCTCAGCTAGTAAAAAAAATACTTCTATGGGTTCTTTGTAGGCTTGATGCTTTGGGCAGGCTGTGAGCACATCTGCTCTTCCAGAGTCAGTCATTGCAGTGTGAGAGAAAAAAAATACCCAGTTTTAACCTCTGTTGTTTTTCTTCTTCAAAAAGGCTCTAAAGGCTCTCAGAGGCCCTGCAGGACCACAAAAATTCTTAATGATATTTGGTTGTGCATCTCAATTTGCCCAAATGTCACATTTAAAACTACTTTTGCTAAAGCAGAAAGAAAGGTATATTACAGACTAAGAGAGGTATTGTGCCACAATGAGTCTTTGGCAAGCTACCAAAATATAAAAGGCTTCTGACAAATCAATATAAGAAGTGTTTTATGAAACATAATATTTGCTTTAGCTACCTGTAAGACACAATTTTTATATGTCCATTATCTTTTCACTATAAAAGCATCAGAGAATTTAGAAATATCATGTGTGTTTTCTTGTCCGACTATTCTCATCTGTTTTACAAAAAATAATCCTTTCATCAGTCATTTATCATTAGTACTAGGCAAATCCTGCCCCCTTCCCAAATAAAAATCACACATATATTTGTAGATGGCAAAATTAATTCTCTTTAGTCTCTATTGTGTTTACTTTCTCACATTGTTTTAAAGAAAATGTTTCCAGAGAAGGGGAAGAACTGTTGAGAAGGGCAACCAGGACTATCAGAAAACAATAACAGGACTTCATTTACAAACAGAAGATGGCCAAATATTTTTACTAGAAACCCAGTTCAATGTGTTGTGACACATTGCAACATGCCATGTTACTTATAAGATCAGTCAAAACCATTCATATTCTGAATAACAAACACACACAAAGAGTTGCTTATAAAATGGAGGATTATTTCTATAAATTAATTCGGAACAGATTTCCTCACATCTAATCACACACAGAAGCAGCTTGTTCCACAGACAGGTTTTTCTTCCTTCAATATGAGTAACCAGGAAGGAATTTGACCCTTGAAAAATGATTTTGAATAACGAGTATGTTTTTTAAATATTCCAATCTGCTCATGGACAAATTCATCAGCAGAACAGCAGGCAAATATTCTACCTTCTTTGCTTTTTATTATTTAGGCATCTATTCTAACTGTCTCTTCAAAACCTCACCCTTTATAATGCCTCTGCCACCTCCCTTTTAATCTTCAACTGTAGCAGTAGAGGGTTTTGTAAAAACCTCCTTTTGGTAGCATTCATTACATGTTAGTCTGCAAAGTGATGAAGTAGAGAATGCTTGGAATGAAAATGAGGAAAATGATTCCTACAGAGGAAATGCAATGGTAATAATTATCAAGTACCCTAAGTTTTCCCTGTTAGATTATGATTCTCAGCCAGCTACTATAATTTCTCATTCAGAGGTGATTGTGGTGGAGGAAAAAGGAGTGTGTTTTTTAAGGCTTTGTGAGGCTCCTTTGCTTCCTTTTTGTGTCAAGCTCATCTACACAAAAAGATACATTAAATGAATATTGCTCAGATTGCAAAGTCAAGCACTCCAGTGCTAGTAAATGCCAAAATTAAGATTTCTTGAAAACATTAATTCTGTCCCTTATGCATATTCATTGTGCCACACTCTTTAATTACCTGATGAGATACTATTTTTTCCACACAGTCCTTGCCTCATTCTGTACTCATGCTTGATGGTGCTCACTTAATGAGTAAGCTATTCAACATTTTCTTTTATCCTCCGTATTCAGTGTGGCCCCAATGCTTTATTTACAGCACACTATTCAAACCCTGCTATGAAGACGGAATTAATTTTCTCATGGGCTTTTCTATGGCTGTCATCAGTATATCTTAAATATTCATTAGGCCATTGAGAGAGAGAGAGAGAGAGAGAAAGAGAAAAAGAGAAGTGCTGCAGTTTAGTGGTTGGAAGACTCACCTGGGAGACCTCCTCCAATATAGTCTCTGGTCCAATGAATTCTTAAATAGCCTGTATCATACAAAATAGCTTCGAAAGGAGACACTAACCTGATGGTACCTGCAGACTCCTAGTTACACCATTCATCACAGGTGTGGGAAACTTGGGTTGAAGACCTTCCCAATCAGCCAGAAAATGTCCCTAGGCCTTCAGATGGTTAAGTATCACGTATCAGACTGCTTCTTGCTTTTCCAATAGAAGACTACCATGGATAACACACTTAACTACAGGAGGTGACTCACTCTGATGTGAAGGAGTGAAAAGCTGGCTTTCTTCTAGCTGAAGGCAACTCTCCATGGCTTGCTCAGTAACTTCCTCACCAAAGTTTCTGGCTTCTTCAGAGTCTCCTTGAGCATCCAATTCTCTCCATGATAGCTACTAGTGCCCAGCATATAAGGCTGTAAGCCTTATATGGTAAAATAAGTCTAAAATAAGTTCCAACGAAAGATCTAAGCCTAACCTAGTCCATAAGGAATATAAAATAGGCCAATCCTTCTTTAGCCCCACAATTCCTGGCATTTGGTATACATAGTGCTATGCTACTGCATATGGCGCAAAGGCCGTCTGATCCAAGCAGCTCAGCATTCACTGAATCACAGAATATGCCAGGTTGGAAGGGACCCACAAGGATCATCAAGTCCAACTCCTGGCCCTGCAAAGGATCATCCCCAAGAGTGCTTGAGAGTGTTGTCCAAACACTTCTTGACTCATCTCTTTCTCCATGACTTATTTAACAAGCAAGCACTTAATGTGTTAAATAACCTCGAAGTGTGGACAGAAGCTTGAGATCAAAATCCACAATTTTTTCATTGGGCGAGGAACCAAAGTAGGCTGCAGCATCTCAATGCTTCTTTCCTCCCATATTTAATCGCAACCCTGGTGAATCAATAGCAGTTTGAAAAGGAGGATAGAATAACACCACTCCAAAACATTTAGAGCCTCTTGAGTAAGGTAACTTCCTGCTAAGCTTAGTATTGGGTCACATAAACAGCTTTTTAGCTGGGAGATATATTAGCAGCTTGTTAGACTGGCTGTAGTTGAATGCAGCTGTCTTTGCCTTTGAAATTTGTTCTCAGCTATGACAGTGGTAAACACCAGTTTTTGCAAAGTGAGACTCAACCTCCACCCACTTTAATTTAACTTCTTTCTAATTCAGATAAAATTTATTTGTGTCATGCCTCTTTCACAGTTTCTTACTTGTTTGAGGGCTTGGTTTCTTAATTGCTGAGGGCTGAAATATTTCAAGTGTTTTGCTGACAAAGATTTCTTATAAGCAGGTTTCAGTTAGTGCCTTGTTCTTTTTTTCGATCTTCCATGACTGCCTATGCTCCACGTAAAACTTTTTTTTTTTTTTATTTCAGACTTTTTTTTTTTCATGGGATTTCCCACCTTTCCCTTAAAATCTTCCATTTTTGAATCTCAGCTTCTCTTTTAATCAACAGAATACACACATAATTTGGCATAGAAACACAAGCTTTCCCACATCTAACACATCCCAATTTAAATTTAAATGAACAATGATGGAGACAAATCCAAAATTTCATCTTCCTGCTGGGGACCTATTGGAAAGATTACAAGAATCTGAAAATCTCTTCTCCAAAATTAGCCATAAACACAAAAGCAGTCCCTGAGTCATTTCACCTAGGTCTCCCAATTAGCAATCAGGTGATTGTAGTGTCTAATCACCATTAACAAGGGTCAGATTTTAACTGGTGTCCTTGAACCCTTCAATGTTTTACCTGAAAATTACCAATTCTTTGAACTGTCCAGATGGTTTAATAGGGTCTTTTATTCACTCACATCTAATTACTTGTCTCCCATAAATATTTGGTTATATTCATTATAATACTGTGTGCTCAGGAAGCACTAGTCAATTCATAAAACCTTTATTGAAGATCACAGTCATTAAACAATCTATTTCCACCTCACCTTATTTTTCATTCACGGGCCCAGATTCCCTTAGCAGGCCATGGGCCAGAATCATTGAAGGGTAAAGTCTTAATTTATACAGACCTGGAAGTCCAATAATTATAACTCTGTCACCAAAGGGCATCTGAGAATTCGTACTCTTTAACAGCTGGCCAATAACCTAACATGCAGTATGCCTGCATTTCATCAGAAGGTTTCACAAAACATATGTGGTACTGTATACATAGTGCATAGGGACCAGAAAACAACCAAATGCAGAGCTCAGAGATATATAGTTTGAACTGAACACATGGTGCTGGTAATGAGTGGCATTCAAGTGCATGTTGAGCACAGGGATAAAAGGATGAACAAATTACACAATAGAGGCATGAAAGAGGATTGTTAGGAGAACACATGACATAATATATAATGAAGTAATTATCTGTATAGGAAGGTGAGTCATGTCTGACTCTTTGGATGTGTGCTGTGGGATGTGCTGTATGTTTCTTAAGTGCCCTGTGGCCTAAAAAAAGGAACCTGACTTACCCTTTCAATGCTAAACCACGCTGTTCCAGAGTCCTCATGGTGTCTGTAGGAAACACCAAGCTTGGAGCAGGCTTTTCTCTAAAAAGCCTCAGTTGTTGTGGGGTCCCTGAATGTCTGAAGCACAAGAGAGCCAGCTGGAGTCAGGAAAAAAAAAAAAAAAAAAAAAAATTTATTTAAAAAAAAAAAAAAATCATATGATAAGAGAGGCAGTCCAGCGAACAGTAACTCTAATTTATCTTTCCTTCTCTCCAACTCTGGCCATACCAAGAAGTCTGAGGTTATTCTAAGTCACTCACACTAATCCTCCCCCCCCACCCCATTTTTAGTTACCGGAAAACTAGAAAATATTTCATTATAGGCTGAGTATAAATAATTCTTTAAGCACATACAGATTATCTACATGAAAACTGTAATCAGAATAATAACCAAAATTAGCCATTGGCCATTTACATGTACCAAGTGCCTGGAGTTAGATAACTGCATCCAGCTTCTGGGGACCATCACTCTTTCCATGGCCCCCTTTTATCACTAGCAGCCACAGCAGTTCCCTGCCCAGATCCAGAGGTCCTCATCACCCCCTCCAGCCCTGCTGCTATCACCACAAGGCATCCTGGTCTTCACTCACTATTGAGTAAGAGGCAAGTGTGTGGGCAGAAAGGGGAAAGACAAAGACCTTCACTTGTTACATGGACAGTCACAACAAAAGCTGATGAGAGTGAGGATTTGTCTCCCATTGTTCTCAGAGGCTGGTAACCTGCTTGTGCCACCCTCATACCTCTAGTGAGACCCATGCTGTTACTGGGATGGAAAGCAAGGAAAAGGTTGGCTCCTGGAGCACATGACAGGATCCACCTGTCTCAGAGGGGGAAAAGACTTATAGCACAGGAGCTCTAGTGGAGCTCATTGATGAGCTTTAAACTAGCTTGGAAGAGGGGAAGAGACAAAACCAGGCTTGCCAGTGATGAGCAATGGGTTGGTGTGCCAGAACTTGAGGAAAGGAGCATTAACAGGATCCCTCAATATGCCTCATGGGGTGTTGGGCACAATGTACCATGCCTGAAATGTTTTTATGCCAATGCATGCAGCAGGAGGAACAAACAAGAGGAGCTCGAAGCTTTGTCCCAGTCCCAGAGTTTTGACATCACTGGCATAAGTGAAACCTGGTGGGATGAGTTCTGTAACTGCAGTGCTCTGTTAGACAGTTTCAGACTTTTCAGGAGGAATAGGCAGGGCAGAAGAGGCAAAGGGGTGGCACTGTGTGTAATAGAAGGGAGTAGAATAGAATAGAATGTATGGAGCTCACTGTTGGCGCTGGCACAGTTGAGCCTCTCGGTAAGAATCAAGGGGCAAACAAATAATATGGATGTCATCGAAGGAGTCTTACAGACCTCCCAGACAGGATGATGATACCAACGAATTATTCTTTGAGGAACTAAGGGACACTTCCAAGTCAACTACCCTTGTCCTTATGGGGGACTTCAGACTGCCAGAAATCACCTGGAAGCATCACACAATTGGTACAACCTGGGCCAGAAGAATCCTGAAAACCTGGATGACAACTTTATGGAACAGACCCTAAGAGAGCTGGCTCAGAAAGTTGCTCTCCTTGTTCTTCTGCTTGTCAGCAGAGTGGATCTTGTGAGTGAAGTGGAGATTGGTGACTGTCTTGGCAACAGCAACCATGAAGAAATCGAGTTTAAAATCTCAAGGAGAGGAGGAAAACTGCCAGCAAAACCTCAGCTCTGGACATGAGGAGAGCAGACTTCAGGCTGCTCAGGGAATTAGTGAGTAAGGTTCCCTGAAAAATGTTTTTGCAGGCACTGAGGTCCATCAGTGCTGACCATTTTTTAAACATCACCTCCTAAGGGCGCAGGACCAACAATTCCCAAAAGTCAGAAGCCAAGCAGGTGAGGCAGAAGGCCAGCATGGCCGAGCAGGGATCTTCTATTGGAACTAAGTTGAAAAATGAAGGTGTATGCTCAGTGGAAGCAAGGTCAAGTGATATGGGAAGAATGCAGAGATGCTGGTTGCCACTGTGGGGAGAAAATTTCTGTGGCCAAAGTTCCACTGGAGTTGAAGCTGGCCAGAAATATGGGGGACAATAAAAAGAGAATTTTCAAATATATTAATGTCAATAGGCAGTATAGAAATATCACTGTCCTGTTACAGTGTGAGAATGGTCACCTCACAAACAGGGACAGAGACAAGACAGAGGTGTTTAACTCTTTCTTTGCCTCTGTCTTCAACAAGAATGATAGACCAAGGGGGTGTCAGTGCCCTGAGCTGGAGAACCATGACTGTGAGAATGATCAACTCACAGTTGACCCTGAAATTGTGCAGAATCTGTTGCTTCAGCTGGATCCCTATAAATCAATGGAGCCTGATGGGATTCATCCCAGAATACTCAAGGAGCTGAGTGATGTAATCTCAAAACCCCTCTTGATGATTTTTGACCAGTCTTGGGAATCTGGAGAGGTCCCAGCTGACTGAAAGCTGACAAAGGTTGTCCCCATTTTCAAGAAGGGAAAGAAGGATGACCCTGGAGATGACAGGTCTGTCAGTCTCATTTCAGTGCCATGTAAAGTTATGGAGAAGGTTATTCTGGAAAATATTGAAAAACACCTGAAAGACAACACAGTCCTTGGTCACAGCCAGCACAGCTTCATGAGAGGAAAGTCCTGCTTATCAAACCTGATTTCCTTCTATAACAAGGTAACTCACCTAGCTGATCAAGGGAAGCCAGTTGATGTAATCTTTTTGAATTCCAGTAACGCTTTTGATACTGTCTGTCACAAGATCCTTCTAGAGAAAATGTCCAGCACACAGATGGATAAACACATCATGTGGTGGATGAGCAAGTGGATCACGGCTTGAGCACAGAGAGTAATAGTGAATGGGGGAACATCAGACTGGTGACCTGTCACTACTGGGGTTCCTCAGGGCTCCATCTTGAGCCCTGTACTCTTCAACATCTTCATAAATGACTTGGACACAGGACTGGAAGGGATACTGAGCAAGCTTGCAGGCGACACAAAACTGGGAGGAGCTGTTGACTCCCTTGAAGAGAAGGAGGCCCTGCAGAGAGACATCAACAAATTAGAGGGCTGGGCAATCACCAACCATAGGAAGTTCAACAAGGAAAAGTGCGGGATTCTGCACCGGGAATGGGGCAACCCTGGATGTGTGTACAGACTGGGGGATGAGAAGCTGGAAAGCAGTGCCATGGAAAGGGCCCTGGGGGTCCTGGTTGATGACAGGTTGAATCTGAGTCAGCAGTGCCCTGGCAGCCAGGAGGGCCAACCCTGTCCTGGGGGGCATCAGGCACAGCATCGCCAGCCAGTCAGGGGAGGGATTGTCCCACTCTGCTCTGCACTGGGGTAGCCTCACCTTGAATATTGTGTGCAGTTTTGGTCACCACAACATAAGTAATATATTAAACTCTTAGAAAGTGTCCAAAAGAGAGCAACAAAGATGGTGAAGGGCCTTGAAAGGAAGCCATATGAGGAGCAGCTGAGGGCACTTGGTCTGTTCAGCCTGGAGAAGAGGAGAATGAGGGAAGACCCCATTGCAGTTACAACTTCCTTGTGAGGGGAAGAGGAGGGGCAGGCACTGATGTCTTCTCTGTGGTGACCAGTGACAGGACCCGAGGGAATGGCCTGGAGTTGTGTCAGGGGAGGTTTAGGTTGGATATTAGAAAGAGGCTCTTCACCAAGAGGGTGGCTGGGCCCTGGAACAGGCTCCACGGGGAAGTGGTCACAGCACCAAGCCTGAGAGAGTTCAAGAAGCCTTTGGATGATACTCTCAGGTGCATAGTGTGACTCTTGGGGATGGTCCTGTGCAGGGCAAGGAGCTCGACTCAGTAATCCTTATGGGTCCCTTCCAAAGTAGCATATTCTTTGATTCTGTTATTCTGTGAAACCTTTATGGAAGGTCAAAGACAGGAAGAGGGAAGAAAATGAGGTATGAACTTGGTAACCCAACTGGTAGGTAGCTCACCTGTGTTCAAACTGAGCTGTGGGCTGTAGCCTGCTCTCAGGACTATGGCCTTCACTTAAACACAGTGTGTATTTAAATGGTGTTTATTCACTGATTGTGAATTCACGAACTTATTGGAGGCAATTCATCATAATCAGCAGCTCAGATTACACTCTCCAGAATAATGGAAGGTGTGACTAGGATTCTGTTATCCTAAGGAGAGCTCTGAAAAATTCCCTTTCTCCCAAATGAATGCTCTAACTACAAGATTTTTATGTAGAAAGCTGGCAGACATATTACATCTTTTGACTGTGGTTTTGAGGTATTTTTCTCCCAACACTAGAATAAGATTTTTACAGCTGCAGGGATTCCAGCTTAGTGCACTACAAAGTGAGAGCAGGGTTACTCCCTGAAATCTGTGCCTCTGCTGCAGGAGCATGGGGAAGGGCAGGGGTTCATTCATCTCTCTTTGTTCAGTGTTCAACCACTCAGTCAGTTCGTGGGTGGGTTTGGATTCCAGCCCAAGGCATTTTGCCTCCCTCACACACAAAGAAGGGAGTATGTGTGTCCACCTGGGGATTGTGGAGTACAAAATGAGAACCAAACACTTCATTCCTAATAACATCTGGCTTCTCCTGTTTAAGCCATAGCCTTTGACTCTCTGGTACCAACACATAATCCAGACCTTCTGAATATCATATAATTTCTGAATCATGGTTAGTAGTGTTACTATTTTTATTTCTTTGCTGCTGTACATCAAGATCTTTCACAAACATCCTTAATTTAGTTTGTCATTTATCTGACTGTTTCTTTCGTTAATTTATATATGTGTCTATGAACTTTATATTTCATTCATTTTGTTAATATAAAAAAATATATTGATGCCTTCTTTTTCTGTCTGGCAGAGTGTTCTGATTTTAGGGGAAGAAAGGGAACACTTATAGAAGCATTTATTAAAAAATCGCAATTCTCAGATATATATCTTTATGTTTAAATGGTTTCTCTCAATAGCTTCCTTCATAGCTATTTTTATCTTTGCTAAATTGGCATTCTTAGGGACCCAGCTCCATGTATTGGTGTCATGTTTTGTTCAGAATAATAGAGTCTGTCATGGTACAGATCTGTTACAAGTCTCAGGTTCCTGGGTACACAAGTGGCCCTGAGCTGCCCTGTGCAGACTGGCTTGACCTCAGACCTGCCTTGTCACTGAGGACATGTCTGGAGGCCACGAGGCTCTTGGACAATCTGTCGCTGTCACTGCTCTGCTGGCCTAGCTGGAGCACCATAACATGAAAGGGAAGACACCACCACTACCTGCCTCACCACCACCTCTGCTCCTTTCCCCTGCTGAAAAGCCCTGGCTGTACACTGACACCAAGACTTTTATAAAGCCTTTGTGCTCTGACATGCTATTTTATGTAATATTTAGATCCTCTGAACTATTTTCTTAGTAAAGCTGAGCATGGGTCCAAGCAACAAGAGTACACCAAAAACATGAAAAATTGCTTCACAAAGGAGGGGCAGCAGTGTCACTAACCTCAGGCATGGTGGGATTTTCACAAAGGTTGTATGTACTAGGAAGCCTGCAACTTTTCTTCACTGGGACTGATCATCTATGTCCCTGTGCTGCTCCGAGTTGGGGCAACCCTCACAAGACAGTCTGAATAATTGATTTCTCAGGTCTGCCAAAAAAAAAAAAAAAAAAGTCTCATTTCACACCCTTTGGAATTTCTTTCATCTCTTCATCTCTAGAAGAATAAAAACATTTAATTGTAATTTTTTTTTTTTTTTCAGTGCATATCATTACATTCCACTGTTAAAATATTCCACTCAACAGAAAATGAGAATGTTTTGGACTCCAAAAATGAGCAAACACCCACTCCCTCCTGAACAGATATAGACAAATTCACAAAATTTACTGGTGACATTATTTCCCCTCATGGCTGTTAGCAGAACAGGGCCCAGGATCTTTCAGTCCTGAATTTAAGACTCTGTCCTTCTTCGTGGCCTTTGAACCCACATCTCACAGACCCATGGGCTGGGCCAGCCTGGAGTTGAGAGCTCCCTTTACAGAATTTCTCCATATGTTTTTAGCAGGGCACCATCTTAATGTCTGCTTTGTAAAGTGGAACAGCTCTGGAAAGGACACTCAACAGGCTTTGCCTCCCCAAAATCCTGCTGGTCAGGACTATCTAATCAGCAGGACACCCAAGCTCAAGGCCACCTTCTGACTGATTTACCACTGGCAAAAGATGCAAGACTATATATCTTCCCTGAACAACCCAATCACCATGTTGTCAGTCTCCTGCATGGCTTTCTCCCAAGATGCAAGAGTAATCATCCTGTGTCCTAACAGTTGCAGCACTTGAATGCTTGGGGGATGATATAAAAATAAGACATTATCCACAGCAGGTACACCCGGGTATCTTAACAGGAGGGGCCTTCCTTGGGCAGATCAGGACAAATGGAAGTTGTTTCAGTAGAGCTGAAGTAGTCAGTCTCAAATCACCCAGAATCAGAGCAAATGTGGCAGGACCCTATACTGCTGAGTAAAAGTCGTTTCCTGAATTAAACCTCCCACATTATTCTGTCAGATTTAACCACTGACCCAAATTTATGACTAGTTTTAAGACAACTAAGATCATAGTTTCCAAAAATTTTAACTAGTCACAAAAATAACTACCAGTTATCACCTAGGTTTTCTACTTGTTCCATTTAAGCAAGTTATTTCAGTTCTACCTCACGCTTTTCCCATTTATATAGTATGGTAAGTCATATCAGTACATATGAAACAGACTGCAGAGATTCTTTGAAACCAGTCCACCACTCAAAATCATTTGCACAAGCTCAAAAACAGTGCCAAATGTTAATAATCTAAATTAACAGAATTTTACAGCCAATGTATATTGGCAACATGGATTGTAAGAGAGAAAGGGTTCAGATTTATTTATGTCTGTAAAACAGTCTGGATGCAAAAGTGCTCACTAGCCTCTTCTCTTTTTCTTGTCATCTCCCTCAGTCACCATCCTAATCATAAGCCATCTCTTCAGATTTCCCTCATACAATGATCTCTACATCTATCTGTCATCCAGCCTTGAGTGAAGTGACTCTTTTACTCATCTGACAGAAGTAGAGTTGGTTTGCCAAATTTCCATCACTATCACTGCATGGCACAACTCTGGGATATTAATAAATAGTTTGTTACCTAGGGCCACCCAGCATGGATTACTTTGGAAGCATCTCTTATCTTAGTGCAACAATTATAGCATTTAATAGGTTAAGGGATATAGTGTATGTAGGATTTCAGGAAATCCTTTCACAAAGTTTTCATTCCTTAGTTGAGATGCAGAGCACAACTATTTAAGGATTAGCTCTTCTTCTCCCAACACATGCTTCTTTGATGATACCACATCCTTCTATCTTCCTCTGTGGAACAGAAATGGAGAATAGTCGCACTGGGGGAATTATTAGCCTCAGCCTCCTTTATACCTTTAAGGCAATTACATTCCAAGACAAGAGTATCTAATGTGCCGTACTTTCAGCATGTGCAACTTAGGTAGTTTTATGAAGTCATGAAAACCTCCAGAAATATTCTTTTACAGACTGTCATACACTATAAACCTTAAGGCAGGTTTAATGCAGGTGTTTATTTCTTTAATGTTTTGAAAGTGTAAAATGTTTTCTAATGAAATATATGGGCATCTTTTTAACTCACTAAAGAATTCTATGAACCTTTTTCTTTCCCCTGGTGGAGAACTAAAGGCAGAATTTTATAATAACCAAGGATAATTCTTTTGCTTATTTGTATATTTTAATTTGACACTCAGCACCATGCTATCAGAATGTAACATTAGTGCAATGGAGAAGCATGCAAAATAGTTTACCGAGAACAACAACTTTCAGAGCAGTACTTTAAAGAATTAATACTATATACAGGCATTTTTTCATAGTATCCTGGACTGGGAAGATAATAAGTGTGTCATAGCAAGTGTAATTTCTGCCAGAGATGTCCCAGTAAAAGTCATTCCAAATGCATCATTCTTAATCAAGATGTGTAGAGGGAAACAGTTCACATATTTCTGAGCAGACATCTCTGGAGTCATTGCCTAAAGTGGTAGAAGACTGGGCACAATAACAAGTGCAGAAGGTGTCAATGTTCCTCTGCCTTAACCAGGCAGAGCTAGTTGAAAATTTCCCATCAATATGATTTTCTTAAGGAAAAGCATGTGTCAGATAGTTATAGACAAAAGAAAACCTATCTCTTTCTATGTATATTCCTGCATGAACAGTCCTGATCTTTGTTCACCTTCTTATCTGCTCAGAATTACTCTTCTTTCTCATAGGCAGAGTTTCTCAGAATCATACTTACACTCCTACAGCCAAACTTCTTCTTCTTTGGCACCTTTGCTATGAAGTATTTCTCCCCACTTCCTCTATCCATTCACAGGGTTGGTTTTCTTTCTTTTTTTAAAAACAAGGATGAACCCCAGAAATGGTTAACCGAATCAGTAGAAACTGTTCAGCATCTGCTTTGCTTGAGTTTATAGAGAACATGGAGATGTGTTCTGTTCAAACCACTGGACCTGATCTTAGAAAACTATATACAGACAGCCTAGTGCTGTCAATCATGACAATGTAGACATTTGAATGGAGCAAAGTGGCCTTAAGCCAGTAGTTTCTGTAAGCTTCAGTGACTAGGTAATGAACAATGAAGGCTGAAGAGGTCAAGGTGAAGAAGAGGAGTTAAAGACCCCTAGAGTGACCAGAAACGACCACCTGATGCCAAAAGAAGATTCCGGAAAGCTC
This sequence comes from Margarornis squamiger, assembly GCA_035222235.1. Classification (NCBI taxonomy): domain Eukaryota; kingdom Metazoa; phylum Chordata; class Aves; order Passeriformes; family Furnariidae; genus Margarornis; species Margarornis squamiger. Next base: position 58,361,705 of record JAWWTY010000001.1, on the reverse strand, counting down.
CGCCCAGACTCCACCTAGTCTTCTCCTAATCATTAATATGCATCATCAGATGTTGTAATCTTATTACTATGCAAAATTGTATGTTGTAGTCATTTATTGAAACATATCAAATGGCTCATTTTGCACTGTTGATTGGAAGCTAGTTTGTCCAGCATGAGCTGGCTAGCTTTCCAGCGCTGCTCAAATAAATACCTTTGCTGCAAAAAGAACAAACTCTCTTAGAAGTTCCTTTCATACCGAGGTTTTTCGGCATCATTTTGTCTGTCAGCCCTTCTGACTTTTACTTTGTTGGGAAATTTGTACACAAGTAGAACACCTCCACTGGACAAAAGCTGGTTTTGTGGGAAAATATCTCTGTCTTACACACACACACACAAAACCAAACCCACAGTTTCCATCAGGAAAACAAAACAAAAAACTTTAATTTTCCTCCTCACAAATGAACATGTTCTTGGCTACGACTTTGTGTTCCATCGAATTTTTCACAAGAAAAAGACTTGTCTCTCAAGCTGTTGTATCCATGGGACTTGCAACATTTTAACTCTCTGAGTTTCACCTGGAAGCAAACTGGAAAAGATAGTAGAATGCAGGGAGAGCAATATTGCAATGCTATTTAGTGACCACCTCACTTCTATTTCGAGCAATCCCTTTAAAGCAGAACATGTTGCAGAAATCTTGCTTGGAACAACAAAGACATGAGTAAGTGTGACAAGCTCCTTGTCAAAGAAAAAATTGTTTCGGTCCTCTGTCCAAATAGATTTCAAAACACACGATGAGCTATTGGGTTTTTTGGAAATGGACACAGAGTGACAGGTCAACTATGGCTTTTAACTGATGACCACATAGTAAATAGGAAGAAAATTGCTCCAACAGACAATTTAGGCACCAGCATTATCTAACTCTCCTAATACTCCCATAACCATTTCCATCTTGTCTAATTTGTTCATCCTAGTCAGCTAGGGTCAGGAAAAATTAAAGTCTTCAAAGAAGTAAAAAAAAAAAAAAAAAAAAAAAGCAGCACTTTATGAGCAGTTCTGACATCCCTGATGATTCACAGCCTAACCTGGTGGACCAGCTCAGTCTCTGAAGGGAATGAAACAGATCTGACCTCCCAGAATCTAAGCAACCAAATATTCCCTTTGAAGAGAAGCAGGTGACCCAGATAAAACACCTGCATGTGCACACACATGCACACCTACATAGTGCATTGGATATGCATTGGCAGTTTCATGAGGCTCCAGCCACTCTGGCTCTGCCTGGATCATGGGCAGGATGTACACCTTATCCAACCTGCTTGGAAGCTCTCGTGGCTGTACTCAACAGCGCAAAACTGCCCTTATTCTCCACAAGACATTGAAGATATCTATCCAGCTGCCACTCCAACACTGCTCAGGTCTATAAATCCTGTAGCATATCTGTTATACCTCTGCATAGGTCAGGGGTACATTCATGTACCTAATATAGAAAAAACTGTGTTTCAGGTACCTGTATCACTCCCTTGGGGTAAGATTCAGTCTGAGACTAAGACACCTAAATTTAGGAGCAGGATTCAGCTGACTAAACAAAACTGTGCAGTGCCATTTCAGGCAGCATACAGTATCTAGGACAGATGATGAAGCATCCTAAGGCATCTCTAATGGAAGGACACTTGAATGTTTAGGTAGCTCAGATGTTTACCTGTGTCTGTATAATTCCATTGTAATCAGAGAAGATCTTGACTCAACTCCTAAGTTTCACACACCTGCACATGGAGTTACATATAAGATGTCCTATAATGTGGAAAACACTCATAGGAAGATAATGCATACAACAGAGGACCTACAAAGAATAACTTTCCATAGAGGCAAGTGAAAACCAGGGAGGGCATCTCATGGAATGTAAAACATCACTGAGTCCATGTGTGGGCATCTGAATTCAATTGCCAGTCAGTACATTCACAGTGCCTAGAAAGTGACTCAGATAATGCTGAAAGCCTGCAACAGGGATTAAGGAAAATTATGGTAAATACCTTCATTTAGACATCTACATTTAAGCAGCTCCACCTGGAGCTGAATCCCATCTTACTGATCAGTCAGAACAGACACGAGTTCAAACTTGTCCACCATTTAACAGAAAGTTTACAAGCTTTAGTTCAGGATGGCAGAAGAAATTCTGGGTTGCTACACCACTCAGCACACTTGGACAGATAGGCTGTAGAGTCTATGTAAAGGGGAAAAGAGGATGATAATGCTTCTAAGACCATCTCTGTCAGAGTGATATGGATAGAGACACTGGAGTCTCAGTCACTGAAATAGCTCTATACAGAACTAGTAATTAAGATGATCCTAGCAATTGCACAGTGCTGACCACCTATGTGGTTACCACATCACTGACTTCAGCTGACCACACAGTTGAGAGTAACTAAGAAAGCAAACCATTCTATGATTGCTGGAGGTTGAAATGATTTGGGTTCACGATAGTTTCCCATCTTTACTGTTTAAAAAAAGAAATTCAGCTTATGTCAGGAGGACATTGTTTTCCTTCCTCCTCTTATTTTACTGTTAAACTGTGTAAATTGGAAGTCACTGCATGGACAATGAATACTTGCACTCTATAATACGGTTCCCACCCTGACTTGCATGGATGCATTTAATCTTGGAGAGATGGAATAGACTAATCAGGGAAGATACTATATCAGCTTACTTTTCAGAGATTCCATTGAGATTCAGATCAAATAAAAATATGTCAAATATTTAGGCTGACCTCTACCAGAGAGGAAGCCAGAGAATGCTACCTAATAATTTTTTTGTCAAGAAGAAATAAGTTCTTCCATTATGTTGGTGAATATTATCAGGAGGGGTAGGAGAGCACTACTACAGCTGCACTAGAGTTCTTGTATTATTAACAAACTGCCCACAGCCAGGTATACATAGGGAAATGTCATTCATAACATCAAACCAACTGTAACACTCTAGTTATTTATAAGTTTTGTGTTGTTCTTGCTCGTGACCTAAATTTACAAGAAGTTTGAGGTTAATTTTCATCTTGCTGGAGTTCACTGCTTTCGGGAACATTAAATGTTTCATTGCTATGTGGAATTCTGGCTGCTGAAAACTCTACTGTCATTCTGTCACTGCTGCCTCTATGCGTTACCTTTAGGTGATGTTAGATCTATAATCTATTGCGTTCTGCAAATAAACTGCCAGTATACTGGCACTTGCTAGTCTACTTTAAAAACCTGTCTTTCAACAATAACTGACAGGGACTGGGCAACTAGTCAAAGCTGTTCCCCTTTGGGGACCAGGAAGGCTATGCCTAGGAGATGTGAAAGGAAAAGCCAAATTGTGTTAAACTCTGGTGTTAAAAGAGCCAAGAGACCAAGGAAAGCAAAAAAGAAGAAAGAGTTGGAATTAGTGCAGGAATTGTGTTACTATTTTTATTAATTACCATGTTTATCCCCAAAATCGTAAGCATGAAGAATAAATATGCATCTATCCAGATTAGACCAATTTTTTTAAAGTATCTAAGCTGTGCATGTTACTACAAAGGAACTAAAAGAAATATTAGAATTAAATTGGATTGAATTTTCTGAAAAACTGGAAATGGACAGTGTTGTGGCAGCAAACATTTTTCTTCTTTGTTCATTATTAAGCAAGTATATCTATTATTTACAGAAGGACATTATCTGCCTTACTGCATCAGCGCTTTAGGATCTTCAGTTAACCTATTGACTTTCAGGACTAACTTTGATAAAAGGCAGTACATTTTTAGCTGCAAAGCTCTGAGGGTCTGAAAAAGGCCTTTACAAATATACAGGTAAACACAGGTTAACCAATGGGGCACTGAATGTTAATATCCAAGGCAGATAAGGACTGCTTTGCATCAAATCGCAGCTCAGCAGCAATCAGCTGGCACACGCCTTAACACGGCAGCCATCTGAAGTAAACAATGAGCACCACATTATACAGCAAGACACTTAAAACTTAAATTATCCTGGAGTAGAAGACCCGCTAGAAGGACTTGTGAACGCGCTATCCGTCTTGTCAGCTGCCAACCCCAACAGGCTGTGGGTGAGGTTGCCCGGGAGGCAGAACGCGCCCTCCGCGGGAGGAAGGCAGCGAGGTGCCCCGCTGCTCCACAGAGGACCGCGAGCAGCCAGTAGATGGTAGCAACTGTCGGTCACTACTAACCTGAGCTGGATTTCTGCCACAACCGAGATGCGAAAAAACTCCACATTTCATTATCAACAGCGGACCCAAAAAACCAAACCTGATTTTAGCTGATTTTAATTGATAGGTGAAAATGTTTTCAGAAAAAATGCTGACCTATATGTGGGCTTCTTAAGCTACACTATCCATTTAAGTCAATATGCAGGGGGGAAAGGAACACTGGGGCAGAATGGCATTGTCAGAGTGTGTGAAAATGTTCTGAACAGATGGAAAGACAAGGAGAAAAAGACTGTCTTGTCTGTCCATGGCTTTGAAAGAAGGAAAGCTAATAGAATAAGAACAAAAGGGTTATTACATATGTACAGAACTTTTGAAAATCTGTAGCCCCATGTTTTCAAAAACCTGTCAAGTGTCTTAAACGTTAAGTATCTTTATGGGGAAAATATAGAAAATGTAATCACCATGCCATGAGGAATACAGGAAAGGAGCAAATATCTCACTGTTGAAAAAAAATTTCTTTTAGAGGAATACTCTCTGGTCCATGGTAACTGTTACTGATCGAAAATTATTAGCTTGAAACTACAGGATGTATCTTATAAAAAGAATTTGTAAATTTAATAACATAATTTCTGCATAAATTAAAATATTTTAATAGAATGTACTTGCTAAATAGTTGAATAAATGCTAATTGAGGGAAACATCTGCTCTGAACAAGAGCATTTACCACAGGCAAAGAGCTTCTCTGCAGTGGCAGTTTGCATGAGGAATAACAGGATGCAAAGCCTCAAACTGTATTTTCACTCTGACAGGGAGTTTAAGGATATGGCATGTTGAGTTTAACACACGTTGTGTCCCTGATTTCCATACCATACTTACTTAGTTTTCACAGGAAAAACTGAAGGAGGTGGGAGGAAGCAGGAAGGAGATGTTGCAAATTATGAGAGATGACACTCCAAAGCTTAAACTGGGATACTTAAGTCAAGCTGCAGTTTTTTGACTCTCCATTTTCTTTATTATCCCCACTAACAAAGGACCTTAGACATATCTGTACATCTCAGTTTTCCTCAGAAACACCTATTTCATGCTCACCTGCTGCCTGTGAAGACAGTGCAATATGCTTAGTGATCCTGCAAACAGCTTTCTATCCAAAAAAAGGGCACATGATGCAAATGCAACCTAAAGAACTTCCACCAGCCTTCCCAGTTTTTCAGAACTGCCAAGTTATACTTGTTTAGAATCTCTTTTTTATCCCCCTCCTTTTAGCAAAGCAGCATCTCTGTTCCTGAATAGACCCCAAAGAGCAGAGCTGCTGAGTAAGAGGGCTGAGAGCTGGTGTAGATAATAGCAAAGCTCTGCCTGCCATTTTCACATCCCTGCTAAGCTGTCTTTAATAAGCATTACAATTAGCTTCTGATAGCTGTTCAGAGGCCAGCACAGAGCAGGCTGGCTGTCTGAGTGTGGGTCTTATTAGTGAGTTGCCTCTTCACAAAACTGCCTTCACAAGTGACACCCTTCTCAGCAGTCTCCACGGAAGCAAAGGACTGAACCTATTCAGAGACTGAACAGCCTGTAAAGCCCGTCCCCTAAAGGACACAATAACAAGAAAATAATATAAAGGAGAATGAAGGAGCAAGGACAGGATTGCATAGAAGAAGCTGCGTGGATGCCAAACGGAGCATAATTGTCATAAGAGTGGTTTTTTGACCTCTGAGCTATCAACCTGATCATTTTCTCTAGGGCTAAATAGGCTTACAGCTAGTTTCAGAAACAAGCAATTCTTGTGCCAACATCTGTAGCTTTTAGATATGAAAAAAATAGCTTCCCTTTAAAACTTTGATTTATTCTCAACAATAAAATAAAATTATGGTGTAGCTGAAAATAAAAGCAGCCTACAGTTCTCAAATACTTGATAAAAAAAAAAAATTGGCTGTCTGACCCCTAGCCTGTGTTTCCTGATTATGTTGTCACGAAAATCTAGTTATAATGACATTTTCTTTATTAAATTATGTGCTCCTGGCAGGTATACTCACTTTTGTAAAGGACAAAGAGTATAGTGCATGATCTCAATGCAGTTAAACATCTAAGTCCTCTTTAAAATACACTTTGTGTAGAACAAAAACAATACCAAAATGAAAAATGTACATGTATTGAATGAGCTAAGTTTAAAGCAGGAGTTGGGTTTTATTTGGTTGTGGTTCTTTTTGTTTTCTCTTGTCATTATTATGCTATGCTGCATGTAATGTTATTCCAGACATCATCAAGGACTTCTCACAAAATTCTGTATTTATGGAATCACTTTTTTTTCTAACCTCCAACTGAGAAAATGCCTTTTAGTTTCATTTAAATCGGATCATTATTTTCCTTCCCATTCTGCATACATACTCTCTGACACAAAGTCTCTCAACAGAAAAGTGAATATAAAGGTAATTGCAGTGTTTTGTTTGAAGACTTGCAGTACATAATTCAAGGTTTAATTCTACTAAAAGGCAAAATTGACCAATTTCCATTCTTTTCTGAAAAATCAAACTTTTTCTCCACTGAGGTCTCTGTTACAGAAGCATCAAGCTGAATATAAAACAGACTTTTTCCTACCAATGTCATGTATTCCATAACATTTCTCTGCTGTATCTACATATACAGACATGTAAATGCGTATAACCAGATCCACACCTACTAGAAATGCTTTCAGCAACATTAGGAGGGTTACATCAGCTAAGATCTTGACCAATAGTTTTGTGCAATGAAAACTCAATACTCTGAAATTGCAATGTTATGGGCATTTTTAATAGGAATGATTATGCTGGCAAGCCCACTCTGAATCATAATGTAATAATAGTCTCATTCTGAGATCTGTAAGAACAGTCCTCAGGGGAAGATCAAGGATTCACAGCCGCATAAACAAAATCAAATTTTACTGTCCCAGGAATGAGAACAAATTCTTGCAGTCTCTGTACTGGATAAGGAAACACAGCATTGTGGTAGCTCTGACACTCCACCCTGCCGCAGCCAGTTGCTGAGGATGCAAAGGAGGAGCCAGCACAGTGGAAAGCTGATAGGAGGGATGGCCATGCAGGCAGTGGGATCATGGCTACCCATCGATGGGGACATGGAGGTCTACAAGGCATGACATTCCCAGTTGCTCAGGAAGGACTACATGAACAGGAGAAATTTGCCCTGCCTTGGATGAGCCAATGTAAGCTGAGTTCTGCAGTGCAGTAGCCACCATTACAACAAGAACTTCCTTCACATTCCTTCCCTTGCTTTGCTGGCATGGCTTTTCAGCTGCTGTGCCAGTCATGGACGTGTCTGATCACGCTGAAAGGTGCCCCAGAGCAGTTGTGTAGAACAGCTCTCTGGCAAACACATGATCAAGACTACAGTAAGTTCCACTTCAAATGAGAGCAAAATATATAAGTATGAAGCTTTCGTTCCAAGTAGGACAATGCCATCTGACAGAAGTGACCAAAACCAAAGCACACACCAGTCCTGGAGTAATTTATTTCTGCACCAAATCATCTCACTTTCTCATCTCCAACAATGACAAACCAGAGCCATGAAAACAAGCCTTCTCAAGCCTTCTGAAATGTTTGAATCTCAGGGTTTCGGCTCAGTCTGACCCTTGGTAAAATCTTGACATCTGCAAATATAGGCCTTTCACATGCAAATAGAAGGATGTAAATAGGGAGCGCAAGCATTTTGGAAATGCTTTGACATACCGGGCCCTTACACCGACTTTTTCTGTGGTCACTCTTTTCTCTGTAGTGAGAAATGTTAAGACATATGCCATGCAATGTTGTCAGGGCTTCTTCTCCTCACTACACATGTGCTTAACGATTTAGATGGAAACATATTCAAAAGGGTTATTCACCGATCTCCCTGAAGGCTTAAATATTTTCAGCTCGGTGTCAAAGGGTACTAGAATGGGAGTGATACTCTGCCCAGTCCTTTTCACAATACAAATCATCCAAGCAGAGGGTGTGTGAAAAAAACAAGAACAAGCCTGATGTTATTGTAAGGCTTCGGTGTCAGCATCCTTGCGATGGGAAAGGGCTCTGCTCAAGTTCTCCTGTGATGATGAGATTTGCCACTGCACACAGCACGTTTCCAGACCCCACGTCCCTGCAAAGGCAACTTCATGCCTTCACCAGATAACACAGATTTTCCCTGCACAAAATCCTCTTGCAGTGCTCTCTCTTCAGATGACAATCTCAGTGTTAGTATGACTCCAGGCTCTTTGTATGATGCTTTCATTTTTACCATTTTAAAACTGACATTTTTGAGAAGCAGGTTCCAGACACTTTTTGAGCCTTACTGAAATCTCAGGAGCAATTATGATTAGCCCGAATAACCTTGGTCCTCTCTTTGGGATACTGGCTTAAGTTACCATTCATCTCATCCCAGCTGACTTCCTTGGTTAACACATGAAACTTGTTATTCAATAGCTCTCACCATCTGGTTAATTTAATATTATTGAAATTCTGGGTTTAGCCCAGAAAACACAATGGACTCTGATTTTTACCTAATCTTTAATTTCCTCTTTTGTGGAACTCACGGCAATCATAATTTCAACAGTTGAAGTTCCTTAAGCAAGTCAGTTTATTTTTGTGCTTTTGATATCAGATTTATAGTCAGGTCACTGAGGACTTAAACAACTACAAGGTCTTCTCCAGGGAAAGTCTATCAGTAAGAAAGATATTCTTGGTAGAGTTTTAACCTTTCTTAACCACAAAAGCATTGTAAAATTCCATCTTAAGGCAATATGTGACTGACAGTTTTTTCCATTTTATTGCAATAATCTTGCAATCCTGCTTTACAATACATCTTAATCTGCCACTTTCTTCTGCACTATTGGATTGAGATCACCAACATCAATAAAGAAGCAGAAACAGCACCTACTTATATTTATCAGGAGGAAAGAATTTCAGTTGACAGTGATGAAGAAAGATTAAATTCTTGTTCACTTTCAGCCTGTTCCTGGGGATTTTCTGATGTATTTTAATCTGATGGATTTTCCAGGACCTATAAACAAAGTAAACTGAAAATCAAAACAAAACAAACAAAAACGTCCACCAAAAAAAAACAAAAACATCAAACAAACAAACAAAAAAACCCCAAAAACACTGCTTAACAAAGTTTTTCCTTCAATTCACTGTGTAAATCTTCCTCATACACTTTTCCCTATTTTCTCATTTCCAGGTGAGAAATCAGTGCCTGCATTCCAGAAACAAATGTTTTTTAAGCCACACTGTTAAATATGGAGGTGACCAAGGAGCTTGTTACATGTACGTAGTGATAAGTTTGTTGCCGTCTAGGTTAGCAGAGAAAGCTATACCATATCCATGTAAAGGGATTGATTTAGAAGGGAGGGAGGGAGGGAGAGAAGGAAGGAGGGAGAAAGGGAGGGAGGGACAGAGGGACGGAGGGACGGAGGGAAGGAGGGACGGAGGGAAGGAGGGAGGGAAACATTTGAAAATATGCCTGCATGTCTTGAAAGAGTTTCAATCTTTTTTTTTTCTTCCCACGCAAACAGGTCATAAATCTGAAGAAGAACTAGACAACATTAGCTTCAGGTCTTTATGAACAAACTATTTCTTGGATGCATTAAGCTGGAGTACTTTCAGGGAATGTATACTCCTGTTTCAACTTAGCATGTCCTGACCCTCTCTTCCTCCTGCCAACTGTGCTGTGACTTTGTAAAGCTGGTCAAAAAAGACAAATTTTTATAACACCCAAGTTCAAAAGACATCACAAAAATTTCTTAAAAACATTTATTTTGCTTAGCTTTCTTTTCTTTTTTCCATCTCTATTTGACCACATTTCCATTTTCTGTGAAAAGTTTCTGCATTTCAAGTTGTTTTTCCTCTTGGTGAGCTAAGGTAGTCAGGCATCCTGTCAAACTCTGAATGTATTCCCAGGAGGACACTACTTTCCCTGTTGTACATAATCCCAAAAAGATAGACTGACCCAAGATTTTTGTGGTTTTGTGTTACAGAGCCCTTACCACTGACGTAGAGGGACAAAGTACAGTGGAAATGTAGTTTTACTGTTCAGTTTTGCAGAAGGGGAATTTAGGTCAGTATTAAAGATTATCTTAGAATATCATACTCTCATAATAGCCTGAAGAAACATGCAGTACTGGGCTTCTCAGTCAGCCTTAAGACAGCAATACCTCTGTTGGTTTCATTAGTACAACAAGCAATAAATCCAGCTGAATTCAGGAATTAACAAAGTCAGGGGAAACTCTGGAGATTGAAAAGCACACAAACAAACAACAAAACAAAAAATCTGTCTCCCTGCAACTTGCTTGCTCATGGAATCAGTATCATTTCTAACAGGACATTGTGTAAATAAGAACATGTGACAATGAAATATTCTAATGCAGAAACATTTTCTACGCATGTTATGTAAGTGCCAGACGGAAGATCCCATGGTTCCCACATGGCCAAAGTTTGTGTTCAGGGCCTGAGGATCTCTCCAAAGGCTTTAGCAAGCTGTTTAGACCACTAAAAGTGAATCTACAGACCTCAGGGATTGGTACAGAGGTTCTGGCATCTAATAAGCATATTTTTGAGTATTTCACTTAGAAATAGTTCTAATCTGGTTCTACGAACTAAGTGCTTGTCTGCAGCTCATGCACCGTAGGTGATCTCCTCAGTCATTGCTTCCAGTTTAGTTTCAGTCTAAAAGAATCACGAACTGATCATGATTTCTGAGATTCACTTCATGATAGAAAGCAAAGCACAACACTTGAGGAAGAATCTGCTTTAAGGTCTTAAGGCTAAGGAGAATTGTTGGAAGTTCATAAGCAGTAGAAACACATTCAACTTACTCATTCCAATGCATACTAATACATTTACAGTAGGTAGTCCCTATCACACCAGTGATTCCTTCAGTGGTATTAATTGCAATTTGTTATGCATGCATTCATTAGGCCCATTCCTCCAGATCTAGCTGTGCTCTGCTTGATTCAGCACCGGGTAAGGCATAATTTTCCTTGCACTTTCCGGTGCCTTTACTCATCATTTCAGCCTCTGGCACAATTAGATTCCCTGTTGGGAATTACTGATTCAGTCAGAGATTGCTCAAAGCAGCAATGATCCACCAACACTCTTTTCTTTAGGAAAATTTATCTTGGGATAAGCATGGTTCTGCACCAGCCAGAGATTACTCCCATCTTGAGTAACCTCACTGCAGCATGAGTAGGACAGAATTAGTTTGATAGCATATTTCTAGATTATCATACTAATATGTCATTTGCTGTTGTTCTGATTTGTTAATCACTGTATATCAGTGGCAGTCTTTAGGCTTTTGTTCCTCACCCCAGATGAAATCTGGCAAAACTCTAAGTTCTAGTTTTCACTTTTTTCCTACAATTTGATAAATGGTACAACTCCATGTGAAACTCTCCCCTTCTACATTTATTAATTTATTTTTTTTTTAGATATTGCTCTATTCTATGCATGGGATGATTTCTCTAAGAATACAGAGACGTAGCTCTAAAAGAAAAATCGCCTAGGAAGTTCAGAGCATCTGAAATCAGAAGATGAGAAAAGAAACCATTCTGCAGACTTAATTAAGGCTTTTGCTAGCAGCAAAAACTATAATGCAACATGACAGTTATTTGAATGATTTTTCTTAAGATGACTATTGCTTTTCATTATCTAATTTGACATTAAGGTTGGTGCTGTGTGTCTAGCCTGCAAAACAAAAATAAAAGTTAATAAAACACATGCTAGAAATAGAATACAAGTTCAGAGGGAATGCTCTGGGGGCTAGGCCTTTCTCATGCTTTGGGGAGAAATATACTACCATACCCTTGTCCTAATTTTTCCAGTGTAGTTTAGAAAAGGCCTTATGGCTAATATGTCACATCTAATATAATTTGCTATTTCTGCCTTGCATCTTATTGAACCTTACTTTTTCACATTATAACTGCTCTGCTAGAAGGGCTATAGATAAAGTTGTGTCAGCATTTCATTATTAACTCTGGCTTTTCAGTGTTTTTTAAGTCAGACATTAACATAATTCTCATCCCTGGCTTTAAACTGGTAAATATTTTAAACTTAGGTGAGAATCATTTGAAATCATTTTTAAAGAAACATTCTGGCCCACTTTTTATCAGAAGATCTATTTTTGCTTCTCAACAGGGAAACATAGCAGGATTTCTACTGAATTATGGAGCTTAAACCACTGCCCAGGCAATTTCTCCTGGTGGTTTAACTTTCTTGCAGAATCCCTTCTTTCCATTTCTCCTCCAAAATACGCCAAAGGACCAGTGAATGATAAAGTCTGACCTTTTCAGTTGCTGACTGTACCTTATGCAAACTGAAGAGCTAATGGACCACTTTAACACGACAGTGTGGTTTCCTAGGACAGGGACCTGTCTCTGCAAAATCAGTAGATCTACACAATTGCCAGCACAGTCCAGTCAATTCAGTCTTGAAATCTAAGATTAAACGCAATGTTGTGTTTGTGATAATATTTTAAAATAAACTGCATTACTTGTGAAGTTTTCACTGCATAGAAATACACAATCAAATCTCCAGGGAGCTTTACGCACAACCCAGCAAGAAATAAATAAATAAACACTGTAATTCTCCCTTGAATTATTGAACAATTGAATTGCTTAATACCCTCAATGCCAGCTGCACAAAAAAAATTAAACTAAGAAGAATGTTTAATGAAAAATTAAAACAACTCCTATGTCAACTGTGTTCCCTTCTCTTGAGCACTGTAGATGCTGAACTGGAATATTGATTGATAGGTAATTAACTAAATATATCTAATTTAGCTGATGATTAAAGATCTAAGTATCTCTTTCAAGTAGATTAAGAGAAATTCAAATATAAGTATTTCATTTGTGCAACTGTATTGCTTAAGTAATTCTGTATTAATTACTTGCAAATGAGGTATTTTTGTTTCATATGTTTTAAACCTCAACAAATAACCTTAATGAATTAACTGATAATGAGTGTCTTTTAAAAGCAGATCAGATACTAATTTGAAGTAGCTTAATAGGTTCTTACTGCTGATATTGTCACTACCTATTGCTAACATCAGCAAAATAAAATGCTTTCCTTTTTTTTACTGTCTTCTTTTACTATTTTCTACTGATGCAATAATGTTAACCCTACAGCAAAGAAGAGGATTTCCTCAGTCCATGTCTTCAGTACAATATTTTACAGGATAATAGCAGGAGGTCTTTGTTCACTCAATCGCAATAGAAAGAATTTATGCCATCTTTTAGTGGACAAATTAAAGAAAAAAATGCCATGTTTCTATGATTGCAGTTGGGAAAAAAGGCACAAAATAACAGAGCAGCTGATGTTGAAAGGCACCTCTAAAATCATCTCATCTGACACCCTGATAAAACCAGGGTTAACTTAGCTCAGGTTGCTCAGGGCTCGAGATTTGAACACCTCCAAAAAGAGTCCTCAAGTTCCCATGGAGCATTGCAAGAACTTCATCTTCTCTGTCCTTCTCCATGTATTTTCTCTGTCTTCTTTCATGGATTTCCTAGCTATCCTATACCTTCCGAAGCAGACCCAGAGCTCTAAAATTCAGTGTCCAGACTCTTCAGATGATCTATTCACAAATACTTTCAGCTCACCTTTCTCTCATCCTTGTCCTCAGTATTCCCTCTCCAAACTTCAGTGTTTGTTTCTTGCTTTCTGAATCACTAATACGTAGGTACTAGTTGCAATTTCCTTACCTAGGAGTAATGGTTTTCCAGCATCTTTCATACCCTTTAGATCAAGATCAGGATACTTCTAATGTCTTATTCAGAATTTTCATTGGAGTCCTCTTCTGGTGTTTAAGTACCACATATTTATATTGACCTTTCTTATTCTCAAAGTTACATTCTAATTTGCAATTAGGTCTTCACTTGTAATTCCTACAATGCTATGGAAAACCCCCCAACCTTCTGGCCAAAAAAAAATCAGACTATGAATACTGTTAACTAAATAAGTATATATTTTTATGAAACCCAGTGATACTGGCACATGGAACTGAAAAATCCAGTATCCTGTGCTCCAGTTCATGGCCATGCTGTATTTCCCATTATTTAAATACGTACTTTGAGAAAGTAATTTAGTCAACCTTGATAGTTAGTAGAAAGGTATAATTGCCTCAGAGAGAGATTCAGCCATCTTGTCATGATGCCTGTCCCAAGACAGGATGAACTACATACTGGAATGCTTTTCTCTCCTTATCTCAACATGTGAGTCACTGTCCTGTTTAAAGACCCTACAGTCTGTCTCTGTAATTTGAGTTTTATAGTCATTGACTTCCAAAGACCCTTGGAGGGTATTTCTAACAAGAAAGATCTTATATCTTCGAGTCTCTAGGACCATGCTATTGGCTATTGTTCCTAGATGCAGCAAATGGAATCTGTGAAACAGGCTTGGCAGAGCAAATGTGTGTGAATGGTGACTGAAAATTCTTTACGCACAGTCAGTGAAACATAGAGAAGGCAGAAGCAAGGCCAAGACAGGAGGGGAAAGAAAAGTGAAAATGCTGAAGGCAAAAAAAGGAGTATGGTTGTTTCAGAGAAGCAGCATGGTCTGAGCAAAGAAGGACATGACAGCAAACAAGTGTGAAGTGTGCCGAGTGTCTTTAGATACAAAGACTAAAATAAAACTCATCCACCAAAGGATGACATGACAATGGCACATGGAGAGAAGGATGCACAGTCAGAACAATGAAACAATTAAGTTGTGTGCCTATCAATTATGGCTAATTATCAGAATATCACTCATAAGGACACTGCAGTGCTTGCACACAAAGATGTGATAAATTGTTTAGCACAAAGGAAAAGAGTTGAAGCAAAACTATTCATAACTCATTATACAAATATAAATTCAGCATATCTCAATCTGTGTCCACGAACAGACTCAGCCAGATGGTGCATTCAAGGCACACAATCTTTGAGTGCTGTTAGACAGGCAAGATGCACTGGTTGGAGGTAAAATGGGACCACTTGCCCCAGACCGCTGCCTGCTACAATGTGCATCCACCCTTTTTCCACAAGAAAGTGAATATAAATCTGCTGCCAATAGACTGCTTTGTATCTTTCATATATTCCTACACAGGTAGGATCCTCTGGGATCTGTGACACAAAGCTATTGATTAAACACCTTTATTAGGTGGCTCACAGGCACCCCATGGAGAGCAGCACTTAATTGCATGGTGCAAGGGGAAAGAGGAGAGAACAGGCTACCAAATAATTTTGCAGTTTCTCTTCACCTCCCCCATTCACTGCAGTGTGATTGACAAAGGCACCACCCCACTGCCATGGGGTTCCCACTGTGAAGGACAGGACTGTACACTGTGTCCTTTTATAAGGAAAGCTGAACAGCATTGAAAGAACAGGGTAGAAGGGAAAGAAAGCATTCACTTTCCCCCTCATTTAATACAGTTTAACACATATGCTCTCTCTCTCTAGTGTGGATCTTCTCCTGGAGGAGAAAATTCATTTCCAGAAAACTATCAAGCTAAAAATGTGATACTTTTAAAGGGGAGATTTTAACTGCACTTCTGATAAGAACATATATAAAAACCCCTTTTAGACTGATCTTCCATCGATTTCATCGATGCCTTGAGTGTTTTATTTGAAATGTTAGGCATTCCTTAGACAAAACTATGAGATTTGGCTTTTAGCAAGACAATCAAGGTTTTATGCTTTTAATCACCATCTGTTGTTCAATAAATGTCAAATTGTTCCTAATGTTATCTTCTAGCATACGGGGTTTTAATTTGATTTTGTATTTTGTGTTCATTACTGGCAATTGAGAGCTTGTCATGTAAGATTTTCCTTCCGTATACTGTCTTGATTACAGAAGGAAATAATTATACGTATGCATTCATACACAGACACACACACATGCAAATGGGCATGCTTTTCAAAGCTGTAGAGGAATACCGAAAACATATGAAATTGTTCTTTCAGTGGTCACTGTGACTAAGGACCCCACAAAGAATATAAAAAGAACAAGATAAAAACAAATCCCAAGAAAACTGTTGAGGTACAGAATAGTTGGACTGCATGTTTCCATCAGAAAGATAAAAAGACATTTTAAATTAATATACTCTGCATGTTACAGTGAGGTTCAGGGTTCAATCAGAAGGACTGTGTCTGAGCCACAGAAAATAAATCAGACATTGACTCAGAAGGTGGTTTGGAAGTCATAGTGAAAAGTCAATACACCCTGAAACACCATGTAAATCCAGACTGGTTAGACTGTGATATTCAATATGAGAAGGTTTTCTTCTGATCACAGCAGAGAAAACAGATGTGAAAATGAACTGCCTTTGAGGAGCTTCTGCAAATGTCAACAGAGAAAGCAGAAATTCTATTCTGCTCCCTGATATGGGATAACAGGTCATCTGACAGTGACTGGTTAAATAATAGGAACACATTGCTTTCCAAAAGAGTTTTACAAATGCTTCAGGATTCCTTTTCTGAAGAATTTTCTTTGCAGTCATCAAGGAGGGATGAAACGCCTTTCAACTGTCACTGTGCTGTTAACAATTTGAGCTCTACATGACACGTCTGATTGCTTAGGTCAATTCTGAAATACCCTATAAAGCCTTTGGAAACTGTATGTAAGGCCAATTGGAACAGGTTCAAAACTGGAAATACAGAACACCAAGGTAGACCACTGTGAAAAGCATCCTAACTAGTCAGGCTGCTACTGTTTAGATCCTTGAGGGGTATAAACGAATGAAAAAAGCAAAGCAAGATGTCTAGTGAACACATATAGCAAAACAGTAAATGGCAAGTAGCAAAATACAGAAGTGAAGCTGGAGATCAGTATCAAGTCTAATTCCAGAATTTAAAGTCAGTGATGTAAGTCAGAAAAAGAAGAAACTTATGGGTGAACTACCAGACAGAAGATGGGCTCACAGACAGGGCCAGAACAGGACCTCTGGCATGACAAGAAGCTGTTCAGGCTAGATCTGGCACCACAGCATGAACCACAAATTTTGTGTTGTTATTCTTCACAGATATTTGTCCGGCCTTAAAGATGCTTTAACATCCCTAGTCAGTCTCTTAGATGTTTGACTGTCCTTCCAGTTAGAAAAACTTTCTAAATTTTGATTGTACTGCTCTCTTGCTGTAACTGAAGCCTGTAGCTCCTTGTCCTACGTCCTGCTGACATGTAAAATAGCTCATTCCTTTCCCAGCTGGCGCAGTCCTTTGCCTATTTATTTCTCTTCTCAGCACCACCTACCATCAGAAAGGAAAAGACTGATTGTATTGGATTTTTTTTCAAACACTTTCACAGTTAAGACATTCTGAAGTAGACCAGAGGGGCCATGGTAAGTAACACTTGTGCGTGGTGAAGTGGAAAGAAGAACCAAGCATAGAACTAAGAGAATAATAGCAAAGCAGTTTCTCAAAAATTACCAAAGTCCCCAGCTATTTTTTTCTTGCAAAACATACAGCAGGTCATCAAACCAAAAGAAAAGGCATTTGATAGGCCACAAACCACAGCCAGGTGACAATAGCATTTGCATGTGGCAATAGCAGCAATAAGGTGACAAGCATATTGTATACACAATAAAAAGTACCATAGAAACAGATAGCACTACCAGATAAGACTTTGTTGTTTTCCCTGCCTTTTTAGCTTAGCTGCAGCCACAAACTAGCCCAGATTCCTTTTGCAGTGCTCCACGGACCTGGTTGACATATTCAGAATGCAGCAATGTCCATGATGCCTCACTTCTCTGCAGCCACAAGCTGTTGGTGATTCCAGTCCATTGGCAGGCATAAGCCAAATCCTACAATATTCCAGAAATTCTGATACTTGATGTGCACAGCTGCAGACTGAAACCATGGCTAAAGTTTTGCTGAAAGATTGACCCAAAATTCCAATCCAGTGCCTATTTTACCCTAAGTTTTCAGACATTTTCTGAGGTGCCTATACACAATGACTGCTCATGAAAGGAGAGGGGATGAGGGCCTAGATGGGAATTAATTAGTGGCAGGGATGAGGATAAAGGACAACTATTATTGCATAGGAAGAAACAGAAAGATTTTAACATGACCTGTATATTGGGATTTGGAGAAAGGATCCAGATGGAAAAAAAAGGTCATACGATGGCCAATGGCAGAGGAAAGGAAGAGGACTTTAGGGGTGGTACTAAGAGCTCCATTTTGCTTGCATTAAGCTTATGCTGATGGTTTCAAAAGCATAACTGCTTCTAAAATAGTCAAATTACACATTATGAATACATTATCTCATGCATTTAGATTGCTTTTTCTGCTGACAAATAAATCACAAAACAATACTGACTTCTGTAAATGTATCTACTTGAAGCTTAGAAATTTATCTAAAACCAGATCTTTACAGCACTGAGAGAAACACCTCAGCCAGTTCAGCTACATTGGTAGGTCAGATAGATAGATCTTCCATTAGACAGTCTTCTCTCTCACACAGATCTACACACGATGCATACAATCCAGCATCTATATTATGGCAGCCTCCTGAACGTTTCTCAGCTTACAAGAGCAATTGCCATGGAAATGTTGTGACAATCCCCTCAAGGCAAATGAGTGGTCTACACAACAGCATTTTTGAGCTCAAGAGGTCCCTTTTCAAGGCTATACTGAATTGAGTAAGTCACACCATTACTGAGGCAGTCTCAAGACTGGCAGTGCAAAACTATACAGTGATTTGCCAGCCTTAATCGCTTTTCAGCTCTATGCAGCAGCTCTCTGGAAGTCCTGAGACATGCTTTTCCAACACTTGCACACTATAACTGAAGCATCTATTGTTAAGGGGCTGTTTTCAATTTTTCTTAACAGTTCCTTTTGTGGCAGGGTCAGCTTTTTAAGGAGGGCTAACACTTCTTTAGTGTCAAAAGGACCCCAGTTTCCAAGAAAAAGATCCCACAAATTAAAAAGAATTAAAGAGGTTATTTAAATAAAGTAATATTCTATTATCACAGCTTGGATTACTTCTGTCCTCATTCTTCAGCACAGCTAACCTCCTCTACCATTTCGTATAACTTCCGTGTATGAGCCTTTAAGCGTTTTAGTATTTATTCTTTTCATTCTTTACCTTTTCACGTCTTTTCTTCACCCAGGGTTTCTCTCTCTCCTGTCATTTGTGTGATACATAGTTATTAATAATTAGTACATATCATGATCTGCTGTGTACCATCATCTCCCAGTGCCCTAGAGCTGCTATAACCTGCTACAGATCAGAATATTGTCCTATAAGGTGTCTTTTATATAGGAGAGACTTCAGTTTGCAGTTAGTGCTTCTAATCAATACTCATACTAGATCAAAGATCAGGAGCATTTGGACAGATGAAGGGGATTTTACTGGATTTGTAGACCTTGTTGCAAGCTCTAAGTTCATGTTCACTCCTATCTACCTCCCAGAATGGAGGATAATCTACATCTGGGCTCTTGTTCAGTGCCATCTCTCTGTAAGGGGATTTAACTGCTTATTGGAAGTGTGAAAATGACAATCTGGGCATTTAGGAGACCTGCTCAGGGACAGAAATTATGTAGTATAAGTAAGAGTATGACAAGGACTTCAGTTCATCGAATGTGTCAATGCAGAATGTAAGGAAACATACCCATGGGAGTAACACACATTCATTATGCCCTGATGTGTTTGCTGATGTGACCACCAGTACGAGGCATTACAGTGACAATGCTGACCTGGGGATAACCATTCTTCTAAGAGCCAGGATGAAAAATAATTTGTTTCCCATAAACTGCCAAGTGGCCATTTCCACAGTCACAGTCTATTGGATATATAGGGAGGCTTTTATATTCAGACTGCAGACACCCTGCTCATCCCTGTTAGGAATATACATTCTTTTAAGGAGAGGAATAATGATGATGACAACAAATGTGAGCAACCTGCCCACAAGGAATTAGTTCTCATAATTCCCTCTCAGAACTTGCCTCCTGCATTGTCACCAGACCAGTCCCTCCTCACTAAGTGGCAATGACTTCCAGTGTTATGGCCCATGAAAGAGCTGCCTCCCCCTTCCCACTCAGCAGATCTATGCTCACCCCTCCAGTATCTACAAAGCCCGTTTATCCCCTCAAAGTGGATGGACCTGAGATGGTCATGACAAGCTCCATGATCCATGTGCCCTTCAGCCACATACATATAGCTCAGCATGGTGGCCTCAGCTCAGCATGTCCACACTGTGCTTGGCCTACCATCCCCTACTGCTCCAAGCTGTCACATACTTGATCCCATTATAGCCAGACTCATGAGAAAAGTGCGGGTCCATGTTAAAGTCAGGAGCAGGCTCAGTTGTCCCTTCCCAGAGAAATACGTAGCTCTAGTTCCTAACTACAAACAACAGGCATGAAAATGGAAGTGGAAACCAGTTTGGACTTCTGTGACCAGGCTCAGACCTGTTTCAGATTTGCCTTACCTGCCCAAATCTAATACTGACCTTCTTGAGAGACTCATTGCTAATATAACCTACACTGCCAAATAAATGTACGCATCTCATTGATTACTCGAATGACTGAAATGAAATTGCTTCCTCACATCTTTCTGTTGGCTTTCTTAGCTCTGCACATGTAATTTTCCACTCTATTGTACTTGCTCTGAACTCTGTTTTGAAGAGTTTTTCCATCTACTGAAATACTAAACAGTCACAACAATTTATTTGCACTTCTATTGTGCCTGCCTCCCCTCAGAGAATATCAACACAAATTACAAACATCAGTGATTTTAGCCTCCATTCATTCCAGCAATACAATCCCCAGACTACAGATGAGAAAACTAAAGTGTGACTTGTCCAAAGTCATAGAGGAAACCCACTCCAGAAATCAGTGGTGTCTTAAGGATGCTGGAGGCCATGAGTAATGTGAGCATGTGCAGAGTTAGTCTCTGTACATGCAGTGAGACTAGCTCCCTGAGCAGAAGGTGTGGATTTACCCCAAGTGTCCGGACCTGCAGAGCCACTACCTGGAAAACCTGATCTATTTGGCTGCTGGGCTGCTTTTGAAGGAAAGACACAAAACCTCAGCCTTATGGTGTCATAATTTAAGAAATCACTGACAAAAATAAGAACTTAATTCCTGCACATGTCCCTGCCTGCTGAAGTTTTAGACCACACTTAAGAGAGTGGTGTGCACATCAGCAGAAACCTTTCATTTCAGTTTCTTTTCCACCTGTAGGTGTCTACAGTCCTTCTACCTCTAATTTTCACCAGTGTTTGGGAACATCATTGGACAATTAGAATGCAATCCAGCTCAATGACCTTGGCCCCTATGTCAAGCTTTAAATACTAGGCTTACCATGAGGCAGCCCTCCTAAATTAAGTGTTTTGGTCCCTACACAGCACATACGGAAATGTAAAGACTTCAGTAGGGTGGTTATGTGTCCAGCTCAAGTGATCAAATACAGATGGACTACATAACCTTTTAGAGTTTTTTCAAAAGCACTTATTATTCCCAAATATCTACACAGAGGACAGCCCTATAAATACTTAGGTTGTTACTATGGAAGGATCATTTAAACAGTAGCTTAAAATGTAAGCTAAAGTCAAACACACAAAGTAGAAGAACTAGATCTTAACTTCATCTTATATGCCAAGTTCAGTTTCTTTTGGTTTTCAATTCAAGCAAAAACACATTCAAAAATTATTTCTTTAAATGTCAAAATTATTTTCCATTCATAGTCTATTCAGTAAAAATCATTTTATAGCCAATCTTTTTAACACAAATATCATGGGAGCTGAATTTTCAGACATTATTTCACAATGTAGAGTCACAGAGAATAAGTTGTCATCTTCTTCTTACAACTGAATTCACACTGTACTAGTTTTATAAGTTGCCTGCTCACACATCAGATATGGAGCTATCCTGAATCATAGGTGAATAATAGATTTGATAAACTATGTTGTTTTCACATGATAGAAACTGTGTAAATTTGATTTGCATTTATTTGACATTTCATTTGAAAAAACAGGAATGAAACTTCCAAAATGGCACATTTCATTTCAACATTTTCAAAAGGCATCTTTTGCATTTTTTATTTTTTCACATCAAAATTGACCTCATTTAAAAATAAAAAGATTCAACTGTATAGGGAATGAGTGGTTTAGTTAACTACACATTTTAGTTATGCCAGCATGAAGCAAATCAGATTATTTTGGGGTCCTGCATCTCCCCCCCAAAAAAAGGAGAAATGCTGGAGTTTGATGTGAGTTGAGCCAGTTGGTTTCTCTCCCAGCTTTTTGTCTCAGCCTTCAAATTGTAAATTTGATTACATTCGATTTTTTTCTCATTAGAAACAAAACCTTTGGGTCACATTCATCTCAGTCAACTTAACTCCCCCCTAAATGCAACAGTGGAACTCAGATACTTACGTGCAGATGTCCAGGATGCAGGTCTCTGCATGTGAAGTGGGCCCCATCCAAGAGGTAAAAGGAATAGAATCAACAGAAACTGGAAAGATACTGAGCACAACCTAGAGTAAACATATACATCTGATCAGTAAAGAAATCTCTAATTTCATTGGCCAAGACAACTGAGGGACACTTGTACAACACACTGTAAGCACCTAGGACTGTTTGAAATGTCCTAGAAGAGGTACCTGTGGCAGAGGGGCTATGGGAAATGGTCTCACTAGACCAGACAGAAGCAAGGCGGTATATCCTAAAGCACTTCAAATGTCCTAAAAATATCAGGCTGGGCCGCAGAATTAAACCCCAAATGTTTAATATAATCCACTTGTCATACAACAACATCCCAGAGTGTTATCTGGCCTACCTATTTTTCATATTTTTCCTTAAGGAGAAGGTGAAACCTAGTTAGGCCTTGTCTAACTCTTTCTGTGGCTGCTGCTTAATCTACTAGTTTAGAGCAATGCATGTTTTACATTGATAAAGATGAATAAAACAAATTTTGTTCCATCTGATTCATGTGGCTTTGCAATATAATAACAAGTGTGAACTTTGAACATTCACAGCAAACTCATCACACCAACAGGACCATGAGTTTTATAAAACAGGTCACAATAAGCACTTCATGAGCAATTCACTAACATTTTACAAAAGGAAAAGTGGGTTCAGTTTTATAATTAAAACACCCATGCCAAATCATTTGCTCTGTTAAAATAAAACTACTCATTATAGTAATAGGCAGAACTAGTTTCATTTGTGGAAGCCCAGGCACTGTTCTAACTGGCACCTGGGGGATTCATGTTGCCAGCTTTAGTCATCCCCATGAAGTGCCTAAATTACGAGGTTAATTTCCCTGGGCTCACTGCATAATCCACAGAGGAGGAACAAAAGGAACCAATCTCCCTATATGACACCTACATCTCAAACACCAACCCATTCTGCAGAATTTAAAGCCCTCCTAGCCCTATGGATGGTCAAAATCAGAAATAAATTAGTTTGTGTTGGCTCTCAAGTGGATATTTGGGACCATACAAGACACCCTGGGGTATCATGGCTATCAGATAGGAAGCACAGACTCCCCTGGAATGGCTGTGGGGACCAGGTACAGCACCTCAGACAACTATAGACCTAATCTTCATTAAGGCCTAAGTGACTTCCTTCTTCACCTCAAAATTCCCAGAAGTTTATCTTTAATTACCCATGCACACAGAAAAGGACCTCTGTTTTGAGGCTAAGTATTTATTGACTGCCTAAAGGTCTATTGCAGTCCAGGATTAGGCAGACAGGTGACTTCAGGAGACTAAGTATTTTGGAAAAGCTCAGTGTATTCTGGTCTGGCAGGTATTCTCTGGGAAGCCAAACATCCCTCTTGCTGAAAAGGTCCTTGGTGACAGACGAAAAAGGTAATGTAATGCTTTAATGGAAATGTTTGAAATTCACTTCACTGTGTTTGGACGTGTTCCCTCCACAATTGCCTTCCCCTTGTCTGGACTGAACAATCCTCGTGATGTGACTATGGAGGTCCTTGAGATGTGCACCATATTTGGAACAGAAGAATGCTATTATCATACAAATGATGTCAAAGAGCTTCCTCTGTTGTGCAGGCTACACTAAAAAATGAATGAAAAAAAGATTAGATTCTGTGAGATCCTTCCTTGCAGGAGCAATGTATTGTAAAGCAGATTTACTTCATTTCCTTCAAAATCCCTCAGATAATGCAGGACAACGCTTTTCAATGGTCCCCACTATAAGCACGGCATGTCTGAATAAATGGGAACATGGTACACTTCAGAAATCATTGTAAAGAATTACTGTTTATCTGGATAAGGAAGGGTAGTCGTAAGGCCTGATTATGCCTACTGATCCAAATGCATTGAAAACTCTGTTCTCATTTTCACATTCCTCAAGTAGCAAAACTTGACATCTGTGCAAAAACTGTCTCGCTGAACAAAAAATATGGCTGCTAGTGCAACTAAAAGGGCTAGAGTTTGTTGTTAATGAAACTTTCACCACATTTTTATCTGTCCTTCAACTGAGTTTGTGGTTATTGTTTTTTTTAAGTTCCCACAGGAAATCACTGTGGTTTTATCTGCACTTTGAGGGTCATGTAAAAGGCTGGGGCGTGTTTGAATGCTGAAGAAATTATTCAGAATGCAGATTTGTAAACGAGAGCGGTTATTTACTCGAAACAATTGAGCCTGGGCATAAAAGCCAGGAAGCACATATACAGTGAGAAGGCTGGATGCCAGCTCTACGTGCTTGCTGCCTATCTGTGGTTCTGAGCAGCCGTATCTTTCAGCCAGTGACATTAATGAGGGATGAGGAATTTCAGCATCTCACAGGCTCTGACTGCTGCAAGGCTGTTTGCATGCCCGCTATAGTTCACAGAAATATGGCAGTGAGGATATATCTACTTGCACCTGGACCTCTGCTCTAGCCTTAAACACATGGCACTGGTTCTGACTGCTGGTATTTGCTCATCTCTTTAACGTTAGAACTGCCACAGTTGCAGTTATCCTGTATAACTTGACAGTATCCTGGCAACAATTTTAATTAAAGGACAACATCACTGAATATTCCAAAACAGCCTTTCCATTCTGTAAAACCTCACACACATGCACAGAACACAGCTGATATCTCCCTCAAAGATTTGTACCTGTTTCATGCAGAGAAATGCTGAAGTCAATCATTTAGTCATTTGTGTAGTGAAATCAGTTGTCGACCGTAGTAGGGAGCAGGCTGCAAACCGTGCTGATTTTGTTATGCACAAAGAACAGGTATTGAAGTGATGGAGCATTCAGCTCTCCCTCCTAGAGATTCCCCACCACACAAAGCAGAGTAATATAATTGTTAAGAATGGAGGGGTACATTTTCAGAGTGCTCTGCTCAGCAGTTTATTCTCCTGACTCTGATTAAAATTAATGGGAGTCATGCAGCTGAAACCCCATGGATTGCTCATGGTTTGATGACACAATACAGCTGCAAACTAAGGCAGGATTGTGAAGAGTCAGGTACAAAATGGCAATTTTTGCTCCATTTAACCATAATCTCTTTTCCAGCTCTCAGCACATTAACCACTTTTCTGCTGATCATGTCTGAAATGTCTAAAACTAAGTGGTGCTCTTTAGAGTGCCCTATTTCAGCAGTAAAACTGAGACCTTGTCAATACAGCCACTAGTACCTATGGTAATACTTATCTTGTATTTTGTTCCCCAAAGTAGAAGGATTTTCACAATGTGGACTCATGCAGGATGCTTTTCAACCTGTTGCAGTCTACCAGTACTTCCTTACTAAGATACATCAAGGATTAACTTCTGGGAATGCTCCACAGGTCCTACTGCTAAATCCTGTTTAGTGCATTGTTCAATTGACAAACACCATTTTTCACTGTATGAAATATACTTCTGTGATTTGTGAGTACAAAAAAATTCTTGGCCAAAAGTACATTGTGAATGTTGTGAACAAGCTGTAAATGCACACTATTTATTTAAAGGATAAATGTGTAAAAGCTTGCTTAATAAAGTACTTAACTGCCAAAAAAATTTAGTTAAGCTTTATTTCTCCTGAAAATTGTAAGTCCAGAAACCTTGTGGTCTGTCCTCATTCTTTGTTCATCCCCAAATCCTTTCAAAGCCAAACGATCAAAACCCATCTTTTTGTTTCAGTAAAAAATCTGTATCTACAGCTTTCACTTTTATCCTGTTAATATCTTCAGACTACCTTGGACACACCACTTAGGACACCCTGCCCAAAACACCATAGCCTGGCAGTGGAAAAACTTCTTGCCCATATTTTACAGGTACGTTTCGTATGGAACTCTGTTTTCTAAGCAAAAAAAAAAAAAAAAAAAAAAAAAAAAAAAGTAAATTATATCCATGACCCGCCTGTGAGTCATAGAAATTCTCATACTGGAAGCTGCAGCTGTGCACTAAGAGAAGATCTATAGTCACAAGCAATCAAGGATGAGGAACCATGTTGGACTGCTGATCCTCCACATGATGTTTCCTCACTCCCTGTCTCTGCTCTGCAACCAGATTTCTTCAAGAATCAGCTGTAAAAGAATTGGGATCTCTCACCAGTATCTCAGTCTGTGTCACTTGGACTTGGCCCTGTTTTCCTTGCAATAGTGACCTTTATTTTTCAGAGGGTTGCAAAATTAGATTTCTCTGACCTACATTCCCAGGAGATGAAAAAATGCACTTAAAATGCCATTTATTTATGAATCTAACCAAATTAAAATGCTTTTAGGAAGGTTGCTTTGCAACAGAAAGAAGTTTCTCTGTCATATTTCTCCATGTAGCAACATGAAGAGTTAACACTGGATAAAACTAGAATTCAACAGATCATTCTTTGAGGCTCATTCATCTTGAGACTCTTACGCTATGACCATTGCCCAAGACTCCGGACATCACTCCAGAAGATCAGAATAAAAAAAATAATTGCCATTCTTCCTGAACCTGATTCAGACGCACATCTGAATCTCTCTGGGCTACTTCTCTTACTGCTAATAGAATGGGAAAAGCAGGAATTATTCTGAGCTAGGGAAAAGAAAAAATACTTTCCATCTCCAGCAGAGAACAGACACACAGTTAAAGCCCCCAGGCCCTCAATAAGAAGACATCAAAGAATCACTTCCAAAACATAATCCTGTTTCCAAAGATTTGCACTAAGAAATCCTTGCAGGAGCTGGTGATGCCAGAAACAGTACCATTCCCCATCCTCATTCCTGTACTGAGTGGCAGGGTATAGTGTGAAGCTGCACAGACTGCATTCCAAAGTTTTGTAGGGAGCCAGATTGGTCGAAGGGAAAAGACCTCAATAATCAGCAGACAAAGCCCAGGTGCACGCACTTTGTTGGACCTACAGAAACATGACTGTCCCCCATTCTGCAAAGCTGAAGGTTCCTCAAGAAGAGGGAAGCTATAAAAGGAATGCTTTGCAAATAAAGAGATCCTTTGCAACTTCCAGCAGAATTTTTCTTCTTCCCCATTTATAAAGGCATGGAATTTTGCATTAATATGAGTATTGTTATACCTTCCCCTTCTTCACATTGGGTTTTCCATCTCAAATTATTGTTAGTGAAAGACTGTGGCCCACAGATAAAAGTCACTATATGAAGAGCTATTATTATTTCCATTTAAAAAGCCTAACTAATCTCTTCCTGCTTTGAAATACACCAGAATGGAGATGCAAAAAATGTTAAATCAATGTGCATTTTATCACTCTAAACTTTCCTGATTTCCAAAGACCCAGCATCTTTAATGTCACTGCTTCTAGGGGGTATTTTTCATCACAATAAAACAATTCAAGAGGGAATGTTTCCACGCAAAATGTTTCCAACTGCATTCTTGTCAAATATGTTAAATGTCCTGCATTATGCATAAGAAGGATTTGTACCTCAGCTTTGCCAACATAAGCATTTCCAGCATAGGTAAGTAACAGAACAGGTTAATGCTCTGGGGTCTGTTCATAATGCAGGTGGTAATGATTTAAGCAGCTTGTGTATGTGTTTCCCACGGAAATATCATGAACCTGAGTTCTTTTTATCAACCTTTCCAACAATGACCTTCCATCACACTGCAATGGTAGCAATCTTTCATCACCTGTCTTTCCATAGTATTCTTTGGCCACCCTGATTACAGATCAAGAGTCACACAGATGCATGTAAAATTAGTCAAGAATCCAGTAGGTTAACAAAGCTATGTAAAGGAACAAAAGATATTCTCACAGCCATTTGCAGAGTGTCCAGCAGTGAGGAAATTTTCTGTCAATGTATCCACACCACACTGCACTGAGGGGTTCATCAGGTATTTCTAAACAAGCTGGGTTATTTCTGTGGCAGTGCTTGCACTCTGGAAGCCAGTTAGCCACATTAGCATAGCCTGCTAGCCAAGTGTTCATGTTAGCATCTGCTAAAACAGCTATCCTGGTTTTCAGCTTCAAGAAGCTGTCTATACTGCCAAATGAAAGACAGCAAAGAGGATTCTGTCCTTGATCCAAGAGACACTGGCAGCTTTACATCATCACAGCTTAGTGACTCAAGTGTCACTGTAAGGAGTTGCACTGCAGGGCATAGACGTGTCCTCAGTTCCCCATGCAGTACTATGAGAGACCTGAGCTTCTAAGAGGATGCAGAACAACCAGCACACTGAGCCAGCCAGAAGGAAATGCCAAAGACCAAAATCTCCCAGCAAGCTGGCACTGCAACCCTAGGAGTCAGAGCCAAACCCCATACAAATCCATATATCACTCAACACTCATTACAGCACCAGCAGGAATAACATAGGGGCTGGGGTTTGGGTACAAATTCTCCATTCCTCCTCTGAAAACTGTATTACCATGCAGGCAGGAGTGCAATACCCCTGGATCGTAAGGGATAACAACTGCCTAGGTCTTCTGTGCTTCTCTGAGCAAGAAATCCTAGGGCTGGTTCCTATACGTTACGCAGCTGCTGTGTGTCTCGTGCACACCATTCATGAACATCAGATGCAGGAGACAGACCGTGGGACACTCCATGTTCAGGGAGGTTGCTAGGGCCAGGGTATTAGCCCTCTTCTTGTTTCTTCTCTTTATAGACCCTTCATGCTTCCTTTCAAACCAGATAGGGCCTAAACTTATCAGCAACAGAAAAGGTGGTGCCAGGTCAAAGTGTTACATGGGAGATTTACAGATAACCAACCCATCCTCCTCAAAGATGACGAAAAGGGTTGTAAATCAACTAAAAGGAGAGATCAACACAAATTTTATAAGGTTTATAAAACTTGACCAAGAAGGAAGGGGTGGGAATCAAGGCTATCTAGAAAAGAGCTGTTGTAGCTATATGAAAAGCACTTTCCACTATATAAATGGTTCTTACACAGATGAGAGTTAACTGTGCTTTGAACCTGTTGTAGACAGACCAATAAAACATTCCCAAAATTCAAGACACAGAAGTCCAGCAGCAGGATTATCACTGCATCCTTGTCCTGCTCCTATACAATTCTATGAAGCCTCTGCTGTTAGTCACTGCTATGTACAGGATGCTGGGGCAGGTGAGCCTTTGATCTTAGCAACATAGTCATGCTTATCTTTTCAAACCCACTTAATTTTCAGCAGAAAAAGTTTATGAAAAATTTCCTAGTTGTAAGGGTAGTTAAGTGCCAAAAGAGGCCACTAGGGAGACTGTGAAAGCTCCATCATTAGAGATTTTAAAGAACAGATTACACAAACAGCTGTCAGAGACAGCTTAGACATATGTGTTCCTGCCTTCAAGCAGAGGAGCGGACAAAGGGACTTCCTGGGACCTGTGTCTAGGATTCTGCCCTCTTCTGTGCAGCTCCAGCCAAAAGCAGTGCTCTCACATGTCTTCTTCCAGTGACACTTCCTGCTATAGGTGGATCTGCTAGCTGTGTAGCAGTATTGTCCACCTCCTTCTCTCTCCAGGATCATACATGTACCAAAAACAGAGAAATGTATGTGGGATATGACTGTGTCCAGTTACTCCATAGGAATCACACAAATCAGGCAGAAGTTAGAGAAGTTTGGGAGGCACTGAGTTGGAAACAGGAGCACCATTTTACAACCTCAAATGCTGAGGAAGAGCAACAGTTTAAAGCCAGATTTGCCTCTATACATGGCCCAAGGCCACATACAGCCAAATTTGCCTGGAAAATGTAGGCCGATGGCTGGAGCCATTCCCTGAAAACCTGAAAGAATGGTTGTCCATGCATCTTCCCTCACTTCATTTGCTTCCCCGTATATGGCTAACACCTTGCAAACTGGCAGCAACCCAGAAAACAGAGGGGAAGACACACATATTCACCCCCACACATGTTCACTTTTACAAACCATCATGCTGCAATTCTTTAATTCTCGTCTCTCCAAACCCAACTAGCCAACAAAGCTAGCATTTTGTCCTATTAGGGGAACTCCAATTTCTGCAAAATGACAAGTTGTTTGGCAGTATGAAACAGGTTGTGGCTGCAGACTCTGCACATGGCACACACTTGTGCCATTGGTCTCTGGCTTTCAGGGAGCAACTGTTGTGCAGTCACAAAAACGCAAAGAAAGAAAGGAAACAAATCAAATATTTACAGGAGAAAAGTGATCCTACCCCACATGGTACAAATTTAGGGATGCATTGTAGCTACATTATGTGCCTATAGCTACTGAAACAGTTTCCAACAGAATGTTTACACTGTTGTCTGGAAGCATATTGTTTGCCTACTTTTCAGAGCCAATTTATATGCAGCACACATCGCACCATGCACGAAAATTCAGACAAAAACACAGATGCATGCAACAATCCCTGGCCAGCTCTTGTTGCTCCTTATTGTTTGTCACTCAGAAGTACCTGGGAAAGAGGAGGAAGGTATCAACCTCTTATGCCAGGTGCTACACTACTCCAGACTTAAAGACAGGTATTTTGCTTGAGGAACATATAATCTCTGTTTAAGACAAGATATAACAAGTGAATGTAACAGAGAGTGAGAGAGTGACATACGGGAATGAATAATAAGAGAGTTTATATGTGCCAGCTTTATGCATTCATGTGCCAGCTAATCGAATACATGGTGCATATAAATACCAGTCTCCTACTGAGGGCAACAAGTTAACTATATCCAGTTAGCAATTTATCAGGATCTTCACAGCGAAATTAGTGAGAAATTTGGAGGAGTCCAAGGAAGGGCATCTCAGAGAAAAGTGTCCAGTGGGATAAATTGAAGGGCATGTAACAAAGGACAGAAGAATAAAGGAGGCTGGCATTTTCTAGGCACCAAAACAAGGAGGTTCAGGTTGCTGAGAGGGAAGGATATGAAAGTCCTGGATCAAAGAATGGAGAGCTTGTATCTAACTTGTTAAAGAAATAGTGGGATCAAGGAGGACCGCAAAATGCAAAAGAGGATTAATATGTCACTGCACTTTGAACAGACCAGGGAAAACAAGGTTAGTGATTGTTAGGAAAGTCTAGGTGAAAAAGGTCAGAGTGAAACTTATGTCACTGCAGGCAAAAGCCTTCTCAAGAAACGTAGAGCCACCAAACCAGTAAGCGTCTGTGCTGGGAACCATGAGGATGAGGTCTTCTCCGCATCCAAGGAAGAAGTGAACACCCTCCCTCCCAAACAAAGCAACAGGAGAGGGGACAACAGGGACATCTAGTGGAGCCTGCCCAAGGTTGTGTGCCACAGCCAGCTCAAGAATACTCTTTAATTTTAACAGCCAACTCTACTAAATCATCTTCAGTCACGGCCTGAAAGGAGAAGTCTAAGGGAAGAAGTGAAAAGATGTATTACTCCCTCTTCTTGAAGTGCTCCTTTGCAGAAGATTCCTCTCCCCATACAGCATCATTGCATGGGTAAGAGCCGAGTCTCCCATCTTAGGTGCCTTGAGTTAGGTAGTGTGAAAACCACTCATCAGTGAAATTGCATCAAAGTCCCTGTACTGCAGTTCCCTGTGTCACCACGCAGACAGATGTCCTCTACTCCAGGCTCTGTGGCAGGCACTATTTATGGTCAATATTGTTTATAGACCCCCAAAACCTCCCCAGGGGGATGCTAAATCAATAGGCTAAGACCTGAAATAAAGTCATTTTGTGCCTTTATTTTGTTGTTTTTGTTGTTTTAAAAGGACAATGGTCTCTCTACAACTCTTCAGAACCACTTACAACATTAACATAAGCACTGCCAGCTGCCAGTGCCCCAGGGGTACTCATGTGCCTCACTGCCCAAGGTGCCCACCCACTGGGCTCCCTTCACCCTGCTCAGGACCCCATATGAGCCCTCAGAGCCATCAGCCCATAACCAGTGATGCCACAGGATGATCAGTCTCCAGCTCCCCACAGCCCTGCCCTGCCTGGCCACGGGCCCCATGGAACCTGTCTCACCCATGGGCCCATGTCCTAGCCCAGCCTCAGCCTGTTGCCCACAGAGGTGCCCAACACCTGTGGCTGGGGCAGCTCTGATGCTCCAGGGCTGCCCTGATCCTGGTCAGGGTATTGGGATGGGATCTGGCTGCCAGGCCTGCTCTGACAGACCCATGGGCAGTCCCAGGTGTACCCTGGCAGCTGCTGCTTGAGAAAGATCAGCAAAGGACAAAAGTCAAAGGACAAGCTCAGCCTTGCCAGTGTCGAAATGACCTGACCCAGCCTTTCTGCACAATATATTTCAAAGTTTTGAAAGTGCAGGGATGTTTCTGCTTGCTTTCTGGTACTGAGCTACCAATGTCCAACCCAGCTGTGGTTTATCTCCTCTGCTGTGACACTGAGTGGACATACCCTCAAGAGATGGTTGCTGTCACAGTCTTCACACCTCAGTGATGTCCAGCTGGAACCAGTTGCCAAGTCAAACAGGGTCTGGGCCACATTGCAATTGAACATGGTGGGCAGCCATGGCATCACCACTTCCAGTGGAAGCCTCCATTCTAGGCTGACTGGGGTTTCCAAAGGGAAGTAGCTGTCCCCAGGCAGCATAGGATCATAGAATCATAGAATGGTTTGCGTTACAAGGGACCTTAAAGATCTTCTAGTTCCAGCCCCCTATCGTGGGCAGGAACACCTTCCACTAGATCAAGTTGCTTAGGGCCCCATCCAAACTGGCATTCAACACTTCCACTGATAGGGCATCTACAATTTATCTGGGCAACCTGTTCTAGTGTCTGGCCAAGCACACAATAAATTATTTCTTCCTAATATCTAATCTAAATCCACCCTTCTTCAGCTTAAAGGCACAGAAATATTAAAGACATTGAAGAAAGGACTTGATTACCGCTGTCAATTCACCAGAATCAGTCACTTACGTGCTAACATCAGCTCCCTCACTAAACAATAGTGAGCTGAGGAGTCTCAAGGCCCATGCTGATGGCATTTCTTGATAATAACTGAAGAGCTGCTCACTTTCCACCACACACACACAGATGAAGAGGGAAAAATATTTTTTGCAGTATTTTCTTCTTCCTTTCTCAGCCAAATCCTCATTTGGGCTGTTACAGATTATTCACATAGCAGCTCTGCCTGTACTGCCTGATCTGATTGCTGCACCAACACCTCCACAGCTTTCAAATTCATTTCACAAATTTCCAAGAAACAGATGCTGATGCCTGATAAGTGGCAGCACCTGGATTCAAAACATATCATCAGTTCATCTGCCTTCAATATCTTGAATAACATCTCAGCTTGGTGGAGAAATGTTACCCTAACCAGCTAACATCTTTCCCTGCAGGGAAATAAAGCTCCCCTTATGTACTTGTTGACATACAGATTCACACCTTTGCGTTGTTCCTACCTAAGCACTCAGACTCCAAGTGAGTGCAGTGATCCCATTTCAAACATTTGGTGCCCCAGCTTACCATTCCATCCCAGAAGTTACCTATTTGTCACCAGCAGCTTTAAATGCCTCTATAGAACAGCTGAGATTCTTTAAAATACCTTTTTTATTAAAACAAGAGCAATCATTTGCATACATGTTGATTTTGATTGTCAGAGGACACAGACATGGTTGCATATGTAACAGTACGAAAGGAACCACATGAACTGCTTTCGTAGTCATTTCAGAGCTCTGAATTTCAGTGTGTCAGCCTGCTTTCTGAAATGATGACAATAAGATATTGTAACACAATAGCCATTAAAAAAACACAAACCACATCATAATACTCAACTATTTTGACTGGACTCCTGTTTTTCAAAAGACTTCTTACCTTGCTGTAAGACAGAATTATGCAGGGAACAAATTGGACCCTAGTCTAACAAGGCTCTCAGGAATCTAATTACAGAATGGCAAAAAGGTTGAAAAAAGGCTCATCTAAAAACATGTCTGTTATTCTATGGCAATGCATTATATATACCAAGACCTGCTTGTGGCCCTTAAAGTCAATGGGAGGATTTGCATCAACTTATAAGAGTATAAAGGAAAGGAAAACTTTCATTGTACTGCCACGAAAATGGAGTACATGGCTAAATCATAATAAGACCATTTGTAAGGTCAGATTTAGACACACAGAATTATTAGGG
>JAWWTY010000001.1:58222795-58327078 GCA_035222235.1 Margarornis squamiger | reverse complement strand
ATATGCACAAAATTTACCCTCAGAAGCAGGACAATTGTAAAGCACTAAGCACCAATAAGTACTAATCAAAACCTAAAGAACCCAGTAGTGCCAAACACTGCTGCCAGAAATACTTGCAACGAGAGCAGGCAATCTCTTTAAAGAGTATAGGTAACTATATGACACCCAAAGATACAATACATTAGACCAGATGAACTCTAAACCGACAATAGCAATGTCTAAAGGCATATTGGATCTCTCCTTTTAGCTGCTGCCAGTTTTATCACATGCATATTTCACTAGGTTCTAAGGCTGAAAGGTCACATCATAGCTTATAAGGTAACCATCAGCATAAACATTCAGTCTGTGATCAGTGGGGCTATAATCGATGCTCTGGATTTGATCTAACTTTTTATCCATAACGACACTAATTCTACCTTCTTGGCCAGTACTCGTGTCATACATGTAGAAGATCTCCTCTTTCTTAGTGTTTAATGGCCTTGTGGCATAAAGAACACCACATAACATAAAAGCATTGGAAACAGATGGCTTGTACTGTCTTGTCTGCCAAGTATTTAGCACATCAAGTGTGGTCTCATTGAGTTTGCTAATCACAATGTTGCCTACATTATTTTCTGTTGAATATATTACCCATAACCCACTTTCATCCACGGCAAAATCTATGTCTTGCCATGCTACACCTGCATAAGAGAAACGGTTACCAATAGCAGCATTTGGAAGCTCCTTCCTCAAAACCTCTGTGTTTGTTTTTATATCATGCTTCACCATATATCTTGAACTATAGGAATGATAGTACAAATAGTTATTATAAAGGGCAGCACCACTTCCTTCCCCGTATAATATTCTATTTTCATAGATGGGTTTAAACAGCAGTAAATTATCAAAGGAATTATAAATTCTGTAGTATTCCAAGTATCTTCCATCTGTGTTCAGTGGTGCCACCCAATAGACTTCGTTCTCTGGGTTAGATGGAGAGTAATCTCTACCCCAGGAGCCGTATTTGTAGGAAAATCCTCTCCAGTTCAGCCTTACAACATAGGGCTCACTAACATTCAGCAGTCCACGGTGAGTGCAGGTACCTGCAATGAAAGAGAAAATAAGACCAAACAGGTTTTCCAAATGTCATTACCAGGAGAGAGGTTTTGAAGACTGTAGTCTCTAGACTGTGCTTGCTAGGGATTAGCTTTGTACCAAAGCGCAGACATAAATGAACAGCTTCGTGTATAAAAGGCTCATTTTAGGCTAAGGTCACCAAATCAATGGCACCCAGTGTTCCTAGTTGACTCAAAAAATTTAGCAATAGAAAATAGAGTACATACCATTACAGATATTTGAAGGGGGATGGATTAATTCACTGAAAATAAGTGCTCACTGTGCTATTCCATACAAGGGACAGATTTCTGTTTCTACCTATTTGATGTTGGCCAGCCTGATGCACTAGGAGATCCCTTGGAAAATACAATTTCAGAAGCATTTTAGGTTATTTTCTACCTCAGTGGAACCAAAAGCATGGGGGATGGGAAAAAAAAAGAAAGAGGAGCATATTATTTCTTTGTATTTCGCTGTGAAGACAAAGGAAGGAGCAGCAGCAGCAGTAACTCCAGAGTCACATTTCAGATTAGCATTCTGCTGTCAGAATCACAGCTTTACAACGGTGAATCACAGCCACATGGTGCCTTCCACCTCAGGCTCTCAAAGAAATCTGCAGACAGCAACAATCACAGCCCAAGAAATGTAGACTGATATTACTCTGAGTTTTCATGTGTGGTGACTCTTAAAAAAATATGACTTCAAGACGAACCAGAACAGCTCTGTTTTACAGATATCAACTGCAAAACCATTTCCAGAATCATGGGAAAATTAATTTAAATACAAGAAATAGTTTCCTTTTACTTGCAATGAGCTAGTGACTTTCTTGATAAATTCTCAACATTGTAAGTCACTGGTGGTGAAAATCCTCTACTCAGAAATGTCTGTGGGTTTCTGAGGAGTCAAAAGCTGCCACTAGCAAAAACCAGCATGCAGTTTTCCAAATGTTAATATCAGCTTTTTGTATCACTGCCACAAAAGTGTCCCAGATTTTTATTTGTAAGATTATGTTCACCTGAGGTAATGGAGAGAGAGATGTCAAGTGACTGGCACAAGCTCACAAGCTTAGTGGTATACCAATGTTTCCCAGTTCATTAAGGTGCTCTAGACACTAGACAGCCTTCCTTATAAAAGATGGAGTATAATATGAATAGACCTAAGTCTTACAAGTTAATTAATGAATAAATTAATGATCACAATTGTTTGATGTTAATAATAACTCCCTCAACACAGGAACTCCACGCACTGCCAGCTACGGCCTCACTGATGAAAATCAAGATTATCTTTTGAGGTTTTAATATCTTGCATGGGAACCATGCATTACTTAAAGCTGCTACAAAGAGAATGGCTCATAAGCTCAGCCACATGAAGGAACATCTGGCATAGAAATAACTTCTGTCTTAGCACAAAGAAGAAAGAGAAATAACAGGGAAAGAATTTACCTTTTGCCCTCAAAGTTGACCAATCTGAAGCACTCTACTTGAAAAAAACACTGTGAAACAAGATATTTGGTGGAAAAAAATAGACTGTTGCAAATGCAGAGAAATTTTTTTCTGATCTGTTTTGACCAGGAGAAAAGTGCTCTGCCTCTGGGACTTGTGTTCCGAGTGTTAGTAATGTCCAAGCAAGTGGGTAACATTTGTGCCAATGTGTAAAGTCGATTTGGGCAGTGAAGC
The DNA here is from genome assembly GCA_035222235.1 of Margarornis squamiger. Lineage (NCBI taxonomy): Eukaryota > Metazoa > Chordata > Aves > Passeriformes > Furnariidae > Margarornis > Margarornis squamiger. Next base: position 58,324,313 of record JAWWTY010000001.1, on the reverse strand, counting down.
TCTCCTTGTCTTCTCCTTTCTCAATCAATATGCAGTATTTTCTTGCTTCCACTACATAACACCTTTGCTCCTCATACTTTTGTGCAGTCTTGTGTTAATGACTGTGATCTAAGGGACATGTGACTCACCTGCATCTTCCTCTCAACATCTGTGAGGAAGATAAGTAGCAGTTTTATATTAAATATAAATTACTATGCTGAACTAAGTCCCTGTGTCCCTAGGCCATGTTGGCAACTTCCTTGGAGCCAGTATTGCCCGTGGGAGTAGCTCATCATCAATGAGTATCCAGCTGATGGCAGTAAGGGTGACACAAAGTGTAAACAATCCTGTCTTACTCCCCCCATACCCTTTTGCGTCCTGGAATTCTTGTGGCTGAAACATGGCATGACCCAGGTTGAATGCTGCTTCCCTTCCTGCCACCAAGAATCCACGCAAATCAGCATTCCTGGCTCGGAGCAGATGAGCATTTAAGCATGCACTTAAGTGCTTTACAACGGACGAGGCCCTGGAGCAGAAACGTCATTTCCAAATATAGCACACAAGGCAAGCACTGCTGTATGGCTGTCCAGGCTGTATCTCTGGAAATGGCACGTAGCATGTCCAGTAACATGGCCTCAGCACTTGGCACAGATACCAGCATTTGGAGGGGCTTATACCTCGGCTCAGGCAAAGGAAGAAAGCTAAGGCAGCCAGTGCAAAATGGCTTGCAGCCTGCCAGCTTCATAAATCAATTGCAACTGTTTGTTTCTTGTATCTGTATTATGCATTGCTAACTCCAGCATGAGGACTTTGTTAAAGCTGGTGACCTATTGAATATATTCATGTGCTTAAATCACAATCTCAGAATTAAATAGTTATTAAATGCTCTAAAACTCTTCATTTGTTTAGAAAAACATAGCACCAAAGCTTGCAGGTAACGAAGCACTCCTAAGCTCATCTATATGCGACCTCAAATAATTTTTCATGTCATTAGGCAGAACACAATTCCAGATTTAGTTTAATAATTCATACATTGTTTCATAAATAAAAAACAAACGTGTGTTCAGCAGAGAGACCTTTTTTTACAAAAGAAATAATAAATTATTATTTCTCCCCTTAAAGAGATCTCTGCTGAACACTTGTTTGGTTTTTATTTATGAAACAATGAATTATTAAAATAAAGTTAGAAGCGTGTTCTGTTTTAATGACATCAGAAATTGTCTGAGGTTCATATAGAGTATGTGCTTGATTTTGATTTCCTTGAAAAAAAAATCCCATAATTATTTTATTTTTTTTTACAAAAAAAACTGTGGTAGTTGGGGGTGATCTGTCTTTTGCACAGGTTCAGAAGAATTCATTGTTGTTTATTTAATCTAAACTTGCCTCCCTGTCTGGATCTTGTGGGAAAAAAATGCACAAAGGAAACAAAGTGTCATGTAATTTTGTAAATATTAGAAGGTACTTGAAATAAATCCATATGCATTACTTAAACTTTGAAGTTTTTAACTCCTTTCTCTACCGTTTTGGGTCACTGATAAATGATGTCCTGGTACTTTTGCCTTCCTTTGTTTCATGCTAATGTTGCAAAGGGATGAGGGAAGACCTTACAGATACATACACACATAATCTCCCTGCACAAAAAACCAGTATCTCAACTCAGTTGCCTCCTAATCCTTTTGATTCATCAGGAAAGGAGCTGACACCTAATTGTCAGGACTGGAATGACCCTGACTTGCTTGACTAATGGGCTGCAGAACTGAACGTGAGACACATCCTCTTAGGTCTCATTTTACCCACTTCACTCTGAAGCACTGGTAGAGCACATGAGCCTCTCACTCCGACAATACAGGAAGACATTGCATCAGCCTCCTCCCACCAAGCAGCTGCATCTGACTGCAGAAGAGAAGGGGCCACAGTTGACCTGTGAAGCCAAAGATCACGAGACAAGGTGGAACCCACATTTAAAGGAAATCTCACAAGGGGCACAGAGACCAGAAACAGGATTCTCATTCTCACACATGCTCCCAAGGACCAGATGTGCACCCTCCTCTCCCATCAGATGAACCACTGCATCCAGATGTGTGAGCTGTTACCAGCCTTATTAGGACTTGAGATACAGAAGACAGAGCTTTAAGGGAAAGGTTCATCCTGTCTCCTGCTGTCTCACTGACATAGGAAGACACACAAAGACATTCCAATCTTTCACCAGTATCATGGGGCACACACAGGCTGACAGCTGCATCAGAGAAGACCTATGTTGGCAACATCTAACAAGGGATGAGGTGGAGGAAGAGCTGGAGTTCATCTGACCTGCCTTAAGGCAACTGAACATTTGGGTCCCTTAGCTCAGCTCCCTCTATTACCAGTGGAGAAATATGTGTGTCTTCAGGGGCAGTTCAGGAAATCCTGGAGTGAAGACTGGCCAGCTCTTTTCCAGTGTCTCTAGGCATGCGTCTTTCTTTGTGTATGGATGTATTCAGTTCAAAACACAACCCAAAATACTCAAAAAACAAGACAGTTTGGGTCATATGGGGTGAAATACAAGGTAAAAGTGAAATTACTATGACTCCAATAGGATTGCCTGAGTTTCAGCATTAGGCTACTTCAGGTTCTTATCTCCTGCTAAGACCTATTCAGCAGTACCATGAAATCCTTAATTTTTGAGTGTATAAAAGCCAGGAAAAAAACCCCAACATTGGTGCTTTTTTCCTTTCTTTCTATTCAGCCTTTGAGTTTCATCTGACTCACTTCTCCCTGCTCCCTCTCTCAGATCATTTGAGTGATTTGTGGCATAGAATCTTCTGCAGAGTCCTCAAAGAACCATCCTGGGGTCTTTCCTCTCTGTATTTATCCAATGCAGCCAGATGAGATCAGCACAAAGGAAAACAAATGGGTAAGTATTTCTTCCCACTGGAGTGGTGAGGAGAGAGATGCCAGGAACCATAGCAGATAGGAAAGCCAGTGATGATAAGGGGGATGATTAACCATATATCAGACACTCGGACACCCACCTCTCCAGTCAGAGGGTAAGGCAAATAGAAACCAGTGATTTCTTTCTGCTGTGTTGTTTGAGAACAGGTCTGCTTACTATGAGAAATACAGCAGCAAAAGCCTTGGGGGACAGAGTCAGAGGGGCTGTGTACTACAGCAGTGTGAAGCAAGAAGCTTTAATTAAACTTGCCTTTAGACTCATGATCTTAGACAGCTTGGGAATTAGCCTAGCTCACTCTAGTTCATGTTGCCTACCCAAGATATGTAGGAGAGAGGATGAAGGGGGAAAGAAAAAGCAATCTGAAAACAGGACAAAGAGTCAGTTTAATGCAAACTTTATAAATATAATATGAACTAAAAGCAGGGCAAGGCCAAAGGGCTTGGCAGAAATTCAAGGCATGAAAGCTTGCAGAGAAAATGTATGGAAATTGTGTTCAAACACATAAATGAGTGCTAAAGAGCTTTGGAGGCCCATGTGTGAGCATCCATGCCAAGCCTCCAAAATGACCATCTAGAAAATGCAGGTCTCCCAGATACTTAGCCCATAGTCCTAAGCAATCACATCTTACTACTTCTATGTGTTTCAGATACTCTCTGCAGGACATGTAGTTGCTCTTCAAAGTTCTCTACATAGGTAAGAGTTGCTCCCCACCAGTCATACAAAGTCACAACATGCTAGTCCTGTGTGGATTAGCAGGGAAGGGAAGTTATCTGTAGAGCTGGCATCTCCCATCACAAAGAAAACTTGCCAGCCTGCAGCAGTTTCTCTGAAAGTGCTTTGTGCTAACTTCAGAGACCATAGTCACCCTAAAGGTCACCTTCATCCATTAGAAGGCCATATCAATACACTCAGACATACTCTCCAACTCCTCCTAGGTTCCTATTGCTGTGGACAGAAGACAAACTCACAGACAACACCAGAGGCTGTCCTCAGCTGCCAGTGGTCATAACTCTCTGGATATTGTTACATCACCTAGGGTTTTGACCTCCTTAGTTACTTTCTGCTACAATGCAGTGGCATGCAAGGGTGCCCAAGCTAGGTGGAACATCAGTCAGGAATAAGACAATGCTAAAGCAATACCATTTTGGTCCCAGACAAATTCTATCCATCTCCCCACCACACCCTGAGAAACAATGCTCAATAACGCTATTACAGTCACAATTCCATGCAGTTACATTTAGCCATACCAGAGTTATCATCCTGATTTAGATATAACTTGCCTATCCCTGCATGGAGCTGCACTGTGAAGTGTAGTCCTCCCTTTCCCACTTGGTGAAAGCTGCTCTGTTTCCTGGACACGCCAACCACCCAGACATCAAAGCAGCCCCTTCCTTCATCACTCATGGAAGGACACAGTATTCTTGTTCCAAAGCTCAGTACTTTCTCACCAAAACAAAGGCTTGCTGTAGGCTTGAAGAGAATGAGATTGCTTCTTTCCACACACCATCACCCTCAATAAATCAGTGAGATGCCCTTCAAGTACATTTTCTTTTTTCACTGAAACTTTTTAAGACCTTCCTTAAGGAGCAGAGAAGGGCCTTGAGATTTTTTTATGCAGGTTTTTGTTTCAGCTTTCTCTCCTGTCTGATTCCTAGAAAAGGTGTTACTCATGCACTCCATCAGAGAAAGGCAGCAACAGCCTGGAAAACCATGAAGCCGTAAGGAGGGGCTGCTCACCCTAAGGGAAGCTTGTACTTCTGCCTCTCACCTTTCCAATGAGATATTTGAATTAGCTGACACCAAGGAGATGAGAGGCAAATGTTGGTAGGTGCAAATATGTGCTCTTTGCAAGCAGGACACTACTTCTTTTTTATGGGCTCCTCTAGCCGATTGCTAACCAGTGAAAAATCAAGATTCTTGTCCTGGGTATTGTATACAACACACCATTTTTGCTCTTACTATACTATGCCAAAAGGAACCCCCTGTGTATAAAATACTCAGGGGATCAACACAGTTTGATAAATCCTCCTGTCTTTTAGCAAGTGGGATTCTTGACCTGGCATATCTAAACTGGTGTTTCCTAAATGGTTTGCTCCAGTGTATCACATCTGACTCTCAAAATTTCTCAGGCTATGATTCACTCACAATGTGATTTTTCAAACTGAACACAATATCAGGACAAAAGTTAGCTCAGTTACAAACTAATTACCACACACCTTGTAACTGTTGATACCATTATATGAACCGCACTCTGGGAGCCACTGATCCAGGGCCCAGAACATAACCTTTCCTAGTTAAGGAAACCATAAAATCCTAGTTCCACTGAAGGCAGTAATACAGCTCCCACTTATTTCCATGAGACCAGAATTTCCCTCCAAGTTTCTTGACCTCCTGTTTTAGAAGAAACTTCTGCCTGTGAAGCAAAAGTTACCTTCATGAAAAGTTACCTTCTAGTGCTTGTGTACCAACAGCTTTAGTATATCAATGGTTGCTCACACATTTCCCAAGAAGCATTTAGAGCAATATTTCCATGTCACAGGTCACTTTCACAGAGACTATTAAAAATGAAAGCTTGTTAGAAAAAAATCTCATAGTTTCTCACAGGTAATTGTTTTGAAGCAAAAGCAAAGAGAGATAGAGATTTTTACACTACAGGTAAGAGGAGCATTACAAGTTTTTCCAGTAGAAAACAGCTACTGTGTCTATAAGTGTTTGATTCCTGCCTTTATTTTCCTTTTGAACCCCTTGATGAAACATTTGGAGCTGTCTGCTCAATTTTTCAAGAACTAAGGAGTATTATACAATTGTATTTAATATTAACAAAAGGAAATCTCTGCATTTACTGTTGTAACTGGGTATTATGTTATTCCTTATGTGATATGCTTACCTGGTGGGAAATAAGGGGGTGCTGTAGTTTTGTTTGCATTCTCTTCACACTCTTTCAGTCGTTTCTGCAGAGATGCAACTTGTCGACGAATTGCAAGGACATTGTTTTTATCCAGTGATTCTAGTTCATTTACCAGTATAGTCAGGTTTGTGATCTAGAGGGGAAAAAAACAGAGTAAGTTTAGTGTCAACTTTATTCTACAAGTATGTAAAGGCAGGATTGATCACAACACAAAAGATGCTACAGAAAAAGGTTTTAAGGAATATACTATGAATAAGCCTTATTCTGCTAGCCTCAACTTGACATTTCCAGCAGAGGTATGTAACCACTAGGAAATGCTTCAAGACAGAAATGTTTCTGTAACAGAATGCAAAAATATAGTGCTACTTTATACTTAGCAAAAAATATCCAGTAAGTCATAGGCAAATACTAGCTATTAAATATAAAAAGTAGTTATTCCAGCCCTACAAAAGTATCCAGAAATTTTATTTGCAAAGATAAATAATGTTTTTCATCACCTGTTTGATGATCTAGAGGACAATAGAGAAAGTGATACTTCACTTTCTATCTGAAGCAATTATTCTCTCTAGATGAGTGATTAACTACAATTTTGAAAATGTGATTTATAGTGAGCTGGGAAGGTGATAGTCTTTTCCACTTCTTGATTTCATATTGATTGGGCCACTGCCCTAGCAACCTGAAGTTAATTTTTTTAATTATCTAAATTAAAGCATGGAGTCTTTCAAACATGGGGGTCTGTAAATTAATTTTTATTATAATAATTTAATCAGCCTGTGTGCTTAACACTATGCAAAACTGTTAACTCTCAGGCAAATACTCGGCAAATATTGAGTGGTCTCTGTTTGTTTTGGGGTTTCTTTACTTTTCTGTGCTCTATATCAAGGAATAAGGTTTTAATACATTTAAGGTCAAGCTTTCTTTTAATTTATGTTGATGAAATGCTAAAATAATTCCAATGGCTGCAGTACAGACAGGCTACATTTCCTCAACCTAAGCACTAAAGAGAGAATAGACTATCTGTATATTTGAACCCTCTGTGGCTAATTAAGTCTTTGGCAATACCTCCAAATATATTTGCTCAACGATGGCATTGCTTCCAACAAGGCTGGGTTTCAGCTGAGTGACCAGTCTCTCTAGGTCATTGATTTCCACTTTCAGTAACTGGAAGTCCAGTTCTGTGTAAGATATACCACCTGACTCCATAAGCTGCACTCTGATGGTGAGATTAAGAATTTGCTGCTGATACAGTTCAATCTTTTCTGAGTACTCTGTAACCTTGAAGAAAGAAAAAAGAGATACACATTTAAGTCCAGGTTAGCAAATAAGAGAAACCTCTGACATCTTTATTATATGAGCACCCTATGCATAACTTCCACATACTTGACATATATGTTCTTGACATAAACTGCGTAAATGAAATTCTCATCACATACATAAAAAAATGTGAAATTTAACCCTCATTTATTGTCGCCCGTTCCACAAAATCCCCTCAGGAATGCCTGGGGGTAACTGAAGGAAGAATTTTACTCACAGTCTTCCATTTTTTCTAATTCTTTGCCAATATTGTCTCTGTGAGCTAATTTTATCCTCAATATGCCAAGAACTTACATTGGTGAAAATTTTATTAGGAAATCTGCAGTGTGTTATCTCTCAAAAGCAATTAGAGTAGGTTGAAAAATGCAATAAAGGATTCCCAAGTTTTTCAGCTTCATTTCCTATTAAGTCTGAATCCAAATAGGACTTTACTCTGTGTACATTTGAATTGTGTCACATGTTGGCAGAACTGGTTTGATGTTTGTCTTTGGACAGGGGGAAAATGTTTAAACACAGTGTTAAAAATCAAATCTCATTTAGATGAAAGTGTAATATATAATGCAGGCTTTAGCTAAAGTAATTTATATAGCAGCCTTTTCAGTCTTTGAACCATTAAGCAGTTGTCCAGATAAATATATTTTCACACATATATCTGCTGAGGTAAAGGTCACAGCACAAGCATTGTGATGCAGAATGTTAAGAATATTATATGGATTTGGAACTTCCCTTAGAAATGTTAGTTCCTTGAAATTTAACACCTTGGTAAAGAGACATAATTTCTCTCCCATATGCTTCATAAAAGTCATGTCTCTTTTCCCTTAAATCAATATCATTATATCACAAAAAATAAGAAGTAGGAATAAGTATAATTAGTTTGTTGCACTAGTAACTCCATATTTATACTCTGAGATGGTATTTGTACCTCTCTCTGCAGCACTGCAGTCTCTGTAACTATTGTTTCTTCAACTGAAAGAATTTTACCCTACTTCTTAAGTATTTTTGCATTATCTTAGTATTAAATAAAAGTTAGTATTTTTCCCCATTGTCTCTGAAATGTCATCTAAAATCCTGACATAGTGTAAAGACCACAGACCCTCCATTTTTCTGTTCTGGCAGCAGCCCTTGAGACAGGGATGCAAAAAAAACATATTTATCAAATAATTCCTTTCAATTTTGATTGAATCCCTTCAGGTTGGGAGCTCATGGCATGGAAATTCATGAAAAGCAGAAAGAATCTGTTAAGTTCATAAGTTATTTAGTGTATGTGAATTAAGGAAGAGAAGCGTAAGAGTAGATCCTCTGTTCAAAAGTATAATTTTCAATAATGGCATAAGTACACTATAGATCTTAAAGAACCACCACAAAACCTCTGCATGCACATGTATAGTATAAACCAAAATCAGTACCACATAATTTAATCTGAATTTGAAACAGATTGTTTTAAATGTGTGCAGACAGACTTTGAGCTGCTCAGAACTGTCACATTTCCACAAGCTGTAGCACCCTGAGTCACAGCACTGAATGCTCTAGATCTCTCAGGTCAAGCCAGGGTAGCTTCATGCTATTTATTAAAAATAAGAATGAAAAAATAATAGCCTACAAAGACTTAGACCTAGTTCCTTGTAACTGGCTGGCAACAGTGACAATAGCTGGGATCCCTTGTCCTACCTGTCACCATCATCAGGGATCATCATCATCATTGTAGGGAATAGTAGGAAAAACAAAACAATGCTCTTGGAAAAAACAGATGTAGTTGGACCTCACACTTTCACTGATCACAAAAATCAGTTTGGAGTTGAAAGAGACCCTCAAAAAAATCACTAGGAAAAATTTTTCAAAGGTCAATGTTTATACTATATGTCTAGAGTTTGCACAAAAACAAAAAAAGAAAGAATATGATAGTACAGCCTGAGAAATATAAAGCAAGCCCATGTTTGAACAAAATGGCACTGCTGTGTGAAGCTATGTATATCACAGAGGTATTAGGGAATCTCTCTAGGTATTAACAACCTTTCTCACAGAAATACTGGTAATAATAATGCTATACAGACCAAATCTACAAACCACTGAAATAAACAGGCTGCTGGAATTAGTGATGGCTATTCATTAGTGAGAAACCTATGAATCTGAAGTTTTCTCCAGGGTCTTCAGAGCCTGGACAAAATGCCAAGAGCTGCACAAGGCATACATAGTTATTTCAGCACTGACTGCAGAATGCTGCAGGACACAGACCTGAAGTTCTCCTCCCATATTTGAGAATTTTCACTCAGTCAACCATCTAGGTCATTTAAGGACATGTCAACACCATCCAGCAGAGTATAGCTGAGTCTGAACTAGCACCATCACTCTGCAGTGCTCTGTACAGCCACACCAGCATCACAATGAACTTAAGCTAATAGCTCCCCTGGCGGATTATTGGACAAATAAAATTTTCTCAGCAGTGCTGCTCTTACCAGTCTGTACTACATTTTCAGACAGATCCAGCACATATGTCAAGCATCACAATGCCCTGTGTGGATATTCTCACCTGCTCAGATCTGGTTTAGGAGTTTCTGTAGTTTAGAAATATCAGTTGAAAAAAGATCATGTTGCTCTGTTGATTGACAGATAGATTTAAGCAGCTTGTAATCCCTGCTCTTCTACTGTATCAACCTGCTAGGGACTGGCTATTGTTTCACTCGACAGGTTGACACAGAAATTCTGTGTATATCCTATATTTAAGGATACAGACCAATAACTAGTACTGATTGCTGCCACATTTGTCATAAAAGCCTAAAATCAGGTATGATGAGTGCACAGGGCCTGTGTTAGCCCTTTACAGGAAAGGAGTGGGGCCATGTGAGGCATATGTAGGGAAAAAAGTCCTCAGTTTCAGCTTTTCCTCCTTGCCAAGCATTGTCACCTTCGTGTAATGAAAAGGGCAGGAAAAATCTGCAACACTCATTTATTTTGTCATTTACCTGCAATTGGTATTTATCAAAACATGTTTTGCAGCATGCAAACAGACACTTCTCCAGTACAGAATGAGGGAACAAAGGTGCAAGATGAAGATATAAAAGACAAAATGTGGGAGGACTGAGGGAAGATAAGAAGGAAATGACAAAACCAGCAACTTTATAAAATCACCCAGCCCATGACACTGGCTTCAGGCAGGCTTGCCCTCTATAGGTCCATAAGGAGCAAGGCTGGCAGTCCGAATCCTGAGAGAGAGAGAGAATTCTGTCACAAGTTAACCTGTTTTGGAAAGCAGAGGACAAGTATGCTTTTTGCCTCCTGTTTTAGTTATGTGAGGATGTTGTGGCCATTGTGAGACATGTTCTGAAAGGCACTTTGTCTCCTTGTGATCATGTGCTGATCCATCCCTGTTCCAGAAGTGTCCTCTCCCCTTTCCTATTGAGAGGAGCAGCCAATTCCTACTTTGCTTTAAAAGGTTAATTTTCTTCTGTAATCATAATTATGCTGGCAAAGGTTGATGTGTCAGAGGAAAAATTAGTCTGGTATTTTCAGCCTACGGTTTGTACTCACTTGGCACATGAGAGCATCTCTTTATCTGCAAGCTTCCTTGCCTGCTGATTCTATAAAAGGACCCCCTTGCTTTTTGAATTAACCAACAATCAGGCAAAAGGTTAATGATTCAATCAGGTTGTTTATCTGGGACTTCTGGCACATGGAAAGCATCCTTAAGAGGGTCCAATCCTGCAGCTCTTACCCAGGAAATATTCCCATGAGCTCCAAAGGGTGTTTTAGAAGAGCAACTAAAGCATGGATTCTAGTATGGATTCTCAGAGTCAAAAAAGGAAGAATTAAGTAGAAATTCACACTACTGTGATGAGACTAGGTTAAGTCTGAATGAGATTCCCCAGGGATTTGCTCAGGATCGTTTTAAATAATGATCAATATTGACAGCTTGGCTTTCCTCCATTTCATTATTTCCTTCTCTCTATGAGTATTATCGTGACTACAGTAATATGCAAGATTGCATAAGGAGGAGTTTTTCCACAACTGGAAAGGTGAAGAATTTTTGAGCATGGAGATTTATGTATCACAAGATTTCAGAGTACTTAAGTTCAGCTATCAATAGGGCCATGCTCAACATCTCTCTTCTTTCTACAGAAAAATCAGAACATTATAACTGAGAAATCCTGCACACAGAAAGTTACACCAATCTGCAATCTGTTCATTTTAATTTCTGACCCAAAGTGTGTCTTTGCCCATATCACACCAAAGTATATGTCACACTTCAACTAGATGCATTGTAACACTGCTTGGCTGATTGGTCTCGACAGGATGAAATTCAGTGAAGACTGAGTTAGGTCAAGAATTTTCACTGTCTGCAGTGAGAATTGAAAGTCAAGGTCAGCGTGTGCACTGTGCCACACTGCTGGGTGCCAAAGGATGACAACACAGTTACACCAGCTGACACCAGCTGGCAATCTAGACATTGAAGTCTAGGGCAGGGATTCAGCTTGCCGTCCATTTAGAGGTGAGTTTCAGGTACAAATCTGTACACCTAATTTTAGGTATCTATAGTAACCTGTGTCTTTATATGAGCATGTCTGAATTCAATGGATATCTGAGACTGTCCACATGGAGAGGTCAAGCAGCTCTCTCTATATCTGCATGGCACTAGCCTAAAGGAAACATGCACCATTATGAGGAAAGTACTGCTAAAACACTGGTTATGCCAGGGCAAATGACTGGAAAAGGTGGTACACAAACACCTTGAAGAATCATGCCAATTTTTTGGCTGGGAATCATGCCCCTGATCCTGTCCCAACACAGTTAGCTTCAAATGACCACAGTGGGAACAGTATGGGGACCTGAAACAGTGGCGATTTTCAAGGCTCATTAACTCTGAGCTACACCTCCACGCTGTAAGGTATCAGGTAACTTCTGTGCTTGGAGGCAGCAGGACTCCTGTCAGTTTGCCCTTCATACGCCTGCTGACAGCTGAATGTTTTTCACTGTTAGCTCCAGTTCTTTCAAAACAAACGATTTGAACTGAAAGATCTTACCACAGGATCTTACGCCTGTTGTTGTGTTTTTATGCATAACTTCTTATCTGTTCTTGATTATACCAGAGGAGGGTTATGAATATTAATGATTAGAATTTATAATTTAATGCTTTGCCTTTTCTGCTGATTAATTCAAGGACACTTCATTTCTTAAGATGCTTGGTTTCTGAAGAAAACACTTTCTGGTGGACACCCCATCTGAATCCTGAATATTTATTCACTCTAAAAAGTAAAAGGCAGAGTTCTGTCTTCACAGGCAGTTCACCAAGCTCACTCCAGGATGTGTAGGTTTGCCTGAGTTCCTCAAAAAATGGATCTCAATTCATGCAACAAGCAGCCAAAACAGTGTAAGGTATGTTTGTCTGAACAGAAATGCATAATTCAGGGATCTCACTGACACAGCTTCAGATGTTGACAAGGAAGATATTTTATTTTTTTTTATTTATTTTTTTTTATCTGTGAGAGCAGAAGCAGTGAAGGGGCAAATATTCACCTACTTCTTCACTCTAGCCTGTGGTGACCTTTCTCCTCTTTCCCTTCATTGCCTTCTTACAATCTGGCTGGCTTGTTACAAATAATAACACATGAAGGAGCAGGCTTGGCTTCCTATAGCATCATGTAGCAATCACAAACCAATAAAACTGTGCCAAAAGAGGAAAAACATAATCATTCTTCCAAAAAGTACCATATGCCTCTAGCTGCAAAGGTCTAGAAAAGAGCCATGAGGATACTCAAATGTATGACATGCTACAATGTCAAAGATTAGAGATTTAATCTCCTTTTTCTTTGTTCTCTTACAGAGCCCTCTTTCCTGTTGTTTGAAAGGCACACCACAGAAAAGTGCTGACTGCTGTACTTTTTCACAGGCAACCATTTTTCAGGAAAGACGGAACTGTTATTTTTAAGAGAAAAGAACACCTTACTTTAGAAAGCTCTGTCTCAAATTTCTTCGAGAGCGTTGAGGCTACAATTTCCAATTGCTCGACCTTCTGCACTGGAAAGGTGGTATCCGGCAAGTACACAGAGCACTGACAAGTTCCCTCGTCATCCACAGAGCCGGATACATTGGCAAAGAACTGCAACAACAAATTAGGAAAAAAAAAATGTTAATATTCTTGTCTAGAATCAGTACCTAATAATGTCTTACAATAATATGACCTGTGGCAATCAAGAGATCAAAAACTTCATTGCTAACCATCTTTCACCTTTTTCTTCCAAGGAACTCAAAATATCTAGCAATTTTTATGAGTCAGCCTTACAAACCTCTACAAAAATAGTTAAATATTGCTGCAAAGATTTTACCATTGGAAAAACAAAGGCATTTAATAGTCCTTACTTTCCTAATTTGTGAACCATGTTCCTAATATAATGAAATAACTTTTCCACCAGATAGAAAGGCAGTTGACAGCAGGAAAATAGTTACTTAGTAAGTCAGGTCCTATAGTTACTATTCTGTTCATTTAAATTTGTCCAATCATCTAGTTATTTCCATCCATAGAGATGAAAGCACCGAAATAGAACTAGTAACAGGGAAAGTTTTGAATAGAAAAATTTTTCATTTGAAGTTTCTCAGCCAGCCACAGCAAACAGACATAGGTATTTAATTATACACCTCTGAAAGGTGATGAATTAAATATGCAGGTTTGGCCTAAGGTAGAGATTTTTATTTTGCTACAAAATATTGGTCGCAACACCCACACATCACAGCCCACCCATCCATCTTTGTGAATAGCTGACAAAGCTATTGCCCATGCCATTAGCATGAATCGTCTTGTCCCAGTTGTCTGCATGCTCAAAGCATCATCACTTGAGCAATGTGTATGAGGTATGGAAAGGTCAGGGCTCGCAATTCATGATCTTGCCATAATTTACAGCCAATCCGCACTGTATTCTATAAACACTGGGCTGAATACTGAATGTGTTTGGAGCAGTTATTTTTTGTTTGTACACAAAATGTTTCCCAATTCATAAACCTATCACGAATTTATTAATAAAGATATTTGATGTTACTTTAAAATATTCTTGCACACACTTCAATGCAGCTGCATATTTTAAAGCTACAGGCTTGCTCTTTAAACACACTTCTTTCTATAATGTCTTCTCCTGCCTCACAGAAAAAAACAGTGTTATTCATGTGTTTTTTCTTTTTCTCTCCCTCTTAAAAATAAACAGGCAAACAACAAAACTATGTCCTGAAAGCTGACATTTCAGCACTTCTTTTGCTTTTTCACAGTCGTTTCAACTAACATCCTCACCAACAAACCAGCCCAGGACACACAGTGATGGCCAGCAGCAAAGCTGTCTTGATCTTTGAGCCCAAAAAGAGAACAGCAGCAAGCAGGAACGATCCCAGTTCACACTTCTGGCAACCCCTTTACTGCAGCCACAAAAAACAGCATGTATCTCATTTTGAAAGAAAGCGTGAAAAGTTGTTTTATCTGTATTATTCAAGCACCACGGGCCTTAAAACTTCACTCACAGACAGACTGCTGAAGACATTTAACATGAAAGGAAGCAGAGAAGTATCTCATGGCATTCCAGAATGTCCCAGCACATAACTTCCATTGATTTTCCTGCCAGGTAGGTTACCAAAGCACTTCTGAAAAATCCCACTGAGAACATACTGCATACTATGTCTAAGTTTCCAAGTATTTTTGAAGATATGCCATTAGTATGTAAATCACTATGAAAAATAAGTTCCTAAATCACTTAGATGTTTCTGCATCTCTCAGTTCTCTGTGTATGAGCATGACTGGGATGGCAAGAAACAAAACAGAAGAAATAAATCTGGCTTAGTGAGTATATGGAACCTTTAAGATTTCTGCACACTGGCATTCGAGTCTTGGTATACAATACAGGTATTGTATTCAATTCCTTCTGTGTATAACACAAATATGTGTATATGCATACAAGAGAGAGCATACGTTGTGTGCTATATGTTTGTATACATTCTACATTCTGCTATAAACTACAGTCTTTAGTGTATATAGCAATGAGTTTTCTAGAGTTACCATGCTTATTTCATGTGCTAAAAAAAAAACATTTATGAATGTATTCAGATGATCTCCCAAAAAAAACTCCAACTTGAGCTTTTAACCTCCCTATGAAAAACAATCATTATATTTTGACATTTGTGCTAGGAGGGAGTTTTGAGTCGAAGGCAGAGCTTCACTGCAGTAAATGCAGTTTATATCTAAGCCAAGAGACAGTTTGTCCAAAACAGTAGACAGCCTGGGAGTACAGAACTGCTTCCATTCTTCCACTGACTTTACAAACACAGAGATCATGATGTTGACAAGACCAAGAAGCATTGTTTATTTAAAAGCCCCTTGGGTCAGTAAATGCTTCAATCAAAATATAATACCAGTCAAATGACAAAAATGTCCTCCCTGACCATGTAGAAAAATGCATGAAAAAGACTGTTACTTTTGATGGAGTTGTATGTTTTTAAAAGTTTAATAATTTATACAGAATGGTTTAAACAAAGGAAACTGTCCTAGCCTACAGCAAGGACTTGACTGTAACTTTCACCCTGTAAAATTAAGCTGTTACATATACATATTTAAAGCTATGAGGAATGTTCCTTTTCCACATCCCTTCAAATTAAGAAAGGGAGTAGGAGCCAGCAGTTACTCAATTTTCTGAAAACCAGGAAATTTGTCGCTGTAGCCTAGTGACACTTACAGCTCTGAATCAGCTATTTGCTCATCCTAAGACAGAGAATGGGACCCACAGAAACCACACAACAGGGACAGAGTCCATGGCAGCAACAGAAGCCACCTGAGCTGGGCAAAGAGATGGATGAGGCTTGAGTCCTGCCAATCAGACTCAGAGAGAAACCCTTTACTCCATTTAACTTTCTAAATGCTTTACTGGAGCCAGAGACTTAACTCTCTTTCAGAAGAGGTCCCTCTGCACATCCCAGGTGCCACACTGGGCTGGCCTAGACAAGAAAAATCCGCTGTCAAACTGTCTACCATCCCCAACATGATCTGGAACTGTGTTTTGGATGAACTCTGTATTTGACACTAGCTTGCAGGATCATTCAGAGCAAGTGTAACCCATTGAATCTGTTCCAAAGCAAGCATGTTATTAAACAGCCACTGACAGAGAGAGGGAAAGAAAACAAACACTGAACTCTGCAGACTGTGGACTTGAGCACTGTACCAGAAGGCACAGAAACCAGATTCAGGTCCCTCCACCAGCAAATAGCAAGTAATATTTTAACTAAGTAGAACAGACAGAATCAAGATTTTCTGAATCCAAACAACTACAAAGGGGCACTCCTTGGAAAACAGTTTTGAGGCCCTGTTCTAGTTTACAGGAGAAGACTTCTTTCAGGGAGGCTGTAACCACCAAACTCTTTAGTACATTGCCATCAAATCCCCAGGATCCTATCTGCTTCATGTCTGGGGTCCTGTTCAGTAGTTACAAGGTTAATGACAAAGTTTTAGATGTGACTTAAGGCATTGAATGACACAGTAGCAGTAGTGAAGATTTTGGAAATTCACTACTTCCTGAAACACTGGAAACACAACACATAAATGTTTTTTTCCCAGGCAGCCTAACTGGCTAATATGAATCAAGGTTAAGTCTCTGAGTGACTGTGTAGCATTTAAAGAATGGGGCACAAGTTCCTAAATTTGTTCTTTTCTGGACTTTATTGAAGAATAGCAATGGTTATACCTCTGAGGGAGTGTGCAGTTTGCCATTCACAGTCCTAGACTGAGTCAGATATGGACGCGTCACATCGAGAGGAGTGGTCTGAAAAGCAAAGGAAAGATTTTTTTTCAGTGTGATTTCCTGCGTACAGCACCATCCATTCCCCACCAGTTAGTTCCCATCCTGCAGCTCCAAAGCACTTTGATTTTATTGTGAGAGCCATCTCCAGCAACTGTAAAGTTAATTGGCTTTTCTGATCTGGGGCTGAGGCAAGTTTCACTAGGCAGTGTCACTTCACAGACACCTCTTCTTGAAGAAAGGTTCTGTGTGACCAGGGCAAGGCAGAGGATGCTCAGCCTGTCCAGGAGGTGTGAGCTGGAACTATGACAGGCAGCCCTGGCAGATTGCATGGCAGTCTAAAAGGATAGTACCATGCCCCTCTGACCTAAATCCAGAGAATATTGTCCTCCCAGCAGGGATGTCCACTCCTCACCATCCAGCTCATGCTCCAGTCTTTCAGCACAAGGCTCACTGCCCCTTTTACACCAAGCTGTCATGGTGTGAGCTGTGATGGCTGGGGAAAGTGTGCCACTCTGCTATAGTACAACAGAGGTGACAGCATCCCACTGTGGGGAGGGAGTGCTGGAAGAAACACCACACTGCCAAGGATACAACCAGGTCCACCTTGGGAGTCTTCTATGTAGTAAGACTACATACATCCACTTTAGCTTTCATCTGTGGCTGATGCCTGCCTTCCTGCCACAGCAAGGAGAGCAGCTATTACCCTGGCACTGTACTGTGGGTTACCACTTCCCCAAACAGTGTGCAGAGCACAGTGCATTGCCATGGTCCACCACACTGTCACCTGTAGCAGCGTCTTAGAAAAACCTGTGACAGAGTGGGAGCTGGAACAAGACACCTTCGATGTCAAATGGTGTCACAGACAGAACACCAAATGGGCTTCCCCTGAAACAGGACGCTCTCTTCTGGGTCTTTCTGCATTTCCCAAATCCCAGCTAGAACCCTATTCCTGAACCAGGGAATGGTGGAGAAATCCAAATGGTCAGCAAAGGGCAGGTCTATTGAGTGGCACAGTGTAAACAAGCTTTGTGGGACAGTTTATCAAATAAATCCCCTTGAACAGGCACTTATGTGCTCATATGATTACACTAAACATGATGGGGGCAGCTAGTAGCAGTTAACAGTGTTAGGGTAGAGAGCATCACAAATTGTGTAAATTACAAAAACTAAGAACTAGCTTAAAGCTAAGCAGACTGAGAAGGCATTTACCCTCTATGAAGCTTTCTACCCTCAGCTTATCAACATATATCTCCATCTTGACTTTTGCAACTTTTCATTCCTTGAGCAGATAAAAGCACCTTCCCAGGAGATGCTGATTTCACTGCCTGCATCCACAGTACTCCCAAACTTCAAAAAATATAACTAAGGTCACACAGGAATTTTCTGGTTGGTGATTAAACCAGATAAATCAGCAAGAGTCATTGGGAGCAAAAAAATTTTTTTTCCAAAATTTTAACTCATAAATACAAAAAGGCAGTCATTTTAGGTTAAACAAAACCAAAATTCTTTGCTCCATTTGAAAGAGCTTTTAAGCTATTCACAAACTTTTTTTTTTTCTGATAATTGAAGTCCAGTTTTAATTTTTGTTTTTTTAAAAAAGGTACAAAATCAAAATGATCTTTCACTAACATGATTTTTTGCTTTAAAAAAAAATAATTTTCAAAGTTTTGTCTTCTCCCTTCCTCTCCAAATTTGATATTGCGTTTGGATTGGGATTGTTGTGGTGTTTTTTCTGTTTGATTTGATATGCTTTGAACTTCTCCCTTGCCCAGCCAGATAAAGGTTTTTGGAGAAGAGGGAGAGCACCTGACAAAAACCACCCAACATGGCTTTCATGTGCCTGGTCACAAAGTATGACAGTAATCATGCAGCTGGGAAAGCTCCCACCTCCCAACTCTTTCCACATCAAAGATGTGGATCTATTCCTGCTATGAGCCCTTGCTAATTAATTAGAAGCTACACAGACCATTTAATACCCACTTGGATCCTCACTGGGAGTAGCACTCATCTAACCAAAGGCAGAATTTGACTCTGGATTTAAACCTGTGCCTCACTTTTACATTTATTATCCTGTCCCTATACATTAGCTGGGGGGAGGATGGAGGAATACTTCAAGCTTTCTCCATGCAGAGCTCTCAACATTTGTCTAATAATTTTCCAGTAACCTTGAAAGAATTTTCAACAATTTCTGTGAAAAGGCAAGAAGGAACCAAAGTTCAGGTTATGAGACCCAATCTTACCGTTTCTGTTGCTATTGTTGTTGCAGCCACAGCACTCATGCTTTGCATGACGAGCAGCACAGCCACCTGTATGCGCTTCATCTTCTCAGCCAGCAGATGTAATAACAAAGGGAGAAAGGATGTCTTTTATAGTAGAGTCTGGGGATTTCCCCAACGAAACCTTAAGGAACTTGCATGATATTTTTTTAGGTTTCGGGTAAGTGATGTCATAAACTCATATAATAACAGGTGCCAAATTACTAAAGAACAAAGAACACACAAATTACTGTCATAAATTAACTATGTCCAGTTTTCTAACAGGAAACCTTTCCCATGCAGTGCAGTATCTGATTTTTAACTTGGTTATGCAGAATATCAGATGCTTATCTGCTACCATAGGTAGACAGACATTTCCCTTACAGTGATTCAATCATAAAAATTCTTATAGATTCCTTCAGAATTATGCAGACAATACATGTCTTGGAGGCATTCTTATATGTACAGAGAAGAGCACGTCAGGCTAGACTGTTCACACCAGAACCATGTTCCCCTTTTTCCAAAGGTACAACAGACCTTTGCCAATAAGTAAAATACATAGGGGTCTCTACAGCTTTTCAGTTCCCTTGATTCTCACACAGCGTAGGTGGGACATAGACTATCTCCCGTTTCCTTCCCAGCAGTCTTATGTGTCATATATTAACACTATGTACCCACTAATGCTTACTTGTGCATTGACACAGTGTACCCACCAATGCTTACTCAGCTGCTCTCTTTTCATGGAGCTGCATGTCACCTGACCACCATGATTCGCTGTCCTGTCTCTAGGTCACTG
The DNA here is from genome assembly GCA_035222235.1 of Margarornis squamiger. NCBI lineage: Eukaryota > Metazoa > Chordata > Aves > Passeriformes > Furnariidae > Margarornis > Margarornis squamiger. The sequence continues at coordinate 58,304,371 of JAWWTY010000001.1, read as the reverse complement.
ATACAAAGAGATGAAAAAAGGCCATTCATAATTAGTGTGGCCCCCACACTCCCAACTGTGCCGCACCACCATATGACAGGCAGTGAGCTGCCTGCAGTTCCCAAGACACCCAACCCACCATGGGAACTCCCCACTTCCAACAAGCTACTACCTTGATAGAGTCAGCTGCAAGCCTACACCTGGTGCAAAAGAAATTAAAATTTCCCAAGTTCTGTGGATCACTGGGAAACTGAGCTTGGTGTTTGGAAGGACTCTAGTCAGGACTAAGGGAGTGGCCATGTCTGTGCACTTGTAAAAGTCAAGAAGTCCCTAGAACAAAACATGACCATGACCAAAACATAATTTTCCTTTTCTTTCTTCATTTTTTCAGACTGAGCTCTACTACTAGATCAGCAATGAAAGGCTGTATTTGTGTCTAAGTGAAGAAAGTGGTTAGGAGACCTTTATTCCCTTCTAGTGTTGGTGGGCAGAGGTAAGGGCAGGAGCAGCAGTACTGAGCAACAGTGCTGCCTCATATGAAACTCATCTCCCTGGTGAGGAACTCTTAAGGTTTTCTTGTATTACCATTGCACTATCAGCTCCAGGTGGCAATGGGAAAGCTGAGCTTTAGGGCAAATCCATACTAGAAAACTCTCCAGAGAAGTCAAGTCCATTGGGGTAATACATTTTTACCACAGCTTTGCATAAGCATAAGCCTCCTGACAGACTCACAAGGCTTCTTGCAGGGGAAGGATATAATAAGTTCTTGCAAAAACATTTTTTCACAGCAGAAGCTGCATCTCTACTGGAGAATTTCATGGCTAATAATTCAATGTAAGATATACAAGACCTGGAAGGCATGTGATAATGTAAAAGCAAAAAGAACCAGAGCCATACTGGTAGAGCAATAAAATGAATCCAGGTCTTTTCCTCCCAAGTTACAGTGGTTTACTTTCCTGGGGTAAATCACAGTGCTGTCTAGGGAATGGAGAGACTGATGCTGTAAGTACAGTCAAGGCTGAGCTCCAGTCCAAGGGGAGCAGATTGGCTCATGTCAGAGCAGCTGTAGGCACCATAAGAAAAATGTTTTGGGCACACTAGAGAATGTTTCAGGTGGAAACCAGCACATACATGTTGCAGACAACTGGTAAGCCTATGCTGCCCACCAAGTTAACTTCCAGTTTACTCTCAGGTTGTGATATTCTGATATTACATAATTGTCACTTCCTTCCCAGTCTGTTTTTTGGAGTGAGCCTACTGACCTCCATACAAAACTGAGGGAAGTTCTGGAAAGAAATCACTCCCAAAACGTGTCATGGATGAGAGCTTGTTCCTTATCAACCCTGCCTGATCTTAACCAGCTCTCCAACTCCCAGTATAACCCCTTCTATAGAAATATCACTCTGATCAGCTTCAACCCATACCTCAGGTTATTTCTGATGTTCCAAACAAAAAGAAAATAAACTCCAACCAACCAAACAAAAAAATAATCAAACTCACACAGGGCTCAGAAGACACCCAAAAAGACAAGTGTTTCATCACGTGGATACAAGAGAAACCACCAGGCTTGCTGCAAAGGAACAAGCTCTGAGCAGTGTACAAACAGGCCAGGCATCATTCCCAAGGGTGAATGCATTTAGCATCTGTATGTGTGAATACTCCAGACAAATAGCAAGCTCCATGCCCCATCCACGAAACAACTCCTTGGCAGCCTGCCCACTGCCTGAAGGCAGCTGGCTGTGGCACCAAACCCAACAACCTTGCTAGGGCACCAGGAATCCTGTTGGCTACAGGGTGGGCAACCTTGCAGCACACATGGCCACACTCAGAGGCACCACTGTGTAGCAAGTTTTGTAGGCAGCTTTGTGCTGTCAGCAAAGACAGCCTGTGAGTCTGGAGCCTGACATCCAAGCAGGAGAAAAACCTGTTTTCTGAGCGTAACAGTGAGTCTCTGTTCATTCCAGAAGCTGGTGCTGAAATCTCCCACGAAGCACAACGGTTTCTCAACGGTTTTTCTTTTATGCTTAGAAGGCAGTTCTGAGATAGGAAGCAAATATTAGCTAAGTAATAATAGTTAAACAGTTGCTTTGGCATTTTTTCCAGTATTTGTGTTTGCACATGACTTCACAGAAACAATGGGGACCTACATTTTTATTCCCAATCAAAGCATAATTAATGCTAAATAAAATTACCTTCTCTGCATCTATGTAGAACTCTTCATTTGAAAAAATAACTTAGACTCATTGTCTACATTTTAGAGGAGAGAAAATATTTATATGTCATACAGGAAAGTTGCACTTATTCTGAATTTCCACTTGGGAAAACAGGAAAATACAAGGATTTTCTCTTTGTAGAGCTACACCCACACCAGTACTTCCTTGTGAAACAGTCCTAGTGCACAATCTGGGGCAAAGTCCCTTCTTTTGCAACAGACCTTCTCTTTGATTTCAGCGGGAGCTGTACAAAATGTCTTTGCAAATAAAACACAACATCTGTCTCTCAGGCACCTGTTCAGTAGAGCCCTTCTCAAACCCAGCCTAACTTGATCACTGCGTTTATTGCAGCAGCGATTACTGTGATTATTATTCAACAGAGAGGCAGATGATTCATTTGCTCTCTAAAGCTGATGGCTCCATCCAAAGTCACTGAACTCAAATATTATTTGATCATTCTTGGTGGTATGAACATAACCTTCTATATCTCAGTTTCTGATCAATATTTGGAAAATATAGTATTTCCCTGCCTCAGAGCCATATTTTACAATTATCTGCATTAACAAGAATAAAAGTCATTCAACTATTACAGAACAGGGACCACATTAAACAGGCAAAAATACAGGCAAAAAAAGGATAAAACTTGTCTCAGTTTAATAGGCCAATAACAGGCTGAGTTGAATGTAGGTTATGTATCTCGGTTCTATCTATCAAGTAATTATCAACAAATGTATTTATCCTAGCTGATGTGACAATTTCAAATTCTCTCTGAATTGTTCACTACATTCTCAAGACAGGTGTATGACTTACACTTTCTTAAAACAGAAGAATAAAAATAAGTAGATTCAAAGTGGGGTGCAGTACCTAATGGTGCTAACTCGACAGAATGGCTCAGACAGAAAGTACTGCACTGCACGTTACATTTTGCAAGTCTAATGTGAAAGCATTTCTACTCTTTGCCTGCAGCCGCGATAAGACTCCGAGCCTCATGGAATCAGCATTTCAGTGCATGTCGTCCAGTACCCTCTATACTGTGGATTTAGCAAAGCTTGCCTAAAGCTTGTTAAATCCCCCCTCCCACCAAACTATGTATTTCTGAAGTAAAGCCAAAAAGATGGAGAAAATATTAATTCAAATTCATCCTATGACACAAGAACATAACAGCTAATATTCCTTTTTATTTTCTGAAGATGTCTTTTTCTGAAACTAATGAGTCTGGGATTTTTTGATTATCAGATCATCCTGTAGTGAAACAAGGAGGTTAGGGTGGTCAGCTTTCTTCAGTAAGGTGCTATGTAACAACAGACATCATGAAATCCATCTATTTCATGATATTTATGGTCGACATAGACCTATTCTACTCTGCTAATCCCTTTACAAATTGCTTGCACTTTTTCCCTCTCCAAGTGATTCACATTCTTATGCAACATATTTTGGTGTCATCTATCATAAAGCCCATCTATTTGGAAGACATTATGCAAATACTTTGATTTAATCCCTTTATCAGTAGAATGTCAGGTTAGTGTTTTAAAAAATATCCCTCTGGGCCATGTTCAAAATAAGAAAGTGTATGAGAAATATTAACCCCTAGTTTAAAAAATTATGTTAGCAAGGGTGAGCCTCAATTTTACACAGAATTCTGTGATTCTCTGAGACTGTAGGAAAGGAGCATCTTCTCAGAGCAGAATGAGAGATTGAGATTCCCCTTTTCCAGGGAGGCGAAAATTTCCTTTACACTTTTAAAAATACCACTGACACAAACTGAGCTGATTGAGATGCAAAAATCAAAGAAAAAAAGTTATCCATAATGTCAAAATAGGAAGACCTTCACTAACAAAGACATAAGACCTAGACAACAGCAGGGGAAGTACATACCAGAGAGAAGGATGAGAAATTATTAGCAACCAAGACTGGCTTGGCAGAAGAGCTTGTTACCCTGAAACAAAGCAACCTAGAGACTCTTGGATAAATTAATTGTCTAACCATAATCTGCCTATGAGTTCAAAGCCAAAAGATATCAGGGAAGTATAGTCCTGATCTGTAAGAAAGGGAAGATGACAGGCAGAAGGCAGAATGGATGGAAAAAAGGCAAGAGCTATGAAAACTGGCACGTTTTTTTAGAGAATATCAAAATGCATGAAAAGCAAAATCTATAAGTCTGTATATATTAAACATGAACAGCAGTATCAAAATATGCTGGGGTTGTGAGTGAGACTGAAATCTCATTGCAGGGACACTTAAGAAGAAGAAATAACTACTTCACTAAAAACAACAAAAAAACAACAAAAAACAACAAAAACCCAAACAAAACAAAACAAAACAAACAAACAAACAGACAAACAGAGACCAGGGTATATTCCTATAGCACGGCAAAGGAAGGCAGAAGAAAACACCCAGGAGGAATGTTAGAGGAAAATCTGGCTAGGAAAGGTACACTGTTGCATTGCGATTATGATAGATTTTCATGGACAGCTAGCCACATGTATAAATGAGGGATAAACCTTCATGCAAATTTTTTTAAAGAAGAAAAACTAATTGTTCAACAATAACCTGGGGCAATGACAAGGCAGGGGACATGTTATTACTGACAACAGATAACTGCTCCTTCAAAAGGCATCTTGGAAACAGACCCAGCATGACATTGAAAGAAATTGGTTACTTTGGTATTATATTGCAGATAAATAACTTTCAAAAGTAAAAGGCAACTCACAATTAAGAAACATCTCAACCTAATAAAGGTTGCCTTCTCATCTGAGCGCTATTTGTATAGCACTTCAGTACACTGCAGTTGAAATTCTTAGTGTCTTGCATTTAGTTCCACTCCTTCTCCTAAAAGTGTATCCAATGATGAGAATACCTACTCCTTCAGAAAAACTTGTCCTTCATACATATATTCTCAGTCCCAAGGAACAGAGAAAAATGGCCTCGATATAGTCTGAGTCATTAACATGAATCCCAGCACTTACAGGTATCTATATAGTAAAGACTTAGTACAGAAAGGTCCTCGAAACATCTGCTCCACATACTACCACATCACAAGTCCCAACAACAATAAGACCTTTAACTAAAAACACAAAAGCCATTTCTCTAATGTCTCTACATGCCTGTGGTTGGTGAATATAAATGCAGCCACTTGGCCCAAGGGAAAAGGCTCCCAGCAGCCTTTTATGGCTTTGCACATTCCAGAAAAACTGCTGCTTTTGTCAAATTGTAGTGAAGCACCAGTCTCATGTGCCAGCAACCCTGGCTGCTCTGTGAAAAGGAATGTGGCTAGCCCCGCCAGGGGGTGGCAAGTGCTTAGTGACCCCTTGATTAAATGTGCAATCACAGGGATGTGCAGAGTTAAGGAACAAGAAAGAAAAAATTTTCTTTCCCACAATAATCCCAAATCTGAATAATATGGCCTTCTCCTTCTTCCTCTTTCTACCTGTTTTGAATCTCATATCAGGGTTGCCTTGACCAGCCTAAGGAGCTGATAAGACAATGTGCTTTCATGATAGTTCTACCAATACTTTCCTTCTCAGAGATACAAAGAGAATCTCTTCTCTCTATGCAAGTCAAGCAATGTAAAATGTTCAATCACACCAAAAGCATTAATGACCACTTTGTCTTCAACAGGCAAAATCTTCTGGGTTTGGCATGATTGCAAAAGGTCCTCCTTCAAGTTTTCATCTTCAACTAGATCACAAGGAAGAGGATATGGAAAATATGTGAGCTGGAATGAGAGATGAGGAAACCTATAGACTATCAACGGGATACAGCTGCAGCTTTATTTAGCCTTTAGCATTGTGAATATTTTCACATTAATATTAGCTACCCCTAAAGAGGCCTGTAACGTATATTTCAAAGGTCTTATTGATCCCAGGCAAGAATATTCTCATCCCTTTTCTGTGGTATGCACACAAAGTTAAACTCACTACACCTACTAAGCCTCCTTGGAGCATGTCATCATCTCAGCACTACTACATCCAGGATCAAGGTGTGGCCATTGTATCTTCAAACTGCCCAAGACTGTGTGGCATGGACATGGTTCACCCATGTTAGACAGGCTATATAGGGGCTTGACTATGATCCAATAAACTAGATGAGCAGCTATTCACAAGTGGTCCCTTCTCTTCAGCTGCATTCATCACTCAGGGAAAAGAAAGCTGACACCTAGATAACACTTGACCCTAGAAAAGAAAGTCATCATTTGGTTTTGTAAGTTATTCAGATGTTCTGCTTTGTAGTACCTGTAGACATGGGCATGTGCACTTTGCAAGGGACACAATGATCCATTCTGACCAGATACATAATTTGCATAATGGTAACTGGAAGCAATGCCAAAATAACCCTGCTCCCCTAGAAATAGATGGGCCACTCAAGAATGCGCTTGTTGGGCAGAACAAAGGAGAGTTATGGTCAGAGATGTTTTCTGCAGCTGATTGACCTGAACTGTAACTGTAGGGGCAAGCCAGATTTCTGCTAACCTCAAGATGGGATAGGCTCTGCATCACCTGCAATTGCTATTATGCAACTCAGCCTGCTTCTCAGAACAAATCAACATAGCTGCTCTCAACTTTGCAACAACTGAAGCAAAAGAGTCTGAAGGAGATAGAGTGGCCCAATCAGCCCTGGGGACCCTTGAGCAAGGGAAGCTTTCCTCCAATAATGCTCACACTGTAACACACACACTGATTGCTTTCTCCCCTGTTGACTACTGCAGACTTTCTGTTGGCTTCAGAGTTTATTAGTCTGATCCATCCTCTGCTGCAGTGAGTTTAATCCAGTCATAAAGAAAGCACAGGTAATGACCCCTCTATTAACACATTTACCAGGGCAAATATCTCATTTTCAGTCCTTTGTAGTACAGCCAAAGTGTCTGAGCTCAGTGCCTGCCTTAATGTTTTTTTTAAGACTTGGGGGGACCAAAACAATTTTTTGTTGCTGTAGCTTTGAGAACAAGGTTAAAGGAGAACAGACAGTTCTCCTAAATGCCATTTTTTGGCAGAATTCTGAACAGCCTCACTGGTGTTCAGAAGAATCTGATATTAAAATTAATCTAATGCAGGGGTTAAAAAAGATCTCTTGTTGACCTCAAGAAAAACGTGATTTCTCTACAGAAAAATATCAAAGACACCATGCAAGGTCACTTATGCAAGTATGGAGGAAGGAACGTGAGTCTATAATGCCCAGACCACCGGGTGAGCTGGTGAGACACACTACCTCCCAGGCGTCTTCTGGTAAAGGGCTGCACCATGTTAAATCTCACTCCAGCAGTGCTGTGCTGCATCCATCTGCTGTCCTGCAACAGTCTAGTAATCCCAAAACTAAAGTCAAAGAAACAGAACTGCATCCTTAATCACATTCCCATCCAGTGTAACTCATGAGTGAAACCAGGTCTGTGTTAAACCAGTACACTTTGAACTGAAGCAGTAGGACTTGACTAAGCTCGTGCTCCAGTCTGCTATCTGCCACCCTGGCAGGAACTTCTGACAGACCAACTGTGATAAATAGCAGAGAAGGTGGGGAAGTGACAACGTCTTGAATTGATATAGGTTGAATTGCACATGAACATGAGTTGGAGTACTCACAAAAGCTTGCTAATGCAATTCAGAACACATGGTATGCTCTCCAGGACTTGTTTATACCACAAAGTGTATTTAGGCTGAGACAGCGTCAACTTTAAAGAAAAATAATTTTTTCCTCAATTTTTGGATAGGCTCCCTAATTTCAAAATAATAGTGACTTGGTCTGAAATAGCTTAAATGCACTCTGACTGGAATTAAGCTAACAAAAAAAACCCAACCAACCACTATCAGTGGAATTAGTGCATCTGCCCAGAACATGCATCGCTATTAATAGATCTCTTTAGACAACTCTGGATCAATTTCTCACAGCACATATCAAAAACAATTAAGAATGTAGCACCACAGGAAATTATGGTCAAAAGGAAAGAGAAGAAGGGAGAAAATCCAAGTTGTAAAAAACCCCAGAATTATAATATTTGCTTATTTAGCCATTCATTTCTGTAAATGCACTTCTTCACATACCTTTCTGAATAGTCAAGAGCAATATCTGCGGGGAAAAAAAAAAAAGTTTGGGTTTTTTTTTCCACAGATCCTGCTTGTGGAACCTGTTTTTCTTTACAGTCTGGATTTCAGCTTCTCCCTGAAGGTACATGAGTGCCACACCATAAACTTGATAAGGATCCATCTGCACATCTATGTATTAAAAACTCAGTTCTCTTCCCATAAGACATATTCCCAATGACTGTTTTAGCAGAACAGCAACTAATCTCCAATAGCCTGTGGAAGTTTGCCATTGGGTTTGAAATTTCCTGGCAGGCTGGTTTCTGCCAGTTTGTAACAGTATTTGCACAGTTTTATCATTATGATCTCAACAGGAGTCTGAAGCTATGGTAAAATGTATTTACACAGAAACAGACCTTATATTGTTTCCTCACAAATATACAATATGATATCAGAATAGTTTGAATTGCCCACAAGAAAATTAAGTTCACCATCACAAATGATTCTGTGCCTTTCTTTATAATAATCATGGAATAATCCTCTATATTTTTCAGTAGTAGTTTCTAAAGAACAGCATTAACATCTTAGTCAAATAGGATCTCAGTTCTGAACTCTGCAGTTGTTTAACTAAAAAGTAGATCTTCACCTTTCTTATATAAGAGGTTATAAACTCAAAACAAAAGCAGAAAGTCTGCCCCTGCTTTAAAATGCAATTAAAGTTTCTGAACTTATTAGTTTTTATTTTAATTGAAGTAACAAAGTTCCCTGGATCACTTAAAATAAGGAGTGAAACATCCATCTATCTTCTTATACCCCTTGTTCAGTATCTGCCCATCTGGACTCTTGTCTCATTATCAGAGGCATGTCAATAGCACAAATCTGATGAGAAAGGAGAAAAGCTCTGGTCATCTATACATACCAAGACAATCTGAAATCTCTGACAGGCAAGTTGTGTCCATTTTTGGCAGGACACTTTCAGAGGTTTCTGCCTACACCTGTCCACCACACCATTCTGGCGGTAGCACCATCCGTTAACACAGCAGAATGTGTGACACTCTCCAGGCCTTCTCTGCTCACATTTTAGCATCCCAGTTTAAATGGCCGGAGAAGGAAATGTCTGCATGCAGGATGTGTTACCCTTTTCTTGCAGCCTCTTTGGTTTGGAGGGGCGAAGGAGAACACAAGGCAGGATCAGCAGAGAAGTGGCAAAGACTGCAATGTCTCTGACATGAGTGAAAGCAATGGACCCGAGTCTTTTCAAAAACCAGTGTGTACAAGACAGAATGGGAGCACGTGAGGCAACACAGCTCTCAGAAAAAAAAAGCATAGCATGAAATGAGCTTCAGAAGGGGTCTCCCTTCCCCAATTGGCTCAGCTGAACTCAGCTGCCCAACCTGAGCCACGAAGAGGCCATCTCACCCAGCCCATTAACACTTCTATCTGATGGCAGAGCACATGACAGGTGTCAGACCATAAGATGGGAAAAGCATGGCTGAGAGATGTTTCCTGTTTCCCTGCTACACTCACACCAAATGCTGTATAGATATTATACAAAGAGCTTCCATTCTGTTGTATTTGCTTTGCACCTGTTATAACCTAATTAGGAGGAAATTGGACTTCTTTTGCTAGCATCATAAACAGAGGCAACAAAAAAATATAAATCTTTCTCTTAAATTCCTTTTTCTTCTTTTTGAAATGCCAGAAGACTGCCCTGTGAACCCAATGCGCAATTATCTTTGGCATAGCATGTTGAATAATGGATCAAGCTTATATCTACTACAGATGAAAAGCATGCTTTTCTGAAATCCATTCACTGCTTCATGGACCCCAAATCCTCTAGGTGCTATACATTTCAGCTGTCATAAATTCATTTAATGTTCCTGTGCATGACACCATTCATTTAGACTACCAATTTAGTTAAAATGATAGATGTGAAAAGAACACATGTGACCAAACAACTCCCCAGTAATCACACAGCTGCTGATGCTGAAGGGACTGTGTGAGTTATTCATCGATAGTCGGGGACTTCCATCCACATTTTCCACCTGCTGTCAATATAATATCAGGTGGAGCTGTGCAGTTCTCACTCAGCTTACTTTTACTCAAGCTGATCTCTGTAAAGGTTTTGCAAGCAAATTCAGTGCTGTAGGTGGGATCCTGCACCCAGTGCCACTGTGGCTCACAAGAATTTTGATCAGGTTTGATCAGGGCCCCAAGACCAACTCTTAAAGATGAGGAAAACTAGCATTTGCTCCTCATTTTATTTTCTTTGCAAAAAGCCATTGTGCATATCAAGAATAATTCAATGTAAAAACAGAGAGTAAGGCAATACACTAAACACAGGGTATTTATTACCCTTACCTTTGAAGCTAGATCCTGCTCTTCACAGTATAGTTCAACAGTCCTTATTTTCTACATAGTCCTAGGTATCGTCAGTAGTTTGAGGACCTCCTCAACTTCTCAGCTAGGCAAGGGATAGTAAATCAGGCTGTTAGACCCCTTTTCAGCAATGTCTTTAAGCAAATCCTTATGACCCCTTAATGTAAGTAGCCAAGCACTTTGATGATTTGAATCTTTAAACAGCAAGTAAGCCATATGTCAAAGTGGCACTGCATATCTGTAAAATGAACATATGGCTCTTAATGTTTTCTGAAAGGCTTTTGTTCTACAATATGCATCAATTTGTTGTGCAGTATCCAGTTTTCCACAATTTTTAGCATAATGAAAGTCATCAGGAAAAACTAAGTTTGCTTTTCTATAAAATGAGCAAAATGTTTTCATATTATATTGCTCTTTGGCATACAACAAAGAACAACCAGAGGATGTACTTTCTTCTCAGAGAATTCACCATTGTCTAAATATGAAATGGGAGAAATATATGTGCTTTTTTTTTTCCAAATCACAATAAATCGGCTTTCATCATGGACTTTCCGCATAAAATTAGCTTGTCCAATCATGTAAATAAATAAATGAATCAATGTAACATTGTTTTTATATGGCATATTGTCGTTCATTAGTAATTTAATTCTGCATATGTTCTGCAGTTTGATAGACAAGTTGTGCATGGGAATAAAACCAACATTCTTAAGACCTTGGCACCTACAGCAAAGCTATTAAATTCATATTAATGCGTCAAAATAAGTAATCAGCAACTCTGAAAATCAGGTCATTCATTTTTGTGCCTAAATATAGATCTAGATGATTAACTTTAGGCATTCACAGTTGAAAAATGTTCATCCAAATGTGTCATCAGGGAGGGTTGAATAAATTTCTAGAAGAAACACTTGAGAGAAAAATTCTAAATTATAACAATTTAGATGATAAACAGTATTATAATTTATTATTCATATAGTTCTATTGGTGTGCTTCACATTCTAAAGGCAAAAGAAGAAATACAGCTAAATATGCTATTCTAAATATACTTTAAAGACTAAAACTGAGGCTATAAAGATTTAGAACACTATTACTGGTGTTCAGCTGATTGTAGTATTTTTCTAAGGAAAGGATTTATGCAGAGATTTTTCTCCCATGCCCTGTAAAAATATAAGGTGATACATGTGAACTTAGAAGCAGACAGAAACATCATCATTTTTTCTTTTTTATCTATATTGATAAAGATATTTAGATGCTTAATTTCTATGTCAACATCCAGCTTCCCACTGACACCAAGGGATAAACAATGGGAAGCAGGGGTGGAATTAATCTCTAAAATCAGTAGAGAGAAAGGTAATTCCAAAGAGTGACATACATGACACTAAGGCAAGTGTCTTAGAAAGATTTTTGATTTTACTCTCTTTCTGATAATTAGAGAGGAAGAAAGAAAACTAGTTTCAGCCAGACATCTGACTTTCTAAGGTTAAATAAATCCTTTTATTAGTGCCTACATCAAAGTTTTTTCTCTTTTACAAAGATGTACTTTGTTTGGATTGAAGTACACAAAAATCCCAGCATTGGTAGATGCTGAAATCTAGGAATATTCAGCATCGAAAAATCTCATGGCTTTGTATAAAAATGCAGGACCTTTCATGATCAAGAATAAAGTATTTTATCAGAAACTTTAAAAGGGTCAACAAATATTTTCAAAGTAAGCAGCCACAGTCTTGAGAAAGTGAAAAGCAAGTGTTCACTTGAAAAGAGGGAACAGGTATGAGCACCAAAAAAAATGTGCTCCCATTTAAAGATGTTCCTAACAACTTGTATATTCCTGGCAGGCAATGTAGTAAGCAGATAGTGACCATCTGAGTTTCATTCTGTGCCAGCCTCTGTATCTGGCATCCCAGCCAGTTAGTACAATGGATTGCTCTTCCTAAGGATCCCACAGGACTAAGAAAGAGGCACGGAACAATTTTAAATGCAAAAGAAAATGCATTATAGTAAGGGCATTCACAGAAATAACTTAATAATAACTGCCCATTTTGCAAAGAGGAAGATGAATGTTGTTTAACCGGGTCATTTTATCAATAAAACAATATTTTTATACCTCTAATGAAATGTGTCATCATATGTTACAGAGAACTCATTCCTTTTGCGTCTAGGGAGAAAACAGTTGCAGTGTAAAAATTTCACATGAAGACAGAAATGAGGCCAGAATCTAGAAAGCTCTTTAAATGTGCATGCCTGGATTACATTTAAGAAGAAATGTTTACAGATTAAAGTCCACCCATGCTACCACTCCCTGAAGACAATGGCAGCAAACCACCTATAAGTTTACCTTCAGCAGTGACACTCAATTTTTTGTGAAGTGTTTCAGCGTTGGACAGCACACCTTTTCAGTCTGGTCAACACATATGGCAAAGCTGATGCTCAAGCTCTGTTAAATATAAATTATGCAGCCACCAAATCCTTTCAGAAAGTGCAGAAGCATGAGACGGTTCAGAGAGGGTCAAGTCTGTTTGTATAAAACAGGCTAGATGGATCAACTCTCTCTCTCCCCCCACTGGCAGCAAAGTCTAGAGGCAAGCTGTCTAACAAGTTTAGGCTAGACACTTAATTTTTAGAAAGTAATACTTAGATATGACCAGTGAAGGGAATAGCCTACAGCAGAGACTAGCCCTGCTCTAGAGCACCAAGCTCTAAAAGATGTGCTAAAAGGTTAAATGAAGTTGGCTATGAGGAGATAATTATCTCCTTGCTACCCCATCAGCAGAAGTCCCCTCTTAGTCCCTGAGAACAGAGCAGGTTCCCCAGCTAACTGGTAGTCAGACAGCAACACATATGATTTTCACCTGGATCTGCAGGCCAGCCAGAGCAAATACAGCATCTTAAAGACAGGTATGTTTTACTAAAACAAAAGTAATTCCTATCATCTGCTTCTTGAAACAAAGAAAATAATAAAAACACATGCAAGCTTCAGCAGTGGCAGAGAAAACCGATATATCAGTAGCATACACTTATCCAGCTTTAATAGCATGTAAAGGCCTGCTACCCTCACAGCTAAACAAGGCATGCATCAGCTGCTTACCAAATCTGAAATGCACAAGCTGTCAGTGCTTTCCGGACAACTCAACTTCTGCAGGACTCCTCCCATGCCAGCAGTGCTTCTGTCTCTGTACAGTGCATTTCCCACCAGCAGGTCATACAGCAGTAAAGTTGCGGGAGTGCAACAGATACAATGGCAGCTCCTGATCGCCCCTGTCACCAACAAAATTGGCTACCTTTCCACTGCTCCCAAGCAGTCTCTGATGAGGAACTCCTACTGAGAGTTGTTGCTTTGATAGAAGGCATCAATGACCTGCTTTCTCCCACTGACACCTCTGGCAGAGGTCCCATTCTTCCTTCCATTGTCTTGTCCTTAATGAGAAATATTAAACTCTCATATCCTCAGAGTTCCCTATTCAGGCCCTCCTTGCAGCAGGGTGAAATAGCAATAATGAGACTGAATAAATGTGATGCAGTGAATATCACTTTTCTTAGGACTGCTCTAGAGCAAACACAAAAAAGAGATTTGCATCCTACAATCTCCATAAACCTCAAGATTTAGGTCCAGCTAATCAAGGCCCAGAACAAATATAATGTGTCAAATTAGTCAAACCATCTCCCCGCCATGTTAAAATCTATCTGATGGGCAACTGATCTTACAAACAAAAATTTCATTGTTTGAAAACTGTAATAATAATTTTCAAGTCTATTATGGAGAGCACAGAGAAGTTGTATTTAATTATTGTATATGTTTTACACAAGTTTTTACTCTCTTTTCTCATTTTTATGGACTAGACAATTTTTGACCGCTTACAAAGGCAAATATTCTTCCTTAACCTACTCAATGTTGATGGGAAAACAGAATGTTTGCAGTTTATGGGTACATCTGGTGACGCTGCAGCTCATGAGCCAAATTGATATTATTTAGTTGAGTGTCAGCTACCACCAGTTAAGTGCAATCCCCACAGTTCCCATGTTAAAGAGCTTGAAATTGGGCATATTTGAATCAAGGTTTTAAATTAAGCCCTTCTTGTCTTTCCAGACATTTAAAAAGAAAATTGTCATTTATAACCATAACGTGTTATTCTGTTACCAAGCCGGCAGATGAAAAGGAAGAAGTCTTCATATTCACAGGGCCTTCACACAGTTAGGAGCATGTAACCTCTGTGACCTGCAACATCAAATGAGAAAACACAAGCTCAGTCTTTCAGCTTTTAGCTTTATGCACTTTGAATCTACAATTAACTCAATTCTGAGCATCTGGTCTTTTTAACCCCTTACATTCAAAGGTTATTTGATCTTTCAGCAGCTAAGATTCCCTGATATGAGAAACATCACTTCACACTTATTAAAAATCCAGACCAGCTTGTGACATGTAAAATTTGCTATAGCAGGGTTTTTCTGATCCTTCCTATTATTTACAATTCTATTGAAATATTAAAAATAAAATTTAAAAAAATTAGTTCTGTCCATTTGTATGACACCTCTTCTAGCAAACATGTGACATGGTGCACGACAGAGTTTACATACCAATCAGTTACCAATTTACAAGTCGCTCAAGCTGTCTTGTCTTTTCTTCAAGCATTTTTCATGGAGGTTAGCTTGGAGTGACTGGTTTGGTTTGAACCACTGCTACTTTTCTAACTCATCTACATTCTGGTACTGATGACAGTAGGTTCCTGCTGCCACTGAAGGCAATAGCAGAGTCCTGAGATCTGTAGTACAAATAATTGGCTGAAAAATAGACATGATTCTATATTTTCACTCTAATATTCAAAATGTCAGGTACAGTGCAACTGCTTGGATCTCTGCTTAAGATGAGTGAAAAAAACAGGCTTCTGTCCCAGATTTTTCAAATAGGAAGCTTTTAGAAACAAAGTCTGGGGGTCTTTATGTTTGAGATTCATTTGAAACATGTCTTTAATTCTCCAATATTATGAAAATATTTTTGTGACAGGCTTTGTTTAACTAGTGCATTGAAGTCAATCAGAATATTAGGTGCACAACTCAAAGCGCTTGAGTTCAACACTTTATTTAGAAAGCTGGGAAAGACATGAGGAAAAAAGAATCCATTTCACTTAATTTGAGACAACTCACTGAGGTAATAAGGTAATAAATATGGAATTCAATAATACTAAATGATTTTATGCAATGGATAAAGCAAAGACAACATATCCAGAGAACAATTCTTGTTAAATCAGCCTTAACTGGCATTGTCACACACCCCCAGACCAATACTTCAATGGAGGATTCATAAATAATACCAGAATCAAGCCATCTTTTTCCACTGCTTCTTGATTACCATTCACACCAGAATTAGCATATCAAGGTTGGAAGAAATGCATGAATATTTATTATCTCCATTCCTATATGGAAACTTAAATGAAGAATTTGCAAGAATATGAGGGACAGACCTACAAATATTATTTATGTGCTTAAGCAAAACCTTTGAGCTAAAACTCTGATAGCACAGTAATGACTTTGAAGGAGTGAGAAAGCTGTGTCTATGAGCATGTTATTTCTGTGAGATATCACTGAAATAATGGCAACAATTACTCTAATTGGCTGTACTGACAATGAGTGTAATCCATGGAGCCCTTGAAAATAGGCAGCTAGGAAAGAAGGGGAAGAGCACAGCTGAAGCCAGCTGAGCTATGGCAGCACACATAAGCCAGGCAAGCAAGCATTGCTTGGGCAACGCTTTGGCACAATGAGGACACATGAACTCCCAGGTTTTTTTCCCTTTTACCCTCAAAACTTTCTGTGGCAAAACTCCCAACCACTGCCCAGCAGCTCCTCCTCATCACCAAGCCCTTCTTCCACCCCAATCATTGCTCAGAGAACTACAGAGAAGGCTCTACCAGTGGCCATCCTGCTATCAACAAGCACCAGACTTTCCAAAGAAAGGTTGAGGGTGGAAACCATCCTGTCTCCATTATATCCCCACTCCCTAGATCTCATACTGCCATGCATAACCATATACACTGTCTCAATATCATGTGGCCCTTCTCAGTCATTCCTGTATCTTAGAAAAGACTCAAAAACCTGCTGTAGCACTGGGAGACTCCATTCATTTTCTCAGAAAAAGGGAGGAACACCTACAATCCAGGAGGTTTACAGAGGTGTCCACCTTTCTCCATTGATTAGAGAGAAGGTGTCTCCTGCAGGGCACAGGATTATCCCTTCCTTCCTCCCAGGTATAGACATAGACACATTTGCACTCAGGTTAGGTAAATACCATAAACATACTAAATCCCAGCTCTAAATATTTCATAGGAGTACAATAATTCTTTATTACATCATTTATGGCTGTCCCATCATGGAAAATTCCCACCTGATTTTTGCATTCTGTCTAGTAACCTGTGAATGAACTAAAAATAATGCTATATATTCATCACATCAGAGCAGCTGGTCCACCTCAGACCAAGCAGCATCTGTTTTGGTTCCAACAGTGGAGGGAGTATGAGAAAAGAGAGCTTTTCAGGAAGGAGAAAGAAGGGGAGGATAGGGAACATAGACAGGAAAAAACAGAACAAGGAGGGGGAGATGAAAAAGAACATCACTGAAAGCAACTTTTACTGCATCTTAAGATTAATGACTGCTCATTCACAACCACTCTACAATCTGAGGTAAGTGGAAGAAACTGGAGCTGCTACTCAATAGCCAGTGTAGCCCTTTCCAGACATAAAAAGCAGTACGCTGATGTTCCCTCTCAGACGTATAAAACCAATGTGATGTATGTAGCTTTTAAGTGTTGGTGCAGTATAAAAGTTTTATTGCTGCTTTGGCTTGAAGAAAGCTACAAACCTCAGTTTAGGAATTGCAAGACCCTGTAAAAATGGTTATGAAAGGCATTTTTCCTAATCACGTTAGCAAACCCTTCTCTCCATTTTCCCTCTCATTAAAAAGCTTAAATATTTTACAGCTATAGTGTGCGGGCTTATGTCCAGATTACCCTTCATTAAATGACTTTTACAGTAGCTGGATACAAGCCTTTTCTATTATTACACACCAGCTAATTATGTCTCCTTTGTTTTCATTTCATCGTTTTAAACAAAGCTTTTAGGGACCCAGCTACTCTGTGAGAGGTGTTGCCAAGCTGAACACATTTCCAGCAAATCCCAGCTGGGCCGCATTCATTTCATCTGATGATCTTTGCAACATGAAGTAGCTTTTTGGAAAAGAAAAAAAAAAAGTAAAGGCGGGAGGGAGGGAAGAAGGGAAAAAAAAAGAAGAAAAAGAGGTAGGCAGGAAGGAGAATAAAAATAACAAGCAGTTTAGTGCAAAGACGGCTTCTCACTGGGGAAAAATCCAGCAGGATGTTAGTGAAGAATGAAATATGATGTACAGCAATTCTAAACATCATAGCTAAGCTATGTGAATGATCAGTTCTATCAGGCATTTTCTGAATTCTGACAGCATTGCTGTTTTCAGATTACCCCAGTAATGTTTCCAAAGTGTATTATTATATTCATGGCAAGAAAAGATGGGGAGGAGGCCTGAAAATTACTTCCCTCCTGGCAATGAATTGTCATTTATGTTCCACATTGAGCCAGCTCTTTGCTTTGCCTGGGAAGCCAAGGGAACCAACAAAAAGATATGATTTCCTCAGAGCCGGGGAACCGAGGGAAATGATCAGGCATCTGAAGCCTCCCTAGGGTGCAAAAAGAAATAGCAAAAGGCTTTGCTAAAGAGAGATATTTTTCAGTACCTGTGCAAATAAAATCTACATTTAAATTTTATTGTAATTACTCATTCTCATCCATGATACACTGAATAATCAAAGTAATCATATCAGGAATGATAACAAGATTCACTATGTGTGTTTGCATGTACAAAGTGCCTTGTGAACAGTACGCAAGATCCTTGCTCCAAAGAGCCTAAAAGCCCTCATGTGTAGGAGTCTTCTTTATGTCTTCTTTTCTTGTGGACATTTCATAGCACTCCTTTAACTTACTGGTTTTTTAGTGTTCTTCAATCTTTTCAAGCCTTCCTTGATCAGGCAGCTTTCTAGTCCTCCTTGAGCAGATGCTACTCAATTAGCCCACTGAGGGAAGTTTTGCATGTTCCTGTTACCAACATTTTTTGGGCTTGTGGATCCCATCCTTTACTTTCTGTATGTTTGCAGTTTCATCCATATGTAAAGCTTTCTATGATTTAGTGGGTATAAAATCCCAAAGGACAGTAAATAAGATGATCTTCTGGTTTTATCAGTCTAGAAATTTACAGGATTCTTAAAGGACCATTAACCTTTCTAAAAGTTTTTAGAAAGACATGTCATTGTAAGGAATTCAGTAGGAAACTGAAAAGACTGAACACTTGACCTTACCTCTACAGAGTAGCACAGGTTGGTTCATCCTCTATCAAAATATGTGAAGCTATTCAGTGTCTTACAGTGCCATCACATATTCTTACTATGTACCAACAGGGAACCAATTCTTCTTTGCCTCCTAACTTCTTTCTTATGTAGACAGGGGAAGAAATGAGCTACCAAAGGCAGTAGATTTCACAGATTTCACAGAATATTCTGAGCTGGAAGGGACCCACAAGGGTCATCAAGTCCAACTTATAAGTGAATGGCCCATACAACAACCCTTTTCAACCTCTGTATCTTGTAAAGACAGTACGTGTAGATGGTTTTGTTCATGCTTTCCCATCCCAATTCTAGGTCATTCTTCAGCTAAATAGGAGCCAGGCTAACCACTCTTCCCAAAAATCAACTCTACCTGCCTAAATAGTCTACTATTGCCCTTCATCCCAAATATTGGCAGAGCAATATGACCAGTATGCTCATAAAATCATTAGTCAGCAAGTAGAAACTATGCTGTCTACTTCAGAAGCCTGCTTCTCTCCACGCACTTCACCCACTCTTTTTTTCTAATGCTGAACTCCATGGACTATCTCAGAAAGACTCATGAGGTGAGAAGGCACCTTTATCTCCCACTGACAGAAGGCAGTAAGCTACATTCTATTCTATTAATCCGCAGACCTCCAACCCCATTTGCCTTATACAACAGCAAAAGTAAGCACAGGCTCCCTTCTCTTGTTTCAGATGCATGAAATGTAACAGAAAGATGAAAAATGATTTAGCAAAAGTGTAGCTCTGCAAAATCCTTAGCCAGGTTACCTTTCCAAATCTTGCTTGCTTTTAAGAGATATTTGTCCATGAGTAGAAAAATACGGAAAACGACCCATCTGCCCATGTAGGTCTTGCTTTCATTTTACTCTAAAAAAACCCCCACATTTCTCTCCCTTTTCAGCCCAAAGAGAGAGGGCTAATCACATAAGGGGACCCGCAAAAGCCTGTCTCCTTGTCGCTGTCCCATTGCACTGGCTTTGGCAGCAACACAGCAGGGGTCAGATGCAGCTGTTGGAAAGCCTGCCCTGCCTGCCCGGCTTTGCCTCTGCTCCTGCAATTTTGCTACTATATATGCAGTATAAATACCAAAAAGAAAAGCCTGTCAAGCAGACCATTTCCTATTATTTGGAAATTAGCAAGCTTTATACTGTTTCTAAAACAAATTGTTTCCATTATCAGAACACTGCAGTGCTGTATGCATCCACAAGAAATCATCACACAAATATATTTTTTCTTTAATATACTGAGCTTTTTTTTTTCTGTGAACAATTTTGATGCCTTTTTCTCTGATATTCCATTCAAGAGGCATATAATAAAAACTCAGGTACAAACAGACTGCTTGCAATTATTTTCTTGGGCCCTTCAGTACCAGCTGAACAATTTGTTCTCCTTAATTTTAAAAGAGAACAACAATTAATTTAGCTAATGATAATTACAGGAAGAAAACAAACAAACAAACAAACAAACAAGTACTTCAAAGGATTTCTGACCTATGGAAAAAAAATCTTACTTTGGTCCTGATGCTAAAATAAAATTCTTTGCATAAATAGTCTCGCTGAAGCTTTATCCTTTAAAACGTATTCCTAGGATTGTGGATTTGGCAAATACAAGCTTCAAACTGCAGTTATATTGATGAACTGATTTGTTTGCAAAGTCCTTTATTAAGGGAGGATATTATCACCAAGCTGGAAGCTAAAACATAAGCCCAGGATGCTACCCAGAAAACAAATGGGGCAAATGTTTGTATTTTTTGACAACAGCACACAGATTTAGACACTCTGACTGTTGCTTTACTAAGGAGAAGAAGAAAAAAGAAGTACATTCACTGGTTCAAACATTCCCCTTAGCAGAAAAAGGCCTGCAGGGAAAAGAAAATACATAAAAATGCACTGAAGCAAAGTAATGCTCCTTGAAGCTGGCTGTGCCTCTAAACTATGCTCCTGAGATTATATCCCGAGGCGGCAGGGGGCATGGTTAAGAGCAATTCTCCCCGGCTCCGAAAGAATGAAAGCAAGTGTCAGCATTGCCGTAAAATCAATGCATGGATGATTGCTCCCAGGATGACTTGAAGCAGCAGTGACATGAGTCTGGACATGGTGCTGGTGAGGAATCAGCCCTAATGGCTTTCCATCTGATCCCTGGCTGCAGGGGTCAGTTCAGCTGCACGGGGCTGAAAAGCGAGGTCACAGATCTGATGTGTCAGCGTGCAGCCAGCTCGTGACACTTGTTGCACTGTAAAGAGAGCATTGCCAAACAGGATGGTGGGGCTTAGGATATGACACAAATCTGGCAGGCTTCCTTGTACTCTGTTAATCCACTGTTCCTATACCCTAATAAAGCACTATTTAGTGGGGTTTTCCCGGTTTTGAGGTCTGAATTACAGCTCACTTATCAGTTAGATGGTGTTAAAAAGGGACAGATGAACATGTACCATCATAAAATAAGTGGACTTTGAACATTTATATTATGGTAATTACTTTTCATCTGATACTCTTTCTGGTATGTACTAGCCTGTTCTACAGAGCATGGATCAGTCTTAGACACCACTAGTAGCATCTTTCTCTTTACTGCCAAGGTGACTGTGTGCTTGCTCACAAAATTTGCACTAGTATAATTAAAATTGGTTTTCAAATTGAATCAGCCTTTCGCTAGCACAGCTTCTTTGCACAGGGACATTTTCATCAGCTTACCATCAGGTTAGAGTAGCTAGCACAGGCTTCGGTCCCATGAAGCATTCAAGACTGCTGCTCACCAGTTGCCATCTGTCAGCTGACCCATGACAAGAGATTATAAACTCATTCCTGGCCTGCCCCTAGTGTCTAATAAAATGCTTTTAAAAGCCCCACTCTCACTCCTCTGACCAGCTTTTCAAGACCACACAGCACCCTGGGGCCTTCCAAGCATAACTAGAAATCCTCAAACCTGCTCTCAGAGCCAGCAGAGCAGCTCCCCTTATTCTGCTTACATTCTGCCAACAAGGTTAGTACCTTCAGCTCTTTTCCTCTTCACTGCACTATCCAACAGACCCGGAAATCAAGCCTTAGATGGATACCAGTGGCTATTAAGAGTGAATGAGAATTCTAATTACAAGCACTCACATTGTGAATGGTTAATTTCCCTACACTCCCTGAAGGACATTGGAGGTGAAAGAAGGGAGACATATGCCCTGAAATCCCAAGATGGCAAAACTATTTCCTTTCTGCATTGTATTCTTCCACTCCCACTGGTGCAAAAACACTTCTGCACTCGACAGCATAAGGACAGCAAGACATAGATACTTATACTGAATATAAACTGGGAGATACGCTATGGTGGGTAACAAGACCTAGTCTTCTGTTCCTGCCATCTTTCTTTATTTTCCACTCCCCAGTTTCTTGCATGTTCCTCTGGCCACTCAGAGTAATCATTGGTGATAGTTCAATCTCAGGCAGCAGCAGAAGCAACAGGAGTCCAAGGGGGACTATGGGAGACAAGGCTCTTTGGGACAGACAGTTTGCACTATTTCTTCTTCATAAACACATCACAATCCTCAGCACCTGAAGTCACCTCTGATATCCTGAACCAGAGGGGCTGCTGAAGAGTAGGCAGGAGCAAGCAGAAATAGGACAGTGGCAGCAGTACTCAGCAAGCAGCACAGGTGAGGAACCACAACTGATGGGCTGAAGCAGATTTCACACTTCAGCCACAAAAGCCCACAGCAGTGTAGCCCCCAGGTGCCCACAGAGTACCTGCCACAGTATGTCATACAGGTACTGCAAAGCTACATGCTATCTAAAGCTGCTCTTCCTGGCTGCAGCAGAGACTTCTGAAACTTCTTACACATGCTCTGACATAGAAAGTATCAATGTTAAACTAGAAGACTCATTCTGGTGCACAAGGGATTACACTGAGGAAGGACCTATAGTGGGATCTTAACAGGATACCAGTTAAAATCAACTGAGACTGTTATTTTTATTTAAATAGCAATAAGCATGACTTAGACCCTGTGAGTGGTGAAATAACTACATGGGTTTTACTTGTGAGTGAGTCCCACGGAGTTGGGAGTTCACATTTCCCATGCAAATCAGTAGCAACTTTTCCTTTAATATTATTTGTAATTTTTAAATAGCAGTACCTACATACTAACAACAGGATTCATCCCACTTACTGCTGAGTGTCTAAACCCAAGTCATCTAGTCTAAGTTCACTACTCCAGCCTAGCCTAGTCAGTGGGAAGGGTTAAGGTCTTGCAGCTAGGTGAGTCTTCTCTCATAGAGCAGGTGTTGAAGACATGCCCTTTAGCAGTGCTAGGTCAGAAATAGACATAAATTCAACTGCAGACTTCTAGAGGCGGGTAAGATGAATCCTATGCCATATTTTTGAACAATTGGACCTGAATTCTTGGAAAGATATAGTATCAAACCTGTCTGTCTTGGCACTTTCCAAAAGGACAACCTAATATTAATAGTAAATAAATTATATGGGGAATTAGGTCAAGGTGTTCAACATTTTTGAAGTGAAAGAGGTTTGCAGAGCAGCCACATCTATGGTATGCCCCACCTCACTCCTACCCAAATGACTTCTCTGGGAGATCCTGCAAGCCTCTGCCTTTGGCAAGCAGGATGGCACATCACACTTCCTTGCTTGCGACAGTAGGGTGCCTTAAGCACATCCAAGACTGTACTCACAGGCTCAAAGCTCTTCTTAGCAGCCAACTGCCCACTGACCCCATTTCTGATATGGCATCCAGACATGACACATGAATGCTGAACAACAAATTGCTGTAATGCACCACAACCTGAAAGGATAGTAAGAAACAAAGGTTTTCTTCCAGGGATGCCAGAGACATTGCAATCAGCATTCAGCTTACCAAATCCACATCTAACCATCCTCATCTGATCTACTAAAACCACCAAATGGAATGCCTTTCCCTTTCACAGACCTGCAACAGCACCATAGTGGCATTCTAGCTGCCAAAGAATGAGGCATCTCAGGTAAGCCAGTTGCTCACTGGGCTGTCTCCTCCACAGTCACTGTGGAGATTTCTCGGTGCTTTCCAAAGGTCACTGATGCCATTTCATAGATTCATAAAATGGTTTGGGTAGGAAGAGTCCTTAAAGATCATCGAGTTTCAATCCCTCTGTCATGGGCAGGGACAATTTTCACCAGACCAGGTTGCTCAAAGCCCCATCTAACCTGGCCTTGAATGCTCCCACAGATGGGGCATCCACAACTTCTCTTGGCAACCAGTGCCAGTAGCTCACCACCCACACAGTAAAGAATTTCTTCCTAATAGCTATCCTAAACCTATTCTCTTTGAGTCTGAAGACATTCCCTCTTGTCCTGTCACTACAAGCCCTTAGAAAAAGTCTCTCTCCAATGCATTTCCTTTAAATACCTCCAACAGGACAGAACACACCACAAATTGGAGAAGTCTATTGTTCTTCATTGACTAAAAGTGAAGCCTAGATGGCTACCTTATGCTAGGTGACTCTTGGGGGTTTTTATGAACAGCTAAAGCTAGGTGAAATGGATCCCATCTGAACTCTGCAAAACAATTCAGCAAGATTTACTAAAAGACCGGAAAAAAATTGCAACATTTATTATACTGTGGTCAGTCATCTTCACATCAAAAAGACACAGCAATGTCCTCTCTTAGTTACAGGAAGTGGAAACCTTAAATAGGAATATAAAATGTTACATGAATACTTAAGACTATTTTTCTGCCTATCATACTTACTCAATTATCGTAAGATGTAATACTCAAAAATCCTCACTCTGTTCTCTGTATATGCCTGTATTTGTTTTCACAGGCTTTCAGGAACAGGAGGTTTTTCCAAGCAAACAATTACTACACATACACACACACACACACAAAAAAAAAAGTTATTGCCAGGATGCTGAACTTCTTTTTTAGAGGTAATCTAATGTAGTTAAGTTAAATAATGCTTTTACTATGTTGGGGGGACATTCTGATGCAAGCCCTTTTCAAGTCACAGTTTAAAGATCTGCAAGGGAAAGAAAGTGACACCAGTCAAGAAACAAACCAGCCTACCTGAATTTGCATTCTCTTCCTGTCACCTCACCCCTTACTCCTAAGAGGGAGAAACTGTAGATCTGAGCTAGTTTGCAGTGCTAGAACTCTAACTGCAGAAGTCAGTCCCCCACAGTATAAGATGAATCAGCCCACACTGAGCCCAGTGCTGCTGCAACTAGCCCAACACAAATTAGCCGTTTCAAAGGAAACATAGGTCAAAATGGCTGTTTCAAAGGTAACTTAGGTATACCACAGGTACTTATTAAATGACAATAAGCAAAAAGAACACTGTTGGTGTTGCATTAAATTCTTATTCCTCACAGTTACGTTTGTAGCTGGAGCTCACTAGCCAGAACCTAGCCCTTGATTAATTAATCCAATTAATTTCTTAAAATTGTTGAATTACTTTTAGCTTTAACAAGTTTGAGGACTTCTAAAGGACATCAAGCTGCTGCTTTTATTCTATTTTTAGTTAGATTAGAAGTAATTTTTGTATTCAAATGAAGAGTAACAGATGTAGATATGTTGGTAATGCTGAATCAAAAAGTAATTTTATAGTAAACAGTTAGGCTTTTTACCAGTGTTGACTGTTCAAATCAAATCACAGTACATGCATTTCTAAATTTCATTGTCTCAATCCTCTTCCCTTTGACTTGCATATAAATATTGATCATGGATACTTTGATAACTCAACTTTTGATATTTTTGCTGGGTTTTAAATCTCCTAATGGAACTAGAAAAATTCACCTTTCAATGTGATGAGCAATATTTTCCTTATTTTTACATTGACTTTTTGGACAATAGTTATAATTAGATGTTTGCACCTCAGCTACTCAGATTTTACTCATTCTTGGATCCAGTCCATTTCCAGGTTATTTAATTCCAAGCCAAGTTGGAATTAAATTCCCCACAAGCCCACACCTGGCATTTGGCAAATTTTTGCCTGAAAACTACATATAAACAAAGGCAGTTGAGCCCTTCTGGGTGTGCTTTTTGAGGCATCAGATATTTAAATAGGACCTAGAATAGACAGCACAATCTGCAGAAAGAAATGCATTATCCTACTTTGCTTTCTGAT
Source organism: Margarornis squamiger (assembly GCA_035222235.1). Lineage (NCBI taxonomy): Eukaryota > Metazoa > Chordata > Aves > Passeriformes > Furnariidae > Margarornis > Margarornis squamiger. Next base: position 58,278,297 of record JAWWTY010000001.1, on the reverse strand, counting down.
AGTAATGGGTTTGTAGACAATACCATGAATATGCTCTGAAAGGGACTTCGATCAAATTCCATGCATTCCAGTTGCACACATAAAAGTTAATTGAAGCAAATGAAATTGCATAGATGGGGATTGAGGAGCAACTGCAGATCTGCTCCCAAGTCTTCTTAAATCTCTTACCAAGCTTCTTCTATTTATGGACTTGTTCCAAAGCTTGTTACATAGCCAGTCAAAAGACTTCCACTTTCACAGAATTCAAGACTGAACCTAAATACATAGGTTACCATCTGCAAGGGATGTAAGCACACATTTGACTTAGAGGAAGAAAGTAGTGCCACTGCAGTCAGTAGCATTAGTGAGAAACTTCAAGACTGGCTTGTATTTTTATGCCTGACTGAATCAGGTCATCATTTCTAATTATGATCCTGATTATATTCTGAACTGAAGTCAGTGGGAATAAGAGCAGAGAAGTATGTCTCTGAAGGGTCACATCGACATAAGAATTAAATCAATATCGTGCAGCTCCACTTCAATGAAATCACTGGAGTTAACATCAGTAGAGACTAAAAGTGTACAGTGGTAAATCAGATCTGGAGCTTGTTACATGATTTTGACACATCTTTCAGTTTTATCAGAAATCCAAGCACAAAACTTAGCACTCTGAAACATCAGTGGATTTTAGACACTCCCTGAAGGGTTTTGAGTACTGAAATCAATGAATGGATTGCAACAGACTGACCTATAAGTGCAGTTTTTCAGCTGTGACAAATGAAATATTGATAGCAGTCTTCATTTTGCTTAACTCTTTCTCACTCTTTCAAAACATCACATGTAATAGACCGCAGCAGAATGAAAATTACTTACAAAAATTTAGCGGGGCTTCACAGAAAGCAACAATTATTTTTATTTCTCTGCAAGACATGTCATATACCAAGAAATGCAACAGTATATACTGCAAGAGATTGCAGCAATGATTGGGCCAGAGTAGGGATTACTGATGGGATGTATCAGCTCACAGTGCTAACATACATAATTAGGTTGAATTTAATGAATTTGGGGATTCATTATTATGGTGACTATATGAGCTTTATCTAGCCGTAAGTGTTTTCTTACCTGAATGGCGCCCAAGGTCAGCATAGTTTTTCAGAGGAAGACTCACAAAGTGATGATGAGATTTACAAAAGGATTTGAGAGTCTTCCAGGAACCTAAGTGCTATCAGTTGAGTCACTAAGGACTTGACTAACTCCTAAATAACCTAATATCCTTAAGCATTCAAACCTTGTCATAAGCAACTCCATATATGTGCAAATGAACCTTCTTCAGGCATGGGCTTTCACAGCTGAATGGCTGAACTGAGGCTTTTTTATACCAAAGTTCCCCTGCTGCAGAACATGACAACATTAGAGCATCTTTGTGGACATCCTCCTTAGGGACCTGTCCAAGACTGTTCTTATTGGACTCCAGAGGTATCTGATGAAGGAAATCTGTTGTTTCTCAGAACAGAAATAACTACAATTCCACGAAAATCAACCACACCAGATATTAGGAAGTGCGCTCTGGATTGTTTAGTCCACCCAAAACACAAGGTGAGAAATACCTAACCACTTCTAGACACTGGAGGCAAGATGTAGAGACACGTTCATAACCACAGTTTCAGAGGAATTGAATACCAAGACTGGGGCATTGCCACAGTTCACGTATCGATGAAAAATAAGGTGGAATTTACTAGTTAGCCAGGCACATCCTCAAAAGCATAAGATGAGGTCTTTCATTATGCATTATCAGGCTGTCTCATATGATTGTCAGTCTTCTTCCATAATCCACATCTCTGATTCTTTCAAACTAACTGGGCCGAGAAAGAAATCAGGAAATCGGAATAAAATAAATAAAAAACTTATTAAACTCATTCTGATCATTTTCAAATGTCTTCCATACACCTCTCCTTCACCCAGCATAATGAAGTTTCATTGTCATCTCTCCAATATAAAAGGAATTGGGAATCACCAGACATGAAGGAGCATAAGTAAAGTGGACAATTAGTGAAGAGCTGGCATGTTCTGAGCTTTTATTCATTTATCAGCATGGATCTTTTTCCTTTTTTTTTTTTCTTTTTTTTTTTTTCTTTTTTGGAATTGGCTTTCAAAACGTTTCCATGGAAAACGGAGAGGAAGGCAGCTATCACAAGCAACAACAGAGCCTACCCAGCAATGTGCTTTTTGGACCACCCTTTTTCTCCCCCTCTTTTTTATTTCTTTTTCTCCTTTTCTTAAACTCGTCCAGGCTTAAGTTGAACAGTTTGCACCAGCATATGGCAAAGGTTGAGGTCAGACAGATAAAACGTTTCATTGCGCCAAAGAATGGTTAACAACACGTGAATGTAAATTCTAACACATCGTAAAAGTGTTGCAGAGCGGTCTGAAAGGGGCCTTTAGTTATGGCAGGAAATCTGCTTCCCAGCCCCACCCCATCCCTTCCAGTTCATTTCAGGTATTGTGGAGCCCGGTGGGGCTTCGGAGTCGCCTCCCCTGGCAATCTGCGCCCGGCCCCGCCGACAGATTTCTAATGGCTTTCTGATGAAGATTTAGGAGGTTTTCTGTCCCGGAGCTGTGAAGGATTTCAGCCGGGCACCCCTCTCCGGCAGCCAGCCCCAGCCACCTCTTTTGTCCCCTTCTCGCTCCGCTGCACCCCCTGGCCCCGCGGCTCCTCTGCGGAGCGCCCCGGCGGCAGGGGAAGGGGACACCCCCTCCTTCTCCCGGCATCACCCCGCTCTCCCGCCCCCGGGCCCGCAGCCACGGCAATTTGTAGCCATGCTGGTGGCGGGACCACCCCGCCATCGGGATCGGGGGGACCCGCGGGACGGCCGGGACCCCTCCCCGCCCCGCCGCCTGCGAGACGCGGCCCCGCTCCGGGCCGAGGGGCGCGCCGGGGCCGCGCTCCCTCACTCCTTCACTCCTTCACTCTCTCAGTCCTCCACTCCCTCACTCCTTCTCTCCCTCGCTCCCTCACTCCTTCACTCCCTCACGCCCTCACTTCCTCACTCCTCCACTCCCTCGCTCCTTCTCTCCCTCACTCCCTCACTCCTTCACTCCCTCACTCCTTCTCTCCCTCACGCCCTCACTTCCTCACTCCCTCACTCCCTCACTCCTTCTCTCCCTCACTCCCTCACTCCCTCACTCCCTCACTCCCTCACTCCCTCAGTCCCTCAGTCCCTCACTCCCTCAGTCCCTGCTCCCTCACTCCTCCACTCCTTCGCTCCCTCACTCCTTCACTCCCTCACTCCCTCACTCCTCCACTCCCTCACTCCCTCCTTCCCTCCCTCCCTCACTCCCTGCTCCCTGCTCCCTGCGGTACCCAAAGCGCCCCCAGTCCATGCTGCCCTGATGTTCGGGCTCCCCAGCTGGGTTTCCCTCAGTTAAACCCCCACCAAAGAGCGCCAGCGGCTGCCCCACCTCTGCAGGCACCAGTTCTGCTGTCGCTGCTGCCTTTCCTCCCCACCGCCCCTTCCATTTATGTTCGTTCTCCCCCCCTCCCACCCCGTTCCCACATTTTGTCACCATTATTACAATAAACACAAAGGTTCTGCGCCTAAGAAGAGACTACAAAAACATAAATGAATAAATAAATACTTAAATATCGAGTGACATGTTTGTGTCAGACATTAGCGCAGGCTCTGGCTTGATGTTTTCATTTATCAGTTGCTCTGAGTTCCTGCAGCTGAAAGACATAAACCCCGGCTATTCAAAACAGCAATGTATAAATCATAACAAAGCACCCAGTTAAAAACGCCTTTTTTTAATTTATTTTTTTTTTTTCTCCAGGGATAAACTGCAGAAGCACAGTGCTCGGTTTTATGACCCTGTTTCCAGGGTGGAAGTGCTGGGGTGGTGGTATATTCATATATAGATCATATATTTTGGAGCAATATATTGGAGAGTTTGTTGTTTGTTTGTGACACAGACATGAACGCACACTAATGCGTGCGCTGATACACCGATCATCTTAATCCCCCAGGCCCCTCTATGCTGTGCCTGGTGTCCTACTTCCCTCTTCAGAGCTGCTCCAAGGCGAGAGTGATTAACGCTCTTTTTTAATCTAGGAAGATGTTAAAAGTGTGAGGGACATTGAGTTCAATTATGAAATATGAAATGCTGAAAGGGTCAAGTCTACTCAAGCCCCACAATAGAAGAAACACTCCCAGGAGACTTTGATTTTTGGTCGGATGACTGATCGTCATGTCCTCAGAAAGAATTAAATTTTATTACCGGCTTTTTGGCAGCATTTAGAGTTTAACGTGGTTAGAATTAAAGAGTGCTTAGTCTGATTTTGATTTCTTCCCCTTCCCTTTTTGTTCAAATGCTACTCTATTTTTCTCACTGACTTGGAAGTGCCTGTTAGAGAAATGCAGGTGGCAAGTTATCTCTGGAGGGGTTGTACTGCCAGGATGTTATTCACAGCTCATATTTGCATAATCTCTTGTCTCCTCTTAAATCTTCTGTTTCATTCCCCTTCCCTTCTTACTCCCTCAAGAAGCTCTTGCAACAGTCTGGCTTGGATTTCTTTCCTTTTTCGTGCCTCAATAACACTGATTGTTCTTATCAAGGGGTTGCAAGGCAGCGATCAGTCACACCTTCCTTCCATTCAGGGAGGCAACAAACACTGCAGATTGTGTTTACTTTTAACATCTGCCAAGACTTTTAACGTCACAGTGCAAGGAAAGCCCCAAAGACAAATCCAAAAATGAATGTATTAATAATGGTTGGCAACCAGGATCCTGCAGCAAACCAGCGCTTTACCTTTTGGTGCTGTTTGCCCTTCCTTAAAGTTCTTTCTTGCCCTACATTATGAAAAGACTTCTGCTGGCTAAGAAGAAACTCACTGGTGTCATTGAGAACCTGGTAGTAAATGTTAAAATGCTCAGTTTACCGTCCTGAGAACATTAGCGAAAAATCAGCAGAAGGGTTGGGGCTGTACAGGGGGAATACACATGCCCATTGCACATGGAAGCATTTACTTGGGAAGAAAAGTTATACTCTTAGGTGATTTCTTTTTAGCTTAAATATGCATAATTCTTTTGCTTCTCAAGATTCTGGAGTCTGTTCTGAAGAATGTAACTGCAGTAACCAAATTAGACAACAGAAAATCAGAAAAAGAAGAGAAGGAGAGGAAAAGAAAGTTATCAAGGTTATGACTTCAGTTTCATTGCTTCACTTGTCCGGGATCCAAACCTGCTGCCAAAGTATAGGCAGCTTGTGCTTTCTAGATTATCTTCATGCCTTCTAGACCCACAGCTGCTCCTTCAGAAGAGAGCAGAAGGTCTTCTGTGGGTCCTATTCCCTATTTGCCTGCCCCTGTAGATTTCCTACTGACCTCTCAGATGGGACAAGACACTTTTCTGAGCTATCTGAGTAAAACCCTTGTGGGCTATGCAATTAATTAACTCAGTGTACAATGAGATTCCAGTGCTAACATCTAAATCGAGGCATCTAAAAGTAGGTATTCATTACAGTTAGTGGAGACTGATCAAATGCTTGTATTTACATTTGGCTGAGCTGTATCATTCTCCATTCTCTGTGGGATATAAAGGAAGGCAAAACACTTAAGTCTCTTCTAGAAATGTAAACTTACAGTCTGGACCTGGAACCTCCTGACAGAGAAACTGGAATTAATCTCTGAATTCACTGACTTTGGTCCTTTACCACCTCAGGCACCACATCATGCTTTCTTCCCTCATAACCATCCTGGATGCAGTTAGCCCTTCCCCACTCTGATAGGAAGACCATTGCAGAACCTTACTTCTGCAACCATTAGGGACATTCTTATAACTTCCAGGCTGAATACATCCATAGCAGGCATATACCCATTTGACTGTTATGTCAACATCAGACTTCGCATAAGAAAAACTTTTTTCATTGGTGGTGTTTAACCCCCTGATCCACAGAGAGCAGGTGTATCCCCTTCAGCATTCAGTTTTTGAAGGAAAACAAGCCAGGGTATTCTGTTTTTCTCTCATATGGTAATCTTTTCCCTTTCCCCAATGACTCATGCACAAGTCTGTCTGTTTCCAACCAGAAGTTACACAAGGTATTCCAGATGAGGTCTCACAGGAGTCATGTGCAACCTCACCACTGCTTTGCCATATCACTAAGACTGTTTGAAGCGGAGGAAAAGCTGTAAAAATCTAGTAGAAAATATGAGGGAAGTTTAATTCAGGGAGGAAATTAATAAGAAATGACACCATATAAAAGTACACATCAGCAAAGGATATAGGAAAATATAAATTGTACATTAATCTTCCACCACAACTTAAACAACCACTGCATATCAGAAAATAACTGTCAAAGACATCTTGGAGGACAGTGATTGACTGACTTTTAAAAGATCCTACACTTGTCCAAATAGTATCAGCTCTTGCAATTACAATAGACAGAATTAGAAAAGAGGCAGCAAATCACTTTTGGTTCATGATATAGGCTAGAAATTTACTGATAGGGATACAAATAGGAAGGAATTTTTCCTACGAGCAAGTTTTGTTTACATAGGAGATCCTCCCGGCACTCAGAGCACCAGCAATAGTGGTACTAGACACCAACTAAAAAAGGACTATGGATACAGGTGCACTCCTGACTTGAGTTGTAAATTTCTGGTGGGATGAGTTTTGGGTAAGGTTTTTTTTCAGGAGAAAGAAAAAAAGACTTTGTACAAATAAAAGGATACTGGTGGATCAAAATGCAGTGTTGTTTAGTTTTGAGATTCAAAAAGGTGGTGTTCCACTGGCTGAAAATGCAAATACTTGCAAGTGCCATGTATTCCAACTCTGGTTTTATTAAAAACTTGTATTTCCCTGTGAGCAACAAGGAACAGTGACACACATTTAAAAGAGAGGATGATCCAGCCCTGATTGCCAGTTATGCCATACCTATGAGAATTCAGTTCCTCTGAATACATTATGGTTTTTAAACAGAACCACCAGATCAGGATGATTTTATCACATGGAACGCAGTACATACTTGGAAACCATATTGGCCATGAAATGTAATGACACTGAAATGTTTGTGAAGGTCCTCGGACTAGTGTGATGCTATTTTGTGAAAAGGAAAAGAAAAAAAAATATATTCAAATTCATAGCTACCAAGGTACACCTTTAGTTCTCCTAGATTACCCCTATGTAAATCTTTTGCCTACTTGGCTTCAGTTCTCTTTATAGGTACAACAGCTCTTCTGGGTTAATTCCAGCCCTCAACGTGCACTTCCCAACTATTATCAACCTCCCCTGTGGAAATGAAATTGTCCTTGAGACATGCTCATATCCACGGATGACAGCATATTGATTTTGCATAACTTAAACAGTTGGGTCTTTCTAATGCAACTCATTTACAGAAATTATGTGAAAATTTGCAGTATGTTCAACATGACTGATCTCTTTTTTGTAGTTTTGGGGGTTTTTTTCAGTCCAGCCTCTAAAAATTATGTTCTATCTCCCTTCTTTGGGGCTTTTCTCCTCTCAAAGTTCAGGGACAGGCAGCAGTGAGCTTGAGTGTTCAGATAAATTCATATCATTCACCCAACATTATTTCAAACCAAAAGGCAACATGATTGGATTGTAGATATTAACACATGTACTTTATTGGTGAGAAGTAAACTTTCAAGCCAAATTTACTAAAAGACTGCAAAGAAAAAAACAGCCATACATCTTTCCTTGGCAGAAAGAACAAAATTTTGATTTATGGGCAGAGATTATTCAGTCATATGTATGGTTTATGTTTGTGCCCTTCCTTTCAACTCCCCTTTAACTCACTGACCCATCACTGTATAGCCTCACTGATATCCCTATTCATAAATGTTTCCATTTTCCTAAGAGACAGATGAAACTGTAGTTTGGAATTCAGGAAACAAAACCAGTCCCTGGCTCAGACACAGACTTCCTTTGTAACATTTGAAATGCCAGTTATCTCTCTCATGTCCAATTCCTCATCTCTAAGAAGGGAAAAATAAAGTCACCCCAACCTATCTTTTGTCTGCTTCTCTAGAAGAATAGTTCCTTAGGACAGAAAATGTTCGTATGCAGGGTGCTTCACCAGCAAGGTATCAATCTTTAGAATCATAGTTGCAGAATTGATCAAACACTGGAATATTAAATGCTTAGCCTCTGGAGGGGCTGTGGCCATAAAGAAGGTACACTGCATTCAGTGAAGTTAAAAATACCAATCAACCTGAGACAGAAAAACGAAACCCCCACTCTTCATGAGTGGTTTTCTCAAGGTGTCTGAACAGCTTTTTTTTCTCTCTCTGTTTCTGCCAACCATATGTAATAAGTGCTTTGTGCCTCCTCCACAATCAAAGAGGCAAAAGGTCTCCTTATAGTATTCAGTGGCATGCTTTGCCCTTCCTTCCAGAACCATTCTCCTGTTGCTGAGCAGTCACTCCTGTGCACATGCTGACACACTTGCATCAACAAGTGGCACTCCAAATGAATAGATGATAACAGACCTTAGTGATACATACCTCATTTATGTCTATTACCATTTACATATCTGCTAAACACTCAGCAGAAGCAGCAGGACTTACTTCCCTAGGCTGTTGACCAGGAAATCAATGGAGCTCTCATGTGAGTAAAAGCTTATCTGTGCAAGTAAAGACTACACAGCCTATCTCTTATGAGGCTGACTGTCCAGAAGAATAAAACCCAGAACAAAAGAACTCGAATTTTTCTTAGCAAACATGGTTAGAATCAATTTGTACTCTGTAATAATTCACTGTTTTTCGTTAAATAGATGCAAAAACATTCATGCTTTCCCTCTGTTAGATTTGGTTGTACTCATTTAAAAAAAAAAATCAAATAATCCAATTTTTGTTAGTCATGGAAAATATGTCCATTTGGGGTATGAGGAAACTGTGACTAAGTTTTAATAAAAGCATTGTTCATTATCAGTTTTACAGCAGTTCCTTGAGAACCTGCCAGTCATCAGGGATATGTTATTCTGAGGATGACAAGAACGTAGGAAAGGCATGGCCTGTATCTTGAATGTTTAAATCAAAGTAAGACAAATATGTACCGAACAACCAGAAGGAATAAGTGAACAGCATTCTTTAGGCAGTATTGATTGGAAGTTTCGTAACACTGATGAAAAAGCAATACAGTATCACCAAGTACTGTAATGTAATAAAACAATGACACATCGCTAGAACTGGCAAAATTAAGAGAGCGTGAGGGGACAAACATTAAAAGCTGAACAATTTTTTTCTGCCTCAGTTCACCTTATCCTGCTATCCAGTGGAAGGAAAGATCTGTCTCCAGGACATGGTGATAGAGTTTGCAACACAAAGTAGCATCACAGGAACTTCCGTGCCTCTCTGTGGGATTATAAAACCTCTTCCAAGCATGTCCTGAACAGAGGTATAGTGCTGCACCAGTTTCATACACATGGAAGCTCTGCCCTGCTGTACCTCTTTTGTTTGGGATGGGATGCAGAGGAGTAGAAGAAAGAGCCCATCTCCTGTTCCCAAAGTGGAGTTTATAGCAGCCTGCAGGCAAGCGCCAGTTCAGCCCTGAGAAAGACAGCAGAGGATAAAATGGATGGTGACAACAGCAGAGCACAGACGATGCAGCAGAGAGCCTGGCTGGCATTAGGACTGCACATTGCAAGGTAACAGCGCTGAATGCTGTTACAGTGCCTGGTACCACACAGAACAGCAGTATTACCGGCAGGCCAGCCCTGGTAAGATGAGACCTGCTAATACAAGAACAGTCAGCGGTTATACCTGGTAGCACAGATGAAGTGCATTGTCAGCAAGTTTCAAGGTTTCAAGTGCAGGTTAGCTCAAGATTTACAGCATTTCTAGCTTTCAGATGGCATGGAAGTACCTTGAGAACAGCTTTTTTTGCTGTATTCAGCAATCTGTTTCCTATTCTGGCCACAGTCCAGAAATACACAAGAAAAAAATGTGAAGAAAGGGATAGGGAATAGCTAAATATTTCAGAGCCTTCACAAAGATTTAGTTTGAGCAATCTTTCAGAAAAGGGCAAAAGGCCAGTGGAGAAGTGGGGTGGGCTTTTTCTGGCAAAAACAATTTGTCCTTTCCCTGTCATTTAAGTTAAGCAAATTAAACATGTACCTTCTTGTGCAAGGGTGCTTACAGACTGTGTGACTTCTTTGTTTTATAAACTGTGATCCTTGTTCACAACTTTTCCAGTGGCCATGTTCTGTTTCCTGAGTGGACTCTCTAGTGCCTGCTACTTGGCTGTGCTCTCACTGAAGGATTTCCTTTGGTGGCAGCACTATTCTGCTTGCCTTTTCTCTACTTACCTGCCTGTTTTCACAGAAATTACAGGACCTTAATGTCCTAGAGCCTCTACTGTTGTGTTGATTTGCTTAAAATGGACATTTCATTTGCTGTTAAAGGAGTGCAACAGTAAAGTAAACACAGACATTGGGATCATGGGAGTCTAATTTCTTTAGGAAGCCTGGCCAAGAGTAACCAGTAGCCCTTCTCCGGAGCATGAGCTCTTCCTGGTCCTATATCAGTATCAGTTGATGAGTCGTCACAGCAGTTCCTTTGGGTATGTTACATACACATAGCCTTCACTCTGAAAAGGTGAATGAAGCAGCAAAAGGAATTAGCTTCCTAAGAATATGATGCATCTATGGCAGCAAGTACTGAGATTTCTCAGCTGGTTTTGAGGATGAAATACTGACCCCACTGATGCCAGGGCAGGTGAGCACTTATAAAAGTTTGCATACTATACAGACACAGCCACCCTACCCCTCTGCACAAAACCATTGTCCATACAAGAATGAGATCAGACTCAATATATACACAAAAACCCCCAACTCTTCAAGGTACAGTGATCCAGGAACACAAAGAAATGCAAATGAGCAGTGTATAGATGGGAACTCTGATGTCTTTGCAATGCACGTACCAGTGGTCAAATTGCAGGAACGAAATCTTTGTAAGCTGACAACCAGAACTTATTTATTAATATAGGCTAAATGACTAATTTATGGCCCCATATTTTTAGCCTTTTACAGAGCAACTATTTCATTATTTAAGATGTTTAATTATGTACCTGTACAATTAGTATCTGAAGAAAATAGGTTTCTTTATTGCATTATGTCTTTAGTGAAAAACAATAAATACTCATATTAAGCACAAACTTTTCTAATGCTGACAGCCTTTAAGTTGAAAATATTTAACACCCTTCATGCCATGTCAAATAAGGCAGTCCTGATTCTACCTATAGGAGAGTCATTGTTGCAAGAAAACCAAAATACAGTAATGCAGCGGATGAGCAAAACCACCAAAATGAATGGAAGTTATTTCATTTCAGATCTTAATTGTTCAGTTCAGGTCAGAAGTCTGATTTCAATAGAAATTACTTGTATACAAGTGAGACAATTTTGTTCACATACTGCAGGTGTGTCAGATAAAATCAGTGATTTCACACAAAGAATCTCCTCTCAGGGTCTGTGGTTCTCTCTCTGGCATGCCTTCTCAAATAGTTTTAGTAAAACACCAAACTTAAAAAACAGAACAAAATGTTCCTGAAGTGGGAAAATTCAGTTTCATCTTTAAAACGACAGATTAAATAGAATGAGATTTTTTTTAAATACAGGATGTTATCATATCTAAGAATAAGGGCTTGTGCTGTGTCTCAGATAAATGAGGCAAGCAACATGGGGCAGGATACTGCTGCAAACCATATTTGTGGCTTTTTGAAACTCTTGTTCATCAGAAAGAAACACAGCACAATGCAGAGAGCCCTACCTCAGTCAGAGCAGCCTCCTCAGACTACTCTGTAAGGTACTACCTGCTTGAGCCCCCCAGGAACCAACAAGGTGCAATCTCATCCCAGACACATGTCCCTGCTTGTGACCTCAAAGACTTTTTCATCTACCTTTGTTTGAACTAGAAGAGCACATGAAGGAATTAAGGGATACTGAAATGCCCAGAAGGAGAGAAGGTAGATTGTAATTTAGGTGGCAAAAAAGAAGGACAAAAGCAGTAGTCTTTTTCTGATATTTTCATGTTCAAACTACAGAAGAAGAACAACTGTATTTGCACACTATAGAGATTAATCCTGTCCTGAATAGTTAGACCAGATTTTTTTAACTGGCTAGATGTCAAGATTTTCATCCCAATTTCTTTCACTCTGTTGAGGTGTAGCTGTTGGTCCTTTTGTGGATGAAAACACAGCCACCTCAACTGCACATGATTTGAGGGGCTGCTGTTTATTTCCCACATCACAGATATTATTTTTGTCAGGTACCTGAGCTGAACACACTCATCTCCATTTTATTTCAGAACACCCTTTATGAGCCATTCACCAAGCCATTGTGAATCCAGGTGTGTGCATAGTTCTATAAAAGGAAAAGTCATCTCTGCTGATGCTTTTCATTTTGTGATCCTTGTAAATGGTGTGAGCACAACTGCCTGCCCTCAGTGCCAAAGCCTGGGAACTCATTGCATTAAGCATCTCCCATATCATCAGCATCAGAACAGAAGTGGCTTCAGGAAAGAATGCCAGTTGCTGAGCATCTTGGCAAATGAGTTTTTATGCTCATTTTGTTTCAAAATAATTTTTAGTAAGCAGGACCAGTCAATGTGACTGCTCAGTCCTGTATAAAAATTCCCTGCTCACTCATCTGGCTTGTCATTTTAAAGGCTTCCTGCAGAAGCTGAAGTAACTCACGAAAATGGCAGAAGAGAAATACAAAAGAAAATTAAGAGGTTTTGATAGTTTCCATGATTTAAACTGGCTATGGGGAGGGTCTGGCAAACAGGAGTAGACACAAGCAGAGGAGCAACAGAAACCTCACCATTTGGCAACAGCAAGTTGCTGAATGAGAATATTATATATTGCATGACACCAGAGCCTCAGTTTCTTTGTAAGCAGCCTGGAGATATCCCATAACATGGGCAGGATTTGCTGAGGCAAGTAGATCACTAAAAGGGAAGGGGGTGCAGAAAGGTGAGGGGAAGAACCTAGTTATCTGTACTGGAAAAGAGAAGACAGTGCAAGGAAGGACATAAATTTTTTGTTAATAGGATGGCTGTAATCCCAAACCTGTCTTCCCTTAGGCATGCCACTGGAAATATTGTGCTTTCACTCCTACCTCAGAGGGCAGATTCTGCTGATGCAGACTGGTTGAAATTGCTGTTTCACTTGAAAAGTCACATGTGGTCTTTTATCAGAGCTTGTGGTCTCAGTTTGAGTACTTACAGAAAAGGATTCTCTGATCTGTGCCAAGTCACCCCCTGGCATGTTTGCTGCCTTGTGGGACAATAATGTCTACTTTGTGGGAGACCAACCTTGTTCTCTGGAAGCTGTGAGACCACTTAGACAACTTTCCACTTTTTCACATCCCTCAATCACTATGCCTCCACCCAGGTACATCCCCGAATCTGCTTGTCCAGCTGCCAAGATTCAATTCCTCTGCCAGCTCTCTCAGCAGACACTTGGTTACCACATGTGATAGTAGACTGTCCCTGGTGTCAATTCTCCTGCCTTTGGGGAGCTTCAGCATCTCCTGCTGCAGTCAGTTGTGATATAGTGAAAAACATTTCACGCTCAGTGCAGAAGTGCCTGAAAGTCACCAGTGCTGCATTCATTCCCTAAGTAGCAGCACAGGTTGGGTGGAGAAATCTGTGTGCTCACATGCTGAAAAATGGTTCATTTTGTGATAAGCACCAGCTACGGACTTTCCACTGTGATCTATTTTGGACTTGGACAAGTGAAAACAAAGCATCCAGCATTTACCTGTTTACATTTTGGATTGTTTCACAACTCATAGAATACAAATGACCAGATACTGTGTTGCTGGTCAAGATTATTTTAAATATTTCATAGGCTATGGATGAATTCTGAAGCAACACTTTTTGTGTAAGGCACTTGTTGACTGTTATTTATGGAGATTTGCAATTAGAAATTAATTTTTTTCTTGCCTTACTTGAACATTTATTCTTTGTAGTGACTTAAGGTTGCTCATTCCAGTATTTTTGGTTTTATTTAATGATAAAAGGCATATGATTTCATCATAAACCAGGTACCTTTTACCTTCCTTACTTCATCAGTACATATGCAGTCACTCTCTTAAGACAGGCCAGGCATAGAGGGAAGGGCTCTGAGGGAATGAATGGGATTTTATTTTTTTTCTGGTGAGGCACTGGCAGAGATTGTGCATAGAAGTTGTGCATGCCCTATTCCTGGAAATGTTCAAGGCCTGGTTAGATGACACTTGGGGCAACTTGGTTTAGTGGAAGGTGCCCATGACAGGGTGGGTTGAAACTAGATGATCTTTAAGGTGCCTTACAACCCAAACCATTCTATGATCTTACAGTTCTACCATTTTTTCTTTTTTTATCCCAGCTGAACTGCAAAGAGATGACAGCCCTCAATTTGGTGTCTGTTTCTTCTCTCTCTCTGGTCTCAGCAAGTTTCTTCTTAGTTTGTGGTTCGAAAAGTCCTTTTTCCACCTCTTTTCAGGATGACTGTGGAGTCCCTGCAAAACACACTGTGTCCCTGACTAATCCCATGCTATCCTTTGCCCCCATTTTGGACCAATGTTCTTCAGCTGTATGCGACACCGTGGAGAATATAAACCTTCAGAAGATAAAGATGAATGTCTCTTTAATTGTGTCAAACAGCATGCAGACAGCGCTAAGCTCTCTCTTGGCCTTCTCTGTTCTCAGGGCTGTTACAGTTCCTTCCTCCTGCCTGGCCTTTCTCAGCTGGTCCTATCTGTCAGGTCCCCAGAGGCAACTTCAGTCTCACAGTGACTCAAATATTTCATGGTCCCACTCCTCCTATCCTCCTTCTCACCCTCCCATCCAAACACATCCCAGTCTCCTCTGCTTGCACAAGGACACCGGTGTCAGAGCAGCTTTCTGGGGAGCCATGCCCATGTGTTCACAAATATAACTGAAGCCAAGAGAAGAAGCATCTCGAAAACAGCACTGTAGAGTCTAAAAGTAGGTCAGGGAGTGTCTGGACAAGGGGACTATTGGGCAGCAGAGTTCAGGTCTGTGCCCAGAGCTGTCACAGCCAGAAAGCCATTGAAGGGTTGTTGCTGGAAGTGTATTTGGACCAGTAGAGGAAATGCAGCATCCGCATAGGCATTGGGCCATCTAATCAGCTAGTTTAAAATGGCTGATCTGAACTCCAGGTTATACCTGGGCACATGTGAGTAGCACTGCAAAGCATAAACCAGTGCTAGGTGTGTTTCCCCAAAGGGCATGATCCTGGCACTGTGGAAATCAGATGGAGTGTTGTCATCAACTCCAGCTGGACCGGAGCTGTACCCTTTGTCGCTACAATTATTTCAGGTCTACTTCATACTAATTTTAGCAACAAAAATCCACTTAGGAATGTGCCTTGTTTACAAAATCACCTCCTGCTCTGACTGAAATGTTTGTATCTCAGTTGTTAGCCACAATAATGAGTTGACGAGTTGACGATTTCCTCCAATTGGCACATTTCATTCAAGACACATTATTGTAACCACGGCTGCCTAATATGAACAAAATCAGGTTCACCAAAGTGCTGCTTGCTGACACATGAACAGAAAAGCCTCCAAGTCCATTGTTGTTTTCTTGCCTTTTGACTGGAACTGATCTTTCCTAGGCAGGTGGGGAAAGAAAATGTTTAAATATACAGGGGAAATCAATGTTATGGGTCTCTGATGTGAGTTTCTGCTTATGTTTCCAGTCCAGCTTAAGAAGCACTTTCAGCAACTATCACAGACTAGTGTGAGATGTCTCACAACCCTTACAGACTGCTCTTAGTTCAGAGGAATGCTGGACCCCCAGCAGAAGAGGAGAGCCAGCTTCACTGTGAAAGAAAAGAAACAAAATCACTTGACTCCATTTCATCTTCCCAAAGGGTCGAAAAAGGTGAAAGGGGAGGGGGGAAGAACTCCAACTGCAGTGGTTTAAATCTGTTTTAATAATGTCTCACAGACATGCGGTATACATGAAAGACAATGGGCGGGTACAATTAATAATGATTGGTTTGCCATTACAGTGATAAATAACTTTAAATAGCTCTTTATAGATTTTGTTTAGTGCCTTCCTTCCTTTCCTTTTTTTTTTTTTTTTTTTTTTTTAGGTTGCAGATTGTGTAAAATCCCTGGGCCCTTTGGACCTTGACCTCCTGCAGATGTTGGGATGGGATAAAATGGTCCTCAGGATGGTAGAAAGGGAAAGAAAATGAAAACCCTTCTAATGTACCGTATCAGGGCTATCAGTGGGGTGGACCACTAACTGCTTTTTTATTACTGTCACTTACCGGCCCTGATTCTTCTATACTTAAAGAGTTATGTCAGTAATTGTGAGGCAGCTGAAAAGGAGAGTGGATGCATGTGGTGGTGAAGTATTATTGGAAATCAGACCAATAGAAGATGAATGAAAGATTATGAGAGGGGCAAACTACCACAGTTAGCAATGCTGCAACAAACTAGACATTGATATATTGTCCTCTTGGAGATATTCTGACAGCCTATTATAGTTCCTTTAATGAGGTTGTCATGCATTTCTCTTTGTGTAGCTATTAAAATCTTGTCTACATCTGCTGAGGTTTGCTCCAGAAAGGTAGAGGAGAGGACCCTTGATATTTTGTAGTCAATTTTGTAGTCATACCTGACCTAATAGAAGAAAGGGATATTTAAGTTGTCCAAAGATGCAAAAGTTCAGTGGATTTTCAAAGGAAACCTCCACAGTGAAAGAAACATTTCCATGGTTGTATCTTCACAGTGAGCTGAAAGCATGATGGATGTTAATATGACTAATGGGAGCTTTCTAAAATGATTCCCAGATCCACGCAGATGGTGAGATAATGTGGTATGTGAGTCTCATTAAGTATAAAAATCCTGCACATCACCTCTGAATTACAATGTTATGAAGCTGCACTGCTATGTGTACTAGCAAGGGTAATCTGAATCTTTCCAAAGTAAGGACTGAAAATACTCCCTTAATGATTTTCTTCAAAATAATCAATGCTTCCCTTTAGTAATATGCATGAAAAGAAGTAAGTAGTTAGGTAGGTAGGTGAGTAGGTATAGCAGATGTGTGAGGACCATGTGAATAGTAGGAAGCAAAACATCCACTGCTTGAGTGGGTCTCTTCAACAAGGAAGATGAATAGAATTTGTAGCTTGAACTTTCCCCTCTAAGACAATGTTTTGCCTTTGGGTCTAACTTTGGCTCTAACTTCTGGCTGTTCCAGAAGACTGTGATGTACATGAGAGGCCTCCAAATAGAGTTTTGACTCAGATCTCTTGAATGCATTTTGCTAATTCAGTTCTCTAATACAAGGACAGTCTCTTGGAGTGAATAGGAGATGGGTATCCATGGCTGATATATGCAGCTGAGGAATCTCCAGGGGCTGGAGAACTCGCCTGCATCTGAATAAGGCTGGTTTAGGGCCACCAACTTCCAGCTGCAGGGCATAAAGCAGCCATTCCTTCTTGCATGCTCTGAGCCTTGATACTTAACATTTAAGGCCTTTCAGAATCATTTGGAATGAAAACTCTTTGTCCCATAAACATTTTTTACTAAAATATTATATACTAGGAAATTTAATACATCAAATCAGATGCAGCAAGTTAATTTCCTGCAATTAGAAATTATACAGTTGGATAATTGCTCCACAGGGCCAACTGATTTATTCTAAAGCCTCTTGGAAAAGGTTCTAATACATCCAGTTTGTGTATCTTTATTGTAGTTTAATAAACAGAAAGCACACAGCATGTGCTGTAATGGTATATCAGAAAGCCAGGATATAAAATCATTTGGGATTTGATGTCTAAGTTATCATTAAACTAGGATTTGCAATGAATATGTCAGATGTCTTAACACTGCTCCACAAGAGGTATAGAAAACAAGCTCCCCCGCTCTAATGAGGCAGAGTGAAATGGATGAATACATTTTGATACACAATGCATCAGTGTCTGGTTTGTTTTAGTGAAACAGTAACCTCTGTCCCTTTTTCTGGGTAAATGCAGTACAATAGACTAACGCCACATGAATCTATTATGTCTTATAGGGCTTTTAGCGGGAGTATGACTGTTTAACCAGGCAGTGACACGAGAAGAATTACTATCTGACACTCCAGCTGAAAGTAGAGATTTTATTGATTCACCGCACTGGCCTGCCATTTTAGCTTTGATTGAGAGTCTTTCATGAATCCAAAAAGGTAACACTCCCTCGTTGAAAACAACAGCAGGCAGTCCAGCCTGGACTCAAACCATCTGCCAGCTTAAAAGAAAGTTGAAGGTGTTTCCCAAAGCATCTACCAGCCTAGATCTATCCAGTAGATCTATCACTCCAACTAGTGCATATCCAGGCTGACATACAAGAAATGCTTGTGAAGTCTTTGGCTGGAGGTTTCATGTAGATCTAATTATCAAAAGTGATATAATCTGGAAACTAATTACACCCAGCAGCACAGTAGCTACAACTTCCCTCATTCAATCTCTCACATCTGAAAGAAGTCATATCTTCACATCCCAGAAATTAAGAGATATTCTTTTCCTTTTTTTTTTCAAAACCTCTTTTGAAGAATTTTGTCTTTGTTAGTTGTAGATCATCTGTTTCAATTAAATATTTTCCTAAAAGCAGAATGTTCTATTTTAAACAGAAGAGATTTGCATTCCCAAGCAAATCTGAGTCCAGAGAGGCATGAGAACAGTGTGCATGTTTACACTTCAGTAGATATTCATGTAGTCCTGGTTCCATGTGCTGCCATTCCAGGCAAACTTGAACTCACACTGCAGACACAATTTGATACTTGTAGCTTTCCCTTCTCAGACCTTACCCTTCTTTAGTTTTTAAAGATCACACCTAAGGGCATTGTAAAATACAATTTTAAAAAAAAATCCTAGAAAATAGTAATGGAATGTAAAGTCAATGTAAAGAAATATAAAGTCAAGTACAGTAACATATTTTATTTTAGAGTCTCACAGTCACCTGACATAAGCCTGAAATACATTTCATGTAAAACCTACCAAAAATAAGTGTGTCCAGCAGCACTTACTCAGAAACTTTTCTTTTAAAGGACACTGAGGAATTTCAACTCCTGAACATGAACCACTTGGCTGTTTGTTATATATTATCAGACAAATATATGTAGTTCACTCTGTTTTCAGAAAAATGGGAATTTAAAATATCAGAGACCATGGAGAAAGTCTGGAAAATATACATGCTGGAGAAAAAAAGCATGAAGAAACCCTGTGTGATTCCCTGGGAAAACCAGGACCTGGCACAAAGCCAGAGCTAGTGAGCACCATCACTTCCAGCCTGATATGTGTAAAGCACCCTTCCCCAAGGTGCAGAATTTCTGGACAGTTTGTTAACTCAGGTGATCGTCATCATTCCAGCAAACTGGTGCACTGGGTGGCATGGTATGTATCTCTTGGGGCACTTTGACCCCGGGTATTGGATGTAGCACTAAGTTTACTTATGGACAGAATGAAGCTTTGATAACACCTTTGTCCACCCCTAAGCCAAAAGTAAAAAAATCTGGAACCCTACATAGAGTTTATGCAGTCAAAGCAGCATGCTAGCATGGTCACAAGGCTTGCTTTCAGACCTCAGGGGAGGTAGAATGAAACCATATCCACTCAAAATGCAGGCAGAGCAAGCTCACCTCATTGCAAGGCACTGCCAAAGTGTGAGCTCACATCTGCAGAGTACAAGCAAATCCAGAGACTTTGCAGGAGCCACCCTGGTTCCAGCAGGCTGCACAGAAAAATAAACCAGGGCCAGGGTGAGGGCTTCAGCCTGATCCACAATTGTCTATACTAGTTAATTCTTAGCACACTCCCTGATAAGGTTTTGGCTCATAACAATTTGCTGTTTCCTACACAATGCCTAGGCACCTTAACAGACTAGCACAGACCTTAGATCTTCCTTTTTTCTTTTTCTTTTTTTATGCAGTTTGCATGAGGCTGCCTTCTTTTGGAGAGAAGAAGTCCATGGACATAAGCCAGGTTGTGTCATGTCTTCTCAGAGCCAGCACCCAGTCCCTGGGTTCTGTCTTATTTAATAGCAGAGCTCGGAAGACCCATTTTGTATGGGCTTAGCTCCATGCAGAGCCAAACACATGTTCTGCCATTCCTGGGGCGTGAACACACAGTGCCCACAGGCCTGTGCTGCCTGCAGTGTACAGGCACTCACCTTGACAGTACAAAAAAGGCCAAAATGCTTCTCTAGCCTGGCTGGCCCAGGAAACAATATAGTTTTGCCCTTCCAGTGCTATGTCTGAAAGAATAAGCCACTCCAAGCCAAACCAGTTCTGCTCAGAGTCAACTGTGGTGGATCTGCACCCACATGCAATCAGTCCACAGCCTGGAGATGTGCAAAGCTGAGGACCAAGTGTACAGCTCTGCAGCAATTTCCTCAAGAGTTTACAACAAATGCAAGACAATTTAAAATGACAGAAAAATTTTCCAAGAGACACAATAGTTGCACAAAATTTGAGGGCTCCAGAAAGATCTCAGGAATCAGAAAAAGCGGAAAATTACACAACGCTTTCACCCTGCTTTCTTCTCAGCCAAGTTTCAGACCAGGGTAATTACAGCAGGATTATTTCTGAGGCACAGAAAAAATAGAAAATTCAGGCTTGAAATAAGATCAGCTCTTTGGGTTCAGTCCTGCAAATCTGCACTCAGACAAAAATTAAGTAATATTTTGATAAGTTAAACAGTAAACCCAGGGACAGTTGTGCCTGGCTGGAGGCACCAGTGGAGCCAGTCTCTCCAGGCCATTTGTCCACACAGGCTCAATGTTTCAGGGTTCTGGGAACAGCCCTCTGTGGATGTGTTACCAGACTGCCAGGGATGCATGTCATTCCCTTGAATTCCACTTGCTGAAAATCACAAGCTACTGTCAGCTACACAGAGTATGTAATCTGAGAAAATGCCACAAATAGCAAACTGTCAGCTCAGGAAAGATTAAGCCAAATGCTCTTCTGTGCCTTGCTGCAGAAATGGAAGCAGCAACATGATTGGGGATCTCAGCTTCACAGACAGGACAGAGAAGGCTCCCCAGTATATATTCCTGAGTGACTGGGCTCCTCTGAGTATATAAGTGCTGATAAATGGGAAGCAGTAACTTTATGCTCATGTGAGTGACATGTTGTGTTGTATTTCAGTTGTGGTGCATTATGGAGTGGAAACTTCTTTGAGATGTCCCTCATGTCCCTTTTCTGTTTCTCAGGTTCTTATGGAGACACGGTTCCTCTCTTTGTTAATTCCATATGGCCTGTCTTCAAGCTGTTTTGAACATGACAGAAGAACAACAGATTCAAAATTCCTGTAAATGTCATGGAAATAGGTAGCCTAGTACAGACATTAATGACTCCACATAAAGAAAGTCTGCTGAGTGAGGCCAGCTCTTATTACACTCCAGATGTATGGGACAGGGGGCTTTATGAGTGTTCAAATCACAAGTCACAGTAAAATCTGCACTACGACAGAAAGAAAACCTCTTGAGAACCCTTGAGAAACCCTATAGCAGTCAAGACAGGTGGGTCATCTTCTGCCATGATGCAGTTCCCATTAAAAAGTCAACAAACCAGAAAACACAAACCAGAAAACACTATGAAACAAACAACCACAAACTGGGGCTGTGCCATATCCAGGGCTCACATATCTCTCATTTCTTTGGTAATGTTGGCAAGCAGGCAGGGAAATAGACTGGAGCAGTTCCTGCAGCATGACAGATATTCATGGTGACGTTCTCCACTGGAGACTGTCGGGTAGAGTGTGATACACTTTTCAGTCTTAGGCAGTCACACTCCATCCGTGCAATTACACTGTCACAACCTTGCACAATTGCTGTACAGGAGCACTGACAGGCCTCCACAGGCTCGGTCCTGCAAAGCCCTGTGAAGTTCCCAAGTCTGACCTCTCTTATTATCTGCTAAGGAGAGCTTCAACAAATGGCACACAGCAATAAGTACAACATTCCTTGCAAAAAAGGACTCTGAGTTGACCATTGCAATCAAGCTAATGAAGCTCTAAAGAAATCACACATATTACCAAGTATCCCAGATTGTACAAAGGAAATGCACTTTATCAGGGTCCATTGTAGTGAATTTTCTTGCACTGTCATCTAATTTCAACATTCAGTCATTCTGCAACAGCAAATGCTCACCTTGCCACAACTCAGCAATGGACCTAGGGGGAGGCTGCTATTGCCAGCTGGATGGGAGATTCACAGCTAGCCAGACTATGCTAAAATATGCTGAGAGAAGCTCAACACCAGCCACTCTTCCTGTCATCCCTTCACCTCCTTGTTTGTTTCTTATTCTCATGCCTTATATTTCAGGCCATGCCCTTCAGGGACAAGAACTGCCATTTTGTCTGTATTTCTCCTGTGCCTGCGGTAATGCAGGTCCCACCCCAGCAGAGCATCTATGCACTGTCTCAGTGTAAGTGTTGGTGTGAGACAACAAAACCATCTTGTTATTTCACTGTTTTCAAACATCCAGCTCATAAGTATTCCGGTACCACAGCAATACCTAAAAGGGATCCTGCTATTACAGCTAAATTTGTTTACATTCATTTCACTTACAAAAGGTACTAAGACTCTCTTATTTCAGCAACTGTCTCACTTTCACTAATCATCATCTCATTCAGGCTGTGTTTTAAACACACGATTATTCGGTTTTGCCCTAATAATAATTAATGTGCCATTGTAGATGAGAAGTGAAGGGTTTCATCACAACCCCTCCATTCCTAATGGATTCTCTGTTTGTTTACATTATACTGTGATAGCTATTGATCTTCACATGATTATGGAATCCAGACAGCATTAGAAAATTCATTAATGATGACTATAGAAGCTTTAACCCTGTTTAAAATGTTCTTCACTTTCAGGCTATTCTACATGAATGACAACATCTATTATGGACAAAGGCACTGTAACCACCCCTAATTTGCAAAGCATATTATCTGTGATCAATATCGAATGATAAAGAACAGCTCACTGAAAGGGCCAATTTCGGAATTCAAGCGACATATGGTTTAAATCCCACAGTAACCACCCCGCACTAACTAAACAATGAGGACATACAATACTCAGGATTTCTAACGCAGTGCTCCACAATTAACACAGCTCTTCCCCTGGGAGTAATGCCACTATTTACATTTTTGGTTTTCAAGGACAGAGAAAGGGTTTGCTGTTTCCTTCATCGCATGTGACGAGGTGTAATGCATAATGAACAAAATGCCCTAATTGCTTAATAAAGGAACTTTATTAAGCATATGGAGTAACCTTATTAAAAAAAAAAAAAACAAAAAAAACACACTTGAATGAATATTTTGTTCTAACAAGAAACTGTTTACAGGTTTTTTCTGAAAAATTAACCTTATGAACAAAATTACCCCATATACAATTGTTTCACAGGGCTCCTTCCTATAGTACTTGTATGTCTTAATAATACTTTCCAAGAAGTCTGTTTGTTTTAGCTTTAGCCTACTTTGAAAGACAGATAATGAGGAAGACTAAAAAGTGCCTAGCTTACTGCTTCATTTAGATTCCACGATTGTTGTCCCAGCTCTTTCAAGTTATGTATTAATGACAAAGGGTTATGAAAGGATTTTATTAAACATTAAGTACCTTGGCAATGTAACTAAAGGCATAAACCACAGCAACCTACATGACAATTACATATTGCAGCTCTAAAAAAAGGAAGCATTTAATTATTATGGCTTTATATAATTCTGATACCTATAAAAATGCTGGATGAAACTCAGCCCAAGTGTAACTCACTGGGCATATAACAAGGATGAATTTAGTGTTGTGCATTCATGGGAATAGCTTTGCCTGTAAGAAACCAATACATTTTTTAGCAAGCCACATAATAGGGACTGACCTGAGTCACATAATTCACATTTTCATTCCCATGCAAACTTCCACAGAAGGAATTGGATGCATAGCTCTGCTCTGGGGGCATGTTTGCTGGCAGTACAGCACCATATTTCCCTGTAAACCTTCTCCACACAAAGCTACTGAGTTTGTATAGCTAGTGTCCCAAACTGTAAGGATAGTTTTTCAATACATTTGCACAGCAATGAGCACATATAGTCTGTAGGAGTGGGTTTGGTTTACCCTGCCAGGAGGTATCTATAACATAGGTATGACCTAAGTGCATGTGACATGGCTGTATATCGTGGTTTCCCGTATGATCTGGTATTGTCCCCTATCACAATCTACTCAGTGGAGCCTGGAGACCTATTCTGCTGGCATTTGGAATAACAAGAGCTCAGACACTCAGCACAAACTTGGTGTGGTGCTGGAGGTGGGTCAGCTGAACGCCACCCAACTGAGAGGTATAGGTGTTAAGTACATTATATATGTACTATTATGGTAGCTCTTTCTATATCAAGACCCATTCCTAAGACAGATGGTGCAGGGGGAGTTGACCATTACACAGAAATCAGGACACAGAAGAGGCTGCCCCACACCCAGTCTTCAGCCCACTTCAGCAGGCAGAGCATGGCCCTGCTCTGTAAACAGAATCAGTAGCCAGGAAGAGCTGTCAGGTTCCACCACTTAGATATAATCACTGTACATCAAGAGATGTGTGTTTAAGCTCCTCACCTATTAACTTATACAGCATATGCAAAAAGTGTCACTCACTCCAGGTGACACAGCCTGGGCCTCAGTTTGCCCACATGAAACTAGGGATGTAAGGTAAGAAGGACTGGGAGTTTTGGAAGTTGAAGCCATAGGTACTGAGAGTTGCAATGAAAGATATCCATATCTATGTGTTTCTACAACTATAGGTATGTGTATCAATTGCAATTTGCATACATGCAATTTCTGAATTAAGAACTAATTCCCACATTATACACAAACACAGGCATGTGAACTAAGAGCACACTGTCTCTCTCCCACATCACTTTAGCAAGTGACTTTAGCAAAGACATCATTTTACCCCTTCTATACAACTAAAGCAGCTCAAATTCAAAATTATGAAGTATGAAGTAAAATTTGTTGGAATACAGCCTGTGAGCAACCCAAGAGCTGAAATATATTAGCTTATATATAAGCTTGTAGTTCACAGAAATTTTATAAAGTCTCCAGTCTGCTTAAGGATCACAGATTTACAGAAGAAAGCACAAATTCTACTCAGTCAAAAGGAGAGCAAAGACAAACCTAGGGGAAGAAGAAAATACCATAAAAAGAGTGGTCAAAAGTGATCAAAGCTGAACTGATCTGAAATGAAAAAATCTTGCAAAAAAAAAAAACCACAAAACTCAGTTCTTACAAAAGATGTCTAGAAGCTCTAGAAATAGGAAGCTGTTTCCTAGATAAATTTTAGTCCAACCCAAGTGGCATTGCTGTGTAAAGCAATCTAAGCAACTTCATGAGTTCAGGAGGATAGCAGAAAAAAAGTACTTAGCAATTTCAGTCTTAATGTAACATCAACCACACCAGCAATCATAACCTTCAACTACCTTGATTTGCAAGGTAAGCCACTAAGAAGAGAAATTCATACAGAGTGCAGATAATGAGGTTAATTTTTCTGTGAGCTATCATGGAAATTATTATAGTACGTTATCAGTACTTTGCTAAAATTTTTCTCACTATGGAAATCAATCTTCCCTTCTTGGCTAGAGCATAAAGGCTGAGATTTATAAAGCCTTTTAAGGTGCCTCTAAAATTAATGGGAATTGGATGTCCTCATTACCTACACGCTTTGAAAAACTCAGCCAAAATGCATAAAATGCATAGACAGTGGCTATCATTAAAACCTCTCCAGTTCTGCCTTTGAAAGTGGATAAGGATATCATCATGTTCAAATGATTCCCTGTAAAGAATTTAGTGCCAAGAATATTTAGTGAACACTCCAGTGCTCACTGTGAATTACTTTTAAAGGCATGTGCAAAGACTTTATTTGGGCCTACACAAACAACTGCATGAAGTAATACCATGAAGTGAACTTCTGGGGACTAGTTGCCAGCACTTCAGTGCTGAAGAAATGGAATTTATTGTATATTCTAAGTAGGCATTTTGTTGCTCCAATTGGGAGAGGTCTGGTGACATTAGGATATATCTTTAGAACTAATTGTCTGCTGGTATGCAGACTGCAGCCAAGAGGTGTGAGTGCAATGGAGCTGTTCCAACTGGTTCTGTCAAACCTGTTGTTGCAACCATGCCTAGTTCCCCCCCACCTGAAAACCTCAATAAACCATCTCCATTTTGCCATTGCCACCCTCCTGGGCAAAAGCCATGTTGTTCTAGATCAGCTCTCCTTCTTAGCCCCATCTTTATCTTTTTTCTCTATGGGTAAAAGGTAAAAGGAGCATCCTTGCCAGCTGCCTCCTTCCCCAATCTTGACCATGCCTCCTTTCTCACCCTAGCTGGCTGATAAATAAAAATGGAAGTAAATCCCATGTCTGTACTGTTACAGTGAGGGTCAATAAAAATGGAAGTAAATCCCATGTCTGTACTGTTACAGTGAGGGTCATGCAAACCCTCGGCAAAGTTTTTGCTGCTGTTGCTACCCTGACAGCAGTACCCAGATGAGCTAGCTTACGTCTAGCTCTGGCATTGATATCATAAACATAAGCAGTGCAATCACATTCTGCAGTGAAGTGCAGATGAGAAAAAACAAAGGAGAAAAGCTTCAGCCTTAAGTAATTTCCATGATTAAAATCAACAGCAATGTTTGACTAATTGGCCCACAAAGGCCTTTGCATTGGCATAATTTAAATAAGCTTAAAAACAGAACAAGGTTAAAAACCCAGCACAATTCACCTACCAACAGGGCTGCATAGTCTCTTTGCCAAGTTTGAGTTATGCCAGGCTTGTTTGCCTCTGCAAGAGCCCCACATAGCCTCCCTAGCTTTCTGCTGAAGTACTGTCAGTATCACCAGTCATTACACCTTACATGAACAGGGACACCGTATTATTAAGGGACTGCAAGAAGAGGGCAAAAACATGTTTTCCCTCTCCTGCTCCATGCTAGTGCCTTATCTTCATGTATTTCCTGCACGGATTTACACGGATGCAAGAAAACCAGCAGTTTCTCTGTTACAATCAGTAACAGCAATGTGTGTGGTGTGATGTGACCTCATGTGTCATGAACAAGTGGTTACATCCCCATGAACTCATGCACATGGCAGATGGAGCTTGTTTCTGTCTGCTTTCGAGATGACTTCCAAGTATTCAAAAGAAATCATGAGAAGGCTGAGATAGAAGAGGACCAGGTTGGGTTCCAGATATTTCTTTCAAAACCATGGGTGAGACCTCTATTGAGAAGGTCCTGAGCCATCCGGTAGGCTCCAGCCTCCCTAAAAACACCCAATGAGACCTTGTCTGCATCTGCCCAGCTCCATCTGACTGAAATAATGATCCAGAACACCAAGCATTAGGAGAACTTTGTTATATAACTGTTGCTGAACTCACATTTGGGGCGGCAGGCCAGCGGGTGACAGAAGCCACTCTGGCAACTGCTAATTGGCCTTAGTAAGGAGTAAGTCAAAGAGACGGGCCTGGGGCAATGTAATTAGCAAAGTCATTGGCAGCTTGTGCCAACAGTCTAATTTAGAAAGTAATAAATAGTTAAAAACAGCAGTCTCCTGGGGGCAGGACAATGTATGAGGATGGCTGACATGGTGAGGCAGCTACTGCCCAAGGTATAACCACCCTGTTTAGGGCTGAGCTGCCACCAAGGACCTGACATGTCTCTCTGCCAGAGCAAGCATCTACCCCCCAGGGTCTGGGGTGCTGATCTAGACTGGAGTGAGGCTGGGGCTCTGATTCATGTGTGTCATGCATCTGTACGTGATACAATGGAATTCTTGGGATAAAAAAGTCACTATCCACTCACTAAACTCACCACGCTGAGTAAAAAATATTTAAATAGTACATCACTGAGTAGTGTGGGTCTGTTCCTATGGCTACCCCACCCTGTGCCCCCACAACTGAGGATTCAACTGCAACATAAGGTGAGGAACTGCACAAGAGAAGAGGAACATCCAGGCTGTGCCTTGTCCAGTCTCATTACACCATGCATCCAACAAGATGAAAACCAGTGGGCATGGGCCCATCCATCGGCTTCCAGAGCTGGGGCCTGCAGGGAGGGGGAGGCAGCAGGGAGGGAATAAAGAAAAGTGGGGAATGGGCTCTGCTCCCAAATACCTTGCTCAGCACATCAAGGCTTGATGTAATTTTCTGCCCATAGATTAACAGTGAATTACTGTCCCCTGTAGCAAAGATAAAGCAGGGAGGTGTGCAAAGGGGCATGGTGTCTCCCAGAGCAGTTCCTGAGATGAGGCAGCTACACGTTTTCTGCATCGCTCAGAGCAAAGCCTTGAGACGCACAGTAGCCCAAAGTAATGAGCCTGGCTCTGGCAATAAAGTGATCGTGGCAGTAAAGTGAAACAGCCATTATATACTTGGCAACAGCTCTAGCCTTGAGATAACCTGCTTTTTAATTGAGCTGAGGAATGTTTTCATTCTTTCTCAAGTTGCATATTATTTATGGGTACAATGTGTAATAATAAAAATTACATATATCAGAAAAAACAATGAGCAAAGAGTCAGCTGGAAGAACACTACACAGTGGGCATATATTTTCTAGAGAGGTAGTCATCTATTTTAAGTACCATTGTGCTCTGTTTCACTGTGGTGAACCCACACAGAAAGCAGCAGAACACTAGCAAAGCTTTTGCATGTACAAAGAAACCCTGTTTAAAAGTACGACTGCTAGGCATGTGCTGTGAACTACCTCACCTCTGAATTCCATGCACTCACCTCTTCACAGACCTCTCCCAATATGTACTCCAGCAAAGATGCTGGTGGAGCAAATGGCCACAAAAGCTACACTCTGTGCCACTGTTATGAAGCGTTCATCCTCAGCAGAGCATCTTTCCTCTCCTCTATAAAGTGAGCAGCAAAAATTACTCCCAATTTCCTTCCATGCTTGAGTGTGCTGAGCACAGGCACTATTGACAATTGGGGGAAGGGAAGGAATGTGCTGCCTTTATCCATTTTTAATTGCTGGAGACTGTAAAGTTGTTCTTCAGCAAATAAATACTTTACTACTTTCCTCTTCCCCTCTCAGCACGCCAGCACATTTGGTTTATCGATGGGCATTTAATAATAACTTTCAATACCGGAATTTTCTCAATTGCTTCTTCAGATTTTTGCTCCAAACCACTGTGGTTGGATTACTCATGGGAAAAGCTGAGCAAATGGATTTTATGTAATGTGCGTCTGCAGAGAGAGAGAGAGAGCCCAGAACCACTTAAATGATAAATCAAATATTTTTTTAAGTATTTTCTTTGTGCAATAACCTTTTATCTACAACCCTGCTGTCACAAATACGCTCTTTAACACTTTGTGCCCTGTCATCCTCTGTGAACTGTAAAAGCAGGACTTTGCTGCAAATATTATCTTAAAAAATGTTAGTAGTCAACAGGTCTTGCATTTAAAATGGGAACAGGGCTACCTACAAGTTTGTCAGCCTACACCTACTTGTCTTTGGGCCTAGAAACCAAAAATAGAGGAAAAAAGTGAAGGTTGAAAAAGAGAAAGAAACGGAAAGAATGCTGTACCTGTAATGTAAATTTCATGTTTAAATAGGAGGGCTGAAGAATTCTGGCCAGGAAAAGCATGTTTTTCTGTAAGTGGTTTTGAATAGCACTGAAGATGAATATAATAAGGCTGACAAATACACCTTGGAGGGTGACTGCAAGAATAAAATCGATTTATTTAATAATTTAGAAATTGCTTCCAGCCATATGTCCCATTAAAATCTGACGGCCATTGTATTCTGTATTTCTTTGCTCTTTTTTCTCCGTTTTAGTTATGCTCCACCAGCTTTAATAAATAAGTAATACATGGGGGGGAACACACTTATCTCGAGTGCTTTGCCACAACCCTGTAGGGCTCTTAGATTCCTTCTAACTCTAAATAGATCAAGTCAGGAGCAATCATCTCCCTGGAGAAGAATGATGTTTCAGGGTTAATACTTAAATTATAAGCAAGGAAGTCCAAAAATTAAAATTGTATTAATGACTGTCAACGACCATAGCAAGTAAGCAACATATTAAAAGCATATTCTACTTCCCAAAACCAAAAGAAAAATCACCTGGATATGTAAACAGCCATCAGTAGCTATATGTCCTTTTGTAGGATGGATTAAGGGAAAATGAGGCATAGAGTAATAATTAATCCACGGACAACATTCATTTATTCTATCACCTGTTTTTGAAGTTTTCTCCTTACAAATGTTTCTACAGTTCATGTTTCCTGAGATTTTTCTCCTGATGGTGTTTTGACCTTAGTTGTTACAGATTCTGTTTTTACACAGTACATTTTAGAAAGGAAAGATATTGGACAGTCCTGCTTGATAACCAATTAAACATTAAGCACTCACCACCTTACTCATGGAAAAGCAAATATAGTCCAGGCATAATTCTTCTGCAACTATTTTATGCAAAATTCATGGTGTGAATTCTATAAACAATTCATAAAGTCAAGTATGAGTTTGGTATAGGTGCACATCAGCAATGTAGGCCAACTTCATTTACACTGTGAAGTTAAACAAAAGCACAGAAAATGTCTTTCTGCCCACTTGAGTTTGACAACAAAGCCAGCTGCATGGTCAGAGGGACCTTTCTTGTCTGCTCTAGCAGTCTGATGCTTCCCCTTTCAAGACCAATAGAAAAGTTGAACTCTGCTACAGCAATAGCTATAACAATATTCATTAATCCTTTTCAGTCAAGTACTTACATTTTCCCCTAATATTGTTCTTTTTAACCATTCTAAAACTAAATAAAATGGAGGAAGGAAAGAGAAAAGAGCACACACTAAAAGACATTATAAAAGAACCATCTGAATGCATTTCTTTCTATTGATGTCATTGGACTTCAGATAAATAAATGTGAAATTTCGTTAACATGCTCTTACTTTTCCCAACATATCAACAAAAAGTAGCTTTAGAAAGAACTTACATAATAGCCCACGTGGATTCCCCTCAGCACCCACAGCAAGGCAGTACTCTCTGCCTCAAACTGCTGTTTGGTGAGCCACGAGCTGGACCATAGGAGTAGAGTCAGCAGCTCTGACCCATGAGATACCCACATGATTCAGGTGGGATCCAGGACTGACTACACACTGTAGCCCCATCTTCTTCACCTTAGCTTCTCATTTCCTTACCTTAGCATTCTCAGACCCT
Organism: Margarornis squamiger; assembly: GCA_035222235.1. Classification (NCBI taxonomy): domain Eukaryota; kingdom Metazoa; phylum Chordata; class Aves; order Passeriformes; family Furnariidae; genus Margarornis; species Margarornis squamiger. The sequence goes on along the minus strand of JAWWTY010000001.1, from coordinate 58,247,117 downwards.
CTTCCCACAGCGTTGGTAGTGCATATCTTTGTCCCCACATGGTTTGGGGGGGAAGCAAGCCCATCTAGCTGCATGCCAGCATGGCCTGGTGAATTAAGAAAGAAGTGGGCTCCAGAGCTCCCACTTCAAAATGCTTACGGCTTTTTTTGGCCACACATGGACAAAACCCTGCTGACCAGATGAAATGGCGTCTGAGTTTCTCTGGCAATTGCCAGAGCATGGGAGAGATTTTCCCACATCAGAAACTTGTGGGTGAGAAGAACAACGTGATAGAAGGAAACCAAACACAGCCCCTTTGCACCTTCATTGCATAAAAATGCAGACATGCATCCCTTAAATATTGCATGTTTCAAGCCACTTTTCTTAAGGTGAGGAGCAATTTTCATCATTCCTGCAGACCTAAGGGGAAGATAATGAAGGCTGTATATGACCTTGATCGTTTAGAGGGCAGACCAAGGACAAGGATCCAGAGTAATGCTGTGTGGGTAGATGGGCAATGTGCCACTCACCCTCAAAGAAAGTCCCTTTGAACAGTCTCAGAGTGCTCTTTGCAAGAGCTTTACTCAGGTCTTACGGGGCTCTCTCCAGCCATCTCCAATAGAAGCCCCATTGCTCCTAGCAGGTCTTGTAGACAGCAACCATTTTAAGAATTTCTTCCATTAGTGGACCCCTGAGAACTGGTGCTTAGGGCAGGCCCTGCAGAGCAGTAAGCAGACACGGAAACCATCTACTGCTTGTTTTTCTGCTAAGGTCTCATCAGGGAATATAGAGAACTGATTGCTGGGGAGAATAACAAAAGCAGGAGATGGGTGGTTGGTGAGCTTCCCCCACATCCTATTTTCCTTCTCAGGTAGCTTGCTCCCTTGTCAGGCTTAGCCCAGATAAGCAGCACAGTAGCTGTGGCCAGCATGGCCAGTGAGCCATATTCCAACAGCCAGCTTTCCCTATAATCCTTATTATTCCTTAGAGCTGAAGTGGGGGAGGGGAAGGAGGAGGATTTTGCTGCTTTTTGTTCCTGTTCAGGGCTGTGTGTTCTCTCGTCTGCACAGGGGCAGGCTCACTGCTCCTGTGTGTGACCTGCAAGAAACCCAGCAAAAGGGAGGAGGAGGAGGCTTCGCTGAAGCAAGCAAAGGATAAAAGTGACTTGGTTGCTACTGCTGCTCATGCAGAGTTGCTAAGGGGAGGCACAAAGCCCCCTGGACATTACCAGTGGAAAGTCATTAGGAAGCTCACAGCCGCATTTCCAGCACAGATTGCAAGTCCTCCTCTCCCAAGGCATACACAAGGGCATGGGGACTCAGGAGGAGGAGGGAGGAGGGCTCAGAAAGGAAAGAGGGGAACCAGTCCCTTTCCCAAAAGGGTGGAAATTAATTGGAAAGGTGTGGGTGGAGATCAGCGTGGGAAGACTATGGGTTTTTTTGGGGTGTGTTTCTTTCTCCTTATAAAGTTTTCCCGTCCCATCAGGATATCCTTTTTTTTTTTTTTTTTTTTAAGTTTTATTCATGAGTTGTTAACCGTTTTGTTTAGCAAATCGGTTTATCCCAATGACCTTTCCCTGCTTTAATTTTCAAGGTGGCAGATGGCTCTAAAGAAATCCCCCTTAAATGCAGAACCAGACCCAGCCTGTTTTTTCACACACTGGACCTGCATCAACATGCTAAGCACAGCTCCAGAAAAAAGGGCAAAGTCCCTGAGAAAGGAGCAGGAAGAGAGAAGGAGGGGGAAGGGGAGAGAGAGAGAGACTAGACAGAATACAGGTTGAGTATTTCTTGTATTGTTAATTATCTGGAATTTCTCTCTGGCTCCATTTGCAACCCCTTGCTACTACTATCTTCACACAGGCAGCAAGCTCCATGGAGGATGTCCTGCAGGATTGGTATCTCATGGTGTCTGTCGCAAGAGGCTAACATCAGAGGGAGGAGAAACAGATGGGAGTGAGGGACCTGTGCAGGAATGAAGGGCAAGAATGATATGCAGAAAGCAGAGGCAATGCTGAACCAAGCTGAGTGGCTACACGGGTCTGAAAATACAAAATGGGAACAAAGGGTTGGAAGGAAGTACAGGAAAAAAACAGCTTGAAGCCCTAGCACCTTGAACTGCTGGCTAAGCCTCCTGGTGACCCTTCATCTGGTAACCATCTGAAAGGCAAAGTGACTTTCCAAAGGTACCCTACTCCAACCTTTGTAAAAGACCTTAGTCCCACTTAATCCTGCCCAACACATTTCCAAGTTTCAGCCCCTTCAGTTGTTATGGATGCATAAGTGAAGCATGTTCGAGAGCCATCATTTATCTCTTCCCCAGCTGGCAAATTTTTGAGAAAAAATCTATACAAATTGTCACATGTGCCATCTTTCTCAACTGGTAAGTAATACCACCTGGAGTTGCTAAATTCCAAGAAGTGATTCTGGTCATGTTAGTTCACCATTAGGTTACTCTGGTTGAAAATGTGGTCAGAATAGCAACTGTCAAAAAAAAAAAAAAAAAAAAAAAAAAGGGGCACAAGCAAAAACACTCTGAGAAAATGTGTTTAGTTTTTCTGTGAGTTTCCCTATTTTACAGTGGGAAGACAAATTATTACAGCTGTAGTTTACTAGTTTTGCACCACTACAGAAACTCATTAATCTACAACAACCTGGGTACTTTAAAAAATAAAAAATAAAACTCTCTGTGAGCTTCCTGTTTTATAAGCTGTCATTTACATGTTCTTCATATCACCTGGATGCCACATAAAGAAGATATCTCTGCGTTCTGTTGCTGCATATCATTTCATCATAAATAAATGCTAGAAAATACTTCCAGTGAGACAATATCTGTACATTAACAAATAAAATTGGGCTATTTTGGTTCATCTTTCGCCAAGCCCAGAGAGGGGAATTTGACATGAAATATGAATCACTCTACCATCTCAACTGCATGGCAAAAGATTTAATCCCCTGGGGTATCAGAGAATGGTAGGAAGCAGTACGAAACAAAATTGTATTTCAGGATCATGAGATACAAGCAGTATAATTATTAATACTGATTGCTTTCACACAGTAATTATGTTCCCCTCTGTGGCATGAACTCTGGTGAAGTGTCTTCTGCCTAACTTTCCAGTCAGGAAGTGGAGATACACAATGAAATAAGTGACAATTATGACAGATAACAGTAACAATTGACAGCTACTTCTCTAGATTAGCAGTCCACTGCAAGTCATCTCTCTTCCATATACCATAATAGTTCTTTTCATAATCCTATATAAGATGAGCTCCAGTTATTCATCAGGACAAACTAGGATAGGTGCTGTACACACATGGGTTAAAGTCAGTTATAATCACATTTCCAATGCACACTTCCCTGAAACACACACACAGATGACTTGTGATTGCAGCAGATACCAGGTTAAGCACACCCGAGATCCTGAAAACTTACATCACTGGTGAATTTTGAGACCTTGCTCACATTCTTGAATTGTGGAGTATCACAGTAGTTCATGCTGTAGCCCTTGTTGTTTTCAAGATCCTTCTTGTACTCCACCTTAGTGATAAAAATGCACAAGGGGAAGATATGGTAAAACCCTAATCTCCTCTAGCAAGTTCCTTCACACAGTCTTTATAAGCCAGACCCACTGTTCAGAGGTTTTGATACATGGCTTTTGTCAGATGGCATATGATAAAAATTAATATGAGGAGAATTTTCATATACTCAGTTCTCATTTTATAAGAAACAGAAATCCAAACAATTCCATCCATTTGGACCTCTGCAAAGTGTATGAGACAGTGACATGAGGAAAATTATTTACAAAAACAATGATAAACAAATGAATTTTAAGGTGAGAGTGGAGCAAATGAAAACAGAAAAAGCAGGAACAGCGGGAAGTTTACCAGCAGAATTCTTCAGAGTAAGTTTAAATACAGAAACAGCTTGATATTTTCATCAAGTACCTTTGCTCTGAAGTAAGAATGTTGGGGGCGATATTAAAAGGGTTAATGGAAATGAGACTAAATTCAGCAACGTAGAATTTAATACATATAGGGAGTAATCATAAAAATGTCAGCTATAAGAGCTCACCACCTGAAAAGGATAAGAAAAATAAAACTGTTCATGTGTAGGATGACCATAGAAAGAAGTCAAGATGCCAAAGTAACACAGCCATGTGGAGGTTTTTGAGCAGGCACAGGGAATTACATGTGCTATGTACCAGGTTCCAGCAAGACCTCATCAAGAACTTATGTACTCTTATAATCATTCCTGTTTAAGGAACATGTACTCATCCTGTAACAGCTGTAGTGACAGACTGAGAGATGAGAGGAATTCAGCTTCCTTAGTCTAGGAAATCAAAGGCAAAGACAAGAAAATGATGTATTTGTAAACATCTCAAAAAAGTAGTCATGAAGGGAGAACTTTTTAAACTAAAGGGCAATGTTAGCACAAAACACAACAGTAATAAAGTGGACAGGAATAAAAGCAGGCTGGAAATTAGAAGAGGAGGATTATACGATACTGTGTCGAAACAGCAGGAACCAGGAATCATTGGCCCAGGAGGCCCCTTCCAGTCCTACTTCCAGGGCTTTTTCATTATTGAAGGTTTTATACTTTCACATCTCAAGAGTATAAGATTTTAAACTGCCATGGGGAAGTTCTAGAAGCTCACATTTATTAATAACTTTACAGCTGATATGGTACTATAAATAAATTAATAATTCAGAATCTACTGAGAATTCTCTAGCAATCTTCCCTTGCCAAGCAGAGAAAGAATCAATTACCAGCAACTCACAGTCTTTCACATGATGGAAGAAAATAAAAATCTGTGTTAACAGGATGGTATAGATTTTGGCTTTGTTCCTGTTATCTTTTAATTATTAGAAAAACCTTCTTTGAAACACTCCATGGTACACACCCAAGTCATCCTCAAGCATTTGTGATTATATCTTAATAGCACGTTAAGAGCACAATTTAGGTTTGGGTTTTTTGGTTTGGGGTTTGGTTTGTTTCTTTCAGATTTCTATTCTTCATGTGGCCAGAATTAGAATTATTCTCGTGGGGTTAATTTCCCACGCTTTCATACAGAACATTGGAAGGACCAGAAAACAGCACCTGAAGACCTCTTCTTGAACTTTTCTCTCCAGTTTCTGTGCTATGGACAGATGATTTTTGTTACATACAGTGCAGTAAGAACAACAGCTTTTTATATTTGTAGTCACTACTCATCAGACACAAATGTTTGTAGGAGCTGCTCTCAAACTTGTTAACAGATGGATTCAACCCCTTACCTCACTGACAAGCTTGTTAACACTTTGGGCTTGTTTAAGGACTAAGTTGTCTTCAGCGGTTAGGGAGTGAAAGTGAGCTGCACCTTTCATCTTGGAAAGATCTTTCTTGTATTTTATCTAAAAAGAAGAAAGGAAAATTGTAAAATAGAGGCCTAACTTTTCATTATTACTATTTAGACTGGCTTAATGAGTCAGGATAAGGTTTTTCTTATTCTTGCTTTGCTAAGTAAATGGAATTTGCTATGTTGAACCACTGCAAGTACTTACTTCCTGAAATAAACCAAATATAACCCCACAGCCTTTATAATTCCTGTCAAGACACTTGACTAGAGAACATTTTTAAAATCCATTTTTTACATAGCTTGAACAGCACCAGTTTTTGTTCATAGCTTGAACAGATAACTAGCAGATTCTTGGCTAATGACTCCTTGGAGCTTGTAGGTTCTATTACTGACATTAGTTCTCAGTACTTCAATTTTAGACTTCTAGTCAGACAATTACAGATGGTCATCAAATGGTCTGCAAACTTTTCCTTTTGTAGAAACCACTTTTTTTAAAAAGCTGCATCTTTTTGCACTTCAGTGGTTTTAGGGTATTTGTATTTCTCTACCAAATCAAGATTGAAATAAGAGACTTGTTAATTTAAATTAGACATCATGTTATTGACTTAAATTGGGCTCGGATGGGTGAAAAGAAATAATACTTATATTGATCTTTTGGCAAACTTTGTCCAGCAAAACCCCTGTTGGGAATATATTTCAATATTTCTTGCATATGAGATGTTTATGCTCTACATCTTATTTTACTGCTTCAAAAACCGGATTCATAAGGTACAAAATAACAAATTATTTTACATGTGCTGAAGTGCAAAGTGTTTGCATTTTTTATCTTCCAAGCCTGAACAATTCCTCAGGCTTTAAAGATATAAGGCAGCTTGATAAGAACTCTAGTGTGCAAATGTTACTGCTGTGAACCAGTCCTTCACCTCACTCCAGGTATTACAAATTAATAAGGAAACCACTGACCTTTGGCATTTTGAAAACCTATGAAACTGCTGTCTTTACCTCTAAAGGTTAAATATTTCATGTTTAAACAGAGGATCACTGAGTTTGTCATCAAAATAGGAACTGGTCATAGAAGACTTGAGGTTTTTTATATTCTCTCAGTCATAAGCTCAGGTAACAGAACATGACTGATCCTTTCCCTCTAGTTTACTGCTCATGTCTAGTCCAGGCTAATACAAGCTGAAAGACTCAACCATCTGTTAGCTCCCCAGAAAACAGACTGAGCTCATCAGCTCAGACAACCCCGTGGGGGACGGGTGTCCACACTACAAAGGTTGTGACTGACAGGAACCCTTCAGAGCAGTCACAGGCTAGTGACCTACAGACTGACCCATTTTTTGTCACTGCCAGAAACAGTCTCCTCAAACAAGACTGAGGCTCTTTAATGGGTGGGCTGTATGCAAGACTCACACATCACCACCTTTAGCTGAGTCTTTAGTTTACCACCCAAAACTAAAAATCCCCAGCTAGAAATAAGGTTACTTTTATGAAGTGACAGTGTCATAGTCTGTGGTTTCTTTTCCTCCATATGACTTGCATTGTGCTAGAGGCATGATACATCAAAATATCAAAACCAGTACAGTTCATTCATCCTCCATTTATTCACTACTGGGAATACCACAGTAGTCCACAGGATGATTAAGGCAGTTGAAGGTTTCATTAATAATACAGGTGAAGATTTGCCAGGAGGGTTAACCTAACAGTAGGGATCCCCATTAGTTGCTACATCCATCTCCTCCCTCATGCAAGCTTGAGTTGTGCCCCCTTCCATTAATGGGTATTATTAATCCCCTGAGCCATCCAGTTCCCAGCAATGCAGTGAAATGTCATTTTTGTTTACTTCTAAAGTGTAATTTTAGCATTCTCCTCCCAGGCACTGCTCCGACAAACTGCTGTTTTTAATTGTTTATGAACTGTATTGATTCAGGTTTCATACTTACATCACTTGCCAATTCATTTGCTTTCTTGGCATTTTGATAAGCTGGAGTGATCATAGCAGGAAAGCTTCCTTTCCCTCTGTGTTCTTCAAATTCATCCATATATCCCTGAAGAAAATTCATACTGTTTACTCATTACACATGAGCAGGTGGGGCCATGGGTGTTTCTACAAAGCCCTATAGTCCTTGTTAGTAGGAAGGTTCATTGCTTCAATTCTTTTTTTAAATGAAAAACATAATAAAATGATCAAATGTAAGAATAAAATTATCTGTTAAATTAGCTACACCTGTAAAATTAGCTGTGCTGCATTGCAAGACAAATTTAGGTAGCTAGTAGGTGTGGTCAAGACAGCATTCAGTATACAATGACATATATACTTCTAATCTCACCTCATTTTTTACAGAGATATCTACTTGCCTCTCTCTGTGTCAATACATGTTTCTCTGGAATATAAAAATATCTAATGGATTTGGGCAGTCAAGAGATTTGCTTAAACTCAAAAACTTTGATGTAGGATCAGTCTTCCTCTGTGGTGTTCCAGAAGTTGCTTGATCATTCCATGGCCATTTTTCACATCGTAACTGACCTAAAATAATACTTCTCTAATGCAGTAATATATTTTGAAGAGGGATTACTTAATGAAGCAGCAATACCTAGATAATAAAATGGCAAGCTCCTTAAGGAACAAAATCCCAAAACTGCATTTGCTTGATTACAAAAATTCCAGTTGTTGTGGAATTAATGCTCTTAAATCTATCTATAGATAAGTTTATGTGTAAATATTTGACAGTCTGAAAACCCTTTTGGTAATTTAGAAAAAAAATACTGGAGCTTTTTTCAAAATGGTAATAATGCCCAGTGGTCATCCCAAAGTTTTCTATAGCAAAATCTATAGGGCGAATATGGTAAATATACAAATAAGTAAGATCCAGTGTAATATGTCTTCTCTGCAATATTTTGTAAATTCCTTATAGTAAAGAGGCAATTTAAGTGAAAATAGAATCTGTGGCATATCAAGAATGTCCTGGAGAGCACAGATAGGAAGGACTATAAATATTTGGCATATCTGTTTTGTGGGTTCTCAATGCAAAACAATCCATTGCAGGTCATTCTGTGCACCATCAATGTCACACGGTAAGATAGGTCATACCATAAGTTTGTGAACAATATAATATAATAAATATCACATCTAAATTATTCTGTGAACAGGCATAGAAAATACAAAATATACTTGACTAATCAGCTGAGTTAGTTTTTTAAAAATACCATTCATGAATCTGAATTCTTCAGACTACCCTATCTTATTCTTCTAACTTTCGCAAATAAATTTTTATGTAATTTCTAATATTGCTCATATCACAAAACAGTACTTCCAATGTTCCAGAAAATTATTTTAGCAACTTCTAAGATTTTTAAACATACACAAAACAGGTGTTCAGCTCACAGGAATTTTACAGTAAGGTTCCTTGAATTGTCTTATGTTTTATATACATCTATATCTGTATGATGCACACAGTTAGAATTCTAATCCCTTTGCCCATCATAGGTCATGATTTACTCAGAAAGATCCATTAATTTCAGTGACTCTATGTTATTTGACTAATAATATCAGTATCCAATCTATGAAGATTAAAACTCAAATTGAATTTGATGTCTGTGACTGAAGTTTCAAAGACATTTTCAAAGAAAAAAAACTTAATTTAATTCTAAAGACAGAAGCATTCTAATGCTTGGAAATGTAATTAGTGCCATTTCAAATTCATTTTATTTGTTTATTCTTATTGAAACTTGTAATAGTTCAAAAGACAGAAACTAATTGAAGGCTTCATTGCTACAATTCTAAACTCAGATTCTTCAAGGATGGTTTTCTTTTCACAGATTACTAGATGTAGATTTGGACAGATGGGAAGAAATGTAAAATCCCAAATGTTTGAGGATAATACAGTCCCTGTATTCTCCAAAGTATTCTCCTACTCAGGAGCTAGGACAAAAGAAACTAAGATTAACCATATAGTTTTCCTTATACAAGAACACTATTCAATTCCTTTCAAATTCCCTTAAACTCTATTCAATTCTATTTAGCTGTGCTATTCCCTAACTTAACTGGAATAGAACTTCGCGTGCACTTTGGGAGACCACAAAACCCTTAAAAATCAAATAAAAGCAAAACAAATGCCACAGACCAAAACAGAACTAAAGCCTATTTGGTTCCACAGCTTGTCAGGCTCAAAATACCCTTTTTGCAGAAAAGCTGCAATCTAAGAGATCCAGTGCTGTTCACACATATTTAGAGCTGCAAAACTCTTAAGATTTGTAAAAACACTGGCAGGGAAAAGACGCTCAGCTATCTACCAACTTTCTACCATTTCACAACCCTTTCACTTTTCTCCTGACGCAATTTACATTTTCCTACTCATGGAATAGGAATATTTTCACAAGTAAACACATTTCAGTGCAATACATAACAAAACTACAATAGAAATGTACAGTGCACACATGCACACAGGTAAAATTTGCCAGAGTAAGGCTCACTCTTTGGAATGACTCTACCACAAGGGTCATGCAGTGATAGTGCATGCACCTTGTGGTTTCATCTTTTGAGTGCCAATGCCAAATATATTACACATTATGAGCATGGTGCTGTTGCACACTATGCCTTCCTTTGAGACCTCATTTTCTCATAGAGGAACCAAAGTGAAAATAGGTCTCACTGTAGCTTCTAAAGTCTTGAGCAATCAGCTGTAGTAATGATCCACATCAGCTTGGTTATCTCTTGGAAGTTGCATACCTGGCCATATTGATCTACATTTTCTCTGGCAGAAATAACATCTGTTCCAGCTGTATGACTGGCTTTTCCCTTGATCTCTTTTTCATATCTTTGATGATACTTTACCTAACAGGAAAAACAGAAACAAATAGTCTGGATGAGGTTACTCTGGAACACAGATGCTGCATAATAAATAACAATCAGTGACATGCACATGTTGTCAATAAAGGATTGTTAAAATTCCCATTGTCACCCATCTACACAAGTCAAATATGCCACTTGAAGATATAAAAACAAAACAAGCAGTGTCCTTTTAAATAATTCACTAGGAACATGGGACTTGCCATTTCAACCCAGACCATTAACTCAGTCTATTCAGCACTACCTGCTTGTCAGTGGTTAATCCCTGATGCTCGAGCAGTTTGAAAAAATAGAACCGATTGTAATGTAAATTCATGGCTACCACAGAGTACTTTTTTACCACAGAGTCACCTGAACACCATCAATAAATGGGTTTGTTTCTGAAAGATGCTGATCTCCCCAGTGATCAAGGGAATTTTAGGCAATCAACCTTCAAGTTTAGAGAAAGATTTGCACTACCTTTGCTGAAGTCAAAATAATGCCTGTAACCTGATGCTGCCCTTTAATCACCATTTGTGTTTGCTGACAAAAATGAAGGGTTTTCCACAGATCAAAGGCAAACAAAAACATTAAATTTTTTTAGTCAGTTGCTTTTGCCTTCAAAATTAAAGGTCTCCTCTTATTTTCCTCAATGACTCTTAATAATGTTTTAAATTCACTTCCACTGAGTTAGCACAATATGTTATCTTCTCCAACAAAAAGAGCCTCTCTTTCAGTTCCCAGTAACAAAGCACAATTAACTGTACATTTTGAAGCAATACTGATGTCCTTTTACAATGCTGATCACAGAGTACAGGGGTGTTGTGGTTTTGTTATGTTTGGAAAGGAAAAGAAAGCCAGTAAAGATCAGTACACCAAAGACTTTAAAAAAAACAAAGCAGTATCCAATAGTAAGGAGAGTAAAATGAGTGGAGTAGAAAGCTATATTTTATAAATCTATACCTACGTCACGTGTTTGTTTGTGTGTGTGTCTGTGTCTGTGTGTGTGTGTGTGTTCGTGTGTGTGTGTGTGTGTGTGTGTGTGTGTGCACTTATGTCACCTGTTTGTGTGAAGGTAGTTTCGTGAGGTCATCTTTAAGCCTCATGCTGCAACAGCACAGAAGCATGAATAGGAGAATGAACAGTAAGGATCCACTCAGAGCATAGAGAGACATGGCAAAGCAGAGCTCTGCAAACACAGCCCTCCTCTCATACAAGGTCACCCAGAAATATTGTGGCTGTGTAAAAGAGCTGAACTTCAGACCTTCTAACTCATATGGAGTTGGGCAGAATGAAATCAAAGAGCACCAGCTGAGTCCTTATTGTTGTTCCTCTCAGTTGTATGCAACATGAGGCTGGGTAAAGGGGACGTTTGTGCCCACAAAAATCCAGTGTTGATTCACAAATGTCTAATTTTCTCTTTGTGCATGAAACTCAACTATGTCCCTGGAAGAAGAGACAATCACTGGAAAAATCTGTGTATGAATTGCACTGCTAGCATAACTGCACGATGCTCATGAAATTTCTGCCAGTAAGGGTTGTAACCCAAAATTTGTATGACAAATTATTATTTTCTTCCCCAAAAGAGACTTTGCTTTGGACAAACTTACATCACTGGCTAGTTCATTCGCTCTCTTGGCTATTTGATAAGCTGGAGTGATCATAGCAGGAAAGCTGCCTTTTCCTTTCCGTTCTTCAAAGTCTTCTGTATATTTCAGCTGCAAAAATTCAAGACAGTTCAGGAGCAATTAAATCAAATGTCTTGATTGCACACATAATCAATTCTCAAAGTTGCCAAGTCAGGCATTCAGTGGCTGTCATCTGCCAAAGGGAATGAACCATGAAGTCTGAATCTTTGCAATGTAGTCTTTAACTACATGATCATGTATCTTCTGCATGACCCCTTTGTCTCATTCAGGGTATAAGATGAACAACAGTTGTTAAAAGAAAATATTGAAGGTGTCTGCAAGATGCCTGCTCTATTTATATTAGAGTCAAGCATCTTCTTTCTTTACTTTGCATGGCACCCAGTTGTTGGGAAAAGAACAGACTAGTTCTCTGCCTTCAGTGCTTACAGCCACCTACTCCCTAAAATGGCCTAGAACTGAATACGGTCTTTGCAGCTGGAAGTATTACATACTTAATGGTAAAATGAGCCTGGCTTTAAAATACTAATCTTTTACTTTTCTTTATGTTCCTATTTTTAAGTGATTTATAAATATCCTAAAACCACTTGGAGAGTCAGAAAGAGGTCAATGTATTTTGTTTCACTTACATCACTTGAAAGCTGTGATCCAGCCTTTGCATGAAGTATATCTGGAGTGTCTACAACAGAGGTGAACTTTGAAACTCTCTCTTCATGTCCACGCTTATATTCTACCTGAAGAGGAAAACACATAAATCCATGTTACAAACAATAAGCAGTAAAAATGTATTTCCTATCAGAAAGCTTCAAGAGAAAATAAGCAACAGCACTCATGGCACTCCCCACTGTACAGTCAAGCTATCAGTATATTAAGTCCCAATGTCCTTAAAGTGAATCCTAGAAGCAGGCACAAATAGCCCCAGATAATCAAATTTTCAAATTATACTAGATTGGTGTGTGAGCCATACATTTGATTAAAACATCAGAAGAATAGTCATTAATGTCCCAAGATCATACTGCAATGACAATGCAGACACTGCAGGAAACAATGCAGTACTTTAAAATCATTTCTGCAGGATTTGCTTTTATTTGATCTTTTTCAGTTGAATTTTTATTTTTATAAATCAGCAATTTTCTGTGCATATATTTAAGTAGCTTTTATATTAAATAATTTCAATATTACTGCTATTTCATTTCAAATAAGAAGGTGAAAAAATTCTAATGTAAATAATTAGATGAATAAAGCCATCATGTTAAAAAGGTAATTAATTAAATTAACATCTTAGAACAAGTCACAATCTTTTTCAGGTTGTGAAAAATTACAGCAAAAGTTGCTACATTTTTCAGGAAATATCTATATTGTCATTTATCCTATATGATTGTCTTTCCAGGTCAAATAATTTGTCAAGCCTGTTTTCTGCATTATATTAAAATTTTCTTACTTTTTAGAATTAACAGGACAACAAATATTCATCATAGCATCTAATGTCTAAAGTGAATAGCCTGAAACCTGGATGTCCAGCTTCAGAAGTCTAAAATATAATGAAAAACCCCTGTGACTTACATCGCTGCTTAGTTGGGTGGCTCTCTTAGCAACCTGATAACCTGGAGTGATCATAGCAGGAAAGCTGCCTTTGCCTCTCCTCGGCTCATATTCTTCTGTATACTGAAACTAGAAAATGAAATTGTTCTGTGGTTACAGAAGAACCCACCACAGCTGAATGTGATTTCTCTTGTAATGCCTGCTACCTAATGGTTATGTATCACTTTATTGAAAAGTAAACAAATTGAAGAATTCAAACCTTGTAAGTTTCTAAGCTGAAATTATTTCCTACATACAAGAGAAAACATTTCCCATTCACACTAATGATCTACTGCTAATTGGCCATATTGACTGGGTCACAACCCATTGTATGGACATAGACAATCAGTCATAATTCAGAAGTGATTTTCATCAGTCATGGAAATGCAGTCAATGAAAGGTCTAGTCTATGAAATATAGGACATCTTCCATCATGAGTTCTGCTCTACTGAGAGAAACAGCACTGCTTGCGAGATCAGGTCACCTCAGTTTGGTCAGTAGTTGAAGTGCTTCTCAATTACATAAATATATAAATGTATGATATCTAGTATGGACAATAGAACTGTTAAGTGGCTTTAATCACTTGCATGGTTCAGTATTGTTATTGACAGAAGTAAACATGTCAGTCTCTCCTATGGTAATATCTTACCAAAGACTAGAGTGTAGACACTCCAGAAATACTTCATGAGAAGGCTGGAGGTGAATCTTACCAAAGGCTGACTTTGATGCATTCTTAAGTCTTCAGGATATGATAGACCATGAAAATAAAGCTATTCCAAACATCAGTCCACTTACATCACTCAGAGTCTTCTCTGCCTGTGTTATCTTGACCATCTCAGGATCTGGGATGGTTCCTGAGTACCACGATTTTTCTCCCTCATAGGCAGCATAGTAGGCATTCTACAAAACAAAAATTAAATAACTACCAATCTTCACCCTTGTTTTAATACTCAAACAGCTGATCTGACAGAAAAAAAAAAAAAAAGCACACAGTGCTATGGAAGTGAAATTTACTCTCTGTAGACGTACAGCACAAGGCCCACATTCCACATATTTTCAGAAAATGCCAAGGCAGAACTTGTATAACAAGGACTGACATCAAGATGACAGGATCTAGGATCCTGGAGTGAGACTCAAATAACACGCCCTGGGAATCAGATCACTTGCTGTGAAACTCCAGTGCCAGGAGAGAGAAGGCACATAGAGTATGGCTGGGCATGCAGCAGTCCAAACAGTTAGCTGTATGGATACACAAATCCTTCCTCCTCTTCTGATTCTTGTATCCTAAGCTATAATTGAGCTGTGTTGCCTTGAAAAGTTCGGCCAAATGAGAAGCAATGGCTTTTTTTTCAGCACTGAAATGCTGTGACTAAGCCCCTAACACTGAGGACTGCCAGAGCCAATCCTTGCTCTCCTGCAGGCTAGTGGCTTGGAGACTTGAGGGATATTTCTTACCTGGGTAGCCAGTTGCTGTGCTTTATAGACACCTTCAATTTCTCTGGACCTTACATCCCATTGAAAGACTGATTTGAATTGTTCACCCTCTTCTCGATACTTTATCTAAAAAAACCCAAAAAGATAATTATTTGTATGAGTAGTTTATTAGCACATAATAAGACTCCTCTCCTTCAGAGAAGAACAAGAAGGGAGACAAACAAGGTGAAGATTGCATTTAGCCCTAAGGTCAAAACTCTGCTTTCTAGTCCACACCCAGCTTCTACCTAAGATTCCTGCTAATATTGGAGAGCTCCTGTAAAGGAGCAGTGTATTACACCTGAAATCTGGTATGACATTCCAAAAGGATAATTTGATATTTAGATAATACTTCTGGGGGAAATAATCTATGAGAATAATCTAAGAAATTTTAAGCAGGACATGTCAATGTAGCATTAGGTGAAAGAATTGTTACCAGGTGAGCAAAATTCTACTCTCCTATTTCCCTGCACAGTGTTTTCAAAGTATCCTAACTGTGTATATGTAAATGACTACTATATTTAGTTCTGGGTCATTATTTTTCCACTTCTACTTTTATCATGATAGCATATAGAAATCCAACTGAAATCACAGCTCTGTTATAGAACTTACCCTTCAGATGTAAAAACCCAAAGAGTAAAAAACTTAAACTGACTGGACAGAAATATTACGGAGCATATGTACCATTATTCCCATTTATAAATAAAGCACAGAGGTGCAGAGAGCTAAATGATTCATCTGCTCAGACAGAAATTCTGTGTTGAGGGAGTGAGTTTAATTTTTATCTCTGCATTCAAGTTGACGTCTCAACATAAGACTTAAGTGAGAACATCACATTAAGATTGAAGAAACGTTCTATTTTTTGCATCAGAAATAACCTTACGTATAAAGAACCAACAAACTACAGTAGCAAATGAAACCTTTTCCCAAGTTATCATTATTTTATACATCAGTATGAAAAAGCTTTCCTGCGCACAAAATTTCTACAGAAGCACTCCCTTTAAGTAGGTACTGCAGAATCAGCTCCTTTACTTTACTCTTAGTGATTTTCTCTCTGGAACAGAACCTCATTATGTGATTGAAAAGGACAGAAGGTGCTTTAGGTGAATAGAACAAGGGAAAGTGATCTTTGAGCTATAATTTTTCTGCCTGGTATATTCACATGCACTGGAAGTATCAGTCTCATATCACTGCCTAAAACCAGAAATAGAACCTGCAGTAATCCCAGTCTCATTCCTGACCAGATCCGTCACACACAGTTTAAAGTGTCATAGTCACTGCTGGAATAGTTCCGGCCCATGATATTGCAAAAAACTGATGCTTAAGAATTGCTGTACAAAATGACAAAAGATACAGCATCTGATGAAGGCTATTAAAGTACATCAACTTTGTACAGCTAACACAGAACATCAGAATGAATTTAGCATGCTATAATCTAAGAAGAACAACTGAATGTTGGCTAATCACATTAAAACACATTGCTTTGCCTAGTAAATATATTCACAAAACCAACAATACTACTTTAGAATACAAAAAGACGCAACATAGCGTTACGCAGGGAAGTGAGATATCTATCGATTACTGGCCGTTCCTGCATTTTTCATTCCATTTAGGTCTGAATTTGAAACCGAAGTGCCTGGAGGGAAACGATGTGGGATACCCAGGGATGGCACTGGGGCAGGCAGTGTGCCGTGAGCGCTGCTGGCCACCGGCCGGGGCACAGCAGCACAGGGAGCGAGAATTCGGCCAAGGGGCGTGGGAAGCACCTCATCCTCCAAGCGCCTCCAGAAAACCCTGCAAAGATCCCTGCACTTCGGGTTTACCTGCCTCGGGTTCACCAGAAATGCTTCACAAAGCATTGGTGAGAACTTCTGCCTACGTCCCATCTAGATATAATAATTTATTTGTTGTTCCATATCAGTTTCTGAAGAGATCACAAAGCAAGTAGGTCATTCTTGTTTCCAAAGGCTGCATAGCCCCTCTTATTTACAAAGTCTACACAGTTCTGGGCAGTTAATGCGAGCAATGATTCCATATAGATTCTCAGATATGGGAGGTGAAAAGCTCCTATCCATTTTTCCTTCTGAAAGCAGAAGCAAATTCAGATCTAACCTTTCTTTCTCATGAGTAATCACATTTAAAAAATTATGATTCAAACCCAGCTGAGGTCTTACTGCTCAAAAAAGAACACAGAGGGGTATGTAAAAATCAAATACCTATATTTATAAAGCAAGACACATTATCACAATGTAGAACAAAGACAAACACATTTGACCCTCAAGATTCTTACCTCGCTTACAATTTCCGACAGTTTTTTTGCATTCATATTTATTGGTGTGTCAAATACACTTGTGAACGCATTGTTTTTTGGGTTATGCCTGGAAAATGGAAAGTGTAAAAGGATATTAGGAACGTACCAGGCAGCCCACAAGAAAGGTTCTCTTTGAGCATTCAAAAACACAATACCAGCCTCCACCCCTCTATACATAACTTTTCCCCCACTTACACAGAGATCTCAGATTACATTCAAGTTATTATTGCATGGAGTAGGTGCCTAGAGCAAAATTAATTTTAATGATCGTCATATCAATGCTGTGTTTCTAATAACAAAAGAGAATAATAGAATAAAAAACAACTGTCATCTCTCCTTTTTCTGCTGACAAATTTGACAGGAATTGATCATTATAAAATAAAAAACTTCCTAGAACAAACCAACTCAAAAATCTGCATTTTATACATTTTCTTTATGATTAGCTCAACCTTGTTAACTCTTAACCACTGATTTGGAAAGCAGTGAATTTTATGGTTTGGTTTATTTTCTTCCCACAAGAGTGAAATGTAACTTAATTTGGTATCTTTTACCACTGGACAAATGAGGAAGCTTTATGTACAGTAACAAGTGTTTCCCATCATTTTTGATTCACGAAAACCCAAAGATATGCACCAAGGCACTAACAATACCTATTTTCACATCATGCATGGGGCCAGGCTGAGTCCAAACGGTGATGTTCTATTACATTAAAACTATTATTTTAATAAATAAATTACATTAATTAAAACTTTGTGCTTAAAAAAAAAGAGAAAGAAAGAAAAGGAAACACACTTACGCTTGACAGTAAGGCTTTTTCTCATGGCTAACAAAGTTGTTTACTGTTAACATCATCTTGCATACTTCACAGTGAAAACAGGCTTTATGCCACGTCTGAAAATACCACAAAACAGAAACCAAACTACATGATTTGTATTTCATTGTTATTCTGCTAAGTTTGAAATCTTAGTTTTGATCCTTACTGTTCATTTAATGAATTTGAAGCATTTTTTTCGAATACATATGTATTATTACCTCATTTCAGTTCTGAACCCAGCTATGAGTAAAGAACTTTTGGAACCGAGAGATTTGAACTGTGTTTAAAGCGCCAATCTGTACATTTATTATAGTCCAAAATGATAAAGAAAGAGAACTGACCTGATCTATACAGTTAATCTTCTCAGCAGGGTAAACCCCATAGCCACATCTAGCACACGGCTGCACATTCATCTTGAAATCCACAGAGTGAAAAATATATAGGTTTATACAAAAGGTTCAAAGAGTATGAAAGTGACTTTTTGGCCTGTGCAAAGCGCGCTCTAGACACTCCAGTCAGGGCCTTTTGCTGTGGTCAATGGCTCCCATTAAAGCTCTGAATTGAAGTCTGTTGCTCCTTTTGCTGACCTTCTGTTTCAAAGTCAGCTGCAGGCTGGCTTTTAAAGCAGCCAGTTAGTAAGAGCGGTTATTTTGGCAACTGTGTCAGTGCATAAGGGAGGGCAGCAATATCTTTCTCTAAATAGAAGAATGAACTCACAGAAACGAATCACGTCCATGTGAATGTTTGAGCCTGATCATTTAGTATTTCAGTTTTGCTGTCATAAGCTCAAGATGAAGAGAAAAGTATACAGAGCAGCAGCAATCTATCACAATTTCTCCTCACCCTGATATGCAAGTGACCTCATGAAGGACTACTGTGTATTTAGGAACAGCCTCACAGTAGAAGGAGGCACCACCAGAGATACAGGCCAGAGATGGGTTTGGAGCTTCCTGGCTCTTTGGTGGACCTAGAGGAGGTACAGCACCATTGTCCCAAACAAGTAATTATTTTTTTCCCCTTGATGCCAGCTCAGTTTCACCTTATAAATTACAGGCAACCAAGCAGAGCACACTCATTTCTCATATCTTTCTGTTTCATCAACCTGTCACTCCATCTCCAGGTGTAGGAGGATGCACAGTGAAACAGGGAGAGGCTCCTATCTCAAATAATTCTAAACATCATGAGTACAAATCCAAACTTCTATCTTCTACAGGAGAAACTTCAAAAAGGAACCATTTACTATTGCATAGAATGAACAAAGCAGCTGTTTAACAGTGTTCAAAATGAGTAGGCTGGCACAGATCAGAATAAAAAAATTCCTTCACCAAATAAAGATAAGGAATTATTATATCTGATATAACGATTCAAGCAAGCTATTAGGGTTGTGAAGTCATTTTTCTGAGCAAAAGAAGCTATTAAATTCTACCAGCTACAAATGGTCAGGATTTGAGATTTACATCTCACCTAATCATAATACCTCCAGTTGCAGGGCTGCATAACCCTGGGACACAGCTAGGAGTTATCTCAATCTGAGTAAAAGTCTTCTCAGACATCCCTGCATCTGCACCACTTCCCGTGCCTGCAGCAGTCCTGGGATATGGCTAAGCACTTTTCTATAAATTACAAACAATTCCATCAAAATAATTTCTGTCTAAACCTCCTGGGTATGCTTAGAGAGCCTCCTATTCATCTCTCCATGGAGATATGCAGTTCTGCTTAACTTATTATTACTACTTTTACTGAATGCTGACAATGTACTGGCACAATGTACTGTCAGCAACTGGTGTGCTGAAAATAGAGTCTCTAATCTGAAGAGCGGTGGCACAAGGTCTTGAAAACACTTGAGGCCTTTCAAAGTAATTAATAACAGTATATAAACAGATGTATTTTCATTTTTAAAAACGTCCACTAAACATAATTTCTTGTATTAAAACAACTGCTGATTTACCTCATGGTATTCCTTATGGGATAAAGAGCGATTTAGGTTGACCAAGTTACATCACAATAATATTTATCCCACTCACACCTGTGAACCAAATTAGTTTGGAACTCTTCCAGTTCCCCTCTCACACAGCTTTCCATCTTGTCCCAGATTGCCATTCTGTTTATGCAAGTGACCTATATTAGGGTCACAGTGGCCAGGCTGTCCCCTCCTTATTTAGCACTTGGCACACTACCAATTGCTGCCTCTTTGTGTTCACCTACTCGAAGAGTCACCATATTGTATATTTTCTAGATAGCCATAGTTGTCTTCACACTATCTGAATCCATGCTAGAGCCCCTATCTCACACTTTAACAAGAATAAAGATGCATGATCTGCTCCTGTCCCAGCACAGACAGCGCATTGCTTAAGACGCTCCTGAAATCAGTTTAGAGAGGTGCTGAAAGCAGAACATCCCTGAACCACACAAATCATAAAGACTTGGTAACTACAGAACAAATAATTTGCCCACGAGTCAGCTGAACAATGATCATTTGGACAGGGCTCCATCATGGATCATCAGTGAATATAGCCCTTATCTATTGTGCACCCAGAGAACATATTAGAGGTCCCTGAAAGGAACGAGACCATGTGTTCCTTCCAAGAGGCCTCTCAGACAGGTAGAAGCCCTTTATTTCACAGATAAATATTATTTCATTTCAAGCTATACAAAGACTGTTTTTTCCTTTTCACAGTAACAGATACCGCCAGGCTTGGCTGGAAGTCAGCAAATACATTTTTCAAGTTCTTCTGCTTCTCCCAAGTTACAGCATGTGCAAGAGGAGCAGCATGGTAAGACACAATGTCCTATACAGCCACTGTCTTTGCCAGCCACGCTACTTCCCTCGCATCCATTGTGCACCAGTCCTGCTGGAGTCTATTGAAGGTTTTCCTGTTTCTGAGCACCTCAAAACTGTCCTGTTGCATGGTTTGTTCTTCACCACCCTGGATTAAAGCTGAGCTGCTAACAGAAAAGAGAGTTTATTGAAAAATAAGCATTGTATGGTCTCATTACAAAGTACGCACTGCATTTTGATCATGCAAGGAATTAAATCACAAAACCGGTGCAAGTTTGTTATCTTGACAAATCTTAGCAAGACATTTTCTCTTCAGTTAAAAGCTCATTGTGGCTTTTTTCCTCCTTTAGTAAGGCCCCATAAAGGCTTTTTGATATCAATGAAAATCTTAAAAGGCTTTACTTAACAGTAGAACCTTAATCAATGTGGTTTTAAAAGTACTGTAGTTACACATAAAGTACAAGGAGGCAGTACCTTGAAAGTGCAAATTAGTAGGAAGAAACATTCTTACCTCTCCAACCTCCTTAAATTCATTGAATTAACTGCACAGAAAATAGGGAACGTGTCTGCATCCTCAATCTGAATCTAAAAAGCACACATTAGTTACACAAAGTAACCTCTTGAGAGACATTCAAGTCAGGGTCACCTCCTCTGTCACTTCTGAATAGGAGCTGTGCCCTTCCAACCACATGAGTAGCATGAAGCCAGACATCACAAATTATGGCAACCCAATCTTCCCACTGCTTGCAAAAGAAACCCCAAACCTGGTGCTGGTTCACTACACAATCTGGGAGTGTTACCCGCTGTTAAAAGCTGCCTGTAAAATTTCAAACACTAGACCAGCATCTTTATAACCTTTTCTGAATCCTGTGATTTAGTTACCTGGGTTCAGGGTCTTTTGCCTCAGTCTCTACATGCTAATCATATTTAGCATAGTAGCAAATCCAGCTTGCAAAAATATTGAAAGAAAGCTTGCAAAGATTTATCAACACCGAAATCTCCCAAGACTCAAAGAAAAACATCTAAAGAACCACTTTTCAAACTCGTACAGTTGCTTTTTACATTTTTGCTGTTTTGGAAACTAATCAACAACCGTTTACATTTCATGACTAAAAGGATTTATGCTTACACTTTCACTTTGTTGCCAGTGTCAGGAAAACCTGAGAGTGTAGGGATTTTGTAAATGCTTCTAACAGAGGAAGATAAAGTAAAAGAGAAATGGAAAAAAGAACCAACCCCAGAAAAAGACTTCAGCATTATAGAGCAGAGAAAAAACTGGTGAGGATGTGCTACAATTTAAGCTGAGTGACTGAAGAAATGCATGTAAAGCATGCACAGCATAGCCCATGTGCATACAATGAGACCACCAGTATCCAAATATGCCTATTTATCATGTATCATAGCATAAAAAAAAACCAAGTGAAAAACTCATAAAACATGGCATGTGCAACAGATTCTCTGTCTGATTACAGAGAAATTCCACCAAAACACATACACCAAGCTGACTGAGATGAATTATTCTATTGAATTCCATAAAGTTGTGGTGTGCCAAATCACACCACATTGCCCCCATATTCCTCACAGCATATCAAAACTATCCATCCTTTCGTGCAAAATAAATAAAAACCTAACAACTGCCATTTAGGACTGAAAACCCTGTGAGCTGCTAAAATCCTTCATCCTAAAAATGTCCCCACACCTGCCTCCCAGGTCACAGTAAAGCCCCATCCTTGTTTTCACAGACTTTGTGCAGGACACAGCAAACAATTATTCCAGACAGGTACTATTTAGTTGCCTCGAGCCTTCTAGTTTGTACCTGCCATCTACCTTTCAATTTCCAAAAGGCACACTCCACTGTCATCCTGCAGCTGCTTACACAGTGGTTAAACACTTATTTTCCGCAATGCAAATATCCAGTCAAAGGCTTCATTATTAGTGTTTTTTAGGGAGTAGAGTGAGTCTCCAGGGACAAGAAAAGGAATGCTGATGCTATAGATATCACATTGCTGGCTCTGCCCCCAACCAGTAATGCATATGGCCAGCCGTGCAATATTATACTTGAGAAGTTTTTTGCTTCCTGACCCTTCCCTAGGTGGCAATCACTCCACGCCCTGAAGCAAGATACTTCCTCATACTTCTACTCTTTTTAATTTCTCCCTTACTCCACACTGAAAACAAGTAAGATTTCACGGGGAAAAAAAATCATTAAAAAAACCCCCTAATACTGCATTAAAATTAACATGTACTGAAGAAAGGTATTGCAGCACACTGAGGAATCAAACTTTCTCTTTGTGAATGCCAGCTACCAACGTGAAACAAAACAGAAATAGAGATCTCATCAACCGTCTGAGTCAGAAGTTCCCATACCCAGTTCTATTAGTAAATTCTTGAAAATTGGCAAGGATTATCAGACCGCTTTTTTGATAGCAATACAATGATCTTTAGAAAAAAAGCCATTTCTAGGTCTGCTAATTTGGCTGTGATGACCAAATAGTAATTGATAAACATTTTCATCAAGATATATAAGAAAACAGCTCCTGGATTTCCTAGATAACCCCCATACACGTCACCAGGAAAGCATATCTTGATATTCTGAAGTTCAGGTGCCGCTGCCAGTTATCGCTGGTGATGGCACAGTCTCCCTCCCCTCCCCTGCATGTATTTACTTGAAGATCTATACATTTCCAGTGCCTCTGCTGCCCATGCTGACCCATTATGGATTTTGAAGCAATACTGTCTTCTTGAAAAGAAGCAGCTAACAGGTGGCACAAGAGGAACCATGGGATTCTGTTAGTTATATTTTTCAGGAGAAAACTTTGGCTGCATATCCAGCCAGGAGCTACAGGCATAACCCCACGAAGCAGAGCCTGGTCCCAGCAGCAGCACACAGAGAGCCTCACACTGCTCAGATGCTCCTCCACCACATCGAAGCAGTGACCTGTCGTGAAGCAAAAGGCTGTTTGTTACCATGCCTGTGTTTTGTGCCAATTATGAGGCAGTTACTCTGAAAAATGTCTCTTTGATGTAAATCTCTTCAGGTAGTGAATGTTAAACACCAGGCGCTGCTGGGTAGGTGTATGATTTTGTAGGATCGGAGCCTGCATCCAGGAGTAATTAGCAAGACTGTGCCAATCTTCAGTCCATGTAGTGGACTGCTGGGCCTGATGCAAGGGCTACACAGTAGGATATCATAATTAGCAGAGATGCAACACACAGAATAATTGGGAAGATAAGGAAATGCCACTGAAGTTTATACAAGGGGAAAAATTTCTTTAGATCTAGACAATCTCATGTCACCATGAAACTTAAGGCTCTTCTTTCTTGGGGGTGTAATGGAGCAGATCACAGCTATTAAAAAAAAAAAAAAAAGTGTTAATTTTGGTTTTGCTGTGATGCAGCCACTGCCTGGGAAGTGAGGAGGGTCTGGAGGCTGCACCCGAGACCCTCACCTGGGGAAGAGGGATGGGGATGGGGACGAGGATGGGGATGGGGACAGGGATGGGGATGGGCATGGGCATGGGGATGGGATGGGGATGGGGATGGGGACGGGGAAGGGGACGGAGAGAGGGATGGCGA
>JAWWTY010000001.1:58147892-58222695 GCA_035222235.1 Margarornis squamiger | reverse complement strand
TGAATAGAGGGGGGTAGAATACATAGCTTTGATCACCCCCACACAGTGATAACTGGTCCCACCTGCTGAACTAGGACGGGGTAAAGTGACCATTGAGACAAATGTATTGTGATCTTTTAAAACTCAACACTGCGTTATATTTTTTTTTCCCCTCAAGCTATATAGGACAACATAAAGAGAAATGCAGAGGGAAACAGAATACAATAAAATATGGAAATGCTTTGTCTAATAACTCTGTCATTCCTATTTCCTATTTGTGATGTCATTCAATTATTTGTCATGTTTTACCTCACTGTTTTGTTTTCAGAAAGACCCAGCACCTTTGACAAGTCGATAAAAACATTAATGTCTTTGAAGACATTAATATCTTTAAAACTATATAGAGGTGGTTTTCTGTTTCTGTAAATTCAAACCATGTTTTTTATCATTAATCATTATGCTCATGATAAGTGAAAATTATGAGAGAATATTTAAGATTTCATCCAGGAAATGTTTGCATAGCTTTACTGTGTGACTGCGTCAAGTCATCAGAAGCATTAAAAAGTTTTCTCTTGAATGACCTTTTCATATCCACAACCCAGAATCCATTCTTCTGTGTAACACATGACAACTCAGGTCAACTTTAATGTATTTCATAGGACTTGCACCCTTAAATTATCTCAGTCAGCATACTCTTTCCTGACAGCTGAAGGAAATGGCCAGGCACTCACTTCAGTGCAAACATTACATATTATTTTAATTTTCACCATAGTCACAGTAAATGGCAATCAGCAGGGGTGTAAAAAGCATAGAGTAGACCATCTTCTCTTGACCTGTAACAGGGTTTTTTTAATACATCAAATGTTTCTCCCAGCACTATTCTGTGCCTTTATGACTTCATAGGATTTCCTGAATTTAAGTTTTAACTACTCTGTTTCAGTCAAAAAAGTTTCAGAATTCAAACACTTGATGCAATTTAGAAAGAGGTTGCTCTTTCTAAACTGATATTTCCAAATTTTGTTCTTTCCTTCCTCTTAACAAAGTTTGTCTATAACTGTCAATCTTCAAACCCCCTCTGGGCTGGCATCTTCTGTCAAATGGTGGTGTCTCTGGAAGAGTTAGGAGTTAATCACACACAGGAAGAAGGAAGGAAGGAAGTGCCCTCTCTACTAGGCTATTGAAACCAGTAGCTGTGTATTTAAAACTCTGATAATGTACTTCTATTAAGGCTCACCAATGATGAGCGGTGGGATGATGTGCCAAAACTTGAGAAAACCAGCACTCATGGGATCCCTCAATCTGAGGTCACTTGGTCTGTTCAGCCTGGAGGAGAGGATACTGAAGGGACACCTCATTGCAGTCTACAGCTTTCTAATGAATGGAAGAGGAGGGGCAGACACTGATCTCTTCTCTGTGGTAACCCCACAGAATGGCCTAAACTTGTGTCTGGGGAGGTTTAGGTTGGATATTAGAAAAAGGCTTTTCACCCAGAGGGCGGTTGGGTACTGGAACAGGCTCCCCAGGGAAGTGGTCACAGCACCAAAGCTGACAGAGTTCAAGTGTTTGAATGGTACTCTCAGGCACACAGAATCACAGTGTAACTCTTGGGGATGGTCCTGTGCAGGGCCAGAAGTTGTACTCAATTGTCCTGTGTGTTCTTTCCAACTCAGCATATTCTGTGATTCTATGATTCTAACCATTAGAGGAATGAAGCATTTCTTCTATGAAGAAAAGCTAAGAGAATCGTGATGCATGGTCATGAGAAAGAAATTGGACAAAGGGAACAAGACACCCACACAGATGAACAAGTTGCTCCTGTCATTACTCAAACATAAACAGGAAATACACAGGAGATGGAAACAGGGTCAGACCACTTGGAATGAATATACAGACGTTGCCAGAGTACATGGAAATGAGGCAAGGAAGGCCTAGGCTCATCTATTCTCTGACAGTTCATTTTTATACATGTATGTGCATATAAACAGTTTGTGTGTGCTGACAACATATTCTTTCAGAAGGGACAGGCAGATTCTGCCTTTTCCTGACACTCAAGCCTGGAAACCAAGGTTTTCTGCAAAGATTTAAAGATTTCAATTCAATGTTGGCATATTGTCAATCCAAGACTATTCTGTTCTGTCTAGTAATGACCTACCATTCTTGTTCTTCTGAGTAGACCATTAACAAAATCAAGGAATAAAGACATTGTCCTATTTCACAAAATTTCTTCCCGAAGTGGTAAATGATTCCTTTATACCACTTGTTTTGTGTAATTGTATTTAACTTCACTAATCAAAGTAAATGGCAAGCACAGATCCTTCCCCATTTTCTTATTTCTGTGTTATCCTGCTTTTTGTCCTGAAGTACATCTGAGAAGAAGGCTGAATCAGGGCTGAAATCCTGGAGGGAAAAAGTGACAGGACATGGGTGAGACTTCTAGAAATCACACAGAGAAATAGATATGTATATATATGGAAAAGAAATAAAGATTCTATCTTGCCTTAAGACATGTACATTTAAACATTTTGATGATGTTTGCAGCATGAGCCACATTATTTTTTGATGCTTATCTTTATTAGCATGACTTCTTGACAAATGCCAGGTTACTGAAATACATATAATTTTTCAAGAGAAAATGACTACACTTCCTTGAGGCAGGCTTTCTAGGTACCTATCAGCTAGTCTGCTTTAACCTGATTATTAGTGATGAACCAGTAAGGCTGGAGGGAGAGAAGAACAGCATTTACTTTATTCAGGTTCTAGCATCAGAAGGAATTGGTTTTCTGCAGGCCTCAAAGGAAAGAAACAATTTGCCACTCCAGGAGATTTTTCAGACAAGCCTTTCAGTGACAAGCAAATCAGGGACAGAAGCAAGGCAGTACTGCTTGATATTAAAGAGGACATCAGTACAGTATTGACAGCTGTCTGGAAAATCATAAATAACAGGGCATGAAGCCTAGAGGCAGTTGGAAAAAAACCTCAGACAAATAAAACAACCCAACTACCCAATGCCCCAGAGGAACTGTGACAATATGAAAAGCTACTCTGTGTCTAGTATGAGAGACATGCAAAGACAAGAATCACTTTGGTTACCAATTAGCTGATTTAATTTCAATAAACCTTTTCATATCTCATCTTCACCGAATTTTTATGTGTTTTGTGACCATATTTGCCCTAGGCATGTGGAGTAAAACAGTAAGCAGATGCTATCTTCCAGACTAAATAAAACATTGCAGATATTGTACCACTATCAATTTATTGACATGGTCCCTTTTGCATGCATGTGGAAACACTCTGCCCATGTTGTTTCTGTCGACACTTTGCAGTCTGGGACACCTGACAGAGAAATAAGGCTTAAGATGTACAATGTTCTTATAGCTAGTCCTACAGCAAATTTGCAAGTATACTTAGCTTGTGGACCTCCGTAAATTATGGATGATCTTAATACAGAAAGTAATTGAGACTTCTTTAAAATCTGCAGTACAATTAAAGGGTATAAAATAATATATAAATGCTAAGCATCAGTATTAATGATTATTTTGTTTGCTTGTTTATGACTGTTCTAAGCAAGAAAAACAAAGGTATGGATATTAAATCATAATTTTGTCAATTAATTATATTAATTTATTTTGTTGCAACACTAAATTTATTTTTTAAGAAAAGAAAGAAGCCAGAGGGAAGAAGATGATGTGGAGTACCAACAGTTATGTCCTGAGTCAAAAAAACTTTTTAATGAGGTATTTTAATATGAGATTGAATAAGCTTATTATGTATCTTCTGTATTTAAAAGTTCGTTTAACTACATCCTAATTTCAAATGAATGTATAAAAAAGAAATTTCAATTCAGCAGAAAAGTAAAATGTCATTTCACATTGATATCACATTGCTCTGAGGGGATTTGCTGTCAGTGGATGAGCTGAGGTAGCTGAAGTCATGGCTATACCTCTATCATTAGACCCATCCAACTTGATGAAATGGTCAGAAGATCAATAGCAGATATTAATTAGACCTATGGTATTCAGGAAATAATTAACTTGCATTAAGAATAAATTACTTTGATAAGCAAATTAAAACAGTGTTGTTCTAGGCATATAAGGAAGTTTATGGGGGAAAAAAAAACAAACAACCAAACAAAAAACCAAAAACCAAATGAACAAAAAAAAGGGCAACAATTAATGTCTATTAATTAGAAATATTTTTTAAAACTGTTATTAGTAAACTGCAAATTCTGCCCTGGCCCAATCCCCCAGTTTCACTGTAGTTATGTCTGCTTGCAGTGTTTAGCCAGAAATCCATTTCAGTCATTTCACCGAAGAAATCAAAGTACAATGTTATTTAATTCAAGGGCTATCTGTGGCCTTTGATATGTAAAGATCCTACAGGTTAAAACTGTTCTGTTCTCCTTAGCAAGAAGTTTGGGGAAGAAAAGGAGAAGGTCAGTAAAGTGAAAGTTCATGGACAAAGGGACCTGATTTTTTCAGGCCATGCCTGGACTTTGTACAACTAGTGCTGGTGCCAGGCAAAATTGTTTATAATAAACTGAGAAGTAAAGAACACACCAAGCAGAGCCTTGCCTACCTCACTGTTGCCTTTAGCAATCTCTGGTCTTTCTAACAATATGCTTTTCAGCAAAATCCACCAAAGCATGAATCGCTTTACTGGTCTTCCATATCTTCTCAAAAATGAAGAGACAGACAAGCCATTAGGGGATATGACTATAAAAGAGGTAGTTCTGAAAGAGGTTGTTGTTGGATTTTTTTTCCTGCGATTTAGATGATGATGCTCTATGGTCATTTGTATCCTTCTGGCTCCAACTGTAACTCTTTGGATAGGCCAAACTGTACAACTGCTGTTAATACAGCTCAGACCACACACTTCTCACTTAATAGCTGCAAGTGCATCGAAGTTCCTCACTGAAACTCATTAGAAATTCACCCATCCAGTCAGACAGGCATGTGTGCAACTTTCTTCTGAAGAGCAACCCAACAGAAGGGGATGGGACAGCTCTGGTGCTTATGTTTGTGCATGTTTAAGTGCTTTGACAATTTCAACATAAAGTATGAAGTACTTTTACAGGAGTCAAAGTGAATTAGGCAAGCAGTGCCAGGACAGTGAAAGACTTTTTAAAGTAACAGGAAAAAACATGCAGAAATAAAGAATAAGAGTTGCCTTGCAATACAATAAATCAGCTTGCGGGGAGATTCCATTTAGACATGTGTCACTCAAAGGCAAATACATATCACCAGTACAGATAAAAATGATACAGGTGGCCTTATAGAAAAGAAATTCCGGTCTTGCATTAAAAAGCAAAGCCTTTGTTGCTGCTATTAGCAACTTGATTCTGTTCCTTGATTTGACAGAAGTTTCAGTCACGCACTGAGATTTGGGGAACCAAAGATACTACCCACTCATTTATACTCAAATTATTGTACTCAAATAATTGGCCCTGTGATACAGGATATAAAAGTCTTTCTATCTCTGTACTACCTATATCTTTCATAGTAAGTAGACAATTGCTGTAGGTCCTCTGAAGTTTCTGACTGCATTTTTCCTTAGGGTCATTATTTTCTTAAAACTGTATTTCCTTAAAGCAGTTTTCTTAGTTCATTAATTAGCATACTCTTTGACTTGTTTCCTCCTAGTGATCTTTATCCTATTGCTGTGTATGAATGTTTGTGCACATGCTGTGTTTAGTAGCATTTTTACTCTCTGCTGAGACTCGTTATTTGGCAGATGAATGCTGGCATGCAGGATGATTTCTCTGAACTTTTCAGAAGTGCAATTAGCATATGACAGTGGTATAAGGGGTTCCACTCTAGTGAACCCCCTGAGCCACTCTTCATCGATGTGCAAATTTGCAGGCAGCTTGGCATAATTACAGTTTTGCATAATTATGAATAATTTTTTGTTTATGGAGGATTAATGCATGAGATGTTATTACCATATGCAAGGGGTTACCTTTCCAATGGAAAGGAGATAAATGTTTATGAAGGTATGTTGTATGAGTTTGGTAAATATTTGCCAGAAGATGAATATGTATAATTCCCTATGTGCAGTGCAGAGAATATTCAGAGATACTAATCAGTCTTAGTGACAGTATGGGACTAATGACATTTCACTTGCTATGAGTTGTAAAGGCAAACCCCATCTACAGAATGACCTGCTGCTAAAAAACATAGAAATCACGTAAAGAGTGATGCAAGATCCTGATGGCATAGCTCCATTAGATGGTTGTATCTTAGTAAGCTTCCCTTTTAATCTGCATGATTTGGAGAGAAGTCCTTTCCTCTTTGTTTTGGTTATATATCTTGCACTGTAATTAATGGTCAAATGATGTGTGAGGGAATTCATAGTGGAGTCTGATTTTTTCCTATACTGTCATTAAATCAGGAATTGAAATGCACTGTAGTCTGACTGTGCTTTCGTCTGTGCTGATAGCAGTCATAAAAGACTACTTTTTATTGTAAACTACTCTCCAAACAACCAAGTATTAAGTTAATATTTGTCTTGTTCTCTGCATCTTAAGTTCATGCATCTTGATAATTGATCCTTCCAGTATCTAAAAGTGGGCCTACAAGAAATCTGGAGAGGGACTTTTTACATGGGCACGTAGTGACAGGATGAGGGAGAATGGTTTCAAACTGAAAGAGAATAGGTTTAGATTAGATATTCGGAAGGAATTCTTTACTATGAGGGTGGTGAGGTACTGCAACAGGTTTCCTAGAGAAGTGGTACATGTCCCATCACTGGAAGTGTTCAAGGCCAGGTTGGATGAGGTCCTGAGCGACCTGGTCTAGTGGGTGGCATCCCTGACCATGGTGTGGGGATTGGAACTAGATGATCTGTAAGGTCCCTCCAACCCAAGCCTTTCTATGATTCTATACTTTGTCAATCACTTCATTCAGCCTCTGCAGTATTTTTTTTTTTCTGCCTAGGGCAACAAAGCTTAAGATATCATATAGAAGGAATGTGTTGCTGTATTCATTTATATTACTTTCTCAGCCTCACATAGTTAAATCTGAAATCTCTTTGTCTGTTTTGATTCAGTCTGACACAGGGCTGTCAATCCCAGAGTACTGTTTGCTTATACCTTCAAATTGTCTCTTCCATTATCAACCTGCAGAGTCTACTTTTTCCTGTTCATATAGTCCTTTTGATGCTGTTACGAGAAGACAATGGAAAGATTGTCTTTATTTTTTTAAACATTTATATTAGTTTACCTGTTTACCCATCTTCTTTCACAAAGTATTAAAGCAAAATAGAACATGCCATTTGAAAACTTTTTCTTGCATTTGAAAAATGTGCCTTGCAACACAGAATGTTTGTTATATAATTGCTTAGTTTTTCTTCTAACAGTTTTGTTTTTCTAACATTTGTTCCTATCTCAAATTTGCATTGATGCTTAGCAAACCACAGTAAAAAGTGCTTTCTTTTGAACAGCCACAAAGTGTTTTTAACTGAAACAATGTCAGAAAATAGTTATTTGTCCAAATGTTCTATATTTCTATATTTTTTCAAGGAAAAAATAGAACTTGCATGTTAAAAGGACTTTGTTAATTATTATTTTTCTGAAAAAAATAATACTGTTTCAGCTTTTAAAATGTTTTGATATAAATCTCCTGTTTATTTCAATTAGTCAACAAGAAGTCTCACAGTGCCAAAGAAATAGTTTGGTTCCAAAAGGCAAGTATACAACCTTGTTGAAACATAATTTCCATTTATCTTTAAAAAACAACAGGCAGTGGTGACATGATAAAGCTGAAGCTAGACATTGGGTCTTTTTCAGGACAATGTTGAGGCCATAAGAATAATTTCAGCATCTCAGACCACTGAAAATTTAGGAGTGAACCTAAAAAGCCAGCAGAGTGTAAATTTCCTTAAGATGGATGAAACTATCATTTTCCTAAAGCCATAAAATAACTTCCAAGATCTCATGATCTGCAAGGATAAGCTTGTTCCTTTCATTAAAACAGCCCAACTGTGGGTAGAAGCAACAGGTAGTGAGTTGAAAGATGTGCTTTAACATAAGTTTGCCTTGCACTTTCTGTGATGAAATTGAGTAATTTTATTTCTAGGATCCACTGACTCATATTTTAACACAACTAAAACAATCTAAAAAAGTTCAAGAAAATAAGAAAAGTAAATACAGTAGTTTAGGTCAACTGATGTAAAATTATTTTTATTTAACAAAGTTTATGGCTTTCATTGCCTTTTACATCCCAGTAAAATCTAGTTAAAGTAGGTATTTATGCTAGATGTACAAAAATAAATTCTA
This sequence comes from Margarornis squamiger, assembly GCA_035222235.1. NCBI lineage: Eukaryota > Metazoa > Chordata > Aves > Passeriformes > Furnariidae > Margarornis > Margarornis squamiger. Next base: position 58,214,444 of record JAWWTY010000001.1, on the reverse strand, counting down.
TTTAATTTTTCCTCAAAGATAAATAAATTACAAGATTTTTACATTTGGTCTTTTCATCAATTTAGGGGAAAAAAAAGGCAGAGATATAGATAGTTACTTTAGAAGCTCCATGAATTGTCTTTATAGTAAATATGTATCATCAGCAGAAAAGTGAAAGGGCTGGATTTGTTGTTTTGGAAGGAACATAAAGAAGAAAAGAGTTTGTTAGTTCAAGAAAAGCACTGTGTTTCCTGGGTTTCCTATGGATGAAATCCCTCACTTCTTGTTAAGGTCAATGGGCCTCTGCTGTCATGACTAAATAAATCTGACAGCTAACTGACTCTGAGACAGCAAATTTATTATAAGGTTTAAAGAACTTATAACAACTCCTCCTGTCTCACAGTTAGCAAAACTAATGCATCAGATGTTCAGCATCTGCTGTGTGGAACTAATGACATCCATCATGATAACACATAAGACTTCATATTTCCTCTTATTATGATCACAAAAGATAGCACAGCTTCAGAGAAACAGTATGCCACATCCTTACAATGGATAAAATGACATCTTTCCTCTGAAGTACACGGGGTTACACTGAATTGGGGGGTTACACTGAATTGGATCATCTGAGAGCAATAAAATTTGACTTTAAACAAAGTTACCAGACAGTACCTTCTTAGGGAGATTGTTGTTACTGGATTCTGTGGCTTTTGTTTGGTTTTTTTGAGTTATTTTTTTTTCCAATGACAGAGTTAGGTCATTCATCTCTTCAGAATTTTACTTAGGTCTTTAATCTCCCTCTGAATAGCTGTCAGATCACTGCAGGTTTTGACTATTTTTCAGTTGGCTAGAGCTATGACAAAGCAGAAGGAAGCTCATCTGTTTTGTTGCCTCTGCCTCTCTACTGACCATCTTCTAGAAAGTTGTCATTACTAAACGGATTTGTCCTTCTGGATCTCCCTGTAGTTTGTAAATGTTGTTATGAAACTTGAATGGTTTATAACATTATAGATACAAAGTCAGAAACCCAAAACCCATTATGGTTAATAAATAATTGTGCCTGACACTCTTTAAGCCATATGCTAAGTATTTACATTAAAAAGTTGTTTTTTAAAAGAGGGGTTTGGGGAAGCTGTAGGGGTTTTCCACGTTTTTTTATTTCACTGCATTCCTGCCACATTTACATTCATTAATACTGCAATCCTATGAATACACAGAGACCATACATAGTTCAGCAACATTTTGATAGGTCACAGGTAGGGTGACTTGCTCCAAAACTTTGAATAGCCACTCCAGGTTACTATAGTGTTCTTTTTGACACCTAGATAACTGCTTCAAACCTAGCTCAAATTAAAAGACAGCGATGTCTTAAGCCATTTATCATAATTTGTGAACCTCTAACTAATACACTGTGAACAAGTTTCTCTCTAATAAACAGGTGCTAATTAATTAATACCTGTAATCTTTATCCCTTTCAAAGCTTCTCCAGTCAATTCTACGAGAAAGAGCTTTGTGGCTAAGCAGTCAATAGCATGGCATGCTCAGCCTACAAGCAAGCTTTCCAGATCAAACTGTGACGTGCACCAAGAAGACTGGTGCTGTAATATTGAAGGTTATGATAGGGACAGATATACAAGGGCAGGCAGTATTTTAAGCACACATCATTTGTTTCCAAGGCATCCAGCTGTGAACTTTTCAAAAGTAACATGGTATTCAGAATTCTTGAGTTTTTACAAATTCTGTAAAATTCAGCTTGAAACCTTTAGAATTGGGCCTTAAATACAGAATAAAGAACTTGTAGCACTTGAAGCTAAGATAATATGCATATTGCAAAATTGCAAATCTCTTTTTGCTGAGCTTTTAGAATATATTTCCTTTTGCATTTTAATTTTTCCTTCTAAATAAAACCAAAAACTTTTGTGAAAATTATAATTTCTTATTTCTACCATTTCTTATTTTCTTATTTGTTACTTCTAACAAAAATAACCTCCTGGGATTCCTGTCCACCTCTCCAAAAGTACTAAGTTAAATGTTAATGCAGCAAGTCCTAAGATAAACAGCACTATTGAATGATGACTGCTAAATTCCCCATAAGCCCTGAATTATAAAAATATGATTGTAGAAAAATTTTGCATCATCACAATTAGACACACAAGGTTGCTCTCTGTAGTCACTTTTGATTCATGCATTTCAAACTGAATTGAAAAAAAAAAAAAAATCAACACAAAAAAACCCCAAAGAGTTCTTGTGCTGCAGGTTGGGAAAGAGCTAAAAAAATGCAATGTGACACACCGAAGAGCACTAAACCAAATAACAAGGCAGAAATAAAATTGAGGTCACCTGGGCAGTAGTCTAGCATCTGTATAAGGACTATCCTTCCTCTCTCTTCCATGTACCTATTCCAGCAAAATTATGAAAGAAAAACAGCTTTTTTAAAGTCTTGAATATTCTATTATCTAATTAGGCAAGTCCCTGGTTAGCTGCCATTGAGATCAGGAATACAACTATTGAAAATAGTAGAGTTTAAAGAGCTGTTGTGAAGGCTTGTGAAATGCTTAGGAAGGACATTGGGAAACCTGTTTTGTTGTCCTCTTTTAACCTTGGTCCTTCAACAAAACAAGAGATCATTTCAGCTTTAAAAGAGGAAGGATAACCATGAAACCAGCAAAAAGAGTGTTTTACTTGACAGAAGTGTTTGCCTTTTAGTACTGAAAAAGTCCTTCAAGATGGATAGGATGTATTTCTATGAGAAATGCAGGAGGCAATTTGACAAAATTAGCAAAGCTCATAATACCTTTACTAAAAAATATCAGCTTCAGCAAAATTTATGGACTGGCATGAACGTGACTCTGATAGAGCTCAACATGTTTGTTAAACGCTTATCATTCAGGACCAGTTTCAGATGGAACAATGGGAAGAAATGCTTAAAATGGAACATTTTCCAAAATGGAGGACATTATTGTTCTTACAAGGAAGCAATTCACTTTCCTGATGGAGGACTTTATTGTTCTTACAAGGAAGCAATTCACTTTCCTATGAAATACCAAGAGTCACTGGTGAAGGCAGAAACCCTGACGCAAATAGTGACAGATTACTGTCAAATCTCATGTCCTCAGATTCTCACTAGTTTAAAGTACTTTAAACTAGAAACCTCACTGATATAGGAAAGACGTTTCACTCACATTTTCCTCATTCACATTCAGCTGAAATAAGCTGTTGATGCCTCACGAAGTGAGAAAAAGAAAGGGGAGTTAAATCCATTCAAATTAACTCAGCTAATGCATGTTGGACAGCCTCAGGTTATTAAGAAACATTACTGTATTGTCTGTTCCCTCTTAACTGAAGAGATTTCATAAAACCTAAGTTAAAAATATTCTCCATTTTTTCCCTTTTCTTTGCTTGAATGCCAATTTACAAAGCATCATATATGCAGTAAGATGGCATGCAGAAAAAGTGGGTGAGACCAAACTAAGGTGAAAAGGGAGGAAACATGAGTCTTTTCTATACCCTTACTGGGAAATAATATGACAGTTCTTTTTTAAGTGTATTTTTGTACTTGAAGTTGTTTTGTCCTTTACAGAGGATGCATGTCCTGAAAAAAAATCTCACTTCTTATATTTTCTGCCTGTTTGATATCAGTTGTTGCATCTAGATGACCTGTCAGTGATAAGTATGAGCTTATGCTGATGTGCTTTGCACTTGGGAAAACTTTCAAGAAAAAGACTCACATGGGAGTTATTGTGGATAACTTAGTGGAGACATATACTCAAGGTGAAGAAGTGAAAAACTAAACAGATAATTGAATAAAAGAGGCACAAAAGAGTAGAGAAAAAACTGTAATCAGACATCTTGGGTAACAGGGCCCCTGTTTATGCCTTTAAAAAGTATGGAATGGAATTAGAAATTAAAGAAGTAATAACAATGACCAGCAGTATTAGAATTTACATATATAAAATTTCCTGTGACTTGACCAAACCCTCTGGAAATTGCTTAGTGCTTTTGCACAGTCTCAGAAAAAATCAGAGAACAGACTACATAACTAAAAATTGTAGTTTTCCTGCACAATCTTCCTTTGTTTTTGAAGTGAAATACTCTTCCATATACCCAAGTCAATAGACAACATTTCATTTCTTTCACCATTGGAAGTTTTCCATCCTTCAGTCCCTCCAGCCTACCTTTGAGAGGGGCACGCTGGAGTAAATGAAGTCAAAATGCAATGCATTCTTTGCATTTCTTCCATTGCCCATCCATTTGCTGAGATAGAAAGGTACAATAGTCTTCCAAATCCCAAAGAAATTGGTCAATTGAAAAGGACACAAAAAAGCGTAACTAGTCTTTTAGTCCCCTTTACCAACACACAGATCTAGCTAAAGTTAACCTCAAAGGCCATTCTTCAGTCAAAGTCAAACAGAATGGCTTTCAGCAAAATTTCTTTCTCTCCCTCCTCAGGTTCACTTGCATAAGTGTGAGCATAATGTCTTATTTTGTATTTCTTGGGTCTTTTTTCACCATCTTCTCTGATCATTTCTTTTTTCCTAAGCCTTAAGCAATAGATCTGCAATATACAGACAGGCACATCTGAACGTGCAGCTTTTTGGAAAGTGAATGCATATATTGCTTTATGAGTTATTGCCACTTATTTCTTTCAAGAAGGAAAAAAGGGGAAGGACATTATATCACAATCTTTAAGTCACATCTCTTTAGTCACAATTACAAGGTCTTTGATAACACTTTGACATTTTTATGGGATGTTATATGCAATAATCAGTGCCTCCATGCCTCCTCTGTGCAACATATTATTAAGCATGGAATAATCCTTAACTTGGCCTGTTTTGAAATACTCTTTCATTTCTTTCTCAAAGCTTTAGATATCATCACAGAAAAACACTCTGCCCTTAGTTAAATAAAGTCACTCTTTTGCCAACCTCAGTTCACACTTCAAAATTTGTAAAAATATATGGTGATTAAAAAAAAGGAGTCATGTTTTGTACAGTGACCACAGTGTTAACTCGGCTTATCACAAAGCTGTTCCTTCAAATGACATTCATACATGAGACAGTCAATCTGAAAAATACCTACCTATGTGAACAGGCTTTCTAAACTATTAACCTATTGTACCTTATGGAACAATAATCCAAATAAAATTGCAAATGCTGAAATGCAGACGATTAGAGTATTTTTGTTGTTTATTTAAATATCATAATTCTTGTCGATGAGCACTGAATTTGTATTCTTAAAAGACATTAAGAGTCCTAGTCTTGGGCAGATATTCCCCATTTATCCACAAATTATCAGGAATACTAAGAGTATCTTTGAAAACTGACTGACTTTTCCTGAAAGTGCTATGAAAGCTTATTCTGGAAGGAAGGGAATTGTTAAAACACTGTTTCTAGTAGCAGGAAACTCTTGGAAAGACTGACCAGAACATTCTGTAACTCTAGTTTTTTCCCCAGGAGGTTTCCAAAGGAGATCTGTTCAAGCCCTATCTCTACCAGTGACTCTTTGTGTGGTCTGGGAAAGCTATTATATCTTTACTGTCCCTTTATGAGTAAAGTTAGTGAACATGAGAGGGATTTTTTATTACTTTTTAACCCTCATGGAAAATGTCATTATAACAGTGATCACTTTTGCTTATTTTTGTCTCGGCCAAAAGTTTTAGGGAACAATTTTAACTTTCCTTCAAAATTAAGTATTTTTTCAGATTAAAAATTCTAAGCAGAGACATTTTAAATTAGAAAATAAGTTATGGGTTTTCACTTTTTTATGAAAGGCTCTCATTTATAAGCCATGTCATTACTTTCTGCAGTGGTATTCATTCAGCTGGAAGACTCCTTCACTTCAAGAAAAAAAATAATGGAAGTTTTAAAGTGATCTCCTTATATTTCGTTTCCATTTAAGACTAAGTTTTTTGGAGTACAGGTTTTCTAACACCTTTTGTTTTTCTTGCACTGAACACATTGACATTGCAATCCGTTTTTGAAATTCCTGCTGCTTTGCTAACAAAAATAATTCCTACTGTGTTCACTGTGAAGCCAGAGAACTGCAAGGACACCTGAACTGGAATCACCAGCTAACCACTTAAGGCATATTAAGCCTGGCTTGCACCACTAACAATACCTTTTTGAAAATCATGTGATTAGAGTAAGAATAGCATCCTTCCTGAATTGCTGGAAGGTTTTGTTTATTGGGGGGTTTATGTTGTACCTTTTAAATTAAAAAACAAACAACAAACAAAAAAACCCATAATATAATAATAATACTCAAAGAAGCTGAAAGCAAGTGTGGCATACAGAATGAACCTGGCAACTTATATATCAGAAATTGTGGGCTTCTCTTCATTTTATCTTTTTTTTTTTTTTTTTTTTTTTTTTTTGTCTCTTGTGGCAACATTTTCCTTTAGTTACTCTCTAATAAATGAGATTATGTAAATAATGCCTTTCCAGAATGTCTTACTAGTTTTCAGTCCTTTCTTCTTTCCTCAGTAACCTCCCTTTCTCCTTCTTAACAGCTTCAGAAAATCTGAGTTTGGGCTAGAGAGAAATGCAATTGAAGTGCTTAAAGAAGGTAGAAAGGTGAAATTCTGAGCTGGTCTGCTGTCTTTTTGCCACAGTCCCCATCCAGAAGTTCACATAGCTTCTACAATGTCTGAAATACCATCTGTTGATTTAAATTATCTTTAGAGAGTATTCTCCTAAGCGACAGCATTTAACATTTTCTTAAGACAATGAAAGTGTAAAGCAGGAAGATGTTACTTGGGTTACTTTACATCCTACCAGTGGCGAGGAAGGTAAATTGCTCACCTCACTGCCACACAAATGGGGAATTCCAAGGGAAACAGGGCAATACAATTTGCAATTTTTTTAATGTAGTTCTCTAAAATTAAAGCTATGGAGAAAGTAGGCCTGGATTAAATTTATCACTTACCAATCTTCACAGCCTTGAAGAAAGGAAATATCCTATCCTATTTTGCATCTCTTCAGTAGTAGGGTCACATTTCAGTGACATTGTAGACTTTTTTTAGTTTATATCTGACCCCTCTATAAGGAAGCAGAGAGTTAGAAAGTTGTATCATATAAAGTAGGAAGATCATTAATTTCTTTTACAAGAACACAAGAGTTTGCTTGCTTCTCTTCCTCAACAGCTTGGTCACTTCTTAAAGCAAAAGATCTTAGCATGAAACAGCATTTTGTTTTGCTAAAATACTATATGATATTAGCCAAGTGAACAATTACTAGCAAAACTGTCTCACAAGCTTTGCTATTTCTTTACTCCAATATGTGTCTAATCATTTTGTGTCTCCTACTCATCAACTTGCACATTTTTGCCAGAGAGTGTTATAAATTTGTTTGAAGTGTCTTGGGCCCAAAACAGGAGTTTTGATACTGTTCAAGTAAGTACCAAATAATATTAAAAGAAATTAATTTATGGGTTTATTAATTGTACAATATCAGAAAATACCTCTCAAGAACAAATGGCACTCTTTCAAGATCCAAAGTACTAATCAATCTCAAATTTTGCTGAGTTCAGGCTCCACAGAGGAGACATGAGAGAGTGAAGGCATCAAAAATCAATAAAATGGAAAGTCTACTGATGCAACAATCATGTAAAAGATTAAGAAAGATAAAACTAAAAATGAAGGCCTGGAGACAGAGGGTGAAGGCTAGAGAATAAATTCAAGTGAAAACAATAAACAAATATAGTTGTCCAAACTTGAGAGTGATAGAAACTGCTTTATATTCCATCCTGAGTGTATGCAAGAAATTAGCAGATTTTCATAGAAGATTTTATACTCTCTACCACAGCATAACAGCAAACTGGGCTTGCTAAATGAGATGGCAGAATGTAGATTAGTTGAATATCTCATGCATATGCTTCCATAGCTACTGCTTTTCATGCCAAACTTCTCTAAGTTTCATTGAATGTATTCATTTAACGACATAGTCAAAGAACTGTCTAAAAAATAAAACCCCAATTACTCCGTGACAACTAGACCAAGGCTAAATCTACGGATATTTCCATACAAATATGATAAATCTGAAATTAACACTTGCAAACAATGGAGAAGCAGCAGCTGGCTGTTCCATGAGGGAAGGGGAACTAAGGGTGACAGCAGAGCAAGGCAGGCATGCCTCACTCCAGCAAAGGGGAGAAGAATCAAATCAGGTTCTGCCAGTGACCACCATACAAGACCAAAGGAAAGTCCAAGATCAAGCTAGGAAGTCAGTGAGACAAGCAAAGGTCTAGGAACTTATATATAAACATGTTCTGAAGAAGCCTAATGGTACAAAAAACTTGTTAAAAGAATTTAGAACCAGGATTTTAAAAGAGACCATAAGCACATAGCCTGGGTTTTCTAAAGGCTCTGAAAATTTCCCTGGCTGAGGCAATCCTAAAGAACTTGTAGATGATAGGACACGAGAGAACATCTGACGATAAGTACATCATTGAATAAAAAGAAAGCTTTAATACTAAATAGACAATTTCACACTGCCTGACTGTTTACACTGGCTTTTTACTGTACTGTACAAAGTTTTATGTTATGGGATATTTCAATAAAATTCAAAGTTGATAAACCCACCCTATATTGGGAAAATAAGGCTACATACACGATGGTAGTCTCCAAAAGACCTGTTTTCAGTGAGAAAAATACATTCAATTCAATGATGACAACTATCATTTCTCCATTGTACTAGACAGTCCATAAACTCAAAACAATAGATAGTTTTGGTGCTTAACTGCTTCCTGAGGTATCATTCTTTTCTCCATGACAGTGGGCAGTTGAGTAGCAATCTGAAAAATTCTGTTGGCAAAACAGCAGAATTGATAATTAACAGTGGGAACAATCTTTTTTGCATCCCTAACCCCACCTGGCTGCCCACCATTTAGAAGAGTCTGCTGTATCTTACTATACAGACATAATAATAAAGGCAAATAAGATAACTTTCACAGAGCCCTGTCCCCCCGTCTGCTCTCAGCAGAGTAAGTGATTTAAGATCTGTTTGAAGACTGTATATCCTCTGCAAGGGTAAGTTAGCACAGGTCACAGATTTTGGAGTTGAAAGACAAAGTGAGGAGAGACGGAGTAAGGGAAAGCAAGATGCATAACAAAGTGTATTTAAAGCAAACATTCTATAGAAGGAAAATATTTGTAGCAATTACTAGGAATGCTATATGCGTGTACCTCCTTTAGAACTAGACACACTTATTTGTAAACATATTTTTCAATAAATAATCCATTTAACTGTACAAAGCTGTACTTTTCTACAGTTTTTAAAATTTGGAATTGATCTGCTGCATTGAAATGCATGTTTTTGGCTAACGGGATAAAGCTTACTCTGAGCTGTGAAGAAAAAATTCTTATGAAACTAGGAGTTAATTAAAAAATAATTTTCATCTTTGGAAAAGGGTGTTTGAAAATATTTACATCATAGTATTTTATACCCATGGGTTCTGAAATGGAATTGCAAGCAGTACTTATATGATTTTCATGTGAACTGAAAATTTCCTTCCTCAGTTACTTTTAACTAGGAAAAAAGTTCTGATCCCCATATTTGCTTCCAGCAGCATAGATAGCTGTGCCTCATCCATAAATGACCTTCTTGAATGGCACCTTAATTTCAGAAGTTAGAGAGATGAGAAATAAGATAGCTTAATGTTGCCAGCCAGCAGGCAAGCCCCACACAGCTGCTCACTCACTCCCCCACTAGTGGGATCAGGGAGAGAATCAGAAGGGTAAAAGCAAGAAAATTCATGGATTGAGATAAAAACAGTTTAACATGGAAAGCAAGAGCCATGCACACAAGCAAAACAAAACAAGGAATTAATTCAGTGTTTCTCATGGGCAGACAGGTGACCTCCAGGAGAGCAGGGCTCCATCACACATAAGGGTGACTTGGGAAGACAAATGACATCATTCCAAACATCCCACCCTTCTTTCTTCTTCCCCCAGCTTTATATGCTAAGCATGACACCATATGGTATAAAATATTCCTTTGGTCAGTTTGGGTCATCTATCCTGGCTGTGTCTTCTCTCAAACTCCCATGCATCCCCAGCCCCTTTGCCAGTGTGACTAGAAAAAGCAGAAAAGGCCTTGGCTCTGTGTAGGCTTTGGTCAGCAATAATAAAAACATCTCTATACTACAACACTGTTTCCAGCAGAAATTCAAAACACAGCCCCATACTAGCCACTGTGAAGAAAACTAACTCTACCCCAACTGAAATCAGCACACTGAAAAAACCATCCATATCCCAAAGATAGTAGAGATTTTTGACCTCACTGAACATGAAGTGCTAAAATAAGCAAGACAGCTTGACACAGGGCATAATGAGCAGAGAACTTTGCTACTTCTTGGATGAAAAAGAGATTTAATCTCCCTTGCTGGCCATTAAAGTGAATAAAAAGGAAAGTTTTAATATTTGTCATTTGAATGAAGATCCACATGCAATAAACAAAAGACAGCTACAAGGAGCATCAGCTGCCAAAAAGAACCTGTGCATGGCAGATATGGGACTTCACTGGAGACCAAATATAATTTTTTAAAGTTATATTTAATTGCTTCGCCCCTACATTAAGGCAATTTTTACGTTTTCAAAAGCACCAGGATATTGTGTTCTAAATGATATTTGGGACAAATAAAAGGAGTCTTGTCCATATTAAAGGTTTAGTTCCAGTCACTTAATAATTTCATCCTTGTCAGAGTTAATTCACAAACATTCACTTTATTGCTTACAAGCAAACACTAACACATTATGAAACTGGAGTATTGGCTTGAAACCTAAATAAATAAAGCAAAACTGCAGCTTTTATGGAGAAAGGGATGTAACTATTTGTCATTCAAATGAATGATGCCAATGCACACTGGTAAGCAATAAAAACCAAAGTATTCCACTGTTGGATCATTTCTCACATACTGCTACTGCCTGGCTCTCAGGCTCAGTGGTTTGACAATACTGAGGAAGACTGTGAGATAAATTCAGTTGCTTTTGTTAAGGCTCAGTATGTAGAAGAATTTTTTTAAATTCTAATTCACTTGGATGTGCTTCTTAAGAAATTTGTCTGTAATTAAAATCTGAAATGAAATTTATACTATTGACTTACAGACTCATTGACTGTGACAAAATGACTTGGACATACAAATGGATTTCTATACTCTGAAAATTATTTTCCTATTCTTCATCATAATTAACCTGAAGTGGATCAATTAATTCTTCTTGTGAAAAAGCAGTCAAAATTCCTGTTCCAGTTATCACTCAGACAGTCCCTGGCATATTATAGAGGAGTGCAAATTCCTCAGACATCAGCTTTTTCATGATAGAAATGTTCCTTAGTCACTTTGCCTATAACTGAAGGGGAAAATAAAATCTTTCCAGAACATCTCTAACTAATTTTATTTGAAACCGTCTTGTGATTATCTTCAAACATTCACACTTGGACCGTTGAACTGTGTCCATACACAATCATATTTGATCTGGACTCATTCAAGAGGAATTTACTTCATAAACTAGTCTGGATAGCTGACTAAAAAATCAGATCCAGGCTAAACAAAAATCCTAACTAAGATTTTGGAAAACTTCAGTACGATTCTGCCAAAATATAGATAATGTTTTTTTTTTTCCAATTCTGATTAGATTTGACCTGAACAGAGGTCAATCAGTTCAATTCAGGTCAAAGTACTACTAATACCTTTTGAAAGTGTGTAAGAACATATTAATGAACATAGGAACAGGAAAAATAAACAGTATTGGTGTATCTCAGTTGGATCCACAAATATGTTGGCCTTGTCTTCGTGAGGATTTGAAAGAACCTGCTGCCTGTACATTATGCAAATGTGAGCTCACTGTTTAAATTACCTGTGGTGATCTTCAGCCAACAGTGAATAAAATCTGGTAATTATATCATATTGATATGCACACTCCAAGTGCAAGAGTTAGTTTCAAAGGTTAATTATTTATCTAACCCCTCTCTCTTCATCTTTCATATTCACACAGCTCAGTCTCTGCAAAACCCCATGGAATAAGTTGGTTTTTTTCTCTACTGGTAATGTTACTCCATCAAAGAATACAAGGGCCGCATTCCACAAAACAGGTATGAAGAATGACTGGTGAACATGGACTACATTCAAAATAATGCAGGTGGAAACAGTACTTGAAGCTGCACATAACCTTGCAACATAAGGTAGCAAAATTATCTGATTTTTTAACCTATTGGGTACTGCATCTCAGAATACATGCCCAGTTTTGCATGCACTTTTATGACACTAGTCTGAAACAGTGTATAAAAAAGTGATGACAGGAAAGCTGAGACATCTACTCCCACTCTGGACAATATAATCTACCATCTTCCTTGCAAAAAAAATTCTTCCTTATACCTAGGTTGAATATATGCTCCTTTAGTTTAAAACCACTACCCCCTGTCCTACTGCTACAGGTCCCACCAAAATGTTTTTCTGCATCTTTCTTACAAAGTTGCTTTAAATATTGAAAGACTGCAGTAAGGTCTCCTCAGAATCTTCTCTCCTCTAGAGCTGAGCAACCTCTGTGCTCTGAGCCTGTCCTCATAAGAGAGATGTTCCATCCCTCTGATCATTTCTATAGCCCTCCTTAGGACCCACTCCAACAGGCCCATATCTTTCTTGGACTGGGGACCCCAGAGCCTCACACAGTACTCAGGGTGGGGTTTCACCAGAGCAGAGTAGAGGGGTATAATCACCTCCCTCAACCTGCTGGCCACGTTGCTTTTGATGCAGTCCAGGATATGGTTGTCTTTCTGGACTTTGTACGGTCATGGACATTGCTGGCTCCTGTCCAGCTATTTTATCCACCAGCACCCTGGTGTCCTCTGCAGAGCTGCTCTCAATCCCTTCATCCCCTAACTGGTATTGATATTAGGCACTGCCTCAACCCAGGTGCAGGACCCTGTAATATAGAGGTTACAAAAGTGGTACAGAAGTGGATGAAACATGAAAGACAGTTTAAAGACAATATGGGAGGAGGGAAGAAGTTTTGAAATATTTTGGACTTATTTCCATCATATCCAGAAAATGAATGTACAAGAAATTTGTTTCTCATGGAAAGAACAAACATGTAAATTATACATACCTCTCAAAAAAAAAAAAAAAAGAAAAAAAAAAAGGCATTACACTTCTCAAAATCTTTTTCCTTTCATTCCCAGAGGCTTAAAAGAGTGGATCTCTCAGTAGTTCTGGGGAATATAAATCCATTTTTCTCTCTTTTGAGGGCAGCAGATGGAAAGTCGGTTTATTTTCTACGATTCTATATCTTTTTCAGTCTATTTGAGAGGAGTTGGAAGAATAGATCTTCAGGACTTTTTCTCCTGGCTCAGCATAATTCTAATGTTTTTTAATAGTTTTTGACAATTAATTTTCAAGGGAGAATAAATTTAAAATAACCATTTGCTTACAAGTATGTTGACAAAATTACCACGGGGATTCTAGAGGTGAAACCCATGCTAGGATTTCAAAGGCTAGAGTAGCATTTAGACATTTCAGTTTCACTGAAAATCCATAGGAGTTAGTTACATAGGTGCCACTTGAATGTCCATCCTGAAATCATAATAGACTACACCATGCAATCTGTCCTGATTTTCTGATCATGCAGATAATTTTTCTTCCACATCATTAAATTTAAACCTTGGAAGTACTACACCTGTAGTATATATTGTGTGCAAAAACTGTTCTTTCTTTTTTAAATTTCAGGCTGGATTTTGAAATGTTTTAATAATTTCTACTAAATACAGCAAAACGCAAATAACCACATTGATATTTCATGCATTCTTTCTGACAAATGCTAATCATTCTAAGGCCAATATAAATGAACTGACTTGCAGTTTTAAAAAGTCATTTAGTATACTTTACATGTTATTAATTTAAAATGTACACTTCTTACAATCAAAGTTATCTGATCAAATCACAGAAATGGTGATTGGAAGGGACCTCTGTAAATCTCTCATCCAGCCTTTCACTTTAAGTGACTATCTCCAACACTAGAACAGATCAAACATGGCTAGTGAGGTCTAGAAAACCTTTGAGGACAAAGGTTCCATCATCCTCTTTCAGAAACCTGTTTCAGTCCCACACTACTTTGACTCTAAAAAAGTAATTTGGCTCCATCCACTTTGCAATGCACATTCAGATTCCTGTAGATCCTGTAGACATCTCTGCCAGATTAAACAATTTGCCTCCTGATTTGTCATATTCTCATAATTCCTGACTGTCTTCATAGCCTCCTGCTGAATCCTTTCCAGTTTCTCAATATTTTTCTTGAACAAGGGTATCAGATACTGGCTAGGTTGGCCTAGAAGTTAGCTCACTACCACTAAGCAGAGGGGTATAATGTAGTCCTTTGTTCTGCTAGTCACATTTCTACTAACATTTCCATAGGTGTGGCTGCCTTTCACACTCTTGGTTTACATTCAACTTGTCGTCCACCTTAAGGCCTGAATCTTTTTCTGTGGGATGTTACTCAATCAGTTGCACCCCAACTGGTATCATCAATACACTTGGGGTTCTTTCTGTCCCACATATTGAAATGTTCACTTCCTCTCTTGAACCTGAAGCATTTTCTGCTGGCCTAATCCCCTAGTGTCTCAAGTTTCCTCTGGTCCGAAGTTCTGCTATTTGTTGTGAGCGCCACTCCCCCTAATTTAGTATGATTAGGAAATCTGTTGAGGAGTAATCTGTGTCATCACACATGTCATTGATAAAGGTGTTGAGAAATGAGGGCCTTCTGGCTTCACCCGGTCACATCCAGTCATCAAATGGATATGGAGAGCACTTTTAACTGTGGGGCATTTTCTGCTTGTTTAATAGTTGTCTGTACAGTTATTACATGTCTTGGCAAAATCATCCAATATCTTCCTTCCTCTCTTCTCCCTATATAAAGCCAGTTGTTCTCATCTACACTTCTAGCAGAAAGTTCCTGGATATTAACTAAACATCTTGGAGAAATTTCTTTGTCCTTCTGAATGAATGTTTCCATTTTTCTAGTTATTGGCATGAAGGTTGGCAAGTAATACTCATCCTAAGAAACTCTGTTTGTTTTTCACTTTTAAAGGAGACTAATTTGGTAGATTATGTAGGAAATCCAGGACAACATGACCTTGTGCCTCACGTAATCAGAACTTATTTTGACTCATTTAGATAGGCATAAAACACAAAAGTCTGAGATCTTCTGAACATTTTTTAAGCTGATTAAATATATTGAAGAAATAAAATGCTAACTGTTGTCATTTCCAGAAACCTAATAAACTGAGCTGAATCAATTCAACCTGATTTCTCAGGAAAAAACAAACAAAACAAACAAAAAAACAAAAAAACCCAAAACATTTTTGTATGGTGAAAAACTTCCAGAATAATGGATTCTAGCTGTAACTAGTGATCTTTTTGATAACCTAACAGAGTTATGTTGCTATAAAGAGAAATGATAATAAATAGTTTATAAAAGCTCATTTTGTTTCCCAAGCAGTTGGGTAGGGGAGACCTCAAAATGTGAAGAGAGTGCATGCTCTAAGTGAGGATTTAACAAAGCAAACTAGACTAATAGTAGTTCATTTTCCATAAATGAACAGGCCACAGACCACAGAGAGGCTTGCCAGGAGAC
Organism: Margarornis squamiger; assembly: GCA_035222235.1. NCBI lineage: Eukaryota > Metazoa > Chordata > Aves > Passeriformes > Furnariidae > Margarornis > Margarornis squamiger. The sequence goes on along the minus strand of JAWWTY010000001.1, from coordinate 58,198,846 downwards.
AAATATGGAAACTACTGAAATTAAGTATGATAGCTTTTTTTTTTTTAGACAGACAAAAGCTTCATCATTTAGTGTCTCAGAACCAGTCAGAATTAGAAGGGCACTGAATTCATTCTATAATGGTACCTGCAAGTATTAAGAAAACTCTTACTACCAAGACAGATTCTTGTGTCAGAGAACTAAATGAAAAGAACTGTCTCTGAAATTCGGTAATTAAGTAAAAGCATATAAGGACTCTTTTAGGAAGCCTGTAGCCCAAAGGATTAAACATATATTTGTGATAAGCCTTTTATGTTGATGGATTCTTGCAATATTTCTACCTCTGAATTTGCAAATCAGAAGTCATCTACCAGAATAATTTACTAATCATTAGCTTCTACAGAATGAAATTAAGAAGATTTATTTAATGTATCTTCTGTTATCATGACCTTTTAAAGTTCAAGGATTCAAGTTTTTAATCATAAAAATTAAGGAAAGAAACTTCTTTGTTAAAATTGAAGGTTAGTTACTCACATAAGAACCTAAGTCTAAACAATAAGGCTTTAAGAATCTAGATTGAAACATCATAGTAGGGTCATATCTGCACAAGCAAACCCATACTTAAGATCCATGGCTTAACTTGCCTTGGATCAAATACTGATCTCTGTAATCAAGATTCTACAGTGCATGTATATTAAGTTCATTGACACTGTGGCTCTTTAACCAAATAGAGTGATGTTCATGAACACAATTTGCATACATGCTTGATTAAAGGACAAAGATGGTGCATGAAATAAATGTATCATTGATGAATAGTATCTATCAGGAGAACTCATTATACAATAGATACAAGAACAGATGGGCAACTACAGTAAGGACTAAGAATGCAGAACAGATGTGGGCTCTGAGGATACTGTTACTCTCTGATATGCTTGGTATTTATCTGAGGAAGAGAATAAAGGAATGGGTTGGACAAATGCTGAATAAAATCAGAATAGTCAGAAAGGAAGAGTGAGACTAGTTTTATGGCTATGAAAGTCATAAAAACTGTCTAGGAAGCAGTGAGTCAGAAGACAAAGCCTACAGCTCCAGGTGGAGGTGGGACTGCAAAGTGCCAAAAAAGAAAGAATGGCCTACCCCAAGAATTCTTTCCTGACAGCTGCTTCCTCAAAGATATAGCTATTTTCATCCTACTCTGAGGCTTAGGGCTAGGATTAGCTTTAGTGTCAGGGTCAGAGAGAGACAAAGTCTGGAGCCCCAGTTACAGTGAGACTGAAAAAGTAATGTCAGAAGTAAGGTGAAGTCCACCAAGAATGATCCCTGACAACTTCTTCCTCTAGGTTATGGAAGTGGGTTTTGGACTAAGCTTCAGATCACCTGAAGTTTTTTGGGTTAGCATAAGCAATAGTAGTGGGACAAAGACAAAAGTTCTGGATGGGGGGGATTGCAAGGCAGCTACCAAAGTCAGGATTAGATTGCATCAGGAATTTTCCGCAACAACTTCTTCTGAGTCATAGCTTCTTTTGTGATTTAAGTCAGCCCAGATCTAAATTTCGGATAAGGTTTAAGGTTAGGAGAGGAAAAAAGAATTCCAGGTGGAATGGGGATACAAAGGGACTTCAAGGTAACATAAAATTCTTCACTAGCACTTTACTACTCTAGGAAATCTCTCAGATTAGGTTTAAAACTAATCTAGAGCTTCAAGTGAATTGGAGCTGGAAAGGTGCTGAAAGGAGCTGGAAACCCTGCAGGCTAGAGTTTCTGCTTGCCTTACCAGCCTGCCTCTTACTAGGGACTTGCTAGGGCTTTACTGTACTGTTTGTAACACGGGTTTCCATCACCGGATGAGTGTTCCCACCTTGCCTGTTGCTGTATTGTGCGTCCGGGCCCCAGCTGGTAATGCTACTGTGTTTCCTTACCTTGTTGTCACATTTGGCTTCTGGCTTCCTTTACCTTAATAGCTCAGTGCAGCTCCATGGGTGTTTTGAGGTTTAGCCCAAGGCCAAAAACAGGGACTAGAGGAACAAGTTATCTTAAACATTTTTTATGATTCAGCATGAATCTCATTCACTCCTTTGGAATTTTTTTCACACTACCATTCCATTTTGAGCAGGAGGCTTTTCTTCTTCCTCCCAAGATTGCCCTTGGGTGGGCAGTTAAAGCCTGACATTCCAGTAATTGCTGCTGGATCTCACTGGGAATTCGCCATTGAGACAAAAAGATAGTTTGGACACATTCATCCACCTGGATCATCAGGGCATACTACCGAGTTCAACCCTAGTCATGGCTGAAAATGTTGGCTTTCTGCAAAGAGATACAGACAAGTAACAAACCAATTGTTCAGGCTTTTCAAAGTACATTGAAGTGTTACCAGACTCACCAAAGGAAGACACAGTCCCTTTGTCCTTTGTTTCTCCTCATTCCTCTTTAAGTCCTAAGAAGCAGAACAGGAATGGAAGAGTCACATAGTGTACTCATCTAAGCTTAAACAAGGAAACAGGAAGAATCCAGGAGGGGATATCCAAGTGATTTGTGAGTTTCCCTGAGGTTTCCAGTGATAGATGAGAGGTTCACAGTTATCAGGGTAGGGCAGACCTTGTGTCCTGAATATCGATCCCCACTTGCTTGAGAATTAAGTGTGCTATAAATCCACAGCTTCTCTTCCTTTTGCATGCTCAGCAAAGGCACACATCGAGGAGAGCAAGGAAGAATAAGCAGGAGAGGTGAAAGCTGAAAGAGAACAGAGCGCTTGAATTGAAAGACCAGCTTGGAAATAATTTGAAGCAGCTTCTCCACCCTCCCCTCTAAACATTTTAAGTGTATTAATGCAGTAATTAACAGCAGAGAAGGAGAAGAATATTCCCAAGGCACATAAAACAAAACGTTCACATTACTGAAGAGACAGAGAAAGGTGCTGTACCATGCATTTAAACGACCTTTCTGTTGCTTCTCAGTGTTCACTTACGCTTTAATTCTTTACTTTGTTTTTTCTCTCCCCCACCTCCAACCTATCTAAATAAGGTGCCCTTCAGAGCAATATTTATTTTACCTTGAAGCCTTTATAGATGTTAGCATTAGTTTCCCTTTGCAAATGGTTTCAGTTAGGAGAAGTTTTATTTCAATGTGGGGAACTGCTGTGTACTTTTTTTTTCTGAAGGAGAAAGTTGGTAAAAGAGGCTATATGTGTGTGAATTTAATAGACTTTTGAGCTGTCTATGACAGTGTGAGTATGCATGCATTTGCATTTGCCATTCCAGTCAAATAACTGAGTGTTCACAGGAAAATAATCCATATTTAAGGACTAGAGGGAGATTTTTGTTGCTGAATAAGCAAAATGCTTAATCTTGGGGTTTACTCCGAAGCAGAAACGCACTTAATAAGGTATTTTTTTTTAATTGCACTATGAGAAATTCACTTTGAAAAGTGAAACATTTCTCAGAAAACTCAGATTTTAAGAAAGGAAATAGAAATAAAGTGTGTGATAGAAATTAATAGATATTTGATGTGATAGTTTGACTTTGGCTGGATGCCAGGTGCCCAAGAAAGCCATTATGTCACTAACCTCCTCAGCAGGATCAGGTAAAGTACTAAATGAAGGGTTCATGGGTTGAGATAAGGTCACAGAGAGATCACTCACCAATTACCATCACAGACTAAACAGACTCAATTTGAGGAAAATAATCGAATTTATTACTGAGAAATAAAACCGAATCTTAAAAATCACAGAATCATAGAATCACAGAATATGGAGAGTTGGAAGGGATGCACAAGATCATCAAGCCCAACTCCTGGCCCTGCACAGGACCATCCCCACCACACCATGTGCCTGAGAGTATCATCCAAATGCTTCTTGAACTCTGTCAGGCTTCATGTAGTAACCACTTCCCTGGGGATCCTATTCCAGTGCCTAAGCACCCTCTGGGTAAAGAACTTTTTTCTCTTCTCTAACTTAAATTCCCGTGACACAGCCTAAGGCCATTCCATGGGGTTCTGTCAGTGGTCACCACAGAGAAGAGATCAGTGTCTGCCCCTCCTTTTCCTCTCATGAGGAAGCTGTAACTACAATGAGATACTTCCCTTCCATCCTTCTCTTGTTTCTAAGCCCAACTTTAGTCCTGTTTGCCTACCTCCTCCCCATCAGCAGCTTAATGTTGATGAAAATCAAGAAGTCCAGCTGCCACAGTGTCCCACTTATGGAGCAAAAAATTTATCTTCTAGAGAAACTTGAAGAGTAGACAAATCTGTCTGCTTTTCAAAATACCCCATATTTAATGAAAAAAAAATACTAGGAAAATGCTTCAGATTCTTTCAAAAGCTGGACTGGTTTGGGTTTTGGTTTTTTTCTTTTTAATTTGCATTAAAGCCATGCTGCTTACCAGAGCATTTCCAAGCTCCTATTTCTGTTTGACTCAAATAGTTCTTCCTACCAGTCAGAATCAAAGCTAATCAAAGCTTTTCTAATGCAATAAGAGTCAAGTTATTCTAGGACAATATTTGGAGAGAACAGAAATATGAAAATGTAGTTATTTTCATTTCTAAGGCAACAGAGACTGGCAGATATCCATTATTTATTTATTTATTTATTTATTTGTTTATTTATTTATTTATTGTGACCGCACTTAATATACTCATTGGTTGGTTCTGTGAAAATCCTCCAGACCCCTGTACTTTTAAAAGGTGTTTCTTCTTATTGATTTCCTGCAGTCAGGTATAAGACAAATCCTGTGATTCCTAATAATATACACACTGAGGAAACTTGGGCAATAGAAGTCTTTATTATGTTGTAGCATGAGGAATGAGACTAAAAGGATCTCAATACAATCGTAAGTATATTCCCAACATAGCAGCTATGGTAAATCCAGAGAGGTAATGAAAGATTAATTCATAGAGAGAAACAGCAGTTTGGCAGCAGCATGTTACTGTCAGATTGTTATTTTTGCACTAATATTTTCTCTTTATGCTCCTGCACACACGTTTTCATTTGCATGAGGATTTCTGCATGGCAAATGTACTCCCTTGCTCTTCTTTCTCTGTATTTACCAGAGGTTTCCACTCATACAAGATTAATATTGACAATAATAATAATAATAATAACAAAAATAATAATGATAATTCATTAAATTTCTATTACCCCTTTCATACAGAAAGTTCCCAAGATAGCTTTCATCACCAGTGTGGAATGGCTTAGAAAATTAATACATCTTTCTGGATAGAAACACAGAATAATTTAGCTTGGAAGGGGCCACTAGAGGCCACCTAGTCCAACTTTCTGCCCAAACCAGATCTAATAAATCAAAGCCTTGTCGAATCAAATCTTGAATATCTCCAAGGTTAGAGAGTGTACAACTATTCCAGGAAAATTTTGTTCTGGTATAATAAGCCTCAGGACACCTGAGCTTCCAGCCTTCCTCACCACTGCAGCTACCCTGCTACTTAAACACTCACAAGTCTATGGGGTCAGATGAGATTCATCCAAGGCTACTGAGTTTTCCAAGCCACTCTCCGTCCTGATGAGGGGAAACAGAGTGACCAGTCACTCTAGTGACCAGTGACAGGACTTGAGGAAATGGCATAAAACTGTGTCAGAGTAGGTTTAGATTAGATATAAGGAAAAGTTTTTTCACCCAGAGGGCGGTTGAGCATTGAACAGGCTACCCAGAGAAGAGGTCACAAAACCTGTGTGTTGAGTCTGGAAAGTAAGTCACATGAGGAGTATCTGAGGGAGCTGGGTTTGTTTGGTCTGAAGAAGAGGAGGCTCAGAGGAGACTTTATCACTCTCTACAACTACCTGAAAGGCAGTTGTAGCAAGGTGGGGGTTGCCCTCTTCTCCCAGGCAACTAGTGGACAAGAGGAAATTGTCTCAAGCTGTGCCAGGGGAGGTTCCCTCTGGACATCAGGAAGAATTTCTTCACTGAAAGGGTGGTTAAGCACTGAAAGGAGCTGCCCAGGGTGTTGCCTTAGGATTTCATATATTTGTAGATTTTTATATAGCTATGTAGTTTCTTACATTCTGAAATAGTAGCTAACAGCTTCTAACCTCTGTGACACATTCCTGGATCATTGTGTCATAGGGAAAATAATAGCTAAAAATCTTTCCTGAAACTCTTGTACCAAAACTAGGATAATAAGATATCATTTTAGTCAAAACAAGAAAGAAGGCCCAGAAACCTTTGCGAAGCTCTGAAAAGAAGATGTAATGCAAAGATGATGAAGTACAAGGGGTCCTGAGACCTCCGACTCAGTTTCAGAAGAAGGCATGTTGGGGGTGGATCTAGGGAGTTTCTGGAGATTAACAATTATTAGATTGGATATAACCTTTAGATAGGATAAATAAGTAGTGTTTTAAAATTGGTAAGGCCCCTATGCTAGGGAGAAGAGCTCAACTCAGCAGAGCTCAGCTTAGCTCAGAGCTCAGCTCAGCTCAGCTCAGCTGAGTTCAGCTGGTCTGGTGCTCGTCAGCTCATCTCCACCATGTGTCTGTGCACTGGGGGGGGGCCTCGCTTGCCCCCTTGGCAAGCCGTGAAGAACCTCAAGTCCTGCTTGAAGAACACCAGGAGGGTATCGGGGAAGGGTGAGTGTCTCTCTGAATACTTTCTATACTTTGTATCCCTATAACCCTCTAAGTAAAGAACTCCCCTCTGCCTTACCCACATTATGTTGCCTTGGAAAGTTTTTCCCTAGAATTTCAGGCAATAAGGAAAGTGGTGGAGTCACCATCTCTGAAAGTGTTCAAGAAATGACTGGACATGGCCCTTAGTGCTCTGCTTTATTTCACAAGAGTCAGAGGTTGGATTTGATGATCTTGGAGGTCTTTTCTAATCCTAATGATTCTATGATTCTATGTGATCAGGGCCTCTAGCATTGCTGCTCCATCACCCGGGCTGAGGCATCATTTGTCCCAGGCACCAGACCTGACCATTGTCATGTGGCTGTGGGAACCATCTCTGTGTTGTCCTGCACAGACAATATGCACCCATGGGTCTCTGCCTGCCACCAGGAGTACTGAAAGTTCAAGTCAATGTTCGTAAGCACAGCCCTGCTTCCTAGCATTGGGTTCAGCCTTCTACACTTTGGCTGTCTGCACTGCCATAGCATTATCCCACCACATCCTACCCTCTGCAGCAAAGATTCCTGTGTGACAGGCTTGGCACTCACACAGTAGGTTTCATAGCTGCATGTTGAAGTTAGTAAAAAGTTAGTCTCTGTCAGCCTTAGTTTATGGAATTTTCAAGTTCATGGTGTTAGCATGCATGTTAGAATCTGTGTAGCACAGTAGTAAAGAGTAGACTCTTGATCAGGTGCAAGAAGTATGACACTGATTATGTGGATGACAATTTTGTGGATTTACTGCTAATGCAGTATCTAAATATTGCCAGTGCCATATATAGTATAAGCAGGTCTAAAGGGTTATAATATAAGCAGGTTTGGCTAGAAATGTACAGGTTTACAGTCTTTGGCCTTACAGAATGCACAATTACAAAGCAACAAAGCAGCTATGGAGATACTTTAGGATTTTATCTCTATATATGTGACTGGATCTTAGCACTGTTATTCACCTGTTCAAAAGTGAGTGTTACTCACCTTTGGGCTGGATGTATCCTGCCAGCATCCCTGGGTGGGGGGAAGCAGGGGATTCACCCATAAGCAGCCAGCAATAAGACCAGTTTGCCCCAGGAACACATCACATTGCCTATCAAAGACTGCAAGGGAGAGGGGGGGTGTGTAGGGGAAGGATGCACCTCAATATCTGGCAGTCTGTCAAGTTCCAACTTCCTTAATGCTTCTCTGTGACCCTGCTGAGCACAGATCATGAGCAAGGACCTGGGAAGCAGACAACGGGTTCAAGTGGAACAGTTCAAGTAGGTTAGGAGCACATAAATCATTGGCAGAGGGAGTGGGTGGCAGAGCACAGGCTGAGAGTGTACTCCTGACCTTTATCTCCTCCTGCTCACTTCCTTTCTTATTTCTTATCCAGCTCAGTAATACCATCTTCCAAGTAGCTGAAGTGAGCTTCCAAACAGTAGAAATCAATAGTGAAAATAAAATAAGGCAGGGATCATCCAAACCCCCTATGAATTTGGATGCAGGGGACTGGACATCTGCACAGAGCCATTGATCATGGTGATAATCCATGTGGCACTGTGGAATATGGAAAAATTTAAGCCCAGAAATTTGGAACAAAAATGTATCCACAGAATTAATGTGAATACTTCTTTCCCTGACACGTGAGAGAGAGAGAGAAAGCAGCTGCTCCTCAGTAATCTTCTTCTTTTCTTCTCTTCTGTCATTACATAGATAGAGGAGAAACTGGAAGATCATAGGTGTAGGAAAGCAGGGATGGATGGAAAAAAGAAACACCTTCCCACATTCATATATTCACAAATGGAAGAAATACATGAGCAGGAACAGAAAGATCAGAGGAGTAAAGGCACAGATGAACATTGCCATTGATGGGGCAGCACCAGAGCGAAGACACAGTCAGGAGTACCTGTGTGATTCTGGAACAAGAGGAGGAGAGAAAATAGCAGAAAAGCAGAAAAGTACTGCCTTCCTCTTCACACACAACTGTGAATTGCTTCAAGAGGGTGTTAAGAACCAAAAGAAGGGCTTCACCTGTGAGCCTTGCTGGTATGAGTGAAAGATTAGCATTGGAGAGTTACACACAGTAAATTGTATGCCATTAATCATCTACATGCTGTAATCTATGTCAAAACATCCTTGCACAGAGCAAGTTACACATTCTGAGATAAGAGGTGCTGCATCTGGTCTCAATTTTTATTGTTTTTTTTCTTCTAACTATTCCATTAGGAGGAGAGTCAGTTCTTGGTCTAATGCAAGGCTTGACACTCAACATGCTTGAGAGAAATATCAGTAACTTTCTGGCCTAAATATTTTTAGTGTTGCAAACTTTTGAGGCTTTTTCTACAGAAGGAATGATATGATTCATCCTGTCTAAAGCTTGTAGTTTCCTCTCTGCTTATTGTTAGAATTGCTAAGCCAGCAAGAACTTTCTGTAGGATAGCCTTTTGAAATAAACCAAGACAGAGAGACTTCACTAACAGTCACTCCTCTAAGTGGCCCTGCAAACCTCCAGGAGTGTTAGTCTGTATCAGGGAATTTGTAGGTCTGGTAAATAGCTAGAGGTAAAAGCATAATTAAAAGAATCAAAGCTAAAGGTTACAGATATTCAGCAGCTGAATTCCTGCTGGTTAAGGAGATTACTGGCATCACATATAACATTTTGGAAGTGTTTCTGAGGTTGAAGATTAGCAGAGGTACTCATTTTCTTTCTTTTGAATTATTTAGCTGCACAAAAAATGCAATTCTGTTTCTTTATGTGGTACTATAGCTGCCACTGTCAGGAACACTAAATTAAAGAGTAGCAATAGCTAGGTTGGGTTTCTTAATAAGGAACATATTTCAGTCTCTTTGATCTTTAATATGTTTTGGGGGTTTTTTCCTGATCATGACTGAGCTTGATTCAACTGTTCTTTTAAGGCTTCTCACTTTCTGGAACAAACACAGAGTGGGACTTCATGCAAAGGTCTTTCTTCAGTTTAGTTGGCAGCTTTTTCTTATGGTGTCTACAGATCTGACAAAGGTGACAATTCAGGATGAGGCTTGAAAATGCCCCACTTATTAAGTAAAAACTTTATTTTACTTTGCACAGATAAATTGGTGCACTGGATTTTGAGCTGTTTGTAGCAGCAAAAAATTCTTCATTTTTTGAGTTTTAAAATGCATTTAAGGATATTTAAGATACATTTTAAGAATGCAGCTAAGAGATGAAATAAATTACTTCTAGGTATTGTAGGCCTCCTTAACTTTTCTCTTTTTTTTTATATTATACATCCAAAGGCACCCCCATACCATAATATTGTAGAAACACCTCTGCTGTCAATTATATGTCCATTGATGATGCTCAAGTGATCTTTGCCAACTAGTACCCATTGCTAAGATAATATTTTCAAGAACCTAGACATTTCATTTTCTATCACTCATTGACAAAACTGTTTAGAATACAATGTGTGTGAAACCTTGAAATCACCTTCAGAAAAAGATATTGATGGCAATGTGATCGCCAACAGTATTGGTAAAATGTAAGTAACAAAGCAATTTGAAACCAATCTCTCATAAAAAAAACCCAAAAAAACCCACCAAAACAAAACCTATATCATTATTGCTTTATTATGGGGAATATAAAGGACCATACTGTTGAAAGAGTACAGTCTGAATTGTCACTTTTCCCATTGATACCCTAAGGATAACCAACAATATAAAGACAATATTCCATTTTCCTGAGGGCCTCAACATTTCAGTACATTCTGAGGATGTATGTCCTTTAACCATCCCATGGAAATTTCTGGATTTCAAAATTTCATGGTGGCTTGTATATCAGTGATAACTAAATCCTGGATCTGTGTTTTGCTGCACCACTTACCTGCGAAAATGTGATGTGCCAGGATCAGGTGTATGTTCACATATACCTTGCTTTTGGCTCATACAGGCTCAAGGAATTTTATGCTGATTTTGCAGTGGCTATAGGACATCAGATGACACATTATTCAGGTTCACTTTAATCTGGCACTAAGAAGGTTAAAATCTGGATTCACTGTATTCTATTACAGCCTACGGGTCATGGACAAAAAAATAAAATAAAAAAATTCTTCACTGAGAAAGTCATGCTGCAGAATTACTTTTAGTGATTTATTGGGCCACTTTAGTGCAAATTCTGGCTCTGTTATGCCTAGTGTTGAACAAGGATTTGATTCTTGTTTCCACACAAAGAAGCTGAATATATTACTTTCAAATACATTTGTTATTATGCAACAAGTTTTGTTTTCAATTCCCTCTGCTAGAGTTGCTTTGTTTTATATGAATATTAATTAATTGAGCCCAAGAGAGTAAGAAAAAAGGGGTGCAAAATTGTCTATATATTCTAATGATTGTAGTAACAGTAATTATGGAGAGACATGGTTCAAGCCTTTGTTATAGAATAAACTTCATTACTCAATGTGAAGTGAAAACTTTTTAATACTTGCTGGAAATTTCCAACCAGTTCTCATTTATATTAGTATTTCTGCACTCTACAATATAACAGTAAACTGTAAAGTTAAAAAGCATACACTGTTTGTTTTTTTTAAATAAAACTCATCTACATTACGTATAATGAGTTAGTAAAACATCACAAATTGTTAAAAATTGTTTTTATGTCATGTTATTACTGTTTATACTGCAGAAGTGTCTATGCTCACTTAGGCTGTGTATGGATGTATCACAACAAAATCATGTCAAATCAGGACGTCATGGAAACAATCCCGTGGTGACCCAAAAGGAAACAGTCACATGTGTGAAATCCTGCTTCTCTGGAAGCTTTTAAGAACTGTGAGATATAAACCATAACCTTCCTCAATAGAATTAGGTTTCTACAATAATTCTTTTATGTGAAAAGGTTTTCCCGCTCAGTATTCACATATCCACTCCCCAAAGAAAGTCTGAGTAAGTTATGAGCAAGTGAAGAAAGGGTGCAGGTATATTAATCCACTAAACCATCATACTGTGATTGCTACTCACACCATGCCATTGGTCCGAGATATGTGCCCACTTTCAAATTTTCAGCTAAGGTACCCCACAACATCCTCCCGAGCTGTCTTCCCTTTCTAGCTTAGAACCTACACACTTTTTCACCACCTGTGACTAATGCTTCAGATTACAACCTCTGACACCCAAAATTAGATTTTCTTCCCATAGCTAAATAAAATTAAATTAAATAATATGTTATGACGAAGAGCTAGGAGGCATACTACTGTGTGCCTATACTCACATACCTTACCTCTCCCTGCTTCCAAATAAAACCAGTTCCAACTGCACCAGAAGCCCCTGACCCAACACACTCCCTGCTCCTAGGGTCAGGATACCCCATTTGCTCAGTGCACTCCTGTAAGTTCAAGACTTCTGCCTGTTTTTAGTGAGCTTTCTAGAGGGTAATTCAAAATTGCAGAAATCGTTACAAAAAATTAATTTGCAGAGTCTAGTAACTATGAAACTTCCCCTAACACTATGTCCTGAAAATAATAAATACAGGGGTGCTCTATTCAGAGTTGCTCAGGCTAGATCAGTTTTGGACATCTGCAGCAACAAAATTCCAAGTTTATAACACTTTCAGATAGTGCTTCATGAGTTTATGCTTCCTGACTTTGGTGGCAGATGAGTGGAGAAATGAGATCACAACTCCACATATTGTTGCTTAACTATCAGCAACTCTATTGGATTTAAGCTCTTAAAATCTTTGTGTGTCTCAGGCCAACCTCAGTAAAAATAAAGATATATTAATAAAACATAATTGGAACAGAACAATATTGTCATCGTGCCTCTTCTGTATGAAATTGAGCCTCTTCTGTATGAAAAAGCACAAGTATGTAAAATAATGGCATTAGCTGCTCCACAGTAGTGCTTGTCTAAGGAAAAAAGAAAAAGGATCTAATTAAGAAAATGACACAGAAAGATAAGCATAAAGTCAGACAACAAATTAGACTGATCTCAAAGCTTGGCCATGTCAAGCACGTTAGGCAGTGTTGTTAAGCATCACAGATACCACAGGTCAAATATGAACTAACATACTGTACCAGAGTACATGCATCCGGTAGCTGTGACATAGAACATAGTGGGAAGGGAGCTGTCCATCCACCTGGAAGTGCATGCTGTATTAGGCAATGTTAACTGTGAGGTTACAGTGCAACCAGTCCTACTGGGGTAAATACCCAAGACGCCCTGTACTAAATTCTAACTGGATATCCAAGTTTGTGTTTCTGCCACAGAGTAAAATGAAATAGAAGCTTTGTTTAGAACACCATATCATTTCCCAAGGACCATTATTAGGGTTATAGTGCATTTGTGACCTGCAAACGCTTTGAGATCTTTTTGTTGGTCATTTGCAGAGCATAAAATACTTATACTTTTGTTTGGATTTTTGTGATATTTGATATTATTCTGAAGTCTCTAAAAATGTGTTTATACAACACATACATCTCAGGCTATATTTGCTCTTTTCTCTCAAATAATTATTTTTAATCCTCGGCTTTGAATTCATTGTTGATTTCTTTCCAGAATTGCATTCTTCCATCATAGACTGGTAATAATAATACTTGGTATTTATAGAACACTTTGTATTCTCAAATCTCTGTGCAGGCATTCATTATTTCATCACTACAGATTTAAAATAATTCAGTCCTATTTTAGAGGAGCAAAATGGAAGGCATTGAAATACTGAGGACTTCAGTCTCAAAACAAGTAAGTGGAACCTCTGACTTCTGGGATGATGGTACCTACTAATTCATAGCACTTACCAAAACAGTTACAAAAATTAATCAAAGGGAAAAATGTGAAGCAGTAAGCAACTTATAAAGGTCAACATGTGTCATAGACTAAACCACACTATTATTACAAAGAGCTCAGCACAATAATGGACTTGGAAAGTTTGTGACATTTATTTTGTACGAAGGTGAAAATACAAGTTGGAATTCTGAAAACCACTCATTCAATACTAGTTTGAGGCTTTTTTTTTGGAGAAATTTCAAATAATTTCATTGTTGGGGTTTTTTCACAAGATTAGGGACATTTGTTTCAAATAAATAAATTTATTTAGCTTGTGTTCCACTCTTTTTTCCCCAGTTCTAGAAGAAATATTCTTTCACATGGGATCAGACAACTAGACTAATTTGTATCCAGTCTATTGCCTGAAGTTGTAGTAGTCAATGCATGAAAAACTGGAAAAATATAAAAAATATCCAACTAATTTTGAATAGTTTTCAAAAAAAAAAAAAAAAGTACTTCTGCAGAGGTTATTTCCAATAGCAGATTTTCATGAAATAAAATCAATTTGTTGACATTCTTTCTCTTGGGTAACTGAGTTGAATTACACAACATGCAGAAAATTAGGCAATAAATCTGGAAAGTTAAATGCTACCCCCATCATCCTGTCTTCCATATTAGAAGACAATGAGACACTAGAAAGTCATTAACCCTCTGGAAGTCAAAAATCTTTAGGAAAGATAGCAACAATTGCAAATAACCAAGTTACCATGTCTTAACAAATTATCTTTTCTCAGCTGACTCTTCTTAATTGATTCCTTACACACCCCTACACTTCTGCAGTTGCAAAGTAATTTACTTCACATTTGCAGTGGGCTGGAAGCAGATAGATAAAATGGTCTAGCTGAAGTGCTGAATCCTTTACAACAGTATCATGATTGTATATAAATAAATGTGCTGTAAGGACCCTCTCCTATCCTGGGGTTTTGTCTGCCTGAGCTCAGAGCTGACCTAGGTACAGTGCAGCTAGGGCAGCGCCAATTCCTTCTGGAGGCACTTGGAGAGGCTCCCTGGCAGGTCTACAGGGAGACTGACCAATGGGAGCTGATTTCAGGCAGAAGCACTTGATCCCTGCCTGAGTTACAGTTCCCATCATAGTCAAGCCTGCTCCTGACCATGGACTCTGTTTTGGGTCCCAAACCACGAACACACTTTCTAGATGCGTGTCAGTTCTCATCAGGAACTTGCCTGACGGCCTGGTCTGGGGCATCCTTTCTGATTGTACAGGAATAGTACTAGCTCTAAATTTTTGTGTACAGCACTTCATGTTTAGAAATACTTCCAACAGTAAAGTGTGATCCAGAAGGAGTTCCAACCAATTCAACAATGTGATCCATATGTTATGATCACGTTCTTTAAAATTATTAGAGAGATGTCTCTGCTTGAATTAAGGTACAAACAAGACCATATGCTAAATTCAATAGTATGGATTTTTATTTAGCAGTAAATAAGAGGTAGAGAGAGATAGAAAGAGCTTGTAGATGATAAGGGAATTCCCAGGGGTTTTTATTATGCTTGTGTTAGGTAGAAACACCACTGGGAGGGGGGGGTTACAATGGATGATGTAATCCTGGATCACAGGACATTTTGTGAGTCTTTGACACCTTTTAAGGTATTATAGCAGCCTGTGACATCAGCACAGGTGAGTCAATTATGATCCATTATGGCCCATCAGCAGAAATTAATATATTCAGACTACATGTGAATTGTCCCAGGGCTTTCTCAGAGGGGAGTTATCACAGCTGAGTCATTTCTTTAAAGACAAAGAAACACTTCCCTGCCTAACAGGATTTGCCTTCTTCCATATCTGATTCAACACCAGCTTGTAGCCTGAGGTGGTGGGTGTGCACGCCCTCAGCACCTGGCCAGTTACTTTGCACATCATCAGCTTATACCTTGACTGTCTGAGCTGTTAACAGTCCAGTCACTCAGACTTGTGCATATATCCTTTTCCTGGGAAAACTGACAATTGTTCTACCTTTATCTTATCTTAAGTTCCCCTCAGAGTCCAAACATGTAGGCATAACAGGAAGGTGGGGGCTTTGGTGAGCAGTTGCTTCTTGGTACAGTCGACTACAGTGGACAAGCCTTTCTGTTTAAGCCATTAACCATTTCAGACTTGCAAGTCATCAGCTTTGACGTAACATGCTTAATAAAATGGCAGATGGTACAATTTGCTATATTACAGTCAGAAGAGTTTTGGTTTCAACATGTTTATGATAAATTACCTTTCAGCATTCCCTATACTTTATACACAGTGTGTAACTGTACACCTAAGACACATGTGTTTGTTGCTATCTCTATTAGATGATTAAAATAATAAAATGACACATAATAAAAATTCGTGTTTATTGCTGAATATGAAATTAGTTACTTTCCGTACACCAGAATGAGCAAATATCCACCTGATGAATGTTTCTAATCATTATCAGAAAGCAGATGTGAATATAGCTGACTTGAATAGTACTTCAGACTGGGAAAGAGGTTTCAGGGGATTGTGTTGTGTTTGAGAGCTTTGCCTCTGTCCCCCATCTGAAAAAGAACCCTACAAAGTTTCAGAACATCTACTGTGAAATTTGTGGAGGAAATTCTGCAATGGTAAGGCATATTTTTAGCTTCTCTGAATTTTTCCTGTTAGTTGCTGAGGAATACATTCACTGCAGGTAGCTCAGTATGCAGCTGCAGTGCCAGCTGTGGATTGGGCTCTAGGTGGTGGGGGCCCAAGTCAAGAGACCATGAACTGGTGCTGACTCTTTGCACAAGGGGCACAGGGACCTGTGGCACCAGCCAGGAGACTGGACACTCAGAGACACAGCAGGAGACAATGAGCCCAGACATTCATGTGCTTAGACTGTGAGAGTTTAAAAACCCAAGTAGTCCTTTGGTCAGGGTCCCTCCTCAAAGACATGCAGCTTGAGCTGTTTTTCTCTTACTGCATCATGATTAAATTATTTTAAGGATCCAGAGGTCTGAGATTGTTATGGGAAATCTGGAGTTGAGCTGATAAGGAAACCTTGTCTGACTGTGTGAGTGTGGGGTGTGTAGGAGGTCATGAGGTGCATCTGTCAGGTCAGTGTGAAGGGGCTTCAGTCCCAGCAGTGAAACCGATTGTGGAGGTGTGACTGACAGAATATCTCCTGGTCAGACAGGAAAATTTCCTTAACACAGTTCTGCATTTGAAGCATTCGCAGAAACATATGACTCTCCTGTTTTATCACATATCACAATCCCCTAGTTGTTTTAACTTTGAAGATAATTCCAAGCAAAATGAGCAGCCCAATAACAGAAAAGGTGGACCACTTCAAAGGTTATGCCTCTGTCTTCTGTTTTGAAGATCTCTTTGGGGTTGCAGCTCACAGCCGTAGTTCAGGTGGTAGTCTCAGCTTAGTTTCTGATGGACAGCAATGCACTGTGCAAGATGGTTGCTATGCATTTTGACATGCATCTGGGACTTTCTGCAAGAAGAAAGGGATTGAAAACTGAAATTACTTTTCTACCCTGGAGAAATTTGGAGGTATAGAGAATAGTTGTCTCCATGTCTGTGCCCCTGGCTTTGTTGGAAGACTCCTGCATGACTTGTCAGTGCTATAAAGGCTTTCTGAGAATTGCACACTGTGACCACTTACATGTGTAGCTGAAGATTCAGTATTGAAATCCTGTACCATGGTGGCAATCTGAGGGTCAGGCAGGTTTTTATGAGACAGTAACTCACTGATTAGATCTGTAGAAGCTAGTACCACATACGAACAGTAAACCAGTACTAGGGTTACAATGCTAAGCTTTGGTTGCTGCCCCTGTTGCTGAGACTGGTGCTTGCAATGAGAAAGCACAAACCAGTATTTGTCTATGAAAGCATTCCTCATCTAACATCCTTCATCTGTGGTTCCACTGGAACAGAGCAGATGAGTTCTCAAAGAAGAATATCCCCCATCTACCTTGGGAGGGATAATGAAGCATCTAGCACTAGCATCATCAGCTAAGCATTAATGGCTTGCTATTGGGTCTCAACTGGAAGCCAATATGTAATAACTGTAGAGGTGGATGGAGATCTGAACTCTGCCTCTCAGCTGTAAATGGCTTAATGAGCGCTTGTCTGTCACACTGGAAAACAGGTAAGATTAAGCCAATTCCACCTCTGCCATTTTAGCTTTGTGCTAAACCACACTAGGAATGCTCACACAGCTGAAAGCAGCCAAGAGAGGTAGTTCCCTGGGGCCAAAGAGTGAGGCCTGGATCCTTTCCCTTTGCATTCATATATCTTAAGAAGCAAGTTCAGTTTCATGATCTGAGCTTTCACCTAGGCCATCATTTATACTGCCTAAACATGTTTTAGTTTGATTTAAGTAGATTTGAACACACACGTGAAAGCCAGATTTCTTGGCTGCTAACACTGTCTCAGAATCTGAAAACACCGTGTAGAGAAATTTTTGAAGAGCACTTCTAAAGCAAGTTGCTTTCAACCCATGAAATTTTTAATAAACTGACTAGCTCTGTGTGGCATATGAGATAACTTTCAGTGTTTCTGGCTATGCCAAATGGGATATTATTCTGAAGAGTGTGTTCCTTGTCCTGGGAAAAGGAATTCTTCCAGCTACAGGACAGAAATGTTGTCATATTATCTTCTATTAAAATATGGGAGCCTTCTGCTCTTAAGTAAATGTTTGCCAGGCAATTCTGAATGACTACAATAGCCTACTACTAAAATGTTGTATGAGGTCACATAAACATTTCAAATATCCTAGAAAAACCCAGTATGCCCATAAATGTCTATATATATATATATGTACTCAATGAAAAAGAGCTCAAATAACTTCATTTTTAACCAAATCTGCCATTATTTACAAACAAGCAAGATCCAAATTGTTTCTAACTGGCTCATGCCCCCAAAATATCTAACTGCCTCATGCCCCAAAATATCTTTCACACAAGAAATTGTTATGGTCTTTCTTGATGAAGAAAAAAACTCCACACTAGGATCCCATGTTGGTTTTGTGCAAAATTTACTGTTTGATATAAGAATGCAAAATTTAACTATCTGGTTAGGTTTTAATAGCTATTCATCGTATCAGGACAAGCATTAATCGTGCACATGAACAGCTGAAAGAAACTAAGGACACACCTTTTTACCGATATGTTTAAACCAAACACACTAACAGAGACCACACAATCTATTTTGTGGTGTCCTCTCTATTTACACATTTTCTTCACTGAGATAAAATTAAGAGAACATAGCTGAAATAATCCTGCTGCAGAATTCATAACCGTACAGATTAAGGTCTTAAATAGCTGTATAATTCTGTGTGTATCTTGTAATCTACCTCTTTTTTTCCCCTCATGGTGACCTCTGCCAAGGAAATATTCAATATTTTGAAAACAAACTTAATTTTAAACTGCTTGTACTAAAATGTGTTGTTCTACTGACTTTTACCACAAAGTAAAAGGAGGAAAAGCTTCTTTCATTTTTCCATATGGAAGTGAAAGAAAACAATATACCATAATATATGTCTTCTTGAGTGGTTTCCAGACCAATTCACATAATTGAAAATACTTGGGTAGTTACAGCACAGTTCTCTGATTTTTGAGGATAACTTTTATATCGGACCATGTTACATGAATTAAGCTCTTAAAAGAATTTTTATAGTGACTACTCTTTGAGGTTCTCATTGGGCATCAGTTGATTAAACAAGTCCCAGTCCTGCAAAGATCTGATTTTACTTTACTGGCCCAGCTGATGTAAAATGATCAATCTATAAGAGTTTGAAAACTCTTTAAACTGAGCTATGAGTATTTCCTAAATGCATAAATAGAGTCAATACTTTGAAAACATACAGAGTTGTAGATGTTCAAAAACCTTGCTGCCTTTACTGGCATTTATCACTAATTCCATCTTAATGATCTATAATCTGAGATGCAAATGGAAAAGTGCCTTCTCTGCAAACGTCAGGGACAGACACCAAAGTCCTTATCCCCAGAATATTTAGACTGTGCTTAAGTTTTTGCTTTGTGTAAATTGAGGTCAGAGATGGAACAAAATGAAGCAACAGCTACAGTGTGTTCCCTCATATTGTGGTAAAGAAAATGCTACTCAGTATTTTCAATTAGTTTGCCCTCTTCAGCTTTAATAACTCTCCTTCCTTTTTAATTATTTTTGATCAGCATGATCTTCCCAAGCATGCATGAGGCAATTTTGTCTGGTATGAGAAAGGGGTTATTTGCCATCAGCAACTCTATGACAGGTGTAAATGCTAATAAAATAAAGAAAAAAAAATTAAAAAAAAAAAAAAACAAAAAAAAAAAACCAAAAACAAAAAAAAAGGCAAGCCTGCTAATTGTGAATTATTTGCTTTCTCATCCCAAGCTGATGACGAAATAATTTTGATGAAGGATTCAGAGTCAGGGAGCATCAAGTGAGTTCACTCCAGATTAATTTCCCTTTTTAAAAGCACAAATCGTTGCTGCCAGAGTATGGAGCTGCATGTGATCTGTCCTATTCAGGGTGGAATGAGTAGGCTGTATATTTGTCAGATACTTAATTCAATCAATGCAATTTAATTATGTTTCCATGCAAAACCACCTGTGACCTTCCATCTGCTAACAAAATTCATCCATCCCTGCACATACACACAGAGTCTTCAAAAAAACCCAAGACCGTGTTCCAAGATCTAAGGGAAATAAGGTTTCTGACTAGTGCAGCTGGATTCATCTGCACATATTGTCTTTCCAAAGAACAGGTGGACAGGATCATGCCACATGGGTTGCCTTTGGGGTAGTGGAGTTGAGAAACATCCATTCAGTGCAATTTAGAAGTGCCTAGGTGGACTGATGAAAGCCAAAGTGATATATTGCAGTTTTTCCTATGTCGGGGAAGAAACTTATTAACTCCCTCTTAAACTATAGAAACTTGACAAAACGCTAAGAAAAAAAAAAAACTTGTATATTTTTTTATCGAAAAAAATTTTGAATATAATCAAAGAGTGTTAGATGCTTTTTGTGCCATCCCTATCTGCTAACAGATACCAGAAGAATCATTTCTTGCTAAACCAAAGGATACACTAATTGATGTCAGGGCACACCAGATAGGTAAAGCATGGGACTGAAAATCTAAGCTCTCTTTAGCCCAGAGAGAAACTGGCTTCTCAAGAGCCTTGTGAGCTTCTCATTTACTCTGAAAAATGGTTCCTAGTAACAATGAAAAATAACATTTAGCAATTTAAAAGATAGAACTTAATTTCTAAAGAAAACACCACGATTTCAAAGATATTTCCTGTTCCAGTCAAATAGAAGTGAAAATAGGGACAGTTTGGGTGGAATATAAAGTGGTGCATATTTCATATTGACAATTGCCAAAGCAAAATAGTGCTATTTGTAATGTTAGCAAAGGATTTGAGAGTTTTAGAACACATTTCTCACCAGTCAGCTAAGTTATACGGTTCTTTACAACCAGTGTTTTCCTATATCAAATTTTGATTTAATTGAAAATATTTCCTAATTTACCTACCTGCTTTTATTAATATAATTCTTTCAAGAATCTCAAAGTAATGTAAAAATTTGGTAAGTACCCTGCTGTCATTTTTTTAGGAGATTACAAGATAAGAAAGTGACTAAGATCTCATAGAAAAATCTGACCAAGCTGAGAAGAAAATCTTGAGTTTCCTGTAAGCCAGTCCTGTTAGACTCAGCCAATGATTATAACTCTGGAATAGAAGCTTAAAATGAGGACTGGATCTCAAACAAAATTCCTTTCCCCAGTATTAAATAGGAAGGAAGTCCAGGTTTCTCTGGATGTAGACAAAATAGGCTTTTTATTACTGAAGGAGAATTTTGCTAGACTGTAGTTTCTTTCCAAAAAGGTGTATGCAGAACTCTGCCAATTGAAGAAAGTTCTTTCTTATTTCCAAGTTCGTGTCATAGTTACTATTTTTTCTCTAACAAATAAGAAGTGAAAGTACTCCATTGCCAGTTCCTATTGTATATATCCTCAGGCATATGATTGCCTCTTTCAACTAGAGAACCTGGAAGTTCTTTCAAAAGTATGGGTAACTTGCAGACGGAAATAAAAAGGTAAAAAGAAATCTCCACACCTTTCAATACAGAATTTTTAAAATATCAGCTTCTCTTGATATTCTCTTATTCTTCAAATAAATGGAGCTTTGGAATTGAGGGAAGCATTGAAACTGCATGATGGTTTGTTTTCTCTCTCTCTCTCACTTGCTCTTTTTTGTGTGGTGGTTTAGTTGGTTTTTATTTTGGTCTTTTTTTTTTGTTTTGTTTTGGTTTTTTTTTAGTTTTTTCTTCCACACTTAGAAAGAGCCCATTAGTAAAAAATGAAGGGAGAAAAAAAACCCTCTCTAGATGAATGAGAAGAGAATGAAATAAAAATGTTTAAAAGATATTTTAGTGACAAATAACAAGATGAAGTGTTGTATCAACTTTGTGATTTTTTGAATACTGTCTATTTCTAGGGGTTTTGTTGGATAAAGAATAGCTTTCGTTTGTAACATAAAAAGGACAAATTCATCTGGAGCTGTGTTCCCCTGCAGCTTATATATTTTCATACACTGGTGTAATTTGGAGTTACAGTCTAATCATAATTCAGTTCCTGTCTTTAGTAAAAGCATGTGCCTCTAATTTGCAATCAATTTCTGGGCTTGTCACATGGAAATAATGAATGTGCTCATCTACAGCTGGAGACAAAGGGAGAAAGGAGTATGCAAGACTTGGGAGGCTGGACTCCGAGCGTTTCATTCCCTTAGGCTTTGGAGTCTGGGCATCCAAATCATGCTAATATTATGCTATAATCACTGTATGAACAAAGATTCCTTATTTAAAGTTTTCCCTCATCTCCTTTGAATATACAACTTGAATAATTGCATAACATGAGTGAGAATTTGATGGCAACAGCTCATCATGTGTGTTCTGATAGAGTGTAAAGTATGAAATGTCATGCAGTTTCCAAAAGCTGGTATCGGTGGACATACTCATCACTATGTGTGTGACATAGCTACAATTATTTTTCTTATTCTTGTCTTTTACTGAACAAAGACTTGTAAAAGAAACAGCATCTGAAAATACTAATGGTCAAGAAAAATTATGAACTTTTAAATTCATCCCTTTTCAAGAAGTATCATGACTGATTTTCAAGGCACAGCTGTAAAACTAGTTTCCCACTGCATAAAGATTTTAGTGAAGGTTTTCTGTGCTAAGCCACTGAATTTAAGAAGACGACATGACTGCATCATAGCAAAGTCATCTTAAATTTGTGTTCCACTCCCCTGTTTTAGATGGAATGAGACTTGCTTAAGTATTTATCATGACTTTTTAATAATTATTTTATTGTGATAGTGGCTGAGATCTCCTAACATGAACAGGGTTCCCTTTCTGCAAAGTGAAATATAAACAGAATTATGAGATATCCTTTAAAAGGCTTTTAGACAAGTATATCAAGCAAGGAGGAAACCAATGAAGAGAATACAATTAGATTACAACAATTCTATACCAGAAATCTCTATCAACAGAATACCCTTTGCAGTTATAGGACAAGATTTGTTTTCTCACTTGCAGTTGTGAAGGTCTAAATAGCTGCTGAAAAGGAGAAAGACAAAGATGGTACTTATTGATTATTTCACCTGTCACTAATGAAATCACTGCTAGGCTGGAACACGGAACCTGCTTGTCAGCAGCACCAGATTATAGCAATGAAAAAGAGAAGAGAAATGCTGCAAGGAACTGGCACTGCAAACACTCAACTCTGCAGCTATTCTCCACTGAAACCTGGCCATCTCACTACAGCTGACACCTCTATACTTGTGGCTTTAGGATTTCCTCTAATTACCACAATTATACAACAGCAGTTACATAATAATACACACCAAGAATTTTCTGAAGTCAAAGAACTGGTCAATAACAAGGGTATGAAAAAGAATACTTCACAGCTCGTATAAAGCCATGACAATTTAGACCTCCACAAGGAACATTTTAAATGGTAATGAGTATTCAAAAAAAGAAAAAAATTAGCGAGAAGAATCCTTAGGCCTTTTTGAATCATTTTTCCTATTGAGATTTAAATAATCTGGTAGCCATTCCACCTATGAAATATGTATACGTTAACTAAGAAAAAGTTTACAGATTGTTAGATATGGATTTTTTTTTTCTCTTAGTAAGCAAGGTTACTAGCTGGGACTGAATTCTGTGGGAAATAATTAATAGTCATAGACGTCACTTCCAACAAAAGTATTGAAAGAAAGGTGGCATAACTGCTCATAAAGATGATGCATTGTAACATTAATCAAGAAAATAGATGCCATATAAAAGCAAAAGGTAAGCCACTGTGAAAGGTAGGGAAAAAGAGTACATCTACCTATGATAGAATATCTTAAGTTGGAAGGGACCCACAAGGACAATCAATGTGCCTGAGACCTTTGTGCAAATGCTTCTTGAACTCTGTCAGGCTTGGTGCTGTGACCACTTTCCTGGGGAGACTGTTCCAGTACCCAATCACCCTCTGGGAAGAGCCTTGTCCTAATATCTACTTTAAATCTCCCCTGACATGGGTTCATGCCAAACCCTTGCTTCCTGTCTCTGGTCATCAGAGAAAAGAAAGCAGTGTCTGTCCCTCCACTTCCCCTCATGAGTTGTAGACTGCAATGATGTTTCCCCTCAGTCTCATCTTCTCCAGGCTGAACCTCAGCTGCTCCTCTATGACTTCTCCTTTAGACCCTTCACCATCTTCTTAGTCCTTCTTTGGACACTCTCTAATAACATTATATCCTTATCTTGTCATGTCCAAAACCGCACACAGGACTCAAGGTGAGGCCGCATCAGTGAAGAGTAGAGAGGGACAATCATCTCCCTCGACTGTCTCATAACGCTGTGCTGGATTCACACCAGGACACAGTTGTCCTGTTTGGCTGTCAGAGCATACTACTGACTCATATTCAACTTGCCATTGGCCAGAATATAGGATATATGAGATTAGCACTTAAGGCACTTTGACAATACACTACCTTTCAAGTAAAAGGTTCCTGAAAGTATTTACAAAAAGTATGGTTGGTATCACTCACCCAATTCAGTAAAATTAGTCAGTTCAAGAATGAAATAAGACACTGTACCAACAATGAGGAAAGGTGAATCCCTTTTAATAATCTTATGTTTGAAGAGAGGATTTTGTTAGTAATAAGAAAACAATTTTAAAGGACATGCAAGTAAAGACTACATACTGGTTTTGTTTGCAAATACTTTTGTTCACAAACACATGAGAATTTATGTCTTTTTTTTCTTCAAAGGGCAAGAAATTCTCCTAGAAGCAAAGACAGTATTAATGATATAGGACAAGAAGTCAAAAAAAAAAAAAAAAAAAAAAAAAGGGGGGATGAAATATATTCAGGTTCTGCAATACTGGATTCTTCCCTGACCACAGCTTATGCTTAAAATGAGAGACCCCAAGCAGAACTCGCAAATGGCAATGTGAGCTCCTGTCTCAAACCAATTCATTCCAGTCTCCAGAGAAGCTGTACAAACACAGTTCTGCTAACCATTTAATCCTGTGTTTTGTTTTATGTATTTAAGTGAACCCTATAGTCTTTCCTGGCTGGCTTCAGTTATTTTAGGGAGAAAACTGGTGACAGGATGCAACCACATTGTGTGACACGTCATGATCTATCACACCAAAAAGAAGAAAGGGGAAAGGTACTACAACCCTCTACCTCCTCCCTTCCTTTCACTCAACCCTATGGAATTCCGTGGCGTGAACATATGTAGGTGCTCTCCTGACCCAAGTCCTACCAGCAACTTCAGTCCATAGCCAAGGTATAATCACTGGAATACATCACAGGACACTACTTTATGTGTTGCGTTGCTAGGAATAGATTGCATAAGACACCAAGAGCAGCAGACAGAAGTCCTTTTTAGCTCAAGAAAGGGTATTTTGTGCCTGGAAAGATGCAAATTTCTCTGTCTCAAGCTTCATCATGAACTCTCTTGGCTTCTTTTCATTCTGCATGGTTTGTTTTCCACTGGGCTTACTTATTCAAAGCTCTATCCTGAGACCAAAGATACAGCTGAGGAAGACAAAAGGTCCCCAACTGCATCAAAGTCCAAAAGCAGCCCTAAGTCAGTATTGATGAATCTCACTGATGAATCCCGTAAGTACAACTGTCAACACAGCTCAGTTCTAACCCACACAAAACAAGGGAATTATTTCTGATTTGAGGGATGCAAGGTACTTCTCCAGCATAACAAAGCCAACTGTGTCCCAGGGGCTTGCTGCTTGGTGCCTAATAGACCTAAATGAAGTGGCCATAGTAATGTCCCCTCAACAGTTCAAACTTCTAATGCCACTGAAGTACAGAGCCAGGCTGTTGACTTCACTGTTTCATCTCATGTCTGCCTTCACATGAACTTTTTGTCTAGCTGAAAACACACCTCAGCCCTGCTACTATTTATGAAAAGTGACCAATTTCCCTCAAATGACTTACCTGCAGGGCACAATTTGTTGGTGGGGGTTTTTGGGGTTCTTTTTTAGATTTTGCTTATTCCCCAAGTGCATTGTGATTTCCTCAAATGCTTCCACTCAAACCATTTTTGCCAAGTGTTTGATTTCTGTGTAATGTCAGTTAACTCAGATGGTCCATGATTATTTGTGTTCCCTGATGCAGTCCAGAATCTGGAGGTCTATCAAACCACTGTGGCTTCCATTCACTCAAGGAGAGGTAGCAGCAAAACAGCATTTGGAGATTTTATAAAATATTAAACCTCCTGCTTTCTAGGCCACACAGTCCTTGCCTGAGGCAGCATTCATATAAAAAGTTAAGCTATTACAAGATTTATTGCCTAGATGCAAAGGAGCACACAAAATTGAAGTCTATGTCTCAGCCAGTTGGAATGCAAACAGATATTCCTTCTAAGGTGCCCTAAACTGTGCTAGAGACAGGCAACAAGACAAATGTGGTAGGCCAAGTGCAGACCAGCCTGTGCTAAAATAAAGTCACCAGCCTGCAAGCACTTGTTCTTATAAAGTAGTCTGATTAAGGAGGACACAGCCAGCCACAGTCCATGTATACAGTGCAGCTTCATCAGTGCAAGGGTTTGTCATTGCCAGCATGCCATCCATCACTAGGATGAGGTATCCTGAGAGGGGGAGGCAAGCAGCTGTCTAAGGAGGAACCTTCAGAACATGTATTTAGATTAATTCATAGATCCTTCAGTCACCATAAGTTTAACCATACTGTGCTCCAGATGGGCAAAAGATGTGTAGTGTTTGGGACGGCAAATCACTCCTATGCCATCATATGCCAACTGTACTCAACATTGATACACGGATCAAGCTACCCAGGGGGGCCTCAGCAAGATGTGCATTTCTAAGACCTAGTGCTTTACTTCTTCTCTGTGATACTCAGTGTCTGCAGACTGACAGATGATTTTTTTTTCATTATGTTCATGTGAGGAATATGGTTTTACAGGAGCTCAGAATCAAGAGGACTATTTTCAAGTGGTTTTGTGAAGACATATGGAAGCCAGGTCCTTCTATATCCCTAGTGAGATTTCTTCTATCTTAACTATTGCCCATTAGCTTTTCTCCTCAAAAGTGGTAATTCTCCAGTGCTTGACAAAGCTTACAGCTCAACACTGCAGTGAAGCAGCAGCATGGTAAATCTGTTATGCCACCTGTCTCAAACTGAATATTGTAAGAAGATGAACTGTATTTTCTGAAGAACAGAAATAGTCTTCAATGGTCATAGCATACCCTACTCACTGGAAAACCTGTGCCTCCAGCAAAGATATGGTACATGTCCTGGAGCAAGTTTTATCCATGACAAGTGTCATGGTCCCCTGTACACAGAGTGAAAACATTCACTACCTGCAGTAGGAAGAGTATTCCTATTTTTACATGTTCACACACAGACATACAAAAGTTGCAGTACTTTTCTAAGCCAAGCATTTAGTAGCATTTCCAACCTTTACTTAGCAATAAATCCCCACAGAATCCTTAGGCTGGAAGGAACCTCCCTCATCCAACCAATATCTCTGAGCCTAACGCTGAAAACAATCACCAGCTTCAACCTTCACTTCAACTAGGCTGTTTCACCTGGCATTGAGATGAAGAGCCACTAACTCCATTTAAACTGAGACGATATGTTCTGACTCCACCACCTACAAATATCTATAGCTATGCTTTCTGAAGAGAAAAATTAAATTCTTTGTTCTTCTTTTCTTATCCTATTTGTAGAATATTCTTTTCTCTTTTTGCATTATCAAAATTGACCTTGAATGTTTCCAGGGATGGGACACCTACCACCTCTCTGGACAACCTGTGCCAGTGTTCCACCACCCTCACTGTAAAAAAATTTGGTCTTATATCTTGTCTAAATCAACCCTCTTATATTTTAAAGCCATTACCCCTTTTGCATTGTTCTATTGCAACAAGCCCTGCTAAAAAACTTGTCCCTCTCATTCTTATAAGTCCCCTTTAGGTACTGAAAGGCCACAATAAGATCTCCCCAGAGGCTTCTTTTCTCCAGGCTGAACAATTTCAACTCTCCCAGCCTGGCTTCACAGTAGAGGTGTTCCATCCATCTGATAATTTTTGTGAGTCTTCCTTGAACCCACTCCAATAGGTCCATGTTTTTTCTGTGCTGAGGACCTCCTAGCTGGAAACAGCATTCCAGGTGGGGTCTTACTAGAGAGGAGTAGAGGGATAAAATCACTTCCCTTGCCCTGCTGGCTGCACTGCTTTTGATGCAGCCCAAGATGCAGTTGGCTTTCTGTGCTGCAAGCGCGTATTGCCAGCTCATGTCCAGTTTTTCATCGATCGGTAACTCCATGTCCTTCTTGGCAGGGCTGCTTTCAATCCATTCATCCCCCAGCCTGTGCTGTTGTCATGGGTTGCTGCAACCCAGGTGCAGAACGTTGCACTTTCCCTTGTTAAACCTCATGAGCTTCCCATGGCCCAACTTTTCCAGCCTCTCCAGATCCCTCTGGATGGCATCCCGTCCCTCAGGTGTGTTAGCTGTACCACTCAGCTTGGTGTCATCTTCAAACTTGCTGAGGGTGCATGCAATCCCATGGTCTGTGCTATTGATGAAGATATTAAACAGTACTTGTCCTATTATGAACTCCTAAGAGACACCATTCCTCACCAATGTCCATCTGGACACAACCTCTATCTTCTGGATGAGAGCATCCAACTAATTCCTCATCCACTGAACAGTGCACCCATCAAATCCATATGACTCCAATTTGGAGAAAAGAATATTGTGTCAAAGGCCTTATAGATGTAGAGATATAAAACATATATGTATATAGTGTATCTTCTGAGGCTACAGAAGGGAATTTTTGCAGAGAACATAAATGAAGTACATATAAAGGTTTAAAATAGTCAGTCCCTGGAAAATGAAAAGTTAGGAATTAAGGTGTTCCTTATTTATCTTTAAGTATTTTTAAAGAAGTGTGCGTAGTGCACAATATAGAAGTGTAGTTCATTATGATCAATTAAAAAATAGGGGGAAAACCCCCAAAATTAGGATTAATAACAAAACTCACATGTATCAAGGAAAAATTTTACTGCTGCCTTTTCAGTGCAAATTTAAATTCACTGCTGCAGTCTTCTCTGTCACTTCAGTTGCCTTCTTGGGAAATATTTGTGTGACTAAGGGTTTGCAGGATCATGCCCAATATAAATAATAATAGGATCATTTAGATGGAGTTTTACATCTGTACAAACAATACCTAATGAATTCCTGATGGGGTTCTGCTGTTGACTAAGGAAATCATGTGAGAACCTCCACAATAAATGAAGCAGCAACACATTTTGGATCAAAGAAAATCATACAGAAAAGCAAACCAGTATACAAAGGGCTGCAGTCATTCTTGGCATATTTCCTCCCAAGTCATTTAGACCCTCTTTAGGCACTGCCACTATTTACTTTATAGAACAATATCCTGGCCTTTGAATTGAAAGACTTTCAGTCTTTGATATCAGAGCTCTCGTGTTTAACCAAGAGAACAGTCTTCAGGGGAAAGAGGGTGATATGTGCAAACTTCAGCTCCATACAGTGCGAGCTCTTTACTGCAGAGGTGACCTTTTAATTTTGCTATTGTGCACAGCAAGGTCTAGATCCATGTCAAAGATTCCAAGGCACTCAGGAACACAAACAAATAGAAACAGTCCAAATTTAACTAAGGTATGACCACACTGATACTAGCACCAAATGCTATAACTGGGTGCTCTTCTTTAAGTTAATCTCTTTGGAAAGTGCCTGCTTTTCTAGATGGCTTTTAGGAATTACAGGATTCCCTGTAACTGCAGAAGCTGTATGTGTTGATAACCTCCATCAGACCCTATTCTGGCTGTCTTTTCCCTCAGGACATATGCACAAGATCAGATAAAGGCACAAATAGTATTTTCAGAGTCAGACCATAAAAGAGAAGTGTCTTGGCCCTGGCCCTGTTCAACTTACCTGCCAGATGTCACTAGGTACTTTTCCCTCCTTTTTTACATCCTCCCGTGTCCTCTAACTTAGGTTTCAACAACAATCTTGTCATATTCTAAAAACCCCACTGAAAGATAATTTACTAAAATTACCCATCCTGTCCACACACTGTGGCTTTCAGACCCACAACTGACATTTAGACACCCAAACATAGCGTGGTATAAACTGGAGTTCAATCCGTCTTAATTCCCTGAGTCTGAATGTCAGCCCTCAATGCTCACCAGTTTTTGAGGCCCCAGTGTACAAGGCTATTCAATCCATAGCTCTGGCATGCAGAAGAAGTCTTACCAGTTAGTATGGGAACCTCTTCACTGTACTGCTGGGCACCAAACAGCAGTGTGCCTCCTAGCATGTAAACACACACATCCTTCACTGGAGCTAGCTCCTCATCAGGGACAAACCCTGAAAAAGCCAGAATGTGAATGAGAGCAATCCAAAAGCAGAAAACAGGCAAAAAGTTTTGGACTTGCAGAAGAGGGCACTGCAGAAATGGCACGAAGGGTAGAGACGCATAATGCCCGGGTCAGCATGCACCAGAAAGGCAGGGGATGCTAAACACATGGGTGAGTAGTGTTCTAATTAAATGAAACCAGCACCCCCAGTGATGCAAAAATGTCGAGTGATGAGATCCAAACAGCAGAGACCATCTGATGCAGATCCCAGCCCACAAGGATATAAATATATGGATGAACTGATAGCCTTGGAACAAGTAAAAGGGAAGTAGATGCTGCAGTTTCAGATCTAAGCAGCAGAAGACTCCTACTTTTAATTTTTTTTTTAAACAGAGAGCTTTAACCACTGTCCAGTAAGCTGGTCAAACTGCCTGCAAGGAGAAAACTTAGCAAAACTATTTCTCACCACTTTAGTGCTCTAAAATTAGCATTTCCAGGAAATAAGCTTGTAAAAAGAAGAGATTTTTGGCATAGAGTTAAAAAACAGTAGATAATGTTACCTGAATCACTGTT
This sequence comes from Margarornis squamiger, assembly GCA_035222235.1. Classification (NCBI taxonomy): domain Eukaryota; kingdom Metazoa; phylum Chordata; class Aves; order Passeriformes; family Furnariidae; genus Margarornis; species Margarornis squamiger. The sequence goes on along the minus strand of JAWWTY010000001.1, from coordinate 58,168,044 downwards.
ACTGACTGCAAAATGACTAAAACCTGTCCAAGGGGTTAGTTGGGTACCAAAAAGGGACCCACTAACAGCATATTTGAAAACAAAAGACATGTCAGCAAATGAGCAGGAAAATACCCTGAAGGTTTAAAGGAAGGAAATAAAGTCCTGGGAGGTAGCAAGAATACATCTTTTCAAGAGATTGATAAGAAAATCTCCAAGGCATGTATACTGCTGAACTTAAAAATAAAATTATTTTAAAAAATGATGAAACACAAAAACAAGAAACTAATGAACACAGCTGCCTGGCTTGGCTCAAGGGCCTCTTTGAACCAGTTAGAAGCCCTCCAGCATTTGGAAATCTGACCAAACTGATGCAAACAGCAAGAAGTATAAAGTACAGCCAGGGATAGCTAACGAGTGAAAGAGAAGAGGCTGAAAGGTTTTCACAGAGGAGCAATACCTTAACGTCATACAAGCTGCTTATAAACAAGAAATCAGACTGGGAAAATGCAGTGTCTGTTGGATTATCAGGGATTAAAAGAAGTGGTTATTAGGCAAAGCCAGAGAAAGCAGCAGCCATAAAAGGCATCTCTCAATTATAACATGGCTGGCTTTCTTCATAGACGAATACTTTTAGTATTTCAAGGAACAGTCTTTTATTGTCATGTTTTAAATGGTTTTACAGATTACATGCCCACACCCAAACACTTGGTCAAAGTTTACAGAAACCAGTTTCTAGTTGTTATTATTATCATTGTTATGGGCACATATTTCCAAACCACTAAATAATTACTGTCGTGTTTCAATGCAGAATATTTTTTTACAATCTGAAAACATAATGGCATCAGGCACAGTGAATGGAAAAATGTATTTTTATTATGTTCTGGTAATAATTGTCTTCACTGCTTTATATGAATTGAATATTTAAAATATCATCATAAAAATAGCAATCCTTTAATAGGTATTGTCCTCTTCCATAATGGAAGTACAGGTCACAGAACACCTTCTTTCCTCATTATTGTCACTGCTAGAAACCAGGCTGATAACTTCATTGCCACTGCAGTATTTCTGAAGGACTTTATACATGTCTAAAAATGCAGATATTAACCCCTGTCTTAAACATTCACTCACCAACATATGACTGAGAACCCTCTCTCTAAGAACTCCAGATAAGGTATCTGGCCTTAAATAAAAGAGCTTTTCCAGTTTCTTGGTAAGAGAGAAAAAGAGAGTTCTTTATCGAAAGCATATTACCATATTTTACCTCATTAATAACTTCACTGCAGCATTAATTTGCTTAATTATTGCACTTAGAATTCAACATGGTAGCTAATTAATTCAAAGGCTGGGGAAAAAATGCAATCATAACACATAAACACATAGGTTTGGGAGCACATTTTTTGCAAAAATCTTTTTTTGTTCTGTTCCATGAAATACTAAGTCTGTGAACACAGTAAGTTAAAAGTTATCTTTTTAATTATTTATTTTAATACATTTTCCCAGGTTTGCCCACTTAATCTTCTCTTCTGATGAATCTTCCTATAATAAATGGGGCTAATGCATCTCAACAGCCTGCTATCAGGACTTCCAACTCCATTACCCACTATTAAGATCTTGTTCTCTTCCTCTGCAAATCTTTCTTTCTATTTTACTGACAGTGGCCAAAAGGCACACTAAATCCTTAGCAGGTCATTTGAAAACAGGAGTTCACTTGTCTCCAAACAGCCCCAATATTTCCTTCTCATAGCTCAAAGGGAAGAAAAAAAAAAAAAAAACAAACCACCAAAACCAAAAACCTAAATCCAACCCCAAAAGACCACTCTTCACTTCCTAAAGATCTTCCTTGTAGCTGAAAAATAAAAGCTTAAGATATTTGGGTCACCTCTAAAATTCACATCATCAGAACTGGGAATGATATTCCAATATAGCATCTTCTTAACTGCTGACTTATCATTTTTACATTTCTACAAGACAAAACCGTCACAAACCATTTAATGCCCCAGGGCTACTCTGAGCTGACTGTCTCTCACCTGGTGCTACAAAAGCTGCCCACTAACTCAGGGGATTATCACTGTGATGCTACAGTGATGTTCACAGAGGCATGTGGTCCATAGCTGTGTTAACAGAAAACCATAACTGAATAGAGCTATATTAGAAAAAAACTATTTCCAGCCCTGATACTCAACCTGAAAAAAATAGTTCCATATTGACAAGAAGGTGGTATAACTGGACTGATCACCACACCACTATTTTGTGGCACGCTTCTCACTCCAGGCTCTTTTCTGCTTTAGTCTCTTGGTGTCCTTATCCATTTATACATATTTTGTCATGTACCAGCTTGGTGAGACAAAAGACAACAGAGGATTTCAAGGTGCTGGCCTCCACTGTCCACACTTTTATTCTCCTGGGCTGTTTCTATTTATAGAACAAGTTTGCTTACAATCAGCTGTACTTTTTGAAGAAAGGTAAGAGGAATGGGGATTGACAGAATCTGCTGTAGATAGCTTAAACCTTTTGAAGTCTAGCTCATGTTATGTTGCAAGAGAATTGTTTTTAATGAGTCTCTCTGCTTGTACTGGCAATATTTACATAAGGACCAGAGAAGTCCAATGATGTGGTGGTAATTTTATTAAGATTTGAATGTCCCATTCAAAAGTTATTTAGCTCTGGAACTCGGTAGTCATTCCCTTTTCAGTTGAAAACAATGGAAAACATTCTAAAAATTTAGAATTCTGATTCCTAGCAAGCCTAGATCTGCTGTAGGTATAGGGAGCTCAGCCTTATAGACTGACAAGGCTCAGACACAAAATACACAAAAAAACTAGGTTCCCTGCACAGCCCTCTCCAAGATGTAGTCTCGGAGCACACCTACCACTGGTGCAGTTCAAGTCCTCGCAAAATGCACCCTGAGGCAACTTACTTTTAAAAAGCATCCGGAAAAGGAGATGCTGAGGGTACCCTTCATCTCTATAATAGCCTGGAGAGGCTTTTACAGAGATTTCCTCAATTATCTTGTCTCTTAAAATTCCTGTTCCTCTTCTGTCCTTTCTCCCCAGAATCATGTATAAAGCATTTTTTTCCTGCAATGTTCCTCACCACCTCATAAGCTCATCACCTGGTAGTTGTGTCTTTTGTGACCTACAGATTCAAACCCTCTCCAGCAGAGCAGAGAACAAACCTGGGTCTATAACTGCTTGGATAACTGCCATAACCAAGAGGCTACCATGCAAGAGGCAGACCCCGCATCATGTTGCAGATGTCTCTTGCATAAAAATAATGAGCTTTGTTCCACCCTTTCAGAAAAATTTAAATTGTTGTTTGAAAAGGCCCTGCTGTGCGGTGAGACATGCTCCTTACTACAGTCAGGAGGTGGGCACCTTGGAGCTGCAGGCTGGGAGGGTTTCAAACACTGCAGTCCTCTGCCACCCATTCCTAGCTCACAGGTCTGGTCAGCCCTCCAAGCTATGGAAATCCCTCTAAGAAGCTAAGCCCATAGCCATGATTGAGAGCTCAGGCTTGGCAAGTGAAAGATGGGCAGCAGACCATGTGGACTGGAGAACTTCCAGATCTCGCCTCTAGTTTTTGGACACTGCAGTGCCCCGAGCTGGAAATTCTGTAGCAGTGTCACATTCATTACAAAAATGAAGGATGTAGTTAAATTAAACATGAGGATGAATAATGAGAGCACACACTCAGTTATTTATCTGACTTTTTAAATCATTTTACATATTTTATATATCAGACCACTTCCAGAACAGAATGAGCCATAAATTTTTGTGCAGCTAACTCAGTGTCTGCATCACCAGAATCGCCAATACATCTTCCTGTGGCACAACATCGTATCCAGGAAGCAATGGGGTAAATTTGGTACTATCTGGATGTCTCTACTAAGAAGTTAGCAGCTAAAAAGACAGTCAAAGGAAAACTTCAGATGACAACTATGGCTTGGGGCTACCTACAGTCACTTATAATTAGTCTACTTTTTGGGGTCCTTCCTTTTCTGCTGTTTATGAGGGAAGCCGAAGTCCCTGGTCACAGTTCTGTGCCAACCTGTAGCATCTCCAGCAAATTCCCTATAAGGGGAATTACAGACCGGACCCTCAGAGAAAGCAGAGAGCCAATGCTGAGCTGAATTAACAACAGATCTATTTAAGTAAACATGTCTAGCATCTGTTTTATTGAGCATATGTACTCTGCTCATTGCTGTGCACCATTAAGACTTTTCATGCAGAGATTGTAAGGCATACATGAGCACTGCAGAAGCTCAGAGACTGCTGTTTTTTTACTTCTTTACTTTGCCTCATCAAGGCTTCATTCAGGACCACTGTAGCCTAAAATCACCCCAGTGGTAAAGATAAAATCTCCCTTCCAATGAGCTGAAGGATAAGGGAGCATAAAATACAGAGGGAATTTTCATAGTCATTAATACACATTGGGGACATGACCTTATTTCAGCTACAGGAGTCTGGATAACTGAGGACAGACATACTACGTTGTACATGGAAACACATGTTTAACCACTGTTAGTAATGACAGGATCTAACACGACAGGATGCTCTGTCCTCTGGCTCTGTTGATCCCAGCAGGCAAACACCCTGAGTCAGCTTGCCCTCCCACAGACACCCAGTGGGAGAACAGTCACCCCTTTCACCATCCCACATCCCCTGGATATCCTTATGGAGGAGCACCTTTGCCAAACACAGAGCCCTTGCCCCACCCTGCCAGTTGTGATGGATGGAAAAGACGAAAACCCACAGAACAATCCTCTGCCCCACGCTCCTGGTCCTTGGCTCCACACACTGGGAGGACCTGACAAGGAGATTCTCTCCAGACTTTCTGCTAGACTAAAGCATCCCAGCTAGAGTATGGGGAGTCTGAACCAGGAGAAGGGAAGAAACAACCCTGCCCAAGCATTGCACAGTTTTGCTGCCTCATTTCTGGCCTGGAGCCCCCAAAAGGGACACAGGCCAGGAGGCTTATCTAAAATAACGAGAATATTCAGAAGCTGGCAGCTGGATCTCCTTGGGGTCCACAAGGGGCAGATCAGCCACTTGTTGCTTTCATTATCAGGGTTACAACGAAAAGAGAGAAAAGAGGGTAAGAGGCAGTCACTTCCTGCAGACTTTTTGCCCAGATGTTAAACCAGCTGGCTACAAAACCCACACAGAGGCTTTGCTGCCAAAGCCAAGGCTGACAACAGGAGATGGAAAGATAGCCTCCACCTTTCCCTCTCCTGACAAAACAGATTGAATGATGCACAGCCTGAATTTGCCACCGCAGATGCCACCTGCGATACTGTTCTGCAGAGTCCCACATCCCCATTGGTACCATGTCCCTGGGGGTTTGGAAAAGATCTTCACCGCCGGCACCAACTCTTGCCAGTGAGCCTGGAGGGGCAGTCCCATGAGGATCACAAGCTGTGGGACCATGGGGCCCATACTTTGCATTGCCTTTGCCCTGAACCACAGCAGCTCCATCCCCATATCCATTTCACAATGTCTTACACCCCACACCACTGCTTCGAGCTGTGGCAGTGACTCTTCTCCAAAGATTTTTCATCCTTCTTCTGTTAAATCTTTTCCTTCCCATTTGCCCAGCACACATTTCAAGATTGTATTTAAAGTACACTTCTCATGAGAAATGCACTTAGTCCACCAGGCAGGGCAGGCAAGGTAGCTCAAACAGACACCTGCTTTGGAGAGAGATTAGTTCTGCCTTCTGATAATCCATCATATTCTGGGCCATATGCAGGGAATTCAGCAAATCCTCCTTAGGAAAAGTCCCTTGTGTCTCTGAACTGAAGGGCTGCCACTCTGCACCCTGTTCAGCCACAACATTCTGGCATTCATAACAGGTAAATAAAAATATTATTGCCAAATGCTTCTCCCATCTTGTTTGTTTGGTTTTTTTTAAAAAAAAGCACCAGCAGTCTGTTGATAAAAAAAAAAAATTATTCACATAACTATCAACTACCAACCTGATCATATAGAGCAGTCAACTCTGATAAGCAGAAATTGGGACATTTACCAGCCTCAGCATGTTTGAAATCCTATGTTGTCTCTTTAAAAACAATGAAAAACCATTCTGGATAAAATCTTTCAGAATGTTTTATTTCCTCAAGAGAATGGATCTCTGTTCTTGAAAAAAAAGAACTCTCTAATATTAAAATATACTTAACCTGATAGAACAGAACGTCTCCTTTGAAGTTGTTTCAATCTTTTTAAATATCTAAAGGACCTAACCACACAGGGCTTGCACATTTTCAGCTTGAAAAAAAAAATCAAAGCTTTCTCCCCTTTTTTCCCCCATGTACACCAGCTTGCCAATTATGGGAATTAGAAAAAAAAATCAGTGTATGAAAGAGGTAGAGCTTTCTACACATTTGTAATTATGCACAGAATTTAATCATTTGGAGAGAGGGACTGCTTGGGGGAGAGGAGAGTTTTATTCCAAGAGTTACACTTGCACTTTCATCCTGGACCAAATGTCAGCCACCAGGTGATTTTTCACAGAGATCACCACGCTCCTTTGCTTAACGGCTCATCTCCGATTTGCTCCAATGATCAGCAGATCCTCATCTTCTTTATTAGTCTCTCTGTTTATCTGCCCAGCAATGAGCTCCAGCTCCCGCAGCCAGAGAACAAGCCAAGAATAGCCAGATCCAAAGCTGTGAAAGATATTCTTCCAGCATCATCTGGCTCCTTGGCAGAGTCTGCGGGCAGCTGTACTCACAGCCCTGTGTCTGCCGCTGGGTATGTCATGTGGCCATGCCGTAGTGGTACTGGCTGAGCATCTCTGTCCTCCTGGACACAATTTTCCTTTGATTCACCTTGAATCCGAGAAACGCATTATATGACCGTTGTCTCAGATTTGATAAATAAGGGCTCTTTTTTTAATGGCTGCCCATAAAAAATAGCCAACACCTCTTGTTTCTGCTGTCATACTTTATAAATCTACGTGCTGCCTTTAAGGACCATTCCCTTTGCTGTACAGGGCATACTTCAGCAGCACTTTTTCACAGCACACAAGCAGGATCTTTTCCAGATGATTTGTAGCAAAAGGGCTGGACTTCTTCACTGATGGATAAACAAAAAGCCTGAAAAAAGAGGCATGGAGCAGAGGACAGGAGGGCTACCTCAGTGCTGATCTGGAGATCAGAGCTACATTAGTCAGTCTATAATTTCCAAAACATATTTACCTTTTTTTTTTCCCCCTCAGGAAAAGCACACCAAAAAATTAAAATAAGCAAAATGTTATCCCTGATAAAAAGGATGTAATCCTACATGGCTATTGTCTTGTGCTTTTCTCTTCCTTCTTTTCTTCTTCCTCCTTTTCTTCCTTTCCCTAGAAAGACCAATAAAAGCTCTGTGTATGTTAGCTACAAGCATCATCTATAAAAATCCTGTCTTAAAATATTACTCACATCACACTGTTGCACAGTCAAATTTCATAGGAAACAAAGCACTAAATGCAACATAAATTATATCAGCATTACAACTTGGGCATAAATTATCTGAACTAAACAAATCTGACCTTGCTTCTACTAGTTTGGTCAGTGTCTCTATTTTAGATGCTGCAGGTCATCTTTAAACATAAGTTTGTCCTTTCAGTTGATTTTTACATTTAAATGGGTTTAATAAATCATGACATAACAAACATTAAAATATAAGCATTTTCTACCTAAGGAACTAGCAGTCTGTCATCTTCAGCAGTAGAAGTGACACAGCTGAACACTTGAATCAAAAAGAAAGATAGTATTTCCATGGATTGCAACTGATGCAATTGTATACAGGCATTTATTTGTCTGCTTAAAGTTTCAATGCAATAGTTTTTTCCTTTCTTATTGTATTTATCCAAATCCAATTGTGAGTTCTTCAGGGCAGCAATCTGTCTCCTCATATGTTCGTAAAGCACTATGTACACCTATGGCACTTTGTAATAAGTAATTTCTGATCTGTTTATGATTAAAGAGGGATTTCAGGTGAAATATTGTAAATTGAAATGGACAGGCTAGGAGGACAGCTTACATTGCCAACATCATTAGGTCGGACACTGTGCTTCAACACAGGATGGCAGCTAACATGCTATGCACAGTTTGAGCTTGCCTGTGTGCAGCTCTAAATACTTTTTGAGAGCTGTCCTACAACCATTCCCCGTGGCCTGACACCATGCCCCTAAACAATACATTCTACAGCATAAGAGCATTCTCCATGAAATGCTTTGTGCTGCAATACAGATCTCTTTATAAGGATAGCTACTGTTTATTCCAGGGCTACTCTCTGAGAGCAAGCCAGACATGCTGCAGAGTGACTGGAAAGACAAGAGTGTACTGTCTTGACCAGAGATGAAAAGAAAGTGGGATAAGCCACAGAAGGGGGAGGAAGAGAGAGAAGGGGAAAATTTATTATATTAATAGGATCACCCAGTGAGTTGCTCAAGGGATAAACACATCCAAAGCAGTCTATTCCCCACTTAATGGCAATTGATTTGTGCAGGTGATATATCAAACATGAGAGTCCAGCTGCATGATGCATGATGAAGCTCCTAGCATACTTAGGATTACCATATTTATGATAGCAAGAAGGCATGTGATAGCCTTCTGGAAGCAAACATCAGATCATGCCTTTTCCTGGACCCTTGGACACAGTGATGCCTATTGGTGGCCATCCTAAAATCCCTATACTTCCAGAAACTCAGCCCTACATGTGCCCTTGCTGCCCCTCAAAGTCCCTTTCCATCAGCCCTTCCCAGTCTAGATTCCTTAGCTTCCTACAAAGTGCCTGTACCAATATTTGTGACCCCAGACCTCTTAAACCATCTCAGAGTTCAAATTCTCCAGTTATTTCCAGACCCCAGCTCCTAGCCTCCCCCACATCAGCAGCTGTCCCCAAAGACAGCATTCTCACCATATCTCTCCCATCACTTTCCCCACTAAGCCCTCAGCTCCCCAGGCTTCTTCAAACCCCATAACACTCCCCAGCCCTGCACCCCAGACTTGCCATCTCACAGCTCCCTTTCCTCCCTCCCTCCAAGGTCTATCCATATTTCCCCCTTTTCAAATACTCCCACCAACTCCTTTCACTACCCCGTCTCCTCACTTGATACTCCCACTTCCACCTTTGCTCACAATCCAAAATTTTCCCACTGACCCATCTCCCCACTATGTCCTCCCTATGCAGAGTCCTACCAGCCTCTCTCCCTGCCACTCATACCTACCACACTGCTGACAGCTCTGACATCCCAATGAAAGCAGACCTTCAGCTTCTCCCACCAGATGACAGCCCACAGCTCCCTTTCCCTGCCCACTTCTCCAAAAGAGTCAGCTGGGAGGACATTCCCATCAATAAAGACTTCACTGAGATTTTACAGGTCTGGAAGGGTTTTAGAAAAATAAAATAAATAGCTTTGATTTTTTTCATTGCAGCATTTCAAAAGGACCTAACCACAGGCTGAACCCACTGCCTTCTTTGGAATATTATTTTAACAGTAACACAAGGAGATGTCTTGCCTGAGAACACACAGAGAGCCCATGGCATGGCAGTATAACCTAGACCTTCAAACTCACAAGGTACACCTTAACCAAACTGTGCCTGTGCATCATTTTTGGCTGCCCAAAAGGAGTTCCATACAGCTCTGCCTCAAGGCTCACCTGGGTCTTCAGCCTTTGACCACCTTAGAACCCTCTTTTCCTCCTCAAAAAGCTGCAGCCCCTGTATAAAGCCGTGGTGCTATTTATTCTCTAAAACTCATTTCTTAGGCAGCAAAGTGAGGAAGTCCCATGCAGCCGTCCATTCCTCACTGAAGGAAAAGCAGAGAAAGTTTAGAGCTGCAGACAAAAGGAAGCTAAGAAGGTCACTGTGTACCTGGAGGACAGTGAAAAAAGAAGTCACCACCTGCACAGTCAAAGTTTGTAGCTTAATGAGCAATCACTGATCTAAACCCCCATTATGCCAAAGGCAACTTGTGTTATAACAGAGTATACAGGGCAGGGTTTTCCCTCCACAGGCCTATGTATTTCCATGGCTATGACACCCAAGAGAACTGCCCTGGAAGTACGATTGTAAGACTGCAAAATCAGGCACTTAAACTAGGAAATAAGGAGCCTAAGGGGGTCTTTGCAGGCCCTGTCATGCTGTGATACAATTGTTTGCACGGAGACTGTTATTTCTCCACCTTTCTCCAACTCTGGTCCACAGTCCCAAGAGCTTCAGTGGCATATTCTGGGTCCTTCCTCCATGTTCCAGTTTCCTCACATCACTCAAGCATTGCTCAGGATGGAAGCAATAATTTTCTCAAAGACTTTTCTTTGGCCTTCCCTGCTCTTAAATTAGAGTGATTCACAGATGTTAATTATCTTATTTCCATAATGAACCTGTGGAAGGAAGGTGTATCATTAACTCCACATTACAGCTGGTGAGCTGAAACACAAAGAGATGCAGGTTAGTAGATTAATATCTGCTAATTTTGCAAACCTAAGCTGAAACACTAAAGACTACCTTTCCCTTCACTCTGTAGGGCCTGACATTGCAAAATCCATTATGCCCTATTCACATCTCCTTGGACTTTAAGCTACAAATGCTGGAAAAGTATAACTTTACCATCAGCTCTCCAGCAGTTGTCCCCACGGCTGCAAGACTTAGATCCATTGTACAGACCGTGCTCTGCCTGAGGAAGCACAGAGCCAAGACAAGCATTGAGTTACCATGGCCAATCATTCTTGAAATCAAGAGGGCAAGTGATGTTTTGCTAGAAGGTTTGGATGGCTCTTTCCTGATACCAGAAAAGTAGTTGCCTCTGACTCTCAAGTAGCCAGCATAGTAATCCAGCTTTGTGGCAGACCAGGAAAAAGTGGGGAAGGTTACCTGCTTAATCTCTGCTCTACTTAACTTCTGGAGGCTGCACTTTTCCAAATGTAGAGTGCAGTTTGGTTGGATACTTGCCAAAACGGCACAAATCTCTTACCTGCATCTTCTTGCAAATGTCAAGTCCTCAAATGAAACCATGAGAACAAACTCCATGATTTAGGAAAAAAAGGAAAAACAACAACAACAAAACCCACCAAAAAATGGGAAAGAAAAAGGAGAGCCTGAATCTTTACCCCACAGGCAATACAACCATAAAAAAAAGTCTAGGAAAAATATATGCTGGCTTCCTTTCTGGAGATAGCTGAACTGCTTCAGCTGAAAGTTTCTCTTAGAAAGAAGCAACAGCCTAAAGGTGACACCCAGGATGGAAAATTTCAGTTTAAACAGCTAACACTTGCTGAAGAATAAGCTCTTGGAGGCAATAAAAGTATTGTTATTACAGGACATAGGGAGCCCTGAGTGCCTTTTTCCTAGCATCCCTGCTGTCTCTGCCTCTGCTACCCTTGCCTGGCTCTCCGCTGCCCCTTCCCCAGGACAAAACTTACATTGCCACCCACATGACCCAACCTGACACCAATTTCTCACCCTGGCTGTTTTATCTGGGGTAAGATAGCACAGCAAACCCCATCCTGGGGAGTCACTAATACAGAACCTTCAATCCAAGCTGAAGCTCTCCTATATTTACTTGCAGTTCTGTATATTTTGTACTTTTTCCTGTCCTTATCTCCTGTGGGTCTGCCACAGGTTTTTTGACTGGTTAATGACTTTATCCCTAGCTGAGCACAGTCTCCAGTCATTAGTGAGCTGCATTTGGATGTAGTATATCATCCTCTTTGCAATGCCTGGGGTGTCTTGCACAAGCCTCCCTTACTCTTTTGATGGACTGTAGACAGCTTGCTCATTAGTCTAGTATCTAATTGCTTATCAGTCACACTCTCAAACTCCTCATTACTTCCCTTACACAGCTACAGTAATTAGATTTCACATTTCTTTACACTCTTGTGGCATTGTTTTAGCCTACTGAGGAAGCACTCATATACAATACACATATATTATAAATTATCTCCTGTAATTATCATATTCATTATAACACATGCATATACCTACATAACATTGCTGAGGCAAACTCAAACCTCTTCAGTTCTAAATGTTCAGGATGCTCCAGGAGCATCTTCAAATGCTTGTTTGCCAGTTTTAACTTCTGCAAGGCTTCACCCATCTATGACCCTTCGCTTACAAACCGTGCCAGCTTGCATCATTTTCTTCTTCTCCTGCCCCACCACATACCTCTCCAGAAAAACAAAGCCTTCAGATCTGCTCACTGCAGAGATGCAAATTCTTTTAGGCAGAAACACGAATTTGATGTTTAGTACAGCAGCAAACAGAAAAGTCGCTTGAGCCGTCAGCCCTTATCTTTTGGGATAACATAGATTTTATGCCTCTTTTTTGGTCTAATTTGATGCATTTCTTTAGCACCTACTCTCTAAGCCTCGAGCTTTTTTCTGAGATCATTCCATACATTTATTATGGCACTTAAAAAGCGATAACAATTTATTTAACTTTTCAGAATTGAATTCTGCAGACTTTGGGGGCAGATGAATTTTTTTCCCCAGGGATCATGTGTGAAATATATGATTGTGTCTGCATTTCCAGATGCAAAGACCACAGACACAGGGTAACAATGCGCACTTCTTTTTAAAGTGAGTTAAATAAGTGAAGGCACCAGATGGCTAAACTTGAAAAGGCAAACAAGTAATTCCCCCCAAATTGTAAAAGGGCTATATTACTATCTGCAGAAGTAAACTAAGCAGAGCCCAAGAGTGGAGCATTTGTGTTGTAGATGTAGCCATAGAGACTGCAGTGGTTTCCAGATCACCTCCTTGTCCTGCTATGATGTACATTTATAGGTACAGGAGGGACAGGTGACATTTGGGGGACTGCCTGGGTAACTCCTAAAGATGGGCAAACATGCCACCTAGTTCTATGGTGCAGACCTATCCCTCAGCCACAGGAAACAGCTCTACTCCTCTCCACTCTGTCACCAGCTCCAGTCCCAGGTCACATCCCCCAGGGCCAACATTCTGTCTCCTCAGCTAGACCCCTTCAGCAATGCATATGCATATGCAGAGAATGAGCAAATACCATGCACGAAAGACAGACTGCAAGTACAGGGACATTTTTTAGGTCTGGAGGTCCTGCAGAGGTCAAAGAGTGGCAAACTTGGACCAAAAAAAATGAAAAACAAAGTCTACCCATGGCCTCAAAAAGCAGTCTGATCTAATCCTGAACTCATGAAATGCAGCACAAGGCAGTAGCAGAAAACCTTAAAGCAAAAATCCTGGGTGAAACACTCAAGAGCACCCAAATGATTTAGGAATCAAATTTCCCAAGCTTCTGACAAGGTTAGGTCTTGTCAATTCAGTATGAATATCTAAAGGCTTTCCAACTTCCTTGCAATGGGATGTGCTTGCTCTCCGTCGTCTCCTGTACTGCTCTGTGTTTTCCTGCCCTGCTCTGCCTGGAGCTAGCTGCATGTCAGGCAGAAACATGCTGGCAGCCATCAGAGCTAAAATCCATCACCCAGCACATTAAAGGTGGAGGCAGAGAGGGAGGTTTAACTATGAGTCCTCCTGCAGATAGGAAGTGGAGATGATCCCAAAACCAGGATGAAGGAGAGCAGCCTGATGGAACTCATCACCACTCCCCCTACATCCTCCAGTTGCAGGATGCTCCTCGCCATGCCAAAATAGACCTTTGGGCTAGGCAGACTCCAAGCCCTGGAGGGTGGCCGGCTGAGGGACGATACTTGCCGGCTCCCCAGGAGTGAATAGCATGCTCCTGCCCTGGCAGGCAGCCAAGAGCGGCAGCCGCCCGCGTCTGGGCTCTTCCCCGGCTCTCACAGCCTCTTCAACAGAAGTGACACAAGGCACACTCTTGCTCACAGCGCGCTGCCGCTCGGGAGCCTGGGAGAAGAAGAGACTTAGTCCTTCACAGCTGGGGGCTCTGACTTTGCAAGCTGAGGCGTGATTAAGATGGAGGACAAAGAGGGGGGAGAAAGAGAGAGGCGATGGAGGAGGGAACTCATGGCACATGGCTGAGTCCCTGCCTCTCTGTTGCACTTTCCCATCATTCTGCCCCATCACTGTAATCCTCTGGGAAACAACCAGGAGCGTACCAGGGCCAGAACCTGCAAAGCTCCCCCAGCCTGAGAATCAGCAGCAGTGGCACTGTGCCCAAGTTCATTAACCCCAATGTGTCACTGGGCTAACTAGCTCCAGCATGGCTTCGCAGTTTTCAGGACCTCAACAACGGTTGCTTCCCAGTGTCCACTCCTGTCTTGCAGATGTATCAATGGAGGGGGCAAGAAATCACATGTACAGGGTCAGACTGTAAATATACAGAGAGCAGAGGAACAGGAAGGATATTTTTAAGGGCACAGTAAAAATGTGTATTGGCATGTATGTAAGTATCCATGTGCTTATATAAGGATATGATCTTACTTGGAAGGACTTCAGAAAGTGTAGGAAGAAGGCAGAGCCCAAGGAATGACCTGGCCATACTTGTTTAGTGTGGCACTGGCTGGGTGACACTGGCTGGGCAGGGGCAGCAGAAGGACATGCAGAAAGGGACTTTGCACACCAAATAGCAAGGGAGCTGATTCTCAGAGAAATCAGTGGAGCCCATCACAACCACTACACATAAGTATTCGCAGAGGACTGTACATCTTCCTGGTAGCTGAGAGGTGTATTTCTTCCAGCCATTCATCATTTGTAAGAGTCTAAAATTCCAAACAGTCCTTCAAGGAGGAAAGTGTGAATGAGACCCAGGAGGAAACAAGGAGCTGCTGGAGGAAAGCCAAATATACCAGTCCAGACACCTTCAGAGTACTATGAAAGACATCCCAGCCAGGCATACAGCAGCAGCCACAGAGCAGGAGCACCAATTCACAAGAGCCAGGGAGAGAAGCTGTCCAACTCCCTGCTTTAACATCCCAGTGATCTAACCAAACCTAAAGCTCTGGAGAAATTAAGCACTCCTCCTAAAGATCCAGATTGGCGACTGACATGAATAACTACTCTGTTACCTGCACTCCCTAAAATCAAAGGCGCCCAGGCAAAATAGCCACAAAGAATCTGCATAATAAAGGTAGTTATTTCTAAGGGCAACTCTGATCTCCTGACAGTCCTCGTGTGGGCTGTCATCTGTACAGTGCACCCGCAGTCTTTGGGCATGAGGGCTGATTCTGAGAGAGTCTCAAGCCCTCATCCAGGCTAAAATATGCCAAATTTCCATGGCATTCAATGGCAATTGAATACCTAAATACTCCAGACCTTGATGGGGCTGAGCCTTGCTCCGGATGAGAGGAACTGAGAAAGGAGCATGAGCACCTGCCTCCCGATTTAAAAGCTGAAAAGCCTCATTTGCCTCTTCTGTGGCAGAAAAAGTAGTGGGTAAAAAGAGCTGAAAAAGAGGTGAGGGGGGCAGGACAGGAAAGGAGGGGGACACCAGGAGGTAAGGTTATATGGGGACACAAGCTGGCTTAGGAGGGGAAAACTCACATTCAGACACCTTGCAGGCAAGACAGACTAGGAAGCACCCCAAAAACTCCTGCAGTTTTTTTGAGGGCGACAGGCTGAGGGCGATATGGGGAGACCTTTAGGAATGCGGTGCTCCAGGGATACCTCCGGGCAGCTCACACGAGGCCCACGCTGTGTGGGGAATGCAAAAAACTGGTCTTTTGTTTCATGTCCCTTTGTTTTAACCTCTTGAATCAAAGACCCCAGCTGCTACTCCGGGAGAGGCTAGAAATTAATCCAATTAAAAAATAAATTCCCTGTGGAATCGAAACTGCTTGCTGGGTGGGGGGTACAGGCACACGATTTCTTTCTTCTGCAAACAAACTCTTTCTTCTAACCCACATTTCACAGAGGGGAGGTGCGGGCAGGGAAGCATTTGCAGCAAATAAACAAATGATCAGAATGATTTATAACCCCGGTACCAACCCGCAGCTCACAGGAACGTTTGCAGCCTCTGTCTTCTATAGCCTGCATGGCCGGAGACAGAAGCACAATGCTTCATGCTACCCTCCATCACAGAGAGCAACAAAACCCTTCCCACTTCGTTCCACTCTTTTGTTTTCCAGTAGTTTTGGTCAGCCAAGGCTTGTGGAGCTTGACAGGTTAAACCCACACTTCCTTGGTTTCAGCAGAAATGATTAAACAGGGAGGATTGTTTAGGCCCTGAAGCAGAAGGAAACCCTTTGTTTTTGTAGATCACTCCAAGGCAGCCAAGCCCTCAGGGATGCCCAAGAAGAAAAGGGCAGGGGCAGAGCATGGAGAGGATTTTCCAGGGAGGGAGGTCCATGCCACCGCTCTGCAGGCTCAGAGACAAGGGATGGGGCGACATGCTGCATCTCAACTTCACATCTGCAGAGATGCCAAGCAGACCCTCTAAGTAGGCTGGTGAGCAGGACCAGCTGGAGACCATGCCCGGATAGCCTGATTTCTCCGGAGGGGCACAGCAAAGTCATATCACCCTAGGGCTTGTGCTACAAGGGGATCCCACCCCACCACCCCAAGGGCATGCAGCCACCATGCAGCCTATATTGAGAGGGCCAAAGAGAGAGAACTTTCAATAGCCAAGGCTTTGTGCCCTTAAGATCTTCTGAGAAGAGGAAAGCACATATAACACAGCCAGCTGTCTTAAAGCCTGGCTTGTTTCCACTGCCCCATGCCTGCATGAAGCTGCACATTCTCTCTCAAGGTATATGTGGTCTGAGGTACTGGACTGGAATTCTTTGGGAGTTTTACCTTCTCTCCCACCACCAAAACATAACACTTCTAGCTTATCTCCATTAACTGAGATCACTGGACAGGATCCCAGGCACCTGCTGAGAGGAGGGAAGTCTTACCCTGTTGCACTGGGGACACTGACACCTTGACACACATATGCAAACCTACTGTGCTGTAGGTGATGGTGAAAATGGCCACAGCGGTGTCAGTGCTCAGCTGGAGGAGTGAAAAAATGCATGAGATCCTGGGGTTTTGTCAGCCCATCTAAGGCAGTAATTAGCAGGGGAGAGGGAAAAGCCTCCACAAACTTATTTTCTAAGGACTGAATCAGAATCAGGGAGGGGAAAAGGTAAGTTTAAGGCTGAAAAGGGGACCCTGGAGTGATTGGCTGGCGATCACTCACTTGATTGCTGTTGGTATGAGGCTGGTGGTCTAGGAGTGCTCCTACTCCCTGGGAGCAACACATTACCCAGGAACTTAGATTCACAGAGGTGAGTGGAGGAGCTTTGCTTTTTCCTTTGCCTGACACCCATTTCTCAGAGCAGCTTTGATTTCTGTGTCTTAGAGGTACGGAAAGGAGCTTGGCAGCAGAGATCAGACCTCTGGACACCGCAAAACACCTCCTTCTTTGCACGCTCTGAGTCTCTGCAACAACACTAAGTGCAAGAGAGCTGGTAAATTATTAAAACAACCTTGCAACAGCTCCAGAGAAACCACCAGTGCCTCAGATTCAAAGGAAAGGCTGTGGTGTGAGAATCCCCATTAGTAACAATACTCACAGTTTGCAAGAACATATGTCCCCACATGGAGCAATCAACCAATCTGGGCTGTTTAACCACAATATTTCAAAGAAGTGCTTTTAATGCAGCTGATCCGTATGTTTATTTTGAGCTGTAAAACAGGATTCTTCACTAGCCTTTCAGAACATTTCTGTGATGGACTCTATCCAAACTATTGGGGAGAAGGCTTTGCTCCAGCAGAGAAACTGATACATTGGAGCTTTTTTAAAATCTAAGTCATGACAGTGAAAAAGAACAACCCAGGCAGGCAGAAAGTGCATTTGGACTCTAAAAAAAAAAAAAAGGGCAAAAGGCATGAGGAGCAAGACCCCACTGGGACCCTCTTAAGAATGGGTTTGGATTGAAAGCATGTGAGATGGGGACCGGATAGATGGGAAAGGGGAAGGATTTCCAAGCCTCTTTCTGATTCAGATACTTGAGCACACATTGAAAATGCAGCCCTTTGCACCCTTTTCTCCTGCAAAGTGCGTGGGAGGTGAACACAGGTCCTGGTTTATCGATTGATTGGCTTTTTTTGTAAAGAATAAGAGCTCCTCGTGGAATAGCCATGCCTTTGCGGGGAGGGGGAGGTGGGGGGAAAGGTCTGGTCTCCTTCCCTGCTCGATCTAATCCTAATTAAAAATAAATTACATGCTGTATGGAACTTGAAATGGCAAAGATAATCCTGTTACACACGAGGGGCCGCCCCGCTGCCCGCTGCCCGCTCCCGTCCGGCGGCCCCGTTCCCAGGCAGCCCGGTCCCAGCCTCTACACCTCGGACCACAGCCCGCTCCGGACCCCGACCCGCTCCGGAGCCCGGCCCGGCTCAGGGCTGCCCGGCCCGGCCGCTCCCCGCCCCGCCGGGCGCCCGTCTGCGGAGCTCCCGCGGGCAGGGGGAAAGCGCTCCGCGGAGCTTTTTCGTATGGAAACTGGGCGTCCGGGGAGCTTTTGTTGGCGGCGGAGCGTGGCCCCCCCTCCCCGCGCCCCCGCAGCCAGGGCCGAGGCGCGATTTAAATCCCATTTCCATAAGCCGGCGCTGCGGGCATCCCGCCGCCCCCCGCTCGCGTGCCGCCCCGCGCAGCGCCCCGCGCCACCCCCGCGTATGGACGGGGATGGACACCCCGGGGTGACACATCGCTCCGTGTGCGCTTGCTCTCCAGGCTTTTAAAGGAAACCGGGGTGCGGTGGGGACTGGACCGCATTCTGTTTGTCACCCTCTTGTTAAATGCATCTCTTGGGTTCCCTGAGACACAGGAGGGAAGGAGGGAAGGAGGGAAGGGGAAGGGAAGAGAGGAAGAAAAGAGAAGAGAGGAAGGAAAGAGAGGAAGGAAAGAGAGGAAGGGCGGTAGTTTCCCGGAGAGGCACTCGCCCTTCAAGACCCCCATCTTCTTTCCCTTTGGGTCTCCTCCCTGCGGGCCAAGGGCGGCAGCCGCCCTCCCCATGGATGCCGAGGCACTGCGGGGCTGGGAGCCCATGTGCCGAGCTCCATGCAGGGCCTTGGTGCCTTGTGGGGCAGATGGTTTCGTTCCCCCCGGTTCGTGCCAGGTTTCAGCCTCATGCTGTTATTTTGTTCTTCTGGAACGAGACTGGTGTTGCTTCCCAGAGAGGCCCTATTAGGACAAAAAGAAAATCCTGTGAATAGGCGTAACAGGGCACCAGGAGGGATAGGTCTTAAATGTATTTTAATATGAGCAGGGCATTGTGTGTAATTCAGCGCTCATCATCGTTTAGTCAAAGAGTTATGGCAGTGATTGGGAATGAATAGAGGGACATAATGGATACATGTGGCGTTTGCTCATTATATTCAACTTAGTCCAACTCCTCTGTGGAAACTGTTCAACTTTCTCTCCCTTTAGCCTGTCATAGTGAAATAATACAGACATTGGTTCCTCGAATGGGATAGCCTGCCATGCTATTATATTTCTACAGCTAACGAGGGCTTCATAAGCCTTTGATACAGCCTGATCTTTGAAACCTTTCCAAATCTCCTCAAGCTTATGCTAAATCCTATTTGAAACTTTTTTTCTTCTTTTTTTTTCCCTCCTCGCCTGCTAGTGCCCCGGGCTTAAGAATCCCGGGCGGTGACATGCATACTAAAGCATGCGGGGACACCTCCTGAAAGGCGCCTTACAGCGCTGATCACAGGCTCTCACGCGAGTGACACGCCACTCCGGGCGCGCCGCTGAATGCGGCCACTGCCGCGCCCCGATAATGCGCGCCCGCGGGGCACGGCGCGGCATGCCGCGACACGGCGCGACATGCCACGGCACGGCACGGCACGGCGCGGCATGCCGCGACACGGCACCCGTGCGACCCATGGCCGGGCTGGCAGACCGCACCGCGCTGCGCGGAGCCAGCGCCGCGCACCCGCAGGGACGGGAGCGGGGGCACTGGAAGTTTAGGAGCAAACCCAAAGAAACTGACAGAGGGGGAAAGAGGAATAAAGACGGAGAAGGAGAAGGGACAGAAATGACAACACTGGCGCTGACAGCCAAGGTGAGCCGGCAGCCCCGCGGCGGGCGCGGAGCGCAACAAAGCGCGGCGCCCCGCGCGCGCTCCCGCCCGGCCCGGCCCGGCCCGGCCCGGCCGCCTCCCATTGGCTGCGCCGCCCGCTCATTTGCATAGCGCCGTCTATGAAAGCCGCGCGGCGGGGCGGGGGGCGCAGACGGCGGCGGAGCGACCGTGGGGCGGCAGCGAGGGCCCCGCTCCGCACCGTGTGCCCGGCTCCGCATCCTGC